>CM019070.1:126499983-127699983 GCA_009667805.1 Leptobrachium leishanense | reverse complement strand
CATTCCCAGCAAGCGTTCACCTGGCAGAAATTCAAAGAGAATTCCACCTTCACACAAACCGTCTGATCTGTGACATGCCCACCAGGTGGAACTCGACATTAGCAATGCTGCAGCGTCTGCACAAGCAGCAGAGGACCATCAACGAGTACCTGTGTGAGTATGGCACAAGGACAGGTTCAGGTCAACTTGTTTTTTCCCCCCGCAGTGGCTGATGATCAAGGATGCATGCACTGTACTGTCACCATTTGAGGAGGCAACGAGGATGGTGAGCAGGGACAGTGCATGCATCAGTGACACAATTCCTTTAGTGTTCCTGCTGGAGCACACTCTGCTGGGAATTATAGATGTGGCTCTAGAGGCAGAGCAGCAGGAGGAAGAAGAGGCCTTCCCTAGCTCCAGTCTTTCCGCAGACAGCATTCCAGCAGGTCCTACTCAGATCAGACAGGAGGAGGATGAAGAGGAGGAGGACTATTTAAGTAGTGGGGCATTGAAGGTGGGGATTCCTCAAGGGAGGGTTTTGTGTGCCCAGAAACAGAAGGGCTTGTGCGTGGCTGGGAGGAGGAAGTGCACGATACGGTCATCATCATTGACCAGGAAGACTCGGAAGCTAATGCCACCTCCAACCTACGCTGCATGGGCCCGCTAATGATGCAAAGCCTGCTAAAGGACCCCAGGATTCGTGCTATCAAGGAGAGGGATCATTACTGGTTGGCAACCCTTCTTGATCCACGATACAAGGGGAAAGTTGCAGAGCTCATCCTGCCCGCACAGAGGGAGCACAGGATGAAAAAACTTGAGGACGCTCTAAAGCGACACTTGTGTAACACCTTTCCAGGCACTGGTAGATTACCAAGTGCTGACACACGTGCTTCTGAGGCTGCGGGTAATCAGAGGAATAGCGGTGATGGCCAGGGCCGCTTGACTGATGCTTTTTTAAATTTTTTTAGTCCACGACGCCCAATGACGTCAAATGTAGGCACCCATTGCCAGCGTCTTCACCATATGGTGCAGGACTACCTAGGGGCAAGGGCAGACCTGGATACCTTTCCAGCAGATGATCCACTGGCTTACTGGGTGTTGAGATTGGATCACTGGCCAGAATTTAGCCAATATGCTATGCAGCTACTAGGTTGCCCTTCATCTAGCGTGCTTTCCGAAAGGACGTTCAGTGCCCCTGGAGGTTTTGTCACAGACAAAAGAGTGCGTCTGTCCACCGTCTCTGTAGACCGGCTGACATTTATAAAAATGAATCAGTCCTGGATCAGCAGCTATCAATCCCCTGATGCTGAAGTATTGGAATAGATAGGGGAAGTCCTCTTCTGCATTCACAAAACCTCCAGCACTGAACTCTTCCACAATACCACAAAAGGTTTACGGTGTGAAGGCACTTGCTGCCATGAAAGGCACAATATTTGGCTGCACTGACGCCTGTGCCAGATTTATATCATTTTATTTTTTTGAACCGCAGGGACCAACCCTGCACTCTTCCACAATACCACAGAGGGGTTACTGTATGATGATACCTGCTGGTCTGGCATTAAAGGCACAATATCTGGGTTCACTGACGTCCATTACCAAATCAAAAACTTTTCAATATAGGACCACATGGTCCACCCCTGCACTCTTCGACAAAAATACCACAGAGGGGTTACTGTATGATGATACTTGCTGGCCTGGCAGTCTTGCACCAAAGGCAGAATATCTGGGTGCACTGACGCCCATTCCCAGATTCATATCTTTTTAATATAGGACCGCATGGTCCACCCCTGCATTCTTCCACAATACCACAGAGGGGTTACTGTATGATAGTACTTGCAGGCCTGGCCCTAAAGGCACAATATCTGGGTGCACTGCCACTGACGCCTGTATCAGATTCATATCCTCAGAGGGGTTACGGTGTGACGGAACTGTTGCCGATGCTAAAAGCCCAATTTTAAAGCACCTATTGTTACTTTCATCCAAAGCCTGCATAAGTTTCACAATAATTTAGCCAAAAAATTCACTAAACTTTTTCTGCGCGTCCTAAAATGTCTTTTCATACAGGCTGCCGCCCCAAGCAGTTGTTTATGGATAGATTAAAGGAAAAGCATTTACCGTCATATGAAACGTCATTTTTTGGTTTTTAAGTGTTTCTATACATCCTAGAAATCCGCCACTTCACAGGCAGGTTATGGGGACCTCCTAGGCACGATATTTGAAGGAATTTTTGGTTTTTATTTTTAACCCTTATTTCATGGAAAACTCACTGTCCCTTTAAAAACGTTTTTTTTCTTTAACTTTTTGTCCTTGTTTCCTGTCCCCAGGGCACTACCCGGACCCCCATACACCTTTTATGGCAAATATGTAGCATATATGCCCTCTTGGAGGGCACTCTAAAAAAACGAATTTTCAGCCCCATTGACTTGCATGGGGGTTCGGGTTCGGGTTCGGTCCCGAACAAATGGGAAGTTCGGGTTCGGGCTCGAACCGAACTCGGGGAGTGTTCGGCTCATCCCTACTGGAGAATAGAAAATTCTAGCAGGGTTATTCAGAGTGAGGTGAAAACCAGGAGAATGGCTGGTGAAGTGAAAATTCGAGGTCAAAATAGCCGATTTGGAAAGTGAGATAAATGGGAGAATTTTTCTGGTTTGGCTATTTTGACCTAGAATTTTCACTTCTCCAGTCATTCTCCTGGTTTTCACCTCTCTCTGAATAATCCTATAGGTCAAAATAGCCAAACCAGAAAAATTCTCCCATTCATCTCACTTTCCAAATTGGCTATTTTTACCTAGAATTTTCCATTCTCCAATCATTCTCCTGCTTTTCACCTCTCTCTGAATAACCCTGATAGATTCTCACATAAACATATACATGCACATGCACAGGACATACTGGAAAACGAGAGAATTCTCAAATGTATCCTTCCTGGTAAAATACTTTATAGATAAATAAATAAATATATACACACACATAAACACACGCATACACACACACACACATACAGGGTTATTCAGAGAGAGGTGAAAACCAGGAGAATGACTGGAGAACTGAAAATTATAGGTCAAAATAGCTGATTTGGAAAGTGAGATAAATGGGAGAATTTTTCTGGTATGGTTATTTCGACCTAGAATTTTCCCTTCTCCAGTAATTCTCCTGGTTTTCACCGCTGTCTGAATAACCCAGATAGATTCACAGATAAACATATACATACACATGTGGGTAAGAGAAATAACCAGGGGCACAGTCACTGGAGGGAAACATAAATTCAAGCATAAATATAATTCTCTGTATAAATTTGCGAGTCATATTGATCGTACGAAGAATAGATGGAATTTAATTCCCAGCATCAAGCCGAATTTACAATCCACTTATTTTCTCCAGACAAGAGATCCACTTTAAACAAAATTAAGGACTTCTCCTGGAAATCAGGCATTGTATGAAACTAATATAATCAGTGCACCATGTTTTCACTGTCATATAAATTCCCTAAGTATACGAGCGGAAATCAGAATTGCAACAGCGATGGACCTTTGGAGATTCTGCAGAGATCTGTTTGGCAGAGAATGCTATCAATTTATGGCACATGTTTAAGAGCAATAAAAAGCAATTGTCTGAAGACTCGAAAAAACAATTAAAACGGTAAAAAGCAAATTGTTTGCGTCCATTAAATCCTGCAGGGACTGTCGGTGGAGAATTGTGAGCACGGACGCGAAAATTAAACCTATTGATTTTATCCTGCCAGTTTGTGAATATCAAAGGTCTAATTTGTATCTTCATTTACTGTTCCTTGTCCACACAAAGTCACAACGAATACGTCCCGATCAAACAGTCCCAGAAGAACACTGGAGACTGCTTTAAAAATAAAAAAAAAAATGTATAAAAAAGGACTATAGAATACGCAACAGTGTATCAGGATTTATTTTTTTATCTACTTATTGTTCTTTCAGAAAACATGAAAACGGAAGGATTTTATAGCCCGTATAGGACAAAATATTTAGGTAATATTGCAAGCAATAAGTTTATTGTAAACCAGCAACAGAATGCAATAAATGGTAAAAAAAAAAAGTTGATCAAATGTTTTTACGTTTTTTTGGTTTGGTATAAAGATGTTGTTGCACATTTCATAAATGGCCAGAATATCAATGTATCTCAATGCTTGTTTGTGGGGCATACCTTCTCCTCGAGCTCTTGGATGTTCCATATCTATATCGTTCCGGCAATGGGAGAGGTGCAAAACCAAGGAGGGTGATCAGCATTCCATATATATTACAGTACATATATACACTATATATAAACCAGGGGGAGAGCGCTCAACTACATAAACTGCACCATCTCAAAGCTCAAACAATTTACGGACTTTCCAGGTTTTTATAGATTTTTTTCAATATATATTTATTTTTTACAGATTTTCCACAATCCAACTCATATAATAAATGATGAGAAAATATTTCACAAAATATGACCATATCTTGCTTAAGCTTGTTATGGCATCACTGTATCCCATTGGTGACAGGTCTTGCTCTAAATGATTTACACTGTGGACAGAATCTTTTCTGGGGCTCCCAGCAACTCAAGGTTAACGGCTGGGTGGAGAAAAAGTAACATCACTGCTGTATTACCGTAGAGACTGTGGAGACACAGGTACGAATCCCAGCAAGAGCACCTCTCCAGTAAATGTCCTTGGGCAAGACACCTAACGGTACATACTCGCCACCCAGGACATACTTGAAAACAAGAGAAATTTCAATGTATCCTTCAAGGTAAAATACTTTCTTAAAAAAAAACACTGTGATGAAACCCCTGTAAGGCTAGGGTCAGACTGAGGCAGTGCGAACGCGCGTTCTGGCGCACATAATCACGGCCGCACTAGCAGCAGATGCCGGGCAATGACGCCAATATACGAAGTACGGTCGCACAAAAGTCCGGCCGCGCAACGCAAGTGGAAAATGAACGCATTTTTTCGAGAACGTTAAACCGCTGCTACTGACGTACAGAGTGCGCTGCGGCCGCATAGCAGCGTGTGTGCGTGATTAGGAGATGTCAGACGCTGCTAGTGTGCGGCCAACATAACGTTCAAACAGCCGGATTTCCCTAGACTTCTTTTTACCCCATCGTCATGAAATACGTCCAGAATTGCGCATCGTCTGACCACTTAAGCGTATTCTGTGAAAAAATGCGTGCGCACGCATCGACGTACATTTTGACGGTGGCCGCAGAAAATGCGCTCATCTGTCCCTAGCCTAAGAGTGAGGGATGCTTGCCTGGAGGGTTGTTTGCCCTCTTCATATACAATACAGGAACCAAGGGGGCAGCACCCAATACCTTTACTAAGCATAACAAGAGGGTGCTTCTCAAGACAAGTAGACACAACAAACCATAGCGAGAGCACTGCATTACACAAACAACCATATCTCAAAGATCGCACAATTTACACACCACGCATGCAAGGATAAAAAAAAATCATGGGCCCTATTCCGTAGTTCACGCTAACATGGGGACGCTAATGGGGAAAATCGGCACCTCCAGATTTTCCCATAGGATCCCCATGTTAATGTGGTTTTCCAGGGTGGGCACTACCTGAGCACCTAACCCTGGAGCGCAGCACCAACCACAGTAATACCCGTGGTATCGCTTCCACGCTGCCTTGAGTAAAACCTCCTGGAGTCCATAGAGGGTTGCTTTTCCGGGCAGATTTTGCACCAGCTTTTAAGGCTTGCTAACATTTTGCCTTGCGTGTCCTGATGGTAAATTTGCGACTGCGCTTTGTAATACGTCACTTGTCAAAATGCTAAAAACAAATGTTCCGCTCCCCATGTTAGGTATAGGAATGTTTTAAGTACAGTAAGCTCACGCAAGCTGCAAAGAGAAAAAAATTTTCACCCCAGTGTAGCGTCAGGATTGGAATATCGATGCCAGAAGTTAAACTTACTTCTGCTAGCGCTAACGATTACATATCGAGACCCTACATTAGCACCAACAATGGAATAGAGCCCCATATGTGTACTGGTTTGTGTTGTTCCTTAGTCATCCTTGGGCTCTATTCCATAGTTGGTGCTAATGTAGCATCTCAATATATAATCGTTAGCAATAGGAGAAGAAAGTAAGCGGCCCGGAAGCGCAACCCTCCATGGAGTCCTATGGACTCCATGAACGGATACTTGAAGCGGCACGGAAGCTCTACCACGAGTACCACTGCGGGAAGAGCTTCATTCTGGGGCAAGGTGCTCAGCTAGCGCTTGCCCCGGAATAACACATTAACATGAGGACACTACGGGAAAATCTACAGGTGCAGATTTTCCCCGTTAGCATCCCCATGTTAGCATGAACTACAGAACAGAGCCTCTTATCTGTAAATTAACTCCTTTTTGTATATATACATTTATATAGATGAGTGCAACCTCTCTCATTCCTGTGTATTACATGTTGAGAACAGGCAGTGGGTGATAGGGAGAAAGGTGTTACTTATCTTGTAATAAAATGCTGAGGAAGTTTCCTGGAGATGGTCCAATACTCCACATGAAGATAAGAAGAAAAAATTGGAAGACCTCTGCATCTGAAAAGGATCCCCGTTGGTCTATTGGAGCAGACCACGGGAACTGGAAGCGCCAAAAATAACAAAAAAGATGGGTATAGATAAAAAACGTTTATTCCAAATAAATATAAATATAATTGCATAAAAGCCCAACGCGTTTCGTCTATAAAATAGACTTTCTCAAGGGCAATACAAATACATCAATTGCAAAGATCAAAATAATATAACAAATAGAATACCCATCACTCCTTTTATTACCCTCCCAGGTATTTCATTGGCTGACTAATTAGCCATGGCGTTTTCCTTATATGGTGAAGAGCCCAGGCTTCATTTATATTCCCATGAGTCTCTGTACCGGGGTCCAATCCCCTCCATTGTCATTCTCATAATCCGATTTCATTGGATGTCTTAAACTCTTGACATTACTTTAGTTTCATTTTCGCTGTGGTTTGGAAGACTTCCGGTATCGCTCACGCTATCTCTTCCGGTTTCATTCCCGCCGGAAGTCCTCTCGAGCCACGACGTCACTCACAGCATCCCATCCAGGCTCCACCCTCGATCGTCCGTCCAACCCTCCTTACGACGTAGCCAGCAGCTTACGTCCTCGGTCTCGTGTCCGGACTCTCACGAGTTATCCCCCTCCGCTTCGATCCACACTCATTCCTCCGGAACTCCGCCTTCCCGTCCTCTATATCACTCGGACGCATCAAAGGTCCTTTCACTTTCGTTTTCCATTTTATACACATCCTGGTGTTTTTAAAGTGCCGATTCACCTCAGTTGGTTCATGAAATGAGAAATACATATGGATAATAGAATAATAATAATATAAATATAAATATAAATGGGAAAAAAATATATCTATGAATATACAGCTAAAAAGAGAAAAAACAAGAGAAAAAAATATGAGAAAAAAAAATAATAATAAAATAAAAAAAAGAAAAAAAATGGGAATAAAGGAAATTCTTTCAAAAACTGAAAAAAAGGAAAAAATGTAAAAAAATATAAAAAATATATAAAAAAATATATATATATACAAATATATATATAAAAAATATATAAGAAAATATATAATATATATATAAAAAAATAAAAATATATATATAAATAAATAAATAAATGGAAAAGTGAATGAAAAAAATAATAAATAAAAATAATAAATAAATAAAAAAAGAAAAAAGGAGGGGGGAAAGGAAAAAATATATTATTAACCCTAAATTAACCTAAAGAATTCATTCAAAAGAAAAAATATATATACATATGTCTTTATGTGGCTTCCATGTTCAAAAAAACCTTGTTTGAATTAAAAGACACATATATATATTAAAAATACCAAAAGAACATATTCACAAAAACATATACTTAAATGAATTATTAAAAAATATTAAAAACAGGCAAGGTCAAGTTCCTCATTCAGACCCAATGGCGCCATCGTTTTTAATTTATAAATCCAAAAGGACTCCCTCTGTAACAATCTTTTATTCCTATCGCCTCCTCTCCAACATTCTTCCACATGTTCTAGCCCTACGAAATCAAAAGTTCCAAAATTAAATAAAAAACAATTATTGCAATGTACTGAATGTTTAAGGAAATTTTTTCTAATATTGTTTTGATGTTCCAATACTCGTTCCTTAAGTTTACATATAGTTTTACCTATATATTGTTTCCCGCAACCACATTTCAATAAATAAATAACAAATTTTGTATCACATGTAATTTTAGATTTGATTTTAAAACTCTCTTTTGTAACCGTGCTTGAAAAAAAGGTGATTTTGTTCTTCTTCAAATATTTACAGGCTTTACATTTTGAGCATCTATAAAAGCCATGAAGTTCACTGTTGGTTTCTTTTTTAGTTGGTTGAAAAGTAGCACTGGGTGCAATAATAGATTTTAAGTTTCTTGCTCGCCTAAAGACTACATTTGGTTTTTCGGGGATGATTTCCAGAAGAAATGGATCCTTTTTCAAAATAAACCAGTTTTTTGATAAAATGTTTCTAATCTTGTAATGATGTGCATTAAATTTTGTTGAAAAAGCAAATTGGTAGTTCTGGTTGAGGGTATCCTTCTTCGGTTTTGGTCTTAGCAAGTCCTTCTTTTCTACCATACCCACTTCATTACAGATCCTTAGAACTTCATTTTTGTTGTATTTTTTTGCAATCAATTTCTCCTGTATCACGGAAACTTGATCCAAGTAATCCTTTCGCTCCGTGCAATTCCTTCTCACTCGTAGCGCTTGGCTTCTTGGAATTCCATCCAGCCATGGCTTGTAATGGCTACTAATATAATGAATATAGCCATTACCATCCGTAGGTTTAAAGTAACATTTGCTTTTCACCATCTTATCCTGATTGAAGAACAGAATGTCTAAAAAATTTATATATTCACAGTGAAAGTTCACCGTGAATTTCAGACCAAAAGTATTGGAGTTAAGATATTCTAAGAACCGGTTAAAAGCTTCCTCCTCACCATCCCAAATAATAATAACGTCATCAATGTACCGTCACCAGAGCACCAGGTCTGCCCCCCACTGGGAGGAACCCCAAATATAGGAGTCCTCCCAGTACGCCATAAAAAGATTGGCGTAACTAGGGGCAAACCTGGTGCCCATGGCCATACCATTGATCTGTAGAAAAAAACAATCATTATATAAAAAATAATTGTGTTCCAAAATAAACCTAATGGCCACCTTCAAAAATTCTTTCAAATCTCTCCCCAATTCTTCTTCGTTCCGTAAAAAAGCATCAACGGCTTCAATCCCCAAGTCGTGTTGTATTACTGTATATAGAGCTGTGACGTCTAAAGTTGCCCAGCAGTAGGTAGAACGCCATTCAATGTTCTCCATCTCCTGTAAAATATGACTTGAGTCTTTAATATAGGAGGGAGTTTTCCTGACCATAAGTTGAAGAAATAAATCTATTATTGCACCCAGTGCTACTTTTCAACCAGCTAAAAAAGAAACCAACAGTGAACTTCATGGTTTTTATAGATGCTCAAAATGTAAAGCCTGTAAATATTTGAAGAAGAACAAAATCACCTTTTTTTCAAGCACGGTTACAAAAGAGAGTTTTAAAATCAAATCTAAAATTACATGTGATACTAAATTTGTTATTTATTTATTGAAATGTGGTTGCGGGAAACAGTATATAGGTAAAACTATATGTAAACTTAAAGGGATACTATAAGCAACATGACCACCTAAGCTATTTTAGGTGGTCATGATGCCCGGAGTATCCTGCCCTCTCTCCCCCCTCCCTCCGCTCAGCCGATCAGCTGTAAATGCTGAAAACAGCTGAGAGAGGCGGAGAAGTTTACTCCGCCCTCCCAGCTGTCAGTCAGCAGAGCGGGAATCATATTTCCCACTTCTGCCGACTTTTGCCGAGTAGGAGACGTCATCGCGCTTTCAGCGCGATGACGTCTCCAACTCACCGCAGAAGCTGGCGGCTCCCTCTGAGGGTTAGTGTTGCGCGCATCCTCTTGCGCGCAACACTAATCCTCAGAGGGAGCCGGGAGGAAGCCTGCCGATTGGCTGGCTTATGTGAGAGGCGCGCATGCGCGCTTCTCACGTAAACCAGAGGCCAAGAAGCAAGAAGAAGGACGGGAGCAGAAGAGGAGGGAGGTGAGTATAAAAAAAAAAAAAACGCCGCTGGAAAGAAGAGGATTTTAGGGTAAGTATTACAGTTACACAAAAAAAAAAAAAACTATTTATTAAGGGAATAGGGATAGGTTAGGATTAAAAAACGGGGGGGTGATTTTTTTGTTAGAGTGTTCCTTTAAGGAAAGAGTATTGGAACATCAAAACAATATTAGAAAAAATTTCCTTAAACATTCAGTTCCTGTACATTGCAATAATTGTTCTTTATTTAATTTTGGAACTTTTGATTTCGTAGGGCTAGAACATGTGGAAGAATGTTGGAGAGGAGGCGATAGGAATAAAAGATTGTTACAGAGGGAGTCCTTTTGGATTTATAAATTAAAATCGATGGCGCCATTGGGTCTGAATGAGGAACTTGACCTTACCTTTTTTTAATATTTTTTAATAATTCATTTAAGTATATGTTTTTGTGAATATGTTCTTTTGGTATTTTTAATATATATATGTGTCTTTTAATTCAAACAAGGTTTTTTTTTAACATGGAAGCCACATAAAGACATATGTATATATATTTTTTCTTTTGAATGAATTCTTTAGGTTAATTTAGGGTTAATAATATATTTTTTCCTTTCCCCCTCCCTTTTTTTCCTTTTTTCTTTTTTTATTTATTTATTATTTTTATTTATTATTTTTTTCATTCACTTTTCCATTTATTTATTTATTTATTTATATATATTTATTATTTTATATATATATATTTTCTTACATATTTTTTATATATATATTTGTAATATATTTTTATATATATATTTTTATATTTTTTTAAATTTTTTCCTTTTTTCATTTTTTGAAAGAATATTTCCTTTTTTCACATTTTTTTATTTTTTATTATTTTATTATTATGTTTTTTTTCTCATATTTTTTTCTCTTTTTTTCTCTCTTTTTTTCTCTTTTTAGCTGTATATTCATAGATATATTTTTTTCCCATTTATATTTATATTTATATTATTATTATTCTATTATCCATATGTATTTCTCATTTCATGAACCAACTGAGGTGAATCGGCACTTTAAAAACACCAGGATGTGTATAAAATGGAAAACGAAAGTGAAAGGACCTTTGATGCGTCCGAGTGATATAGAGGACGGGAAGGCGGAGTTCTGGAGGAATGAGCGTGGAGTGAAGCGGATGGGGATAACTTGTGAGAGTCCGGACACGAGACCGAGGACGTAAGCTGCTGGCTACGTCGTAAGGAGGGTTGGACGGACGATCGAGGGTAGAGCCTGGATGGGATGCTGTGAGTGACGTCGTGGCTCGAGAGGACTTCCGGCGGGAATGATACCGGAAGAGATAGCTTGAGCGATACCGGAAGTCTTCCAAACCACAGCGAAAATGAAACTAAAGTAATGTCAAGAGTTTAAGACATCCAATGAAATCGGATTATGAGAATGACAATGGAGGGGATTGGACCCCGGTACAGAGACTCATGGGAATATAAATGAAGCCTGGGCTCTTCACCATATAAGGAAAACGCCATGGCTAATTAGTCAGCCAATGAAATACCTGGGAGGGTAATAAAAGGAGTGATGGGTATTCTATTTGTTATATTATTTTGATCTTTGCAATTGATGTATTTTTATTGCCCTTGAGAAAGTCTATTTTATAGACGAAACGCGTTGGGCTTTTATGCAATTATATTTATATTTATTTGGAATAAAAGGTTTTTTATCTATACCCATCTTTTTTTGTTATTTTTGGCGCTTCCAGTTCCCGTGGTCTGCTCCAATAGACCAACGGGGATCCTTTTCAGACGCTGAGGTCTTCCAATTTTTTCTTCTTATTACATGTTGAGGGCTGACCACCCTTTAAGGCTAGCTCCACCCATCCCTGTCTCATAATATACAGTTCCTTCATAAAAGGACCTACTATACCTTGTATTGCAAAGAGCCCCAGTAGACGGCAAGTACCAAATAAGATGGTTACTGTCGTGAGAGAAGGCAATAGGTTTGTACAGATAGGAATCTGAGGGGGAAGAGGGGGAGTGCATTGACATTATGGCAGTTTTAAACAACTTATGATCATAACTTGTAACCAAATCTCTGCCATTGTTTCATTTAGGTTATTTTAAATCTCTAATATTATATTTAAGCGTAACGCACTGTTTATTATATATATTTCACAATGTATAAGTAAGATAAACAGGAGGCCTATATTTGGTATAGGAGGCCTTCCCCCTCTGATAATCGCTTTCCATTGCATTCCTCTCCTGCAAAGCTTTCCAGCTCTATCAGTGGAGACAGATGAAGCGCAAGGACAGAGGACGACTCTATAAATTATCTCCCCGCGTGGAAAAACCTGCCACGCCGCTTACATGACAAAATAATTTGTCCGTTCCTGCATGTTTGCGCTGTAGACAGGTGACAACGTATTCCAGAAGGACTTATCTAGTGCTGAAATTACAAGAAATTATGCAAGCGTTCACGTCTTTGACATTTTTTGGGAGAACTCATGCTGGGCATTTCTGTACAGCGCCATTCATTATTCTATTTGCCCCGTATGATTGACAAGCTGCGTTTGCTGTTTTTTTACCAGTATGCTTCATATTTGCCTGTGGTTTGCAGAATATTTTGGCCACGTTGCTCCGGGATAAGTCTAGCATTACGCCTCCAGCTAGTAAAATGTCGGATTTAACTATTTAGGGTATTCTTTTATCAGAAACATGTTGAGATAGATAGTACTTTGCTCAATTTTGCCAGTACTGATATTCACATAATCATAATCTTATCTGCAAATAAAATGTTTGTAAATACAATCGGTGGTGCTACATTAATCAAATATGTGTCTCATCGCTCAATCAGTCTGGAAATCAACATAATTCATGCTCTATTTATCATTTTTTAATAAATCCATACTATTTTTAAACACGCTGCTGGTGCGCAGCTCAGTAAATTTTTTCCAGATTGTATTAAACAAATAATGCACAGTTACAGTATGGGTAAATCAAAATAATGATGCAAATCATTTATTACACATAATAATAAACCTGTTGAATTAATTCGACATTTCTCATCTTTAATTTTAGGTACACGACACCAGAAAATCTTTGGGCTCTATTACATTCCTTGCGCAAAAAAGCTCGCGCAGCGCGTTAATTTGTGCGCGAAGCGTTAAACGTTAACGCGCGTAAATTAACGCTGGTATTACAATCCTCGTGCATGTTTTCATCCGTCAAAATATAACACGCATAAAAAAGACGTGCAAAAACGCGCGCACTAACGCTGCGCGCAGAAATCGGTGTGCAATCAGAATTAAGAACCACAATTGTCTCCCGTTAAGTTTTTGCGCCTGCCAAAATCAATCTGAGTATATATGCTGCAGCAATAATAAAAACACACACATCTTCTCCATTTTATTGTTTGGGTATGTGTAGAATGTGTAACTATACTATACTTTGCTGTATTGTTTTTTTTTACGTGCTGGTGTATTTGGTTTCGGCCAGAACGGTCAGATTTGCCGTTACCACCAGCTTTTCAAAGACGTTAAAATTATACGAGCAAACGTTGTCCGTTAAATTGTGCGCATAGATTGTAACACCATCCGCGTACCAGCGCACAAACGCATTTGCGCTCACAATGTTAAGTATAGGATGCGCAAAGTACATTACGCTCGCAAAGGGTTTGCGCAGGTTCACCCGCGGTAGACGTTAATGCGCATTTTTTGCACGCACATTGTAATACGACGTTCTGCGCAAAGGGTTTTGCCCCTCGCGTTAATGCGTTTTTGCGCACGCGTTAACGTTTGCACAAAGAATGTTATAGAGCCCTATATGTTTGATGTTGAACTATACATTTGACTTGATTAGCATCTGGTTGTGGAGACAAGTTTTTGCATTGAAATATTAACATTATTGTTGTCACCATTTACATTCCTCTAACAGTTTTTACGGCGCTTTACAATAAGGATTGGGGAATTAAACAAACTTAGGAATTTAGGAGGCCAGAGGTTTAGGCCGGGGTCAGACGAGCGTTTTTCAGAGCGGAAGGAAAGTCCGTGAGAGTGGACGTTCCTTCCACTCTGACGCCCGTCTGGCCACCTCACTGAGCGCAGTTAGTGCGCACAATGCTGCAAGACTTGATACGCGCTCTGCAGCCCCGACGAACACGCATCCTAGCGTTCGGCAGGGAGGCTTTCCGAACGTCCGCTGTACCGAGCACAATTCATGCGCGTGCTACAGCGTGTGGCCGACCCCCATCAATGCGTCACAACGCTGCGACGGATGCCGGGAGGCACATCAGTGCAGGTGCACCTAGTGCGCTTGTCTGACCCCGGCCTTAGAGGGCCCTGCTCACAGGAGCTTACAGTCTAGAGTACATAAAATAAAAAAGGAAAATAGGCTTATTATACCCCACTTGTATATATTTTTAATGTTAGATTCATGTTCTTTGTCACAATAACAAAACGTTCAAAAATCTCTACTGCTGCATGGCAACAGCCACGGAGTGGGCAGAATACAGGGAGAGCTCTGGGGTCACTCACTGCTGTACAGGGATAGGATTCAGGGGGCTATAATGACTGAAAATCCATATACAGTACAGATGGTGTTCCTGTAATTTCCATACACAGGCATTATGCAGGTACATCAGATATTATTTTTATATTCTCTTGGTATTTTATGGAAGCTGCATTGCTAATAATCTCATTGTGATCACTAAAAATCCCCATAAGCAGAAGATCTGACCATTTTATTATCAATAATGTTTACTACAGTTACTGTATTTGGCACAAAGACCATTTCTGCCTGTATGCTAATAACCCAGACCATGTGTGAATTTGCGCACAATAAAGGACCCCATTTATAGTCTAGAAATTTTCCTCCCTGGAATTTTTCTGTAAAGGGTAAACAAATACATGCAATTCAAAATGTACAAATTTGCATTATTTTAATAAATATCCGTATGCTAATTTCCCATCTAGGTTGTAAATTCCCAGAGGAATAGGGCACTCAATTAAGCCTGTATTTCACAAATGTCCTGGTTTTTTTTTAAAGGGACACTCTACTCATCCTGACCTCTTTGCTTAGGACCACTAATTGCACAGTAGAGCTTCAAATAATTGGGCAGAGGCTGGCTGCAGCAAGCGTCCAATTATTTAAGGGCAAAAAAAAGTGTTTAATAGAGTATACCCTTAACTGTTGCCATTATTCCTATGCACAGCACTGGAGAATATGTTATTATTATTATAGTTATCATTTATATAGCGCCAACAGTTTCCACAGCGCTTCACAATAACCAAAGGGAACAAGATAAACGGACATATGATGGAAACAAGAGGTGTAGAGGGCCCTGCTCATAGGAGCTTACAATCTAGAGCAGTGGTTTGCAACCGCGGTCCTCAAGTACCACCAACAGGTCAGGTTTTCCAGATATCCAAAGCACAGCACAGGTGATATGATTTGCTGGTCAGTGATTGCAGGATTCAGTCTGCATTTCCCCAAGGTGATCCTTAAAACCTGGCCTGTTGGGGTTACTTGAGGACTGTGGTTGGGAACCACTGATCTAGAGGGATTGGGGTTGAGGAAGACAAGAGGAATTTTACTAGGTAGCAGGGTCATTAGCTCCTTTGCTATCTGTAATGAATGCAGGGGCCAGGCTTATTTTTCTCACTAAGCGCACCTCGCGTACTTCCCCCCTCTGCCGGTCTCTCCATTGGCTTCCTGTGCGTTTCAGGATACAGTTTAAAATACTGATGCTCATGTTCAAATCACTCAATAACTCAACTCCTCCCTACATGTCTTCGTTACTCCGCAAGCACGTCCCATCTAGACAACTCCGTTCAGCAGGTGATCTCCACCTGTCAACGGTCTACACACGCACGGCCAACTCTCGCCTCCAAGACTTCTCAAGGACAGCACCAGTCCTGTGGAATGACTTGCCTCACCCTATCAAACTCTCCCCTGACCTTCAGGCCTTCAAGAAATCCCTCAAAACCCATCTATTCAGATTAGCGTACCACATCTCTGATGCAACTCCTCCCTTTGCTCACCTACTCACACTTGATTGAAGCTGCTTCTATGGCCCCACCATTCCCGAACCACTGGCACTAATGATCCTGCTATCTAGTGCAATTCCTCTTGTCTTCCTCAACCCCCAATCCCTCTAGACTGTAAGCTCCTATGAGCAGGGCCCTCTACACCTCTTGTTTCCATCCTATGTCCGTTTATATGTATTTCGTTCCCTTTGGTTATTGTAAAGCGCTGCGGAAACTGTTGGCGCTATATAAATGATGACAATAATAATAATAATTAGTGCCAGTGGTTTGGGAATGGTGGGGTTGAGTGCTTTAGATATAAAGTGTAATAAGAAAAATAACATTTCAATTTATTTTCTACAATTAAGTGTTAATTAGGCATCCCATGTTTCAAATAAATGGACACATGTTTTTCAACAAAAATATATTGGCACTGAAATTGTTGAGCTTTTTTTAAAAAAAAAATAATAACAATATATATTTATATTTCTAGAATATATACAGCCAGTGTATTTTAATTACATCCAAAGGAAAACAGGGGAAAATATTGACATTGCACAAAGAGATGGGAGCCATGCCGCGCGAATGTCATTAGGAGCAATTGGATTTCCAATTGATAATTTACTAAAAAAAATGTAAATACTGCAAATAGCCCCCTGAAGAGAGGAGAAATGGCAGGGGAACAGGCAACACGAAAGGGAATTTGTTTTAAGATTCTCTGTGGCTCAACATTGAACGTATGAATGACAAAGATCAGGAATAGTATCACAAAGGTTTTTTTTTGTTGCACTGCAGGAGGTATTTCCCAACAGAACATATTATACACTATATTATATATAAGCACACAGAAGCAAAAAACTAACATCTAAAGATAAATGTGTTTCTAGCCCTTTTAGAAATGTGTGGATATGAGGAAGGATGGAATGTAGACAAATTCGCTCATTTCTAGGGTAAAAAATGATATCCAGATGAACACAATTTATAGGAAGTTAAGTCTTAAACTTAAGCTGGAAATTCAGTTGTCTGAAAAACATACAGTTTTTGTACAATGCCGTGTAAAATAAAAATGTACTGATTTAAATACATTTTGTGTATTTATTTATTTTTTTAGAAAGTATTTTACCAGGAAGGATACATAGAGATTTCTCTCGTTTTCAAGTATGTCCTGGGTGGTGAGTATGTACCGTTAGGTGTCTTCCCCAAGGACACTTACTGGAGAGGTGCTCTTGCTGGGATTGAACCTGTGTCTCCACAGTCTCTCTCCACAGTTATAGAGCAGTGATGTTACCTCTACTCCACCCTTAAGTTTACTATTAGGAAGAAGAGTGAAATGCTGCCAAAGAAAAACAGAAAAATAAATTATTTGGCTTGCTTACCTATCTATCTCTTATCTATCTATCTATCTATCTATCTATCTATCTATCTATCTATCCCTGGCATTTGTACACATTCCACCTCCTGCCCTGTGCCCACCCACAACCAAGCCAAACTTGCACTTAGTTGGCCCCATGCATACTAAATGCCAGGGACATACTGGGAGGTCAATGGATGGTGGATAGTGGCTATGGGATGGGCAATGGAAAAGAGCAAGTGCTATGATTTTTTGACGCACAGGGGAAGATTCTTTCTGGACACCCCATTTCATTTTATGCCCCCATTTCACTCCCCTTTTTATTTTTTTGCCCAATTTCATGGTCTTCTTCCACTTAATGCCCCATTGCATTTTTTTGTTCAATTTCATGCTCCTCTTTCATTTTCTAACCAATTTTGGGGTTTATTCCAATGCTGCCATTAAGCACAGAGATTGAGCCTTTCAGAAGAAGGGTTCAAGCGCTGTGCTCTTTTTTTAATGGCATAATACATCCGAGACAGAGGCTGAGTGTGCGTCTCGGATGTAAATTCAGGTTACTGTATGTTAGCATCTCCTATACTTTGTATGAGGATGAGGGACACTAATGTTGCTCCAGCAGATGAGAACAAGCTATTCCAACGAGCCCGTTCCTCCTTCTGAGTCTCACGTTATTCTAAAAAGAATACCGTCTTTCAGACGCCTTCCGTTCAGCACAATCACATAACACATTGATTTAATCCGGCCGTTAAATCCCATACTCACTTTAGATCACTCGGTGGCGAGAGCAGCACGATCCGCCGCTCTCTAGCTCATCGGCAGAGGTACACTTGCAGCAAATAGTTTCCAGTGTAACTCCGCATACACTGGATCTCATTTGCGTGAGCTCTACAAGAGTTTCCGCAAGATTGCACACTGTCTGCGTGGAATCCTATGGACTCCTGGAGCTGATAACACCAGCAGTGCTTAGCGCTACTGGTGTTATCTTTTAACACCCACAAAGTATTACGAATGGGGCTGCTCCTTTGTAATACGGGTGTTAAATGGCAGGTGCTAATGGAACATGGCAGTCGTACAGATTTTCCGCTCGTGTCTGCCATTTGACACCAACATTGAATAGGGCCCTGTATTGTGCCCCATTTCATGCCACCCGACTCTTCCATTTTGACATCGGCATTTTGTCCTCATGGTATGTCGAAACCCCAACATGAAATGGAGTGGACAAAGTTCACTCTGAAGTCCCTTCTCACTGCGACAGACATGACAGCTGCCTCAAAAACTAAACAAAAGGTCCCAGTTGCACACTATATTATAAATAGTGTTATTTATGCAAGTGCTAATGTGGACAACAATAAAACCAATACTTTTCAGAACAATATCACAAGTCATCACAGTCTCCTTCTTGTTCTAGATTGTATCCAAGGAATCTCAAAAATATAAACACAAATAAATCAATCAATAAATATTCGTTAGAAAGAAACACATTCACATTCTACAGAGCCTTAAAAATCCTGGCTCTGGCTCAACTCTAGGGTGACACAGCTTTTCTTTGATATGGTACATCTTCTACAGTTAAGCGGACATAAAGAATAAAAGACGGCGCTCCCGTAGCATCGCAGTTCTTTAAATGTATAACAATATTGGCAATAAATAAGAAAATCGCTCACTGGAGTTGGACGTTAAATCAGAGCCAGGATTTTTAAGGCTCTATAGGATGTGAGGGTACAGCTAAGAGAATTACATGTGTTTCTTTCTCATAAAGATTTAACATTATTGTATCGTTCGTTGGTTGGTTTATTTGTGGCTATAGTTTAGAGATTCCTTGGATTTAATCTAGAACAAAAAGACCGTGACAGCTTGTGATATAAGTATTGTTTTTATTGTTGTCCACATTAGCACTTACTTTTGCAGTGGCACAGATAGCACTATTTACAATATATTGCACCATGGGGACCTGTTATTTCATTTTTGAGATTGTCTATGGTGTATTTGCTTAAAGATTTTGATAGTGCTTGATAGTCCCTTTTAAGGCAGCACGGGATTTTATAGTTCTACATATTTTTATACTTGTGCACTTGATTATTGCTTAAAGTGCCCTGTTTCACACATTCGGGTAATCACTTATCTATGACAGTTGCCTCCCCTGGTGCTTTTTCATTGAACAGTTTAAGCACCAGAACAAATGGTGCTTCTGTACTGGACAAATCTCGTAGTGTTCATACAGTACAATATGTGTCTGTGAGGCAGCGACGAGCTCAGCCTCGACTCACATTCAACCTGTCAGAAAGTTCTTTAAATGTATAACAATATTGGCAATAAATAAGAAAATCGCTCACTGGAGTTGGACGTTAAATCAGAGCCAGGATTTTTAAGGCTCTATAGGATGTGAGGGTACAGCTAAGAGAATTACATGTGTTTCTTTCTCATAAAGATTTAACATTATTGTATCGTTCGTTGGTTGGTTTATTTGTGGCTATAGTTTAGAGATTCCTTGGATTTAATCTAGAACAAAAAGACCGTGACAGCTTGTGATATAAGTATTGTTTTTATTGTTGTCCACATTAGCACTTACTTTTGCAGTGGCACAGATAGCACTATTTACAATATATTGCACCATGGGGACCTGTTATTTCATTTTTGAGATTGTCTATGGTGTATTTGCTTAAAGATTTTGATAGTGCTTGATAGTCCCTTTTAAGGCAGCACGGGATTTTATAGTTCTACATATTTTTATACTTGTGCACTTGATTATTGCTTAAAGTGCCCTGTTTCACACATTCGGGTAATCACTTATCTATGACAGTTGCCTCCCCTGGTGCTTTTTCATTGAACAGTTTAAGCACCAGAACAAATGGTGCTTCTGTACTGGACAAATCTCGTAGTGTTCATACAGTACAATATGTGTCTGTGAGGCAGCGACGAGCTCAGCCTCGACTCACATTCAACCTGTCAGAAAGTGGATGCGGGAGACTGAGCTTGCTGCTGTTTCACATCTCTGGTATTAATGAATTTGACATATAAAGCAGCAACAAGCACCATTTGGACAGCTGAGGCTCAGCCTATCCTGTCAACACATCCCTGCTGAATACTATAAGTCAGTAGCCTCTCCTTTGGTCCTCACACCCTCCTTCCTGGGTCATATTCCCCCTAGGCCTACCTTTCAACCCCTGTCCATCCCTTTGTCTGTCCACATACCTAAATTATTGGATTTTATTTCTTTAGATTTTTTTCTGGTAGTCATGCAGTGAAATGAAATCATAATACAAGATGATGGTGACATGATGATGATGACATGTATTGGATGATGACATCCCAAGTCCACTGTAATTCTTTGAGCTCTAGGCAAAAGATGTTTGAACCTGAATAAAGGCTATCGTTTTAAGGAAGAACCATCATCTCACCCATCATTTGATTTATATGCAGGAGGCCTCTCATTTAAGATGTACAAAATCTCACCCCTATTAAACGGGAGTGGAAAAATTATTTATCTGTAAACTCCTTTTAAATAAAGCCATCGCTATTTTGTTTTATCTAAATCCATTCTGGACATTCCTTATTATGATAGCTAATTCCAGGCCTTACATAAAGAGTCTTTGTAAAAAGCACAATATCTATAAAAAGAGAACATGGAATCCATTTGCCACTTGTGAGTTCTACTTGGTTGTCATCAGTCATTCTTTAGCCAGTGAAAGCTGGAGAAGAGATGGTTTTTCTCTGGTCTTTGTTTGATACGTTGAGATTTTGCCGATTGGGCGTACATGCGTACGATGTGATGTCTGTATAGGTTATTGTTTAGTGATGATAAATATTTCATTAACTGAAAATTTTAAGTATAAACTTCAAACTGTAATATTGGAAGCAGACAATGAACAATGAGACAAGCGCCTCCACAAGCTCGTATCTTGACGGCAAGTTTCTTTACTGAGACAGACATAGTCTCAAAATGAGCTATTAAAGTATACCTGCCATCTGTTATAGAGATTTTTGATATGTGATTTGCTGCAACTAAATTTAACCAGTAAAGCTTTTTATTTTCTTCCAGTGAAGTTTTCTGAGTTTTTGTAGTTTCTAATCCATCTGCTCTTCTCATAGAAGTGGCATGTTTTTTGCTTCCTCTTTCTTGAGAGGGATTAAATGCCTAAGCAAGTGATTGACAACTCTGCCAGAGATGGCTCAGAGGGCAAGGTTGTTCAGATAGCAAGGATGCTTATAGTATTAACTCTGAAGGGCTGAAAAGGTGTTTTTTCTCCTATCACACTGTTTAGCTGCAGTGCAATCACACATACACATAAACAAGTATATTCATATACCCCCATTCCCCTAAAAAGCTATATTTCTTTACAATATCTACATGTGAGTAATCCTAAAAATGGCGAATATAATTTTCCAGTAATGGATAAAGTGATATATATTAGCAGTATCGCACTTGCCTGTGCTAAAGACAGTCCGATGAGATGTATTCTGCTTCCCAAAGCAAAGCTGTGAGGCGTGGGTGCTTTAGACTAGCTGAAGTCTGTATTTGACTAGTACTCACATGATGAAGTTCAGCAGATAGCTTCAGCTCAGCAAAACTGACACGTAGAAAGATGAATCCAGTTGAAGAGTTTAGTGATCAGACTGTCAATCTTGTTAGTGTACAGCTATGCAGGTAAAAGGACTTTAGTTTGTCTAGCAGTGAGAAAAGAATGGCTGCTTTGTGACCAGGAAGTAACTAACAACAAGACACTGAGCAGAGGGGTGGGAACTAGCTGATACAGAAAAGCTAGGGAAACCCAGAAGGTACAAAATAGCTATGAAATCAATAGCATGTGAGCAGCAAAGGCGGATTCAACACAAAACAGAAAAATATACAATAAATCCTAAAACATGGGGCATGACACTCCCCGTCTGAAATCTTTAGATTTCAAAAATAAACTAACACTATAACTTTAAATGTCCTCCTGTAAACCCAATGCGGTGACCTGAAAAACAAAAGTAAAGCATTCAATAATACAACTTTACACTTTATAGCAAGTTACTAAGTCAACAGTCTTGAAGTTAGGCCATGGATCCAGATGCGAGGAGTAAATTTAACATGTTAACCCATCTTCGTGCTGGGGAAGCCGTACTAGGCCAAAACTTCCCCCAACACAATTGTAATCCAACTGGCTGTTTGTGGAAAGGCTTCTGCTGAAAGCAGAAACTCTTAGCTGACCTTTTCCCTTGGCAGAAGGAGTATCAGTTCGGTGATTGGCCGTTAGAAACTATGTACCGCACCTCCTTTAGTCCCCTTGACCTTCACTCCTCGGATTCCTCCATCGTCACTGGGCATAACCTGGGTGACAAGACCCATTGGCAGGAGTTGGGAATCCACAAACTTCCAATCGGCTTTGTGCTGTAGTATGACTGCGTATTTGTCCTTCTCTGTTTCAAAGATCTCTCTCTACTGGTGTTTGGGGTTGCGCAGCATCTTCTTCTTGAAGTAAGCATCAGTCATGTGCTTTGAAACCTTGAGATATTGACTTTTGTGGAAGTGGTGATAAGAAATTTCTGGTGAGCTCTACGCTTCCCCCTGTAGCATCCATTGAGGAGTATAAGTACAATCCCAGGAGTGATGGAGGAGAGCAGGTTGCATTTGTGCTGGCTAAAAGGCTTCTTGCCATGGCTTAACAACTTCCTTGGAACATCTTCAGTAGGATAATAGTGAGGCATTTCACGTAGTTTGACTTCACGTGTACCGCCATTCTTATCCCCACCGACTGTCTTTGACACGGTAGCTCTAGCCTTCTCCCTTTTCTTCCTTTTGATCTTTGTTTCTGGGGCTTTGTACTTGCACCTGTAGAGGACTTTCTTGGCACAAATGGCAGAACGGGAATATTTCCCAATTCCTTGGACCAGCCTGGATTCCGGCTGGCATGGTGCCGGTTCACCTTCTTCACGGCCACGGTTTTCTTCTTCGAGGTGTGCTTTAAAGAGGCAAATTGAGCAGTTGCTTGCTGTAGATTGTTAAGTAGCTTTTCTCTAGGCGTACAAGAGGGTAAGGGTGCTACCCAACTATTGGCATTATCCAGAGTGAATTCTTTATCCGTCATCTTGAGAAATTCCCTATCTTCTCCTGCCAGTGCTAGTTTGTTGTCATCATTGGTAGAATTGAACACTGTGGCTCCAAAGGTGTTATCCCAGGACTGAAAGGCATTTAATTTATCTTGGTCGTCATGTTGCCATTTGTTGCCTTTCAATTTCTCCTTCACTCTGTAATGGTGTGGGCATGGTTCAAGATAGGTGGTGCGACCATTTGGCAAGATATGTGTTTTGTAGGAAGCAATCTTGGTAGGCATCTTCGTTTCCCTTATACAAACATTGCCTATGATAACCCAACCTAGATCAAGGCGTTGAGCGAATGGAGCATCATGTACACCACTAATTTGTTGCCGTACCTTATGTACTCTGAGGATATCTCTGCCCAGGAGAATTAAGATATCTGCATTCTTCTCAAGGGCTGGTATTTCGTTAGCTATAGCCTTCAGATGAGGATGGTGTAGGGCAGCTTCTGGTGTAGGGATCTCTTGCTTGTTAGATGGGATCTGGTTGCATTCGACAAGTGTGGGTAATTCCAGATTGCTCCCAAGAGAAACTACTATGAATCCGCTTGCTCTTCTTCCAGAGACCTCTGTAATGCCACTACATGTACGTAGAGTATAAGGGTAGGAATCTCCTTTTATGTTGAAAAGATCAAAGAGTTCCGTTCTTGCAAGGGACCGACTGCTCTGATCGTCCAGGATCGCGTATACTTTAGCAGACTTTCCTGGGTGATCCTTGTGATATATGTTAACTAAGCATATTTTAGCACAAGACTTGTCGCAAAGATCTTCACCGCATACTGCTGTACAAGAAGACACTATTGCAACTTCCTGATCTGTAGTCTCCCCGCCGTGCATTAACACAGGAGGTGAGTCTGTTGACGTTGCAGGCATGTACTGGGATGGATGTAGCGCCTGCACGTGATCCACACTATCGCATTCTATACACTTGATAGGAAATTTGCAGTCTTTGGCAAAGTGCTCGGTAGAAGCGCAACATCTGAAACATACACCATATGTCTTTAGGAGCTCCTTGTGCTCTTGAGTGGTTTACTTTCTTTCTAAAGCCGATGCACTGTTTGAAGGGATGTGGCTTCTTATGAATAGGACAAAGGCGGTTAGGAGTCTCAATCTTTTCACCTTGTTTACACTCGTCAGGAATTGGGGTAGGAGGGGGGAGGATGTTAGTCTTCTTCACTGATACTGGACCCCTGCCACCTCTGTGGTTAAAGTGCGAGCTGTCGCACAAATGAGGAAGGACGCCCGAAGCGTGGAACTCGTAGGAAAAACTGGGGTCATTCTTCATTTCTGCAATGTCCCTTATGAACTCACAAAAGTAGGAGAAAGGTGGAAAGGAGATATGGTTCACTCTTTTATACTTTGCCCCAATTGCAGTCCATTTTTCCTGGATATTGTATGGCAGCTTGGAAACTATTGAGTTTACCCCACGAGCATTGTCCAGATAGCTGAGGCCAGGTAGAAAAGTGTCTGTCTTGGCAAGCTGCAGCTCCCAGAGAAGGTCACTGAGTTCCAAGTATTTCTGATTGTCCTTGCCGGAAATATTTGGGAAACAATGCAGGCGATTTAACAGAGCGTTCTCTATGGCTTCAGGGCTGCCGTAGCTTTGATCAAGTCTTTGCCAAGCAGCGTTGAGGCCCGACGTTGGATTATTGATGTGGACAGCTCTGAGTCTCTTGACACGTTCTGTAGACTGAGAACCCAGCCATCTGATCAGCAGGTTCAGTTCCTCAGCAGGAGTAATGCCAAGATCATTAAATGCAGTTCTGAAGGCACTCTTCCAGCTTCTGTAGTTTTTAGGCTGGTCATCAAAGTTCGAAAGGCTTGTCTTGGTGAGTTCACGGCGAACCATGTATCTAGCAAACTCAGACATGTCTGTTTTCTCTGACTTTGGGCAGGGAAATTAAGTTTGAAAGGCATTTGCAGTATACTGGTTAAGTGACATAGGGTAATATGCGGTTGCATCTGCATTTAGCCCTGGAGTCGGTTTAACGTCCATAGACACAGGCAGTCATGGTTGCTAGGATTTTGATGAATTGCTGGAGGGTAGAATTGCATCTGAGAGTTAGTGCATTGGGATTGCTATTGCACTAGTGCGTGTGAAGAAAGCTCAAGGTCATTAGCTAGTAGAGAATTGTACTGACCTTGGATGCAGGGTACTGCTACAGAGTCTTTTCCCTGTTTTGGAAGGTTGTCACAACTGTCAGGAACATTTGATGTTATGAGAGAGTCACTGTTTTGCTTTAGTACATAGTCTCTGGTGCGTTTAGTGGAATCTTCCACATCCACGTTGCATAAGCTGATGCTGTCCCTTTCATTCCCGCGGCAGCTTGTTCTAGGATTTTTAATGTTGATACGGCTATGGCGTGCTCACACTGTTTCTCTAGGGCTTCTATTTGCACTCTTTTGCGAGCTTCTTCCATTTCCACAGCTGCTTTCCAGCGAGCGGCGTCCATTTCCATTTCTGCTTTTTTGCTAGCGGTGTCTGTCTCCATCTCCAACTCTGCTTTCCTTTTTGCAAAGGCCGCCTGTATTTTTGTAGTTTCTGCCTTTGCCCGGGCTTGGATAAGCTGCAGACTAATTGATGAACTCTTTGAATATTGTGAGGATTTTGACCTTGAGAGACGTGAGCTATTTGAATGCTTGCTAGATGCTGAAACGTGAGAAGCAGTCTCTTGGAGTTGGGCAATTCTCTCTTCCGCCTTTACTCTGGCCTGATGTACTAAATCGTCTCTTTCTGAATTAAGACATTTTAATTCATCTATCAATTGTAAAGCCTGTTCAGAATTTATCTTCTCTAAATTAGAGACATAAATGTGACAGTGGGCAAGCTATTGAGCATGAGCTGTAGAAAGCTGTCTTAAAACGTCTTTTAATTTGGATGCGTCACAAATACAGTCAGGTCCAGAAACATTGGGACATCGACACAATTCTAACATCTTTGGCTCTATACACCACCACAATGGAGTTGGAATGAAACAAACACAATGTGCTTTAACTGCAGACTGTCAGCTTTAATTTGAGGGTATGTACATCCAACTCAGGTGAACGGTGTAGGACTTACAGCAGTTTGCAGATGTGCCTCCCACTTGTTAAGGGACCAAAAGTAATGGGACAGAATAATAATCATAAAACAATCTTTCCCTTTTTAATACTTGGTTGCAAATCCTTTGCAGTCAATCACAGCCTGAAGTCTGGAATGCATAGACATCACCAGACACTGGGTTTCATCCCTGGTGATGCTCTGTCAGGCCTCTACTGCAACTGTCTTCAGTTCCTGCTTGTTCTTAGGGATGTGCACCGATTTATTTTATTTTTTTTCGGTTCGATTCGATTTTTCGAATTTTTAAATTTTTCGATTCGGCTCGTTTCGACCGCTTTCTGTTTCGATTCGGTTCGGTTCGATTCGTTTTTCGGGTACATTTATTTTTCGGAATATCGACCATTTTTCGTATTTTCGTGTCACTTTAGGCTAGGGACAGATGAGCGCATTTTCTGCAGCCACCGTCAAAATGTACGTCGATGCGTGCGCACGCATTTTTTCACGGAATACGCTTAAGTGGTCAGACGATGCGCAATTCTGGACGTATTTCATGACGATGGGGTGAAAAGAAGTCTAGGGAAATCCGGCTGTTTGAACGTTATGTTGGCCGCACACTAGCAGCGTCTGACATCTCCTAATCACGCACACACGCTGCTATGCGGCCGCAGCGCACTTTGTACGTCAGTAGCAGCGGTTTCACGTTCTGATAAAAATGCGTTCATTTGCTGGTTGCGTGGTGTCGGCGCACTTTCGTACGCACGTACTGCGTATATTGGCCGTCATTGGCCGTTATGTGCTGCTACTGCCGCCGTGATTTAGTGCGCCTGCACGCGCGTTCCGACTGCCCCACTCTGACCCTAGCCTTACTCGGTTTTTGTATCGGCTTTTCGTGATTTCGGGAAATTTTCGTTTTTCGGAATTGTACATGGTTTTCGGCATATCGCCCATTTTTCGTATTTCGTGTCACATTGCTCGTTTTTTTTGTATCGACTTTTCGTGATTTCGGTAATTTTCATTTTTCGGAACGTCTGTTCTCGTTTCAAAGCTGTCTAACTCTATTCGTTTTGATGTAAACTACTATGGTTTACTTTTTTAATACTACTTTATATATTTTTTTATAATAAATTTTTGGTTTGTTTTTCGGATCCGATAATTCATTCTGTCGATACGATAATTCTGGCGATTCTATCGTGTTTTTTTAATTAACCCTTTCGCTGCTGAGGCTTTTCCCGCCCCTGTGCTGAGCTCATTTTTTTTACCGGTTTTGCTTATCATGTTTAAACGCGTTTTGAAGGCTTATTTTAATATATGACCCAGACATATTATATATCGTTCTTTCCGGCAGAGTCGGAAGATTCATAATATGTCATTATTATATGTATACGTCATGACCTGTCTGTATATTATAACAAAAAATGCAATAAAATATGATTTTTCAATAATTTAAAGCGTGTAAAGTGTTTTTTTTCACATTTTAACGCGCAAGCAATTGCGGTTATATTTTGTATGGGGTGCGCTTGTTAAACAAATTAGAGATGGGGTCTCGTTACATTTTTTTTTGGGGAAAATTACAATTTAAAATTAAAATTTTTAACAAACGCACCGCATACAAAAATCGTTAGTGCAGCATCATTGTTCACATTATAATTGAAATGGGAACAATATTGCTGCATTAACAAACCAAAAAAAAGAAAAAAAAATTGTTTATTTTTTTTTATAAATTTTTTTAAATATTTTTTTATTTTAAATTTTTTTACAAACGTTTTTCACATTCGTGTTTGGTATCGTTGGAACGGCCATGCTCTGGCCGATCCAACAATACCAAACTTTAACCCCTAGCTGCCACGGATCGGGAGATAGGGGGTTCATTGGAACCCCCTATCTCCACCATTGGTGGCAGCTAGGGGTTAACTCCAGGACTGGCGTCATCGTGCTATGCACGATGACGCCAGTCCTCAGGGGGAGTTCCCGGAAGCTTGGCCGACATCCGACATCCTCATGGATATGCCCCAGCTCCTCATGGATATTGCCCCAGCACCTCATGGATATGCCCCAGCACCTCGTGGATAATGCCCCAGCTCCTCATGGACATGCCCCAGCTCCTCGTGGATATGCCCTAGCTCCTCGTGGATATGCCCCAGCACCTCATGCATATGCCCCAGCTCCTCGTGGACATGCCCCAGCTCCTCGTGGATATGCCCCAGCTCCTCGTGGATATGCCCCAGCTCCTCGTGGATATGCCCCAGCACCTCGTGGATAATGCCCCAGCTCCTCATGGATATGCCCCAGCTCCTCATGGATATGCCCCAGCTCCTCATGGATATGCCCCAGCTCACACATGGATATGCCCCAGCTCCTCATGGATTTGCCCCAGCACATGGAATGCCCCAGCACCTCATGATAATGGCCCCAGCTCACCTCCGCCGCCTTTTTCGCTCCCTCAGAGCGTCCGGCGCCCTGCAGCTTGGACGCTCGCCAGGGGGAGCCACGTGACCAGCCGCGATTGGCTGGTGAGTGGTGACGTGTTTCCTCCAGGCGAGCGCCGAAGCTGCATGCTTCGGACGCTCGCAGGGAGCAAAAAACGCGGCAGAGGGTGAGACACCCGCCCTTAGGGTGATGGTGTCACCCTAAAGGCGGGTGTCACCTGGTGCGGGCCACACCCCCCGCCCCCACATAGCGACGCCACTCGTATATACATTTAACGGCCGCACGCCCACGGACTTACTCTATCCAAACAAAGTTCAGAATGATGTGAAACATTGGGACTTTTTCGACTATCCAAAAGTTAAAAAAATAAAAATGGTCGAAATCTAATGCAAAAGTCCCGATCAGGGTTATCCAAAGAGATTCGAAAAGTCACCGCACGTTCGGTGACTTTTCGTTCTCTTCAATTCGGTTCCTTTTGCCGATTGCGTTTCAGTGACCCTGCGGTGTATTCAGCAAACACCACAGGGTCCCCGAATTGCAGGGAAAAGCTGCCGAAAACCTGACGAAAACTAACCGAATGCACGCTGAAAACAAGCAAAAACATCTGGATTAACCTTTGAAGAAGCCGAACAGGAGCCGAAAAGGAGCCGAATCACACAGAGCCGAAGCAGCTGAGACGTAGAGGAGGCAGTGAATAAATTAGAAAAACCATTTGTATGAATCTGGGAAAATGAAACGCTGTTTGCAAAGAAACTACTGAGCGAAAATGTCTGAAATTTTCACAGGAGGTCCAGGGAATGATAATAAAGAGGGCTGTTACAAAAAAAATAAGTAAACTGAAAAAAAAAAAAAAAAATCGGACTTTTAAAAAAAAAAAAAAAAATCTGAAAAATGCTTAAAGTATCCTAAAAAAATCTATAAATAAAGAGACTTTTTGCTGCAGAATTTTATAATGAACGGTTTATTAGATATTGAATTAAAACGGGAATATTTTTAACATTGAAGCCTATGGGATTCTCCTGAATAAATTTGCCGAATTAAACCACCGAATGGCAGGACATTAGGGGAACCTTTCACTGCTGGTTTGTGTTCTCTGAATAGCCGAAGCAGTGCTTCTCTATGGGGATTTCACCGCCCTCGAACAGGCACCGTATGTGCAGGCAAATTGCCAGGATTTGGCGAATTGCCTGCTCTCTGAATAGCCGAATGGCCAGGAAAGGTAACCGAACGCTGATTTTCAGCGTTCGGTTACCTTTCTCAAGCAATTCGGATCTCTTTGGATAACCCTGCTAGTTTCACATCGGGATGTCAGATATTAAATCGGCTTGTGCACCGATTTTTTTTTCGGTTCGATTCGGTTCAATTTGTTCTGATGTTTAAAATTTTTGATTCGGCTCGTTTCGACCGATTTCTGTTTCGATTCGGTTTGGTTCGGCTCGTTTTTCGTGTACATTTTTTTTTTGAATATCGACCATTTTTCGTATTTTCGGGTCACTTTGCTGGTTTTTTGTATCGACTTTTCGTGATTTCGGAAATTTTCATTTTTTTCCGAACGTCTGTTCTCCTCGTTTCAAAGCTGTCTAACTCTATTCGTTTTGACGTAAACTACTATGGTTTACTTTTTTATACTTTATATATTTTTTTTATAATAAATTTTTGGTTTGTTTTTCGGATCCGATAATTCATTCTGCCGATACGATAATTCTGGCGATTCTATCGTGTTTTTTTCCTATTAAATAAAGATCCTTTTTTTCTTATGAATATACATTTCACAACTTTATTTATTTAACCACATTAAAAAAATGGTATGAAAGCCAAGGAACAAAAAAAAAAGAACAAAACTATTTAAAAAACGCTAAACTGACCCGAATAGTCTGACTTTAAAAATAAAAACCAGAACAAAAAGGTTTTAAAACGGAAAAAAAGTTGATCAAAATGATCTGAAATGAAAAAAAAATAAAATAAAATGATTTAAAAGTTTCAGACAAAAAAATTAATTAACCCTTTCGCTGCTGAGGCATTTCACGGCTTCCCTTCACGCCTGTGTGCGGTGCTGCTGCTGAGCTAATTTTTAACAGTTTCGTTCCTCTTGTTTAAACGCGTTTTGAAGCCTTATTTTATAATATGACCCAGACATGTTATATATCTTTCTTTCCAGCAGACTCGGCAGATGATTCATAATATATCATTATCATATGTATGCGTCATGTCCTGTCTGTATATTATAACAAAAAATACAATAAAATTAGAATTTTCAATGTTTGTTTTACAAGGTGTAAAGTTTTTTTTTCACATCTTAACATGCGAGTGTTCGCGGTTATATTTTATGAGTTGCGTTTGTTAAAAAAAATTGAAAAGGGGACTTGTTATATTTTTTTGGGTGACAATTACACTATTTTTAACAAACGCACCCCATACAAAAATCCTTAGTGCAGCATCATTGTTCACATTATAATTGAAATGGCAACAATATTGCTGCATTAACAAAACAAAACAAAAAACCTGTTTATTTTTTTTTATATTTAAATTTTTTAAAATTTTTAACATTGTCATGTTTGGTATTGTTGGAAAGGCCATGCTCTGGTCGATCCAAAGATACCAAACATTAACCAACCGATAGCTGCCGCGGATCGGGAGATAGGGGTTCCAATGAACCCCCTATCTCCACCATTGGTCACAGTTAGGGGTTAACTCCAGAACTGACGTCATTGTGACGAGGTCTTGGGACTGTCGGCAGCTGCTGTTCCCCCACGCTGTTGTCTTCCTGCAAAGACGTGACCATGTTGGCGGGCAGCGTCTTAGCGGGCAGCGGTGGGAGAGAGAGAGCTCATAGCTGGGAGGAGGTGTTGTGTGAAGCTGCAAACAGGGACAAATAAATAATAAAACAGGAAAATATAGAAAAAATAGAAAATTTATTTGCAACATATGAACATAGGGAAGGGAACATGCCAAGGATGGCAAACTGCCCAACAGTTACTGGCATTTGAGGAGATGTTGGAGCTGGTCCGCATCTTGGATTACAAAGATTATGATTGCTGTAAGGGCCCTTACGGCAGGAAGAATAACACCCGCAAGGATCGTATCCTTGAAAAGCTACGCACCACCATCCTGGAGCTGTTCGGGAAGGACCGGACGAAGGACCATCTCCGAAAACGCTGGTCCGACATCAAGGCACGCGAGCAGGAGCAGCTGAGGCACATTCTGGTGACATTCGGGAGGAGGCTGCCACTGGTCTCACTGCTGCTCCAGGATGTCTGCGGCATTGTTTATGTGCTCCCGCAGTTCCTGGAGCAGTTCCTGTATGGCGTCGATGGAGGTAACTGCCAGGCGAAGCTCACCGATCGCCTCCCGTCTGGCTTCTCCTTCTATATATCCAATAAATGAAAGAAGGAAAATACAGTAAGTAAAGCAGGTTTCTATTTTTGACTGAAAGTCTTGAAAAAATATAACAGTAGTATATACCAGTGCTGGCGGCCTCCTGAGGCGCCGACTCCTCCTCCGACTCCTCCCCCACCACCACCGTCTGCATATCCAGTGCTATATCTAAGAAATTAAAGAAATAAAAAATACAGTAAACAACAAATCTGATTTATTTTTGAACAAAAGTCAATGCAAAATACGACAGTAAAAAAAAAAAACCTGGACTGGCGGCCTCCTGCTGCTCCGGCTCCCTCTCTCCAACTTCGCCCTCCTCCTGGTCCTCCTCTTCCTCCTTTTCCTCCTCCTGCTCCTCTTGTGCTATACATAAAAAAATTTAATTAAAATACAGTAAACAAAAAATGTTTCTGTTTTTGACCAAAAGTCGTTGCAAAATAAAACAGTATATACCAGCGCTGGTGGACGCCCGTGGCTCCTCCTCCTCCACTGGGGCACTGGTGCCCGCCGGGGCAGATGCTGCTGCCTTCTTCTTCCTGTCTTCTGCCAAATCCAAAAAATAACACGTAAATAATGCAGACTGGAAAAAATGGTATATCTATACACTATATTGCCGAAAGTATTGCGACACCCCTCCACTACCCACTAGCACTACCAGCTTGACCCACCACTACTCCCATCTCATAGTTCTAAAGTCACAAAATATTTATTTATTTCCTCTGCACATAGACATATATTACCGTTCAATTATATATTTTTTTCAGAAGTAAACATTACGTTTATTCAATAAAAACTATTATTTGTGTTGTGTGCGTACAAAACGCATTGTGCGACTGCTTTTAGTTATTTTATAGAAGGCCTCAGCCTCAGTTTCACTTTCAGTTTCTGCTAATAATAAAACTGGATATTGCAGAAATCCACCATTTTGTTTTGAAATTTGCATCCAAAGCATTCAATGACACTGCTGCAGCAAACTGAATTGCTGCGCTGCCACAATTCAGCAGCTGCTGAGGATGTATTGAAGGCGGCTCTGTTTGGATGCACTTACAGAAGAACTACATGTCCCATCCTACCACTTTAGCAGAGACGCAGAGATTTTTATTGATGCGCAGGTGGGAGCCAATATTGGGCAAGCTGCGGGTCATCTCGTATGCATCACTCAATCACAACCTCCCCCCCCCCCAGCACACTACAGTACACACAGTGCCAAAAGAAATCCAGCATTGTAACTTCATCTACATACATCAAATGTCACAATTTTCACGAATACGTAAAATCACAAAAAGGAAGAGCTATGGCAAAAATGCATGTATGACGAGTCGTGAAAACGCAAAGCTATACACAATCACATTGCATGAAAAAAGGACTAGATAAATCAGCGTATTTCTGTGCACATTAGCACATGCAAGCACATTATTATTATTATACAGGATTTATATAGCACCAACAGTTTGTGCAGCGCTTTACAATATAACATGACACTTACGTTTCGCTATGACGCGACGGATATGTCTCAGCTGCTCCTCCTCGCGTACCTTCAGATCAGACCAGCGTTTCCGGAGCTGGTCCTTCGTCCTGTCCTTCCCGAACAACTCCAAAATGGTGGTGCATAGCTTGTCAAGGATACGATCTTTTCTAGCATTCTTCTTCCTGCCGTAAGGTCCCTTACAGCAATCATAATCCTTCAGATCAAAGATCCGGACCAGCTCGAGCATCTCCTCAAACGACATATTGCTGGCCCGCTTCTTTCTGGGTGGTGGTGGTGGTTCATTAAGAGACGATGCAGAGGTGTCAGAATGGCACTCGTCTCTTGCAGCCATAGTGAATAATAATAACAATATTTTGTCCAAAAAAAGTTGTCAAAAAACTGGCTCAATAAAGTTACGACATCCGCGCGCGCGCGCATGCGCGACCCGCGGACCAATCAGATCCGACTCAATTATGAAAATTCGTATCGGATCATTGGAAACAAAAAAAAATTAATACGCATTTACAAATACAAAATTTACAGAATCAGCGATATAACAGACTTACCGAAATGGAACCGAAATCCCGAATGGAACCGAAATCATGAATAGAGGGAAAATAAATTTCGATTTGACACATTTCAAGTCCATTCGAAAATTCCGAGAAATTTTCGATTCGGCTCGGAAAACTTTTCGGATTCGACTTTTTCGGATCTAAAAAATTTCGGAATTTCGGCCGCATCCGAAGACCCGAATCGGTAAATTTCATGAAATTTCCGAAATTCCGAAACCCGAAACGCACATCCCTACTTGTTCTTGGGGCATTTTCCCTTCAGTTTTGTCTTCAGCAAGTGAAATGCATGCTCAATGGGATTCAGGTCAGGTGAGTGACTTGGCCATTGCATAACATTCCACTTCTGTCCCTTCAAAAATTCTTTGGTTACTTTTGCAGTATGCTTTGGGTCATTGTCCATCTGTACTGTGAAGCGCCGTCCAATGAGTTCTGCAGCATCTGGCTGAATGTGAGCAGATAATATTGCCCGAAACACTTCAGAATTCATCCTGCTGCTTTTGTCAGCAGTCACATCATCAATAAATACAACAGAACCAGTTTCATTGCCAGCCATACATGCCCACGACATGACACTACCACCACCATGCTTCACTGATGAGGTGGTATGCTTAGGATCATGAGCAGTTCCTTTCCTTCTCCATACTCTTCTCTTCCCATCACTCTGGTACAAGTTGATCTTGGTCTCATCTGTCCATAGGATCTTGTTCCAGAACTGTGAAGGCTTTGTTAGGTGTTGTTTGGCAAACTCTAATCTGGCCTTCCTGTTTTTGAGGCTCACCAATGGTTTACATTTTGTGGTGAACCCTCTGTATTTACTCTGGTGAAGTCTTCTCTTGATTTTTGACTTTGTCACACATACACCAACCTCCTGGAGAGTGTTCTTGATCTGGCCAACTGTTGTGAAGGGTGTTTTCTTCACCAGGGAAGGAATTCTTCATTCATCCACCACAGTTGTTTTCCGTGGTCTCCCGGGTCTTTTGGTGTTGCTGAGCTCACCGGTGCATTCCTTCTTTTTGAGAATGTTCCAAACAGTTGTTTTGGCCACACCTAATGTTCTTGCTATCTCTCTGATGGGTTTGTTTTGTTTCTTCAGCCTAATGATGGCTTGCTTCACTGATAGTGAAGGCTCTTTGGATCTCATCTTGAGAGTTGACAGCAACAGATTACAAATGCAAATAGCACACTTGAAATTAACTCTGGGCCTTTTATCCGGACATTGTAATGAGGGAATATCACACACCTGGCCATGGAACAGCTGAGAAGCCAATTGTCCCATTACTTTTGGTCCCTTAACAAGTGGGAGGCACATCTGCAAACTGCTGTAAGTCCTACACCGTTCACCTGAGTTGGATGTACATACCCTCAAATTAAAGCTGACAGTCTGCAGTTAAAGCACATTGTGTTTGTTTCATTCCAACTCCATTGTGGTGGTGTATAGAGCCAAAGATGTTAGAATTGTGTCAAAGTCCCAATATTTCTGGACCTGACTGTAGGTTGTGTGATGGTGGAGACATAACTCATCACCTGTTCCCAAAGCCATGACATTTGCTGTGATTTCTCATAGCTTATGTCCATAAGTGTTTCAGTAATCTTCCATGTAGGTTTTGTATTGCGTTTGCTTCTGATTGGATTTATTTTCATTACTTCCACATCTGAAACAAGTTGCATTTCCTGTGATGTTTGAGAGTTTCTTCTGTCTGCCATGTTAACACAGAAATCTGTTCACTGAAGGCTGTATACTAGTGCTGGCTGCTGTAATAGCCTTTTACTGCTAGTTCACTGAAAGCTGTGTACTTCTGCTGCAGCTGCTGTTAATGTATTTTACTAAAAGCAGTGATGCTGGACAGTGATGCTGGACAGTTTTACTATTCTGCTTCCCTAAGCAAAGATGTGAGGCGTGGGTGCTTTAGACTAGCTGAAGTCTGTATTTGACCAGTACTCACACGATGAAGTTCAGCAGATAGCTTCAACTCAGCAAAACTGACACGTAGAAAGATGAATCCAGTTGAAGAGTTTAATGATCAGACTGACAATCTTGTTAGTGTACAGCTATGCAGGTAAAAAGACTTTAGTTTGTCTAGCAGTGAGAACAGAATGGCTGCTATGTGACCAGGAAGTAACGAACAACAAGACAATGAGCAGAGCGGTGGGAACTAGCTGATACAGAAAAGCTAGGGAAACCCAGAAGGGACAAAATAGCTATGAAATCAATAGCATGTGAGCAGCAAAGGCAGATTCAACACGAAACAGGAAAATATACAATAAATCCTAAAACCATGGGGCATGACAAGATGACAAATTCCAGTGAAATAGTCGATGGATTAAAAGATCTAGGTGTACTTATAGAGCATCAGCAGCGGTATATTCCTTTCTGTTCCTGATGTGTCTCAAAGACAAAAACGGCATTAAACAGAACACAATCGTGCAGTCTGTGAGGGAACCAGTTTCCTCAACTATTAGGTGAAAGAGAGAAACTCACACTTCAGAGAGCCCACATGTTCCCTGGCTCTGGGGTGAAACACCTGTTGCCAAATGGAGGGTGGCACTGCCCTTCTTGTATGGTGTAGAGCACTTCAGCTGTAGTACAAAGCATACAGAGACGGAGCTCTCACAGTGTAAACCGTATATTTATCCAGTGCTCAAATAATAAAGGAGTCATACTCGCCTTCCGTTCCTTAGGCTCATGTGTATCGCCCTTAGCCCCTTATCAAGGGTGGGTGCCAGAGCCTAGTGGAGTTCCAGGTATCCTCTATCTCCACAAAGTGCAACGTGCGGGGGGTAAGCCTTATAACTGAAATTCTGGGAGAGCACCCTCATTTTGGTGTGTATAGGTAGACGTCTACACATCATCCAGTATGAGTTCTCCATCACTCAATGCTCAATATTCACTCGGAGCATTGTACACTGCTGACACCAGAGATAGTTATTGCGTGTCCAAAGATAAATGGAGGGTGATTTTTGTTGCAGGTTTTACAGTTTACCCTTGACCTTTTTTTCGGTAAAATCATAAAGAACAGTTGTGAGGGGAATTTGTGTAAAAAAACAACTGTTACTGTAATTTACTGCTTTCTTTATTCATTGTTGAAAACAAGTGCTAGAGGCCCCTTATCTACCCAGCCCAGCATACAACAAATTGTATTCATCTCACTATAATGTGCTGCTAAACACGACAAAGATCTGATAAACACCTATTAACTGACATAGTATAAAAATGACTTGTTCTATTGATCCATGTGTCAGACGTATCTAGAAACTCAGGGAGGGGGCATCGCCAGCTGCATCCAACTGTGAATCGTTAATGAGATATTGAAGACATACAACCCCTGCAGAGATTAAGGAGATTATTCAAACATCAGCAAAATATGATTAATTGACAATCCAAATGAAACGTGTATATAAAATATAAATGTGTGGTTCATCCAGCTGAGTAAGTTGGCTGATTGCAATTTAAGGGCAGTATTACGATCTTAACACTAGCGTTAAAGCTCAGATATCTGAGCGCTATCACTAGGTTATGTGACATTAACGCATGACCCCCATATTACATTACGAACGCTAACGGGTTAAAAAATCCATTAGCGCATCAGTGATTGCGCTCCAAACCACGAGCTTACTGTACATTGCGCTCCCTATACTTTACATCAGGAGTGCAATCAGTAATTAGCGTTCAGATTACAAAGTCCTAATGCTAATTACCGCACCGATTTGGTAATTGGAAAGTTAACCACAGCTAGAAGCTGGTGCTAACTGATACTGTGTCTGTAAAATGAGGTAGCACCAGCTGAAAATCCCCCCAAAACTCAAATATTCCCCTCTCATCACAAGAACGTTGGGCAAAATAGTCCCCAGTCTCCCTCTGCGAATCACTCCGCGACCATGCACAATCTCACGAAAGCGAGATTGTGCAGTGCTTGTGGCCGGCAGCACAACCCTCCATGGAGTCCTATGGACTCCAGGATGTGATACTCACGACAGCGCAAAAGCGCTGCCGCGAGTATCATAGAGGGTAGCACTGCGTTATGGGGCAAGGCGGCTGAATCAGCGCCTGCCCCATAATATGGCGCTAAAATGGGGACGCTATGGAGAAACCTGTTTCAGAGCCATTCGGCGATTCAAAAAACAGGCAGTTCCTCAAATATTGGCGAAATGCCAGCAAAATATGGTGCTGTTCGACAGCAGTTTAGCCATTGCTTCTCTACAGGGAGTTTATCTATTCAGAGAACACCGAACAGCACCGAAATGTCAGTAAAATGCCCTGATATTCGGTGGTTTCATTCGGCAGGTTTAATCAGGCAAATCTCATAGGTTTCAATGTTAAAAATATTCCTGATTTTATTGAATATTTATTAAACCATTTATTCTTTTAATTTGCAGCAAATCAAAAGAATAAATTTACACAGCACAGTAGCAGGGAGGACCCTGCTCAAGAGCTTACAATCTAAGAGGAGAGGGTGACACACTAGGTGAGGGTAAAGTGGAGGAGTTTCCTCGGCCCTCTGGAATTTTTGCAGGCTTTAGGTTTGCATAGGTAGGTACCTGCCAAATGGGCTGCTCTGTTACAACGGTTGAATAAATGAATTGGAGTTCTTTCCTCCTGGTTTCTGCTTTGTTGTATTTTTTTTGTCTTGCGAAGCGCCTGCCCGTTATGCTTAGCAAAGGTCGACTGCTGCCCTCCTAGGGCCCTATTACATTCTTTGCGTTAAAACGCTTGCACAGCGTGTGATTTTTTGCGCAAAGTGTTAAACGTTAATGCCCGTAAATTAATGCTGGTATTACCATTCTCGCTCATTTTTGCATCCGTCGAAAAATTGCACGCGTAAAACCGACGCATTAACGTTGCGCGCAGAAATCAGTGTGTGCATTGTTTTTTTCACGCGATTCAGCCCCGTTCACACTGTGCGATTAATCCCGCGGATTTTGCCGCGACGTCGCAGCAAAATCCGCCTGACGTCGTGCTATGTAGCTTCTCCAATGCATTTCAATGGAGCTGTTCACATCTTGCCGCGCGATGTCACATGTCGCAGTAGCATATCGCTGGCCCGCTGAAAGGGGCAGTCACGTGCTGGAGGGGCAGGCGCAGCTTGGTTTTCAATGGAACACTGTCCTGCAGCCGTGTCCAGGCTGGCGGCCTTTGAAAGAGCAGCAAAATGCTGCCCCTGACAAAGTGCTACCTGGAGCGGCTGCTCCACCCCGCTCCATCGAAGGGCCGGCCCTGCGTTTGCGTGAAGAATGTAATAGAGCCCCTAGTGTATTCTGTATGAAAAGGGCTGACAACCCTTTCACAGGTGTTTCATCAGCAGGTTCTATTTAACCTTAAATCACAGGGCGCTCCAGAACGGATTCTGTCCTCATTAAGTGAGTCAATCCCATTATGGCGGTCATTAGGTGTCAAGAATAGGACCTGTCATTGAGGAGATACATTGGCGCTGTGACAGGCTTAAGCAATTTATGGCCATATTTTGTGAACTAAATTCCTATCATTGTCAAACAGAGCTTAGGGTTACATATTTGTGAAAATTCTTCAATGGGTTAAAAATTGTTAAAATCTTGAAAGGGTTAAGAGTTGATGGAGTCTTTGAATTCGCTTTAATCTTTAAATGTGTGAGCTACTGCCTGGTAATGTTGTTGAATATATGAATTGGAGCGCTCTCCTGCTGGCATGAAATATATATATACACTCATACAGAGAGTGAGAGGAGAGAGAGAGGGGACAAACATTGTTTTCTTAAATGCGGGGATGTCTGTTCTGTAAAAACCTCTGTCTCCCTTCCAGGCTTCATCCTCTGTCTCTGACAGTCTTCAAATAATAAATAAGAAGCAAACACCTTAGAACAAAGAATCACTTTTGATCAGGAGCCGCTGCGAGCTGTTTCATTAGAATCCCCTCTGGATCCCTGTAGCCTCTCTGGTAATATTAGCAGAATGTGCGAGTGTCGGAGCTTGTCACATCGCGATGAATGATTTCACTTTCTGCCAGTCTTATAAAAATTGGCCGGCTTGTGACGATTCCCCCTGCATCTGCCGCTGCGCCGCCAGCAACATGCCGCTGAGCAGATTGCAGTATCCAAAAACACTGTGTTTTCGCTTGGTATATACGGCTTCCGCTTTTATTTAGTAAACTGGGAATTGATGAAAATGATCAGCAGTAGAAATGCAAACAGGGAGAAACAAAAGTGCCAGATAACCGAACTTCCCAGACTTTGGGCAATATTACATTGTGCCCGCTAAAACGGGGACACTAAGGAGGAAAATCTGCGCCTGCAGGTTTCTCCTTAGCGTCCCCCTTTTTGCTTTATAATACGGAGCAGGCGCTGATTCAGAAACCTGCCCCGCATAGGCGTGCACAGGGGGTGTGTTAGATTTTAATTTCCTGTATAAAATATAAATAGTTTATCTTGACAAACCTGTTTTATAAAATGGGCTGTGAAATTCCCCCCTTCATTATGTTTCTTTTAATTCTGCATAGACAGTTGTTCCTTCTGTAGGATAAGAGGATGTGACGACTTCCTGTTATGTTTAGTGCAGGAAAATGTGCGCAGAAGCGGGGGGATAGGAAAAAGATTTTTTGTAAACCATATAAGGTAATAAGTGTTTGTTAAACCGTGTGGTTAAACTCTGACGTAGAAATGTATCTGTATGCTGATTGGCTATAAGTTCTTTGAAATCTACAGGGCTATTCAGAGAGCGTGAAAAGCAGGAGAATGACTGGAGAATGACTGGAGAATTAAAAATTCTAGGTCAAAATAGCCAAACCAGAAAAATTCTCCGTTTCATCTCATTTCCAAATTGGCTATTTTGACCTAGAATTTTTCATTCTCCAGCCATTCTCCAGTCATTCTCCAGTCATTCTCCAGTCATTCTCCTGCTTTTCACGCTCTCTGAATAACCCTGCTAATAAAATAGTCTGTCTAAGAAATTATAGTTAGACATGACTGACGCTGCATTGCTTTGTGGCTGATTTTGGTGTCTCTCGCCATGGAGTAGCGCAGCGTGGCGTAGCATGTGTTTTCAATTTTGATATATGAGAAGAAACTTGAAAAAGGTTTATTGAAATTTCATAAATGGTAATTATAATAGGGAATTTGTTTTTGTTTGCTTAAAATTGAAATTTATCAGGGTGTGCCTGGTGTGCCCAGGCACACCCTAATGTTGGGTGAAGAGGACCTCTTACATCGCCTACATTGACATTTTAGATGTCCCTTATTTGGTTCATGATGAAAGGCATAAAACTGACGTTGTCTCGGATTACAGGCATGTTATTGCTCATAAAAAAATGCATTTTGAGCAAAGTCTTCTAAATATAAGTTTTAAATAAATAAATGTTCCATTGGTGCAAACCCTAATGTGACGAGCTGCGCACACCAATGCTGCCCAGTAATGCATAGCTAAGCCTTAGGATGCTTGAGGCAGCGCTACTGCGCCGCTCCAAGCATCCCCCTCCATGGAGTCCATAGGACTCCATTAAAGCTTTGACTGCTAAGTTGCATGACCTGCAGGATCTCGCCTCTCGCGAGATCCTGCAGGTCGGCAGAGCGATCACAGAGGGAGACTGGGGGACTTTTTTTCCCCAACCTCACTTTGCTCCGGCAGCCGGAAGCGACAGATCAGGCCGCAGTTCTCGCTGCGAGATGTGTGGTGAGTATCTGATTTTTGGGGGGATTTGAAGCTGGTGATAGCTGATTCTGCAGAAGCGGAATCCATTAGCACCAGGTCCTAGCTGTGGTTAACTTTTTAGTTAACGGCAGCGGGGGCGTAATTAGCTTTAGGACTTTGAAATCCTAACACTAATTAACTGTTTGTGCTCCCCATGTTAAGCATAGGGAGCGCAATGTACAGTAAACTCGTGCTGAAAAGCGCAAGCTCCAAATCGCTAACGGGTTTTTTAACCCCTTAGAATGGAATGGAATATGGTCGGCCCGCGCTAGGGCCACTTGACCTAACGTTAACGCTCACACAGCTGAGCGCTAATATTAGTATTAAGTATGTGATAAGGCCCTTTATATTTTATAAACTAAAGTTCTGACATTTTATAAATTTTCCTTATTTCCAGTTTAATGAGCAGAACGTGACATCTCCCATATTTCCCAGTCTAGTGACCACACCTGAAAAGCAAATAAAAATGATTAAATCTATTATAAAGACAGTTGCAGGCTGGGGTCAGACGAACGCAGTGCGAACGCGCATGCAGCCGCACTTTATCACGGCCGCAGTAGCAGCAAATGGCATCCAATGACGGGCAATGTACGAAGTACGGCCGCACGAAAGTTTGGCCGGGCAACGCAAGCGGCAAACAAACGCATTTTTTCAAGAGCGTGAAACCGCTAGTACTGACGTACAGAGTGCGCTGTGTCTGCTAGCGGCGTGTGTGCGTGATTAGGAGACGTCAGACGCTGCTAATGTCCAGCCTACATAACGTCCAGACGCAAAAAGTGTTTTATTGATGATCCGTACAAAATCACGGACGAAAAGGCGCATCGTATGACCGCTATCGCGTATTACATGAAAAAATACGTCCATTCGTTCGAACGCACTTTTTCACGGACAACGCAAAAATGCGTTCGTCTGACCCTAGCCTTAGACACACATGCGCGATCAACACATTTACGATTTATAACGTTGTAATTATTAATTACAAATGAAAATATAATTAAGTACCTCATTATAAAACAGATAAATGTTTAAACATAGGCTTAAAAATAGATTGTATATCTGAGCTTCCTGTCCACAAAATATCTCCATCGCCCTCATTCTTCATCTGCTCTACTAAATAGCTGTAGCTATTGGGAGGGATACAGATTCCAGACAAATTTGCCATAATATGACTCTCTTGTTCTCTGAACTCATTACAATAGATGGTTTAATATCCTTGCTTGTAGATAGAGCTGGTGTCCATACACTTCTTCACTACCAAGTGATTTTCCAAAAAAATATTGGCTGGACCCAATGGTATTATGGAAAACCATTTTCATGACTCACACAATAAAGTATGCAGAGGTGTCCCCCCCTATAAATGTTCACTGTAGATAAGTTCTGTTTGGAAGGCCGAGGACTCCCTCTGCTGGTCAAAAAGTGCTACTACATGTACATTACAGCTTGATCTGTGCTTCTAGCAAATCTCCAATTAAGGAAAGACGTGAAAAATGGTGCTTATCAGTTAACCCACTAGTATCTTATAACACGTGCTACTCCAACACCTATGTGCACCCCACACATATATAATCAACCAAAACAATTGGGTACAACACCCTGTGTGAGCGCACCACCTATTCCCAATAGTGCTGAATACACAACAAGAATCTAGAAAAAGCACACTTACCTGGTTTTTCCACTTTCTGGACTATTGTCCAATAGAAATATGACCTAAATGTATCATAAAAAAGACATATGGTGCTATATTGTCTTTAAAGCAATGACAGTCAATATATATATAGTAATTGTAGATTTAAACTCACAAAGGAGGAGCCCCAATTGGCTCTAATGATGGCGCCTTCTGACCTCTTAACAGGGGGGTCAAGCCCAAACACATCGAGTATCAGATCATCAAGCTTCAGTATGGTGCATTTGCTCCAGCTGCAGCTCTTGAATGAAAATTACAAAACTCCATTGCGCAGATATTTATACTTATAACCAATAACTTTTAGCCAGCAAGAGGGAATATACTCACAAATTAAAGAGCCTCTTTCCCTAAGTGGCTCAGTATGATAGTGTCATGAAATCCCCAGGGATAAATCCTCCACGCGTGAATGCTCCGTCAGGAAATAATAAATTCCAAGGTGCAATGATGGTGCTCGTCAGTATAAACATTTATTTAAACAAATAAAATCTTAAAAGCGGATGCAGTCTCCAGAAACGCGTTTCGCCTGCTAGTACTGCAGAAAACCATTTTCATTACCCACACAATAAAGTACGCAGAGGTGCCCCCCCTATAAATGTTCACTGTAGATAAGTTCTGTTTGGAACTTAAGGACGAGGACTCCCTCTGCTGGCCGAAAAGTGCTACTACATGTACATTACAGCTTGATCTGTGTTTATTCAAGGAAAAACGGATCTCAAAGCTTTTCAAACAATTTCAACACATCCACTGTCATGTCCGATGTGTTTAATCCTTAAGGGCACATTCTGGAGCCTATTTGTAAATTAATTTAATTTGCAATAAACAAAATTCCTTTACATTGCTCAAGAGTAAGGCTAGATCAACTATATTCATTCTCACGACACCTTCAGGCTGCATGTGATTTTGAAGATCGCATGTGCTTGATCATTGTAGCAAAAGGGGTGAAGCACTGTATTTGCCTTTTATGTACCATAGCTCCAATAACCTCCTAACCCTAAATCGCTTTACTCAACTTTTTTTAATCTATGATATGTATGATATGCTCATACACACCACACATTACTGTGAGTTTTATTGCTGTGGAGCTCTGTGATACGCTCATACACACTGCACATACAGGGCTGGCGCTGCCGCTAGGCCAGCTAGGCGGACGCCTAGAGCGCAGTGCCCTCCTAGGGTGCAGCCGGCCCGACCAATTAAAAAAAATTGTCCGCGGGGCAGCCTGGGGCAGCCGCGTGCTGCAGCCAGACCCAATACATGAATACATGCCGGCGTCGCCGCCGGCGTCGCCACCGGCGTCAAGAAGACGGAGGTGTGGACTTGGTGCTTCCAGCTTCCTGCACCAAGTCCACGCCTCCATCTCCTTGACGGCAGCGGCGACGCCAGCACGCATTAGGACTGGCTACGAGAAGGCGAGGAAGACGGCGCTGGAGCGGCAGATATCCATGTGTGAGCCTGGGGGCAAATACCCATGTGTGAGCCTGGGGCAAATATCCATGTGTGAGCCTGGGGGCAAATATCCATGTGTGAGCTGGGGCAAATATCCATGTGTGAGCCTAGGGGCAAATATCCATGAGTGAGCCTGGGGGCAAATATCCATGTGTGAGCCTGGGGGCAAATATCCATGAGTGAGCCTGGGGGCAAATATCCATGTGTGAGCTGGGGCAGATATCCATGTGTGAGCCTGGGGGCAAATATCCATGTGTGAGCCTGGGGGCAAATATCCATGAGTGAGCCTGGGGGCAAATATCTATGTGTGGGCGTGGGGGCAAATATCCATGTGTGAGCCTGGGGGCAAATATCCATGTGTGAGCTGGGGCAATATCTCCATGTGTGAGCTGGGGCAAATATTCATGAGTGAGCCTGGGGGCAAATATCCATGTGTGAGCCTGGGGGCAAATATCCATGTGTGAGCCTGGGGGCAAATATCCATGAGTGAGCCTGGGGGAAAATATCCATGAGTGAGCCTGGGAGCAAATATCCATGTGTGAGCCTGGGGCAAATATCCATGTGTGAGCCTGGGGGCGAATATCCATGAGTGAGCCTGGGGGCAAATATCCATGTGTGAGCTGGGGCAAATATCCATGTGGGAGCCTGGGGGCAAATATCCATGAGTGAGCCTGGGGGCAAATATCCATGTGTGAGCTGGGGCAGATATCCATGTGTGAGCCTGTGGGCAAATATCCATGTGTGAGCCTGGGGGCAAATATCCATGAGTGAGCCTGGGGGCAAATATCTATGTGTGAGCCTGGGGGCAAATATCTATGTGTGAGCCTGGGGGCAAATATCCATGTGTGAGCCTGGGGGCAAATATCCATGTGTGAGCCTGGGGGCAAATATCCATGAGTGAGCCTGGGGGCAAATATCCATGAGTGAGCCTGGGGGCAAATATCCATGTGTGAGCCTGGGGCAAATATCCATGTGTGAGCCTGGGGGCAAATATCCATGAGTGAGCCTGGGGGCAAATATCCATGTGTGAGCTGGGGCAGATATCCATGTGTGAGCCTGGGGGCAAATATCCGTGTGTGAGCTGGGGCAGATATCCATGTGTGAGCCTGGGGGTAAATATCCATGTGTGAGCCTGGGGGCAAATATCCATGAGTGAGCCTGGGGGCAAATATCCATGTGTGAGCCTGGGGGCAAATATCCATGTGTGAGCCTGGGGGCAAATATACATGTGGGAGCCTGGGGGCAACTATCCATGTGTGAGCCTGGGGCAAATATCCATGAGTGAGCCTGGGGGCAAATATCCATGAGTGAGCCTGGGGGCAAATATCCATGTTTGAGCCTGGGGGCAAATATCCATGTGTGAGCCTGGGGGCAAATATCCATGAGTGAGCCTGGGGGCAAATATCCATGTGTGAGCCTGGGGCAGATATCCATGTGTTAGCTGGGGCAGATATCCATGTGTTAGCTGGGGCAGATATCCATGTGTGAGCTTGGTCAGATATCCATGTGTTAGCTGGGGCATTATATCCATGCCATGTGTTAGCTGGGGCAATATCTCCATGTGTAAGCTGAGGCAATATCGCCATGCTATGTGTTAGCTGGGGCAATATCTCCATGCCATGTGTTAGCTGGGGTAATATCTCCATGTGTGAGCTGGGGCAATATCTCCATGTGTGAGCTGGAGGCAAATAATCCCATGTAAGAGCTGGGGGCAAATATACCCTTGTGAGCTTTCTTTTTTTGGGGGGGTGCAAATAGCTGGTTTTGCTTAGGGCGCAAAATATTCTAGCACCGGCCCTGTGCACATAACTGTACGTTTTATTGCTGTGGAGGTCTGTGATACGCTCATGCACATTACTGTGTGTTTAATTGTTGTGGAGCTCTGCAATGTGCCGTGTATACAAGTGCATCAGTAATGTACAGTATCTTATAAACCTGAAAAGTGATCGACAGCTTCCCAAGTGTGCCACAGGGACTTCTGTTCTGTCTTAACTGTATTGAGTGGGTGATGGCTGCCATGGCAGATCGTTGGCCATCTGTATGTCTGCAAGGGGCACGATGGATTCCCCCAGTTCACTGGTAGGTCTGAGTAGATTTTCTTAACTCATTAAAAGACTTATTTAGAAAATTGCATGAAGAAATAATTTTTTTAACACAACAATGTACATGTAGGTGTTGTGTTGCATGGGTGGGGTTTTGCATGGGTTTGGCATTTGGCGGGCATGGTGCAAGGGGGCCTCATTATCATCTATTATTTGGGGGGCACCATTAGTTGTCAGTCCGCCCCCGCTCGCTATTATTGTACATTTATGCAGATGTGATTAATATGAAACCAGCTTGGAACCAAACAAGTGACCCGATAATAATACTTATAGGCTTAGTGTAATTATTCTTTTCAACGAACATACAAGTGAGTGATATTTAGTTTGATATTATAATCAGCATAAAAGAATAAACACAAAAAAATACGAAATCTTTTTCTTAAGGTGATATGTCTTCCTGTGATCAGAATTCCTACCAAGAATATACTAATTAGCAAAGGAAATGTTTGGTGTAATTCGGTGGCCAATTCGGCTCTCTTTGAATAACCCCTTCAATTTTCTAAATATTGTCTGAAATTGAAACATACAGGTCTATTCAAAGAAAGGTGAAACTCGGGAGAATGATTGGAGAAGTGAAAATTCGAGGACAAAATAGCCAAACCATAAAAATTCTCCCCTTTATCTCACTTTCCAAATCGGCTATTTGGTCTAGATTGTTCTCTTCTCCTGCCAATTCTCCTGAGTTTCACTTTGAATAACCCTAATAGAAATCATAAAGGTGTTGGTTCACTTGGCTATTTTCCAGCTAAACATAAAAGTTGTATTTTCAATAGTCCACATTTAACTGTCCATAAAGCATAAAGCCAAGTATAAGAATGCACTCCCTGTGGGCTTCCAAAGGATGTACAGCAGAGGATTTCTTATGAAAAAGGAAGACAAGAAAGTGGTCTTTAATGAAAGACTATTTTCCGATCATGCTATGACTTTCATGTCTTATCTTCCAGCTGCTTCTGACTTTCGATGGTTTAAAGTATTAGGGATTCACAAGATCAGTGGTAACCAAACCTGTCTCAAGAAACAATTACATCCCGGGTCCTGATTTGTTGATATCCTGCGGTTTTGCGGTTCCTTCAGTTCACAGGTCTGGATTCTCCTTATTCCAGTCAGGGTTAAAGTATAAAGGTAAATGTAAAATGCCCCCCTTTATACAAGACATTAGAGAGTTCAAAAAGACGGCATCCTGCGTGGAATCATATCACTTCCAAGACGAGCATGCCCAATGTATTGTTTCTGTCTAAGGGAATACACAAACACAGCAAGATATAATTTAATAAGTACATAGATAAGTGAATTCTTATCCACTTATGCTATGTAAACGCCACATGAGTTTTTTTTTATTATGGGCACATACTGTGCTAGGGGGGGAAGAAACTCTTTAATAAAAACATAAAATCACATTACTGGTGTTTCACTTACCTTTAATTGAAACCCTGTTTCACATTAGGTTTCGAGTGCTTTGTGATATATTTTACGACTCTTAGATTGTGTGATTGTTGTAAACAACGTGTTTTAGATTTGCAATGATAACCGAAAACGAGCAGGAAAGGTTATCAAATAAGAAAATACGGACAGAAAGGTTTTGCTCATGAGTAATACTACTTTGAAGAGTTACATATTTTTTTTATTACGTAGAAAAGTAAATGCTATAACATAGGACTCAAATTAATTCCATCGGACGATATTTTTCGCGAAACATCTGCTTAATTAGATGAAAAAATTAGGCCATAGACGAATTCCATAAAATGTCCTCGATTAGACGAAATATCAGGCCCATAAAAAGCCCGAAAAATAAAGTGTACATGTGCACGGATCTGCTTTCTGTGTTTCACCATCTTACTGTGAAGTGGAAATAGGCTGGAAGACGGCCGCCATTGTACACAGGCGGCCATCTTGTTCAGAATATTGGTTCACTTGTATATAACTAGACAGGTTTGTAGCTGAAACTAGAATGAGGTATACGTAGAAATTTAGGAATGCGTTTAGATTAGCAGAAAAGCAATTAAAGCCTTATGAAAGATCTCTGCTGTTCCTGGCACGGAGGAGAAAAGCGAAGTAGATCCTCCAAGGTCGTTGGGGCCCGCAGAAAGACAAAGGAGTAGAGATCAGGCCAGGTGCCATCTGTAACAAGTGATTGTAGGCGCAAGGGAGGAGGGCGCAGCCCGGAACAGTAAGAGCAATTAATTTTGATTTACTGAAACTAACACAAAGTTTGCCAATTTACAGCCAATTAATGAAATGTCTTTGTATTAGCCAAAGGGAGGTATTAACCCACGTGGGGTGGAATAAAGTGTCATTGGGAGGTGGGCTAACTGGGATGTACCTAATTACGTATTTTTGGGTATAAGATCCCTTGCACGGGTGAAAGGGGGGGCTCACTCTTTGCGATTCAATCCTGTGTGGGCACTTGTGTGACGACACAATAAAGTTTGCCTTTCCTGAAGAGACTCGTGTTCTGACAATCCTTACTTGTGCCCGGTCCGGCGCCGTCTTGAAAGTGAATCTGTTTTTGTCCGCCTACAACTGAACAGCTCGGACTTGCTCGTTTTAATATGAAATCCAATACACACGCGTTGATGATAGTGATAAGTCCTGGGGACGCGAGTTTTAATGTAAATGCTGTGAATGGATGTGTTATTCTAAAGTCCAGAAATGCATATTTTTTATTGTAAATCCTTTAAATGCGAGTCTTACTGTAAATTCCAGACATTACTGTAACAGTGGAACTATTACAGTACAGACTTGCGGGTTGTAAATAACAGTGGAATATTAAAGAAAGGACTTGCGGGTTGTAAATATAAATGTATAGTGTTAATGAACGAACTTGCATATTATTACTGTACCAGTAAAAAAAAAAATTATGGACATGAACATTATGATTATAACTGTACATGTTAATGTACGGACTTGCAAGAATTACATTTACAGTAGAGATTGAACGTGCGCGGTTTTACTGTAAATGCAGATATCTATGCAGGTCTATTCACTAAAGGTGAAACTCAGGAGAAATGGCAGGAGAAGAGAGCATTCTAGACCAAATAGCCGATTTGGAAAGTGAGATAAATGGGAGAATTTTTCTGGTTTGGCTATTTTGACCTAGAATTTTCACTTCTCCTGATTTCACCTTAGTGAATAAACCTGCAGGTTTTGTGATTGTTTGATATATTCATTCATTGACTAATAAGATGTGCATGAAAAGTCATTTAACACATTGCAGTTTCTAATCTCATAGAACAATGCAGCGCGATATGGTAGATATAAAAGTAGAAGGTCTAAATCCTTAGGTGACACTTATTTCTATTCTTACATGAAAACAAAATTCTTCAAATATTTTTAACTGGATCAAAAAGTCAAAGAAATGAGGCGGCACTCGCTTGGTCCAAAATCGACAAATATTCAAAATATGGCTGGTACACTGTTGCAGTAAATGTAAATGCGACGGGTGCTATTCACTAAGCTCCACGTAGGTGCCACAAAGTACAATATGAATGAAAATAATGTGTTGTATTATACGTGTCAGTGGTAAATTGCCTAATAACAATGGGCCGGCCAATTCAGACGCTTTGTTGTTTCTCTACACCAGTGTTCCCCCCCTGTCCTCAAGTACTCCTAAGGGTACACATCTGACCATATGGCTATACCCTGTGAATCCCAACACCATGTCAAAGTACCCCAAAGTCAATGAACCCTAACCCAAATTTTCACATGGGAGAACTAGCCACGTTAGGGACAGGGTGAGTATTTCAAAGTACCGGGTAAAGACCTGCATGTAAAAATTGAAAATTTGGTAAGTAGGTAAAATGCCTTTGGGGGACTTTGGTGCTTAAGAAAGAGATTTAAGTCATTGTAGGCAGAAAGGAAGCACAATTTTTTCAATTCCTAAAATACTTTTTCTACCAGAGTTAATTTAGTAAGGTTTACTCTAAAACCACTAGACTTGTAGTTTAACCACTTAATGCTGCAGCTCTTGTGGGCGACAGGCAGGCTTAAATGCTGCAGGACGGCATAGCTTGACTCCTTCCCAGTGGACTCATCACCTTCATTGGCTGCAGGGGCACTGCCTAAGTTTAGGTAGTCCCCCTGCAGCCAATGATGACAGTCTGCCATTGGGACGGGAGGCAGGACGGAGGAGGGCAGGAAATCCATGGGGCATGCTATGCCGCCGTGTTACATTTAAGGCTAGAGTCAGACGAACGCATTCTGAGCGCACTCTGCGTGCGTGCAAAACAGACAGACGTACTGACGGAAGATACTGTAGACACCACACAGTCGGCTTTTGTTGACGGACGTAGGGAAAAAAAGGGAACTATGGGAAATAAAATTAATATGAAAAATGATAAAAATTTGAAAAGGATATGAAAAGCCATTGTGTGCGTCAAGGTGCTGGACGTCGCAAATGCGCTACGTCTGACATCTCCTCATCACTCACACAGAACGCTACGCGGACGTGGCGCACTCTGCGCGTCCGTGGTAGCGGTTTTACATTCTTGCCTAACTTGCGTCCGTTTGCTGCGTGCGTTGTGCGTGCGCAGGTCGGTGCGGACGCACTTCGTGTGTGGGTCTCTATTGCTCATGATTCTATGATATGACGGACGTTAAACTGTGCAGCAACACGGACGTGATCACTGCATTCGTCTGACACGGGCCTAAACCTGCATGTCCCGTGGACAGCATAGGACATCCTGCGGTGCTAAGGGGTTGGGGTTTGAAAAGCATCATGGGTAATAATAATACCATATATATTCTGTACTAGAGACCGTGTTTATATCAATAGTAAAGAGGTATAAATAGAATTGCGGAATTATTCTTTAAATATTGACATGTGATACCAATTAAAGGGATACTCCAGGCAATATGACCACCTCAGCTTTATAAGGTGGTCATATTGCCTGAAGTATCCCATTTTTTCCCCAGCCTTCTACGTTTTCCCGATCGGCTGATATTGCTGAGAGAAGCGGTGGACTTTACTCCGCCCTCCCAGCTGTCAATCAGCCGATCGGGTTTCAAGGTCCCGCGTTTTGGAACTCTCGGCAAAGCTGGGACGTCATTGCGCTACAAGCGCGATGACGCCCCACCGCTCCGGCAGAGTCGCGGAAACGTGCAGGAGAAGGAGCCGGAGCCGCCGCTTCCTCCTCCTTCTCCTCCGCCTAAGAGTTTTTAGACGAGCAGGCGGGTGAACTTTAGCTCACCTCGCCGCTCGTGAACGCGCGCTGCTCCGCGCATGCGCGGATGAATGAGCAGGATTCCGGGAGGAAGCCTGCTGATTGGCTGGTTTACTTGATAGGCGCGCATGCGCTCTTTGCACGTAAACGTTTAGCCAAGTTCCAACTTTACCACGACGGGAGCGGAAGAGAAGGGAGGTGAGCAAAAAAAAAAAAAACGTCGTTGGAAAAGTGTCGTTTTTAGGGTAAGTATTACATTAAGAAAATATATATATGTACTGAATGACTAGTTAGGGCAATAGGTTTAATATAATGTAAAAAAAAGGGGGGTGATTTTCAGCCTGGAGTGTTCCTTTAATTATTTCTCAGATTCAGCAGAGAATCCTGTTCTGAGCAGTATCTATTTACACACGTAGCCATATGTTCCAAAGCGCTCTCTGTAATCGGTTTTATATGATATGTCTGTTCAGTTAATTCTGCACACAACATTTACACTTGAATCCATGTATTATAGACCAGGAATCCTGGCAATGAGAAGGTGAATTGATTCAGTGGCAGAGCATTTGGCAGCCAACGGTAGCTTTTTTTGGCAGAGGTTAAAAACGGAGGGCCCACCTGCAAGCGTCTGGATCGAGGCCTAGACTGGTCAATTTGCCTGAGGAGAGGATAAAATCCTTCCATGAATTACAACGGAGACAATTTATGAAATTTTACCTTTGTTCCTGAAACTCTCGGTTTGCAGAATTTTTAGAGAAGATCTCCATTTTAAATGTTTACAGAGATTAACGTATTACTTCTTCACAAACATTAACACCAGCAAAAGAAAGTCAGGAAAATTCTCCTGCAAACACTTTTGGTTTTTAAAATCTCTTGTGTGAGTTATCACCATCAGGGATATTCAGAGAAAGGTGAAACTCTGGAGAACTTTTGGAGAAGTGAAAATTCTAGGTCAAAATAATAATAAGAATTTTCACTTCTTCAAACGTTCTCCAGAGTTTCACCTTTTTCTGAATAACCACCTCTTCGTGATTAGGGATGAGCCGAACACCCCCGTGTTGGGTTCGCTTTCGAACTCGAACAATTTCAAAAGTTCGAGTTCGGACGCGAACCGGATCCGAATTCAATGCAAGTCAATGGGACTCGAACGTTCGATTTTTAGAGTGCCCTGCAAGAGGGCATACATGTAAGATATTTGCCATAAAAGGTGTATGGGGGTCCGGGTAGTGCCCTGGGGGACAGGAAACAAGGACAAAAAGTTTAAAAAAATATGTTTTAAAGGAACAGTGAGTTTTTCATGAAATAAGGGTTAAGAATAAAAACGAAAAATTCCTTCAAATATCATGCCTAGGAGGTCCCCATAATCTGCCTGTGAAGTGGCGGATTTGTCGGATGTATAGAAACATTTAAAAAGAAAAAATGACATTTCAAATGACGGTAAATGGTTTTCCTTTAATCTATTCATAAACAACTGCTTGGGGCGGCAGCCTGTATGAAAAGAGGAGACGTTTTAGGACACGCAGAACAAGTTTAGTGATTTTTGGTTAAATTATGGTGAAACTTGGCTTTGGATGAAAGTAAAAACAGGTGCATTAAAATTGGACCTTTGGTGCCAGCTAGTGCCTTCACACCGTAACCCCTCTGAGGTATTCTGGAAGAGTGCAGGGGTGGACTCTGCATTCAAATATTAAAATGATTGGAATCTGGTACACGCGTCAGTGGCAGTGCACCCAAATATTACTGCGCTATAGTGTACGGCAGGATGGAAGCACACCAGCAGTAACAAGCAGCGAATATACCAGACAGGGGCGCAGAGCGAGAGTAGTTGTTACACCAAAACCGGGTCAACAACGTTTAGGCACTAGTACTGCACTACTGTATATGGTGAGAATTGGCGCACACCAGTAGCAACAGGAGGAAAACAGAACAGGCAGGGAGTACACAGAGAGAATAGTCAAATGGCAGGCAAAGCTGGCAACAGATCGGGTCCTCAGAACAAACAGGGTCAGTAACAAGTATACAAACTGATTCGATAAGCTAGCGATGCGGGAATGAAACTCCACGGCAAGGCAAGGTGTACAGCGCGCACTCCTGATTTAAAGGTCCCGGCGGCTCTGCGTCATCACTCTGTACCCTGCCCCCAATCACTCACAGCTGCGCCGGGTGCCGCCGGAGCTCCTGGCATTCGGCCAGCTAGCGGCACCATGCGCCCGGGGCCCCCCCGATCGCCATCCGGGGCCCTGGATGTCACAAACACAATATTACAATCCAAACGCAAATGGGTAACTAAATTTGTAAGAAGAAGAATTAATGCAGCATATGATTCCGCACCCTGCCGTGCAGCACCTCTACAGTATAATAATGCAGCATATGAATCCTCACACTGCCGGGCAGCACCTCTACAGTCTGATGCTAGCTTTAACGAGAAGATATGCTATTAGGAATCAGGTGAGTATTAGAAAGAAAAAATATATATATTTTATGTTCCAGGGGACATTTAAAGATGTCCTCGGATTTGATTTTTTTTAAAAATGTGTCACCTTACCTTAGCCTGGTGGTCAGTGGGGGCTCCCTGGATCCTGGTGGTGGGGGGAGGGTCTGCCGTGGCTCCCTCCCTGCGCCACCAGTCTCTGCCACATGCACACGGCCGACACAGTCGCATCTCTGTCATCCTGCGGCCGCATGCTCCTCAATGGTCCTTGGGGCGCCCGGCGGGCTGCCCTCTACAGTGCCTGATTAGAGGGCGTCGTCTGCCTGATGTTTTAGCAACAAGAATGTTTTATCCCATAGGTTTCAATGTTAAAAATATTCCCGTTTTAATTCAATATCTAATAAACCATTGCTTATAATATTCTGCAGTAAAGAGTCTCTTTATTTTTAGATTTTTTAGGATTTTTTAAGCATTTTTTTAAAAAAAAATTGTTATTTTTTTTCCGAACTTTTGGCGAACGTCCCAAAAAGTTTGATGTTCGAGAACGTTCGAACGGCCAATGTTCGAATCGAACTCATGTTTGGATCGAGCCGCCAGCCCATCCCTATTCGTGATGAGCTTTGTGTTCTAGTTCAAATGTTCAATCGATTATATAGGGTTATTCAAAGAGCGCTGAACTTGCCACTGAAGGGCACTTAATGGTGAATTTCACTGTATGGTGCATTTTGTGGCAGTTCATTTATTCAGAGAGCTGTCAATTCACCAAATACTGGCGAACTTACAGCAAAATGCAATGCACTACGCCACAATTTGACGATCTTCGACGGCAGTGAAATTGTCCCATAGAAGTAATGGTTAATCTATTCACAGAATGCCGAACTACACTGAGGCCCCGTTCACACTGTGCGATTTGAAAATCAGGCGACTTTCCGCGCGATTTTCATATTCGCAACATGGTGCGATAATGTCGCGCTGTTTTGTGCGATTTTTGCAAAGCACCACCAATACAAATCGCAAAATCGCAGATAGCAAATCGCAAAAAAAGGGTCATGTACCAGCGACATGCATTTGCGACGCGCGACATGCGACGTCGCGCGACATCTCGCAGCAAGATGTGAACAGCTCCATTGAAATGCATTGGAGAAGCTACACAGCGCAACGTCGCGCGGATTTTGCTGCTACGTCGCAGCAAAATCCGCGCGATAAATCGCACAGTGTGAACGGGGCCTTAAATGTAGCCGAAATGCAGGTTTAAACAGGTAAATCCCACAGGATTCAATGTTAAAAAATATTATCGTTTTACTTTTTTTTTTATTCAACCATTTATTCTTTTCATATTCAGCAAACAGTCTTTTTATGTGTTTATGTTTTTGGCCATTTTCTGGGGGTTTGTTTTGCCTTTTTTAGGCTAAATTTTTGACTCTCAATTTTTTTTAAAGGTGCTTTTTTAATTCTGTAACAGACCATTTTATTATTATTTTTAAGGCCTTTTTTTTATTATTTCCACAGATTTTCATGCACTTTTATTGTTTTAAACACCTGCAGTTCGGCAGCGTTAAGTGGTCATCGGTATTTGCGGATCTGAGCAGTGTTCGTCAGGCTGATCGGCGACTGATCAGTGACGTTCGGCAGTCTTCAGCGGCTCCACGTTCACCTCACTTCCGTGACCCTGCGATAAATACTATATTCCCTGCAGGGTCGGCAAACTGGAATCGCCGAACCACACCGAAGTGCTAGTGAATAGTACACTAACAGGTCTATTCACTAAAGGTGAAACTCGGGCAGGAGAAGTGAAAATTCTAGTTCAAAACAGCCAAACCAGAAAAATTCTCCCAATTATCAAACTTTCCAAGGGCTACATTACAATCCTAGCGTTAAAACGCGGGCGCAAGGGAGGAATAACTGCGCCCGCAGTTTTCCCCCTTGCGCCCAAGTTTTAACGCTGGATTACAATGCAGGCGCAAAAAATGCTGCCTGCATTGTTTGCGGGCGCTACCGCCCCGCGATGCTCGCTGCAGCGCTGAGCGCAGCCGCGAGCATCCACTCGATGGAGTCCATAGGACTCCATTGAGTTTCCCCCTGCCGGTCACATGCCCAACCGGATCTCGCCTCGCGTAGTGATATGCAGGGAGAGACTGAGGGGTTTTTCCCCAGTCTTTCCTTGCTCCCGCCAGACGGAGGAGGCGGTCAGAGTCACGGTACTCGCCGCAGGACAGGAGGTGACTATAGCATTCTGTTTTTTTTGGCTGGTGTTAACGGATTCTGCAGAAGTGGAATCCGTTAACACCAAGTCCTGGCTCTGGTTAACTTTTTGCCAACCACAGCCGGACGCTAATCAGCGCTAGTAGATTGTAATCCTAACGCTGATTAACACTTTGCGCTCCCCATGTTAAGTATAGGGAGCGCAAAGTACAGTAACCTCGTGCTGAAAAGCGAAAGGTACCAAACGCAAAAGGGTTACTTAACCCGTTTGCGTTTGGATTGTAATATGTGGTAGACACCATGGCTAACGTTAATGCTCACACAGGTGAGCGCTAACGTTAGCAACAAGAATGTAATATGGCTCCAAATCGTCTATTTGGTTTAGATTGTTCTCTTCTCCTGCCAATTCTCTTGAGTTTCACCTTTTAGTGAATAAACCCGTATAAGGAATAGTGCCTATTACGTCTAACGGCTCGAGCAGTTCACTGAACGGCTCATTTGTGATCTACTCCTTAGTGCATAAATTCAATTGCCAAAATGCTTCATTTACCATATTGGTTTTATTAAATATTGCTTAAAAAAAACCCTCAAGAATGACATTATAGAATACGTGCAATATGTCCACTCTTGTACATCTCGAAGCCCACGTCTTTGCTTATCAGCTGCGGTCGCAGATAGTTTTGCCTTTAAAAAAAAGAAGAAAAAAAAAAAAGAAAGAAATGGAATGTCCTTGTTTCGGATCACAATGCAGCCAGAATAAAATCCATTTGTGAATCTTCACGCACCGCCTCGGCTGCTGTATATGTGATTAGCCTATCGTGTTGTATGGTTACCGACTGAGCTATGAGCCCTTATGAAAGGATAAAACAGATTCACACGAAGGCGAGACAGAATTCTTATGAGAACTCGATCAATTAACGAGACTTTTTTTCTCTCCAAAAATTCTTTCCTTTTCCTCCGACAAAAAATAAATAAATAAAATCTTTCAAATGAGACAAAGAGAGGATGCTTCTGTATCTTACAGCGGGAAAGCGGGCATAAATCATGATTACGGCCTTTATAATCTCTGACCTTCACACAGGCTTTTGAGTTCAAAGGTGAGGTTGCTTTGTGTATTTATTACTAGGCGTAGGCATTCATCATTTCTCTTCATTTAACCCATTTGGAGCTTGCCAGTCACAATGTATAAAAAGATTTGATACATACTGGAAAGATTCCCATTAGCAGCGTGTATTAAAATGTGAGATCGCAGCACCCCCCCCCAATAAATAAGAAATCGTTAACGATGACTGTTCCTGTTGTATAAATGTTTCTTAGCAGCAAAATACGTTATTTTAGAGGTTTATTAAAATATAAAGTTGTTGGTATAGACGGTGTAAGGCTAGAGTCAGACGAACGCAGTCTGAGCGCACTCTGAGCGCACTCTATGTGCGTGCACAACGGACAGACGTACTGACGGAACACGCGGTAGACACCACACGGTCCGATTTTTATGACGGACGTAGAAAAAAGGGAAATATGGAAAACAAAATTAATATGAAAAAGGATATGAAAAGGCATTTTGTGCGTCAAGGTGCTGGATGTCGCAAATGCGCTACGTCTGACGTCTCCTCATCACGCATACAGAACACTACGCGGATGTAGCGCACTCTGTGCGTCCGTGTTAGCTGTTTTATGTTCTTGCCTAACTTGCGTCCGTTTGCCACATGCGTTGTGCGTGTGCAGTTCGGTGCGGACGCACTTCGTGTGTGGGTCTCTATTGCTCATAATTCTATGCTACGATGGACGTTAAACTATGCGGCAACACAGACGTGATCACTGCGTTCGTCTGACACGGGCCTTAATAAGGGCAGATCTTTACATCTGTCTTTCAGTCTTTCCGTCCTTATACTGGCCTTTTTTATATACAGGGTGTGCATGAAGTCTCTTTATTTATTACAAAGGCAAATGAAAAGACAGATAAGTGAAAATGAATACAAAACCGGACGTATATATTTAAGGGGTTTTTGCCTCATTTAATACACCTCTATATGGGCACCATTAGTTGCACGAAGCGCATCAAGACGGTACTTGTTTTCTTCGCTGTAACATACCCTCATCAATGGTGGCAATGGCATCAGTGATCCTCTGCTTTAGATTAGTGATGCCCCGTACCCAGGGCCGCCATCAGGGCATTACGCCCAATACTGCCGTAAGGGGCCCGGGCCCGGTGGGGGCCCGGGCCGCTGGGGCCAGGGGGGAGGATCCCGGGCCCCCGACGGCAGCGGCGTCGCCCTTTAACAGCTCCGGTATCGGATTCGATGAGTCCGAATCCGGAGCTGTGTCCCTGCTGCTGCTGCAGGAGCCGGAGGAGACTGAGACACTGTGTCTCCTCCGGCTCCTGGCAGCTTCACTTCCTGGCTGGGCGGGGCCAAGCAGCGTGTGAGGGGCCTCCCAAGCACGTTGCTTTGGCTCCGCCCCTCCACTCAGTGAAGCTGCGCGCCGGAGCTGGAGGGACCAGGAAGAAGACAGAAGAAAAGAAGAGAAGAAAATTAAAGAAAAGGTGAAGAAAAGAAGAGCTGAAGACAGAAGAAAAGAAGATAGAAGACAGCGAGTGGTGAGCCAGGGCCCAGACCCTAAGACCCAGGGCCCAGACCGAGGGCCCAGACCCCTAGGCCCAAACCCAGGACCCAGACCCCAAGGCCCAGACCCCTAGGCCCAGACCTCTAGGCTCAGACCCAGGGCCCAGACCCAGGGCCCAGACCCCAAGGCCCAGACCCCAAGGCCTAGACCCAGGGCCCAGACCCTATGGCCCAGACCCAGGGCAAAGGCCCAGGGCCCAGACCCCTAGGCCCAAACCCATGGCCCAGGACCCAGACCCTAGGGCCCAGGGCCCAGACCCTTAGGCCCAGACCCAGGGCCCAGACCCCAAGGCCCAGACCCCTAGGCCCAAACCCAGGGCCCAGACCCCCTAGACCCACACCCAGGGCCCAGACCCCAAGGCCCAGACCCAGGGCCCAGACCCCTAAGCCCAAACCCAGGGCCCAGACCCCAGGACCCAGACCCAAGGCCCAGACCCAGACACTAGGGCCCAGGGCCCAGACCCTGGGCCCAGACCCCCTAGGCCCAAACCCAGGGCCCAGACCCCTAGGCCCAAACCCAGGACCCAAGGCCCAGACCCAGGGCCCAGACCCTGGGCCCAAACCCATGGCCCAGACCCTAAGGCCCAGACCCAAGGCCCAAACCCAGGGCCCAGACCCTAAGGCCCAGACCCAAGGCCCAAACCCAGGGCTCAGACCCTAGGGCCCAGACCCTAAGACCCAAGGCCCAGACCCCAAGGCCCAGACCCCTAGGCCCAGACCTCTAGGCTCAGACCCAGGGCCCAGACCCAGGACCCAGACCTCTAGGCCCAGACCCCAAGGCCCAGACCCCAAGGCCCAGACCCAGGGCCCAGACCCTAGGGCCCAGGTCCAGACCCCTAGGCCCAGGGCCAAGGCCCAGACCCAGGGCCCAGACCCAAGGCAAATGCCCAGGGCCCAGACCCCAAGACCCAGGGCCCAGACCCAGGGCCCAGACCCTATGGTCCAGACCCAGGGCAAAGGCCCAGGCCCCTAGGCCCAAACCCATGGCCCAGACCCCAAGGCCCAGGACCCAGACCCTAGGGCCCAGGGCCCAGACCCTAGGGCCCAGACCCAGGGCCCAGACTCAGGGCCCAGACCCCTAAGCCCAAACCCAGGGCCCAGACCCCAAGGCCCAGGACCCAGACCCAAGGCCCAGACCCAGGGCCCAGACACTAGGGCCCTGGGCCCAGACCCCCTAGGCCCAAACCCAGGGCCCAGACCCAGGGCCCAGACCCCTAGGCCCAAACCCAGGACCCAAGGCCCAGACCCAAGACCCAGACCCTGGGCCCAGACCCCCTAGGCCCAAACCCAGGGCCCAGACCCTAAGGCCCAAACCCAGGGCCCAGACCCTAAGGCCAGACCCTGGGCCCAGACCCTGGGCCCAGACCCCCTAGGCCCAGACCCTAAGGCCCAGACCCCCTAGGCCCAGACCCTAAGGCCAGACCCAGGGCCCAGACCCTAAGGCCCAGACCCAGGGCCCAGACCCTAAAGCCCAGACCCAGGGCCCAGACCCTAAGGCCCAGACCCAGGGCCCAGACCCCCTAGGCCCAAACCCAGGGCCCAGACCCTAAGACCCAGGGCCCAGACCCCTAGGCCCAAACCCAGGGCCCAGACCCTGGGCCCAGACCCCTAGGCCAAACCCAGGGCCCAGACCCAGGGCCCAGACACTAGGGCCCTGGGCCCAGACCCCCTAGGCCCAAACCCAGGGCCCAGACCCAAAGGCCAGACCCAGGGCCCAGACCCTAAGGCCCAGACCCCCTAGGCCCAAACCCAGGGCCCAGACCCTAGGGCCCAGACCCTAAGACCCAGGGCCAGACCCCCTAGGCCCAAACCCAGGGCCCAGACCCTGGGCCCAGACCCCTAGGCCAAACCCAGGGCCCAGACCCCAAGGCCAGACCACAAAGCCCAAATACAGACCCAGGGCCCAGACCCTAGGGTCCAGACCCCATACCCAGGGACCAGACCCCAAGGCCAGGCCCAGACCCTAGGGCCCAGAGCCCAAGGCCCAGACCCAGGGCCAGACCCTAGGACCCAGACCCCAAGGCCCAGGGACCAGACCCAGAGACCAGGGCCCAGGCTAGACCCCAGGGACCAGACCTCAGGGCCCAGACCTCAGGGACCAGACCCCAAGGCCCAGTCCCAGGGACCAGACCCAGGGCCCAGACCCAGACCAAAGGCCAGACCCAGGGCCCAGACCCTAAGGCCCAGACCCCCTAGGCCCAAACCCAGGGCCCAGACCCTAGGGCCCAGACCCTAAGACCCAGGGCCCAGACCCCTAGGCCCAAACCCAGGGCCCAGACCCTGGGCCCAGACCCCTAGGCCAAACCCAGGGCCCAGACCCCAAGGCCCAGACCACAAAGCCCAAATACAGACCCAGGGCCCAGACCCTAGGGTCCAGACCCCATACCCAGGGCCCAGACCCCAAGGCCCAGGCCCAGACCCTAGGGCCCAGAGCCCAAGGCCCAGACCCAGGGCCCAGACCCTAGGACCCAGACCCCAAGGCCCAGGGACCAGACCCAGAGACCAGGGCCCAGGCTAGACCCCAGGGACCAGACCTCAGGGCCCAGACCTCAGGGACCAGACCCCAAGGCCCAGTCCCAGGGACCAGACCCAGGGCCCAGACCCAGACCCAAAGGCCATCATACACAGCCCGTTTCTGTGAGATTTATTGCTGTGGATTCTGTGATATGTTCAGACACACCGCTCATTACTGTGAGTTTTATTGCTGTGGATACTGTGATAAGCTAATACACACTGCACATTACTGGGAGTTTTATTGCTGTGGTGCTATGTTATGTTATGTTTTTTTTTTGAAGGGGGAGAAAAGCTGTTAGAGGTTGAGGGGGGGCCCTGGGGGGCCCCATCGTGAGGTTTAGTAAGGGGCCCCATCATTTCTAATGGCTGCCCTGCCCGTACCTTTGTTCGATACACTATGGACACCCAGTATATTCTAGGGATATCTTGAGTCAGAATTAAAGATCGGTATTGGGAGCAGATCAAGACATTTTTCAATGATTGGTATTGACTTTATGAAGCTGATCGGCACACATGTTTAACCCCGTCGGACTGATGACGCCATACATCCAGGTATGTTCCCTCGGTGCCAGAGGTACATATAAAACAGTGTCACAGTCAGGCCTAGTGTCAAGGTAAGCCATATAAAATATAGTAGATGTCAATATACAGTAAGCAAACATAACGTCTGAGACACAAGTACGGCACGTGTCAGCAGGCATGTACTGGCCATAGGGACTACAGGGAGATTCCCGGTGGGGCGATGGATCAGTGGGCCGGTGTGAATGCTGGTTCACCACGCAGCTTGCACTGTCTTTAACCCCTTAGTGACCGGGCGGTTTTACACAAATCCGTCCTTTAGTGACCGCTGCTGTTTTTACGTTTCTGCGCTGCTCGTGTTTAGATCAAATTTTCCTCTTACTCGTTTATTCAACCCACACATATTATACACCCTTTTTCCCGCCATTAAATGGACTTTCTAGAAATACCATTATTTCCATCATATCCAATAATTTAATATAAAAAAAATATGAAATATGATGAAAAAAATGGTAAAAACACACTTTTTCGTAATTTAATCCCCTAAAGCTATAACCACCAATAAAGACCCCGGCTAAATAGTTTCCAAATTTTATCCCGAGAATAGAAATACCCAATTTTTACATGTTTTTACCTTTTAACCCTTTCACTGCTGAGCCAGTTCACCTATGTGCGCTGCGCTCATTCTGACCATTTTGTGCTAATTATTTTTAGATGACAGCCTAGGTCCTATTTAATTAAACTCCCCCCAGACAAAAAAAACTTTAAAAAAAAAAAACATTTTTTTATTTTATTTAATTTTTTATTATTTACATTTTTTTTTTACATTTTTTTTAAAACCAAACCTGGTCATGTTTAGTATCATTTGAAAGGCCATAATCAGGCCTTTCAAATGATGGCAAATATGACCATCTAGCTGCCATGGATCGGGAGATAAAGGGATCCTTAGGATCCCCTTATCTCTACATGGCAGCTAGAGGGTTAACTGGCCCACTGACATCCTCACACATATGGTGAGGTTGTCAGTGGGTGGGGGGGGACCTGGAGGCTTGGCTGACATCCAAGATGTCAGCCCCCTCCAGGTTTTAATCACGTTTTGGCGCCAATTGGCGCCGCAACGTGATCCGGCGGCGAAATGGTTAATGCCATACACCGCTGGAAAGGGGAGGCTCTCCCCTCTCCAGCGGTGCAAACGGCATCTCCCTAGCTTCAATGGTTGGGGAGATAGAGGGCTCCGAAGGAGCCCCCCCCCTCCCCTCCATTGAAACACATGGGGGCACCTTCTGATGACGTCACCACGCAGCGTGGCGACGTCATCAGCCTCGCCTGCCCATGTAAATCACATGGGCAGGCTTCCTCCCTGTCAGATCGTCGTGGGATCCGACGAGAGAGGTGAGTATCGGGCGGGAGGGGGATTTGGCGCCGCTGACGTACCCTGTACGTCATCGGGTCTAAGGGAGACCCGAACACAGGACGTACAGGGTACGTCAGCGGTCGGGAAGGGGTTAATGGATGAGGTGAGAACTTCCTCACCGTATGTAAAACAGAACAGTCTGCCACAGTATCAGATTGGGGCCACTGTGCCGGTGAGACCCGCTGGGCATCCGTCTCACCTTAAGACATGGTGCGCACTCAACCTCAGTGCCACTGCGTTTCTTTACCCAAACGCTCTTCAGCAACTCTGGTATCTGTAGAGTGATTGGTTGAGCGATCCGGTTGGTTTAAATACTATTTTTGTGCGTGTTTTCATAATTACAGTGGGCCGGTCTGGATGAAGTCCACGGCTGATTTTTTTGTCTCAGTCCAGCCCTGTGCGTCAGAATACCAGCACATGTGTCTGTGTGTCATTATGTGAGCCTAATAAAATTGGGACACAGTAATGGATTTTGCAGGTACCCAATATTAAAAAACTTGGATCGGACCGGGAGTGCAAAAAATATGGTGCCAGATCACAACTAGGACAGTAAGTAGAGTGCTCAAGCCATACAGAATAGCGGCTCAAGCCCTCTACTCAACCTTAACTCATCCTATTCCGAAGCTTGCATCTCGGATATTGAACCTGGTTACTGTACATTAACGTCTCCTATACTTTGTATGGGAGACGTTAATGTACCCCTAGCTGGTGGAAGAGGAGGAACTATTCCAACCAACTCATTTTCCATCTATGTGTGACATTATTAATAAAAGAATAACGTCTTTGCACTACAGCATAATCACATAACACATTGATTTAACCCCACCAAAAATGACTCACCGCAGATCCCTCGGTGGTGAAAGCGGTGCGATTCAACTCTACCTTGCTCCGCACACAAATAGTTCCCAGTGTTCCTCTACGTATCCTTCCACTGTTCCGACCTGATCTCAATCACGCAATCTCATGTCTGTCTCCCTGGAGAGCTGAGAAAGCAACAAATATGTAATACAGATGTTAAAGGCGAGTTGCAAATGAAAAATGGCTTACGCAAAAGTTTTCCATTTGAGTAATCTTTTTTTTACACTTTACTTTGACATTTACCGGGATCAAGAGATCCATATATATATTACGTTTTAGGAAAATAAGTTTTAATTTAGAAAATCTCAACTGACGATACAAGATTATATCCAGACTCTTTGCCAAGTATAACAATGTGCTAGAACCTTTATTATACCAGTAATCTACACTAATTGGTCTCCTTAAATATTTCTCTACCTATACATCTATCTCTTTATGCAGAAAAAACGGTTTTGTGCCTATTTCCTACCAGTGCGGCTGCGTCAACCAGAAGTATCCAGCCCACTTTGGGCTCTATTACATTCTTCACGCAAACGTTAACGCGTGCGCAAAAACGCATTAACGCGAGGGGCAAAACCCTTTGGGCTGAACGTCGTATTACAATGTCTGCCCAAAAAATGCGTGTTAACGTCTACCGCGGGTGAACCTGCGCGAACGCTACGTGAGCGTACTGTACGTCGCGCGTCCTATACTTAGCATTGTGAGAGCAAATGTATTTGTGCACTGGTACGTGGATGGTATTACAATCAATGCGCAAAATTTAACGCACAGCGTTTGCGCGCATAATTTTAACGTCTTTTAAAATCTGGTGTTAACGGCAAATCTGAACGTTCTGGCCGAAACCAAATACACCAGCCCAAAAAAAAAATACAGCAACGAATAGCTACACATTCTACGCATATCCAAACAATAAAATTGAGAAGTTGTGCGTGTTTTTATTATTGCTGCAGCATATATGCACAGATTGATTTTGGCAGGTTCAAAATTGGCTGAATCGCGTGAAAAAACAGTCCGCCCACCGATTTCTGTGCACAACGTTAATGCGCTCGTGTTTTTGCGCGTCTTTTTTGACGGATGAAAAAATGCGCGCGGATTGTAATACCAGCGTTAATTTACACGTGTTAACGTTTAACACTTCGCGCAGAAATTAACGCGCTGCGCAAGCTTTTTTGCACAACGAAAGTAATAGAGCCCTTCATGTATAAAACATAACAAGACAAAAGGTTGTCATTTGCGCTCACCCCCACAGCTCCATGTGAAACAAAACATTCAGAGGTTTTGGTTTACTTGAATGGCCATTGAAGTGTAAATCCACTCACCACATCCCGGCACTGCTAGGTCAGGTGGGTCCTAACCTAATGAAACCAAAAGCTGCTTACTAAGAAACTACATGTACTCATGCTGCTTTTCAGCTAAGAGACAAGCTAGTGGGTTTATATCTATACCCTCGCCGCAAACATTTCCACTTTGGGATTAAAAACGAAAATATGGAAAAGAGCAGCAGCAACAATGACTTGACTGGGGATACAACAAAATATACAGATGCAGAAAAAACAGTTTTGCATCTAATCCCTACCAGAGTGGTTGTGTCAACCAGATGAGATGTATCCAACCCACTTCATGTATAAAACATAACAAAAAAGGTTGCCATTTGCGCTCACCCCCACAGCTCCATTTGAAATAAAACATTCAGAAGTTTTGGTTTACTTGAATGGCCATTAAAGTGTAAGCCCACCAGGGTATAAATATAAACCCACAAGTCTGTCTCTTAGCTGAGAAGCAGCATGAGGACATGTAGTTGCTTAGAAAGCAGCTTTTGGTTTCAATAGGTCATAACTTAGGACCCACCTGACCCAGAGGTGCCGTGACGTGGTGGCTGGGCTTACACTTTAATGGCCATTCTGATTGTGTTTACAGATACATTGGTGAGCGCAAATGACAACCTTTTATCTTGTTATGTTTTATATCTATCTATTTGTCTATCAAAGGCAAGTGCAAAGGGGAATAGCAATGGATATTTACATTTTATCATTTTGCATATATCTAGGAAAGTGCAATTTATTTTGTAATAAATATTCTATGGATTAGGATATACATTCTAATGAAGTATGCTACACATGTATGGTATCTATCTTTAAATCATTTTTATTTCTACTGTGTTCATAATATATTGATCACACGCATATTTTGCTGTCTCGCTATTACACACTTGTCACAGTATTTCCTCTGATATATTATTGTATCCATCTAGCTTGTAATTCTATGTCCTTGCAGCTATATATCTTGTTATGAATGACTGTATATCTATATTTTATTTATGGTGGTTTTTATGACACCTGAACTTGAACAGGGTAGAACACAGTATGATTCTTCATTTGTCTTCCACAAGTGTTACCTTATCTTAATATTTATTACTACTACTGCCCCATCCTTCATCAACAGCAAGCACCCCATGTATACCATGTCTGGCCTGTCACACATTTTATAAAGACTGGATTTGTGTATGTTATTAGCATAATCACATATCTTTTACCATCTAACATGCACTAGTACCAGAGGGAGCTCTAGATTTTGTGACGCCTTGCAAAAAGCGTTACATTAGGTCAATCTTATTATGCACAAAATGCAGATATTAAACTGTGACATGTGTCACTTTGAACTTGGGGTACATTGGCCTAGAGATGTATTTGGGTATATTTGTTGTATATTATTTCCCTGCCCTCTCCTATGTCGAAGTTGCCCTGCACTGTAGGGTACAGGGTGTTTGTTTTGTCTGTGTTATGTATGAATGCTGCTATTGTAATTATTGTTAGTGTCTATGTTTATCTGATTACTGTTACATTGGTTTATATAATAACCTTGTGGTCACTGTAGCCAAACTCAACTCCCCCTATCTAGAATGTGTTTACTCAGTGACAGATTCAGGCTATTGTCTACTTATGTAACTTCTCCTCTGTTATTTAATGTATTCAGACAGTGTCATGGTCAGGCCGTGATTACATGACACCCTAATGTTTCATTTCTGGACATGTCTGGTTCACTTGAGGATGGGGGTTGCCAGGGTGTAATTTTCCATTGGTCTCTAGGTTCACCTGGAACTGTATATACTTAACTCAATAAAGGTGTTCAGTGGTTGCTGTTCTACAAACTCCCAGATCTATGCATCGTCTTATTTCTGGGGATGCTAGTAAGGCTCTTAACATGTACCCATTGTCACAGGTAGATATCCTCTATCTCGACATGTATATATATATATATCTATCTGTGTCTATCTATCTGTATATCTATATATATCTATATATACGTATATATATATCTATGGCTATCCATATATGCGAAGTGTCCATTTTCCACAGCCGGCTGGTGAAAGCCTCAGTGCTGAGTATGTGCTAGAAAGTAATTAAAATGGTTATCTTTTTCCCCCTTGAGGGATATCACAGGTCGCTGCAAAATAAGCACTCTTTGATCCACATGATCAGGGTGGAAATGACCCATTTGGCCAAATGGAAGATCCCTTGTCCTCTGTTCACACCTGGGAGTCCTTTCACAGATGCCGCGGCACCAATTTGTAAGTGGTCATGCATTTCAAAGAAGCAATCATATCCTTTGATCACTAGAGACAATCATCGGGAATAAAATTAATGAAGAAGAGCACTGAGCGTGCCCACAGAAGGGAATGTTGGGAAATGTAGTGAGGGGGCTGTACCATTTATCGGAGATTTTTTTTAATGACCTGGAAACTCTATATATTCTGAGTCCAGCAAGGGCTCAGGGCTTTTCAAAGGGGGTTCACGCTAAGTGATGATCTGCCTATGCTCCAATCTCAAGCCCCCAGGAGTCACAGAGGTCCAGTTAGTTTATTTACGTGTGAGTAAGTTTCTGTGTTTTGATCTGTTTATTTTCTTGCTGTTTGTGTGTGTAATTATTGAATATTATATCTATATTTTTTCTGTAACCCTAAATGCACTGTGATATACATATATATTTATATCATAAATAAAATCTATGATTTATTAAGCTCTGCTTCTGACTGATATTCGATCCACGCTAACTGAAGGACTGGATTATCATAGAAATTTGCCTTTGTGTAAATTCGGGTCTATCTACCAAATGGTAAGCTGTAGTGGGGGCATGCGCTGTACTGTTCTCCTATTGTGGGGTGTGTAATCAGAGTCTCAGACCAGCTCTGAATCCGGTAGGCATCCTGGGAAAGCCCTGGTCTTTGGTGGCAGTGTGACGAATAGTATAAGGAAAGCGGGTACAGGGATTGTGGGAAACATAGTCAGTACTCCGGGTCGAGAGTAAACGGATACTGCATTGCAATCCTGTGACCATTTCATCATGTTTGCATGCGTGTCACAACGAAGTCATTCCTGGGACAGTTAGGCAAGCGTGCGCGGGGTTTGTTGGCCGCGTAGTCATTATTTGGGTTTAGGATAGACAGATAGTGATTTGCTTAATCCTGCGTCCTTCATCGCGGTGCGTGTGTTTTTTGTGACACCCGTCATTACGCTTCGTCTATGGACTGGAGAAAGGCACGAAAGACAGAAAGACATCATACAGAATTAGGAAGGCGACATTCACTTGTTCAAGATGTTGATGAAGCTCCTGTTTTTATACTAATAGAATAATCATTCATAAGCTACTGCCTCCATATTACTACATAAATTGCAAACTCCCCATCTATGTGTCAAGATGAAATCAAATGGCACGCTGACCACAGTCACTTCTCTCAAATATCTAGGTATGTGGTTAGACTCAAATCTATCCTTTGGCCCCCACATCGAAAAACTCTCATTTATCATTTATCAAACTTTTCAAACTTTATCAAATACTAGGTGCTGAAACAAATCCTGCCTGAGCCCCGCAGCAAGAAAGGAGATTGTACCACAAATGCCTAGCCTATGCTGGCTATTGAATATGTATATGTAGTGTATGCAACTGCCCCGCAAACGCACCTTCATAAACTTACTACATCGTATAACTCATTCTGCCGCTTTGTGCTACAATGTAACTACATGACCCACCAGGTGACATGTTATAAGTGCTAAACTGGCCGTCACTGGAATCTAGACGCTCCCTTCACCTCTCCAACCTGGTGTTTAAGAGCTTTTCTGTGAAGCTACCACCCTACCTGAATAGACTGCTTCCCCCAGCAGTTCCCTCATCCTATATATAACCTCCGATCCAGGACCTGCACCTTACTTGTAATACCACAATACAAAAAGAAAGTGTCTCGATCCTCATTTTCCTACAGAGCACCACAATTATGTAATAACCTCCCAGACGCTATCAAATCTTCCCCCAGTCTAAAGTCACTTAAGAGATCTCACATACCTCAACATACAGTAGAGTGCACCTGTAAACATGTAACATAGTGACTAGATTTCCTACATATTTATTTTCTGCGAACATGCATGTTTTAGTACCATGGGCATGATGAACGATGTGCTCACACTTTTTATAACCAGCTGGAATTGTGTTTGAATTACATCTCCCTATCTGAATCTGCATGGAGGCCAGAACTGCAGTAACTCAATTTGGCCAGTAGATGGCGATATCTGCCTTTCAAGTAGGTTATTACAGTAAGGAATACATTATTGAGCATATTCCAAAATATTTCTTATACAAGTGTATAAAATGATTTTCACTGGTTCCTGACATCTCTTGGTAGTGAAGGGGGTTAAATATTGTCTTACCATTTCAATAAAAATTTGAAACAGTTCAATTGAAAGTACAGGTAACATCGTGGGTTTTCGTCTTTTTTTTTTAATCTTGCTGCGGAGAGAGGCATGGTGAATGAAGATGAATATAATAGCAATTTAATTAGATTTTAGAGTAAAAAGATAAAATGGATATATTGTGAAACTATTTGTTATGTTGTTGTTGCTGTTGTTATTGTTCTTGTTTTATAAATGCTAGAATCTGTGTGATCTTTTCATTTTGCCAGAAAACCATACAATCAAAAAATCCTAATTATCCTCATTTTAGATGCTCGCAATTTGCCTGGCTGAACTAGACGTGGAGATTTCTATGCACAGCTTCCAAGCACCGTCATTATCACAGAAAATATACAGAGGGACTCGCACTATAAAATTGCAGAATTTAAATTTCACTGAGATTCCTATCGAATAGGACAGGTAAACTATAATAAACATACTATTAATTTGCATAACAGATTGGTTAAACAGAAAAATAATTGTGCTGTAGTAAAAGTCCAGTGCATTATTGCATAACTATAAGGATTATACGGTAAAATTGACTTAATACTTCTATAGGAAAAGTGTGTGTCATAACAGCACTATTAATTTTTTATAGTGGTTTCTGTAGCAGATCTCAGCACCCCAACCGGATTACATCTGTAATGCTGCTCCCTTGCAGGACATCCATTCTCCCAGCAGAGATCTTTCATGCCTCTCCAGCCCTTTGCCGAAGCTTATGGACAGGTACAATGAAACAGCAGTGATAGCATTCCCCAGACAGGAGACAGCACTCAGTACTGGGGTAAAATTGACAGACTAAAGTGAAACATATGAAGCAAATACATATAGTACAAGGAGGAACCTGGTGAGCAATGGAAGATGGCATCCTGGTGCCTCCCCTCCAGTGATTCATATCCCTCCAGCCATAACCCAGTACCTTTTGTGAACATGAAACAGTGGAGTGCCATGGAATCACAGCTTGAGCATCAGACTGTCTGAATAAGTTAGAGTGGCTGTGCTGCCTCCAGGGCAGATGATATAAAATTATCTACATAGAAATATAGGTGTTTCATGTCAGCGCCATCAAGTGGCCGTTTATTTCATACCACCCTGGTATTTAGCCAGCTTTCCCAGGATCCTGTGGGCTGTCTGGTTACATGCTTCCTTGCTACAGCAAAGGATTGTGGGAAGAAGAACCTAATTTCCTTATCACAAGAGCTGAAAGAAGCATCTACCCACTATCTCTCTCCTCTATGAGAAGCATTGTCGGTAAGAACTTCACTTTAACTTCCCCTTAGCCATCCCACAGTTGTTATCAGCTTTAGAAGCTCCCTATGTGCTGTGTATTTGTTTTCCCCCTGCATTGCAGCCATCTACTTTTAAGAATGAGGAGAATGTAAGAAGGCTGATGTGGTCATCACCAGTGACGTGTGGTGAAGTCAGTGGGTGGTGAGGCACTGCCTAGTATTGTTACCGGAATCTGCTAGGTTCACTCGGGACGAGGCCGGACCGGACACGAGCAAGGATTGTCTGAACACGAGTCTCTTCAGGAAAGGCAAACTTTATTGTGTCGTCACACAGAATGCTCACAAAGGATTGAATCGCAAAGAGTGAGCCCCGAACTCACCCCGACAAGGGGTTTTATACCCCGAATACATAATTAGGTACATCCCAATTAGCCCACCTCCCGGTGACACTATCCCACCCCACGTGGGTTAGTACCTCCCTTGGTCAATTACAAAGACATTCCATACATTGACCGTAAATTGGCAAACTTCATGTTAGTTTGACAGAAAGTGATTTGCTGCTACGCTCAATCCGGCCTGTGCCCACCTCCCTAGAGCCTGCTTATTTGTTGAAGATAAGACCTGGTCTGTTTTCTACGTTCTTCTTTGTCTCGCTGCAGGCCTCTGTGACCTTGGTGTATCCATTTGTCATCCTGTCCCTCCGTGCCAAGAGCGGCCCGGATCTTCCTCAATTTTAATTGCTTCTCTGCTAATCTAACACATTCCTAAAATTCTATGTAAGCTTCATTCTGTTTTCTACTGAAATCTACCTAGTTATTTTCAAGTGAACCAATATTCTGAACAAGATGGTCGCCTGGCTCATAATGGCGACCATCTTCCAGCCTGATTCCACTTCATTCCCCCCTTGGCTCAAGCCTCAGGTTCTTTTCCTGATGCTTGTAGCCATCACACCCCACTAGTGTTATTCTTGAGTTCCTCATACTTTAGGGGACCTATTTTCGTTGGGAACATGTCTTGTGGGATAATCAGTGGTATCTTTTGTGTCTGTGTGGGTGTCAGTGCTCTCTTGCATAGTGGCCATAGACATAGCCCTATGCGGTACGTTAGTGTCCCTACGACCAAGATCACCACCACCATCAGAATCATGGATCCAATCTGTGAGATAAATCTCAGAATGGATCCGAACCACTCTCCGATTGCTCCGAACCCACGGAGTGGATTCCAGCCTTCAGCAGCGATCCTCCTGCTGTGTTCTGTAACTGTGCTACCTTCTCCTGGTGATCTTGGATTACCTGGTAATAGTCAGGGACGTCATGTGTAGTTTTCCTGATGAAGGTGCAACATTCATAATGCATTGTCATTTCACACAATCCATTCAGAGCCGCACTGATCTGTTCCAGTGCCATATCATGTATCATTTGTACCTTTCGTATTTCTCGTACTTCCAGATTCAGCAGCTGGATATCCATACTAGTCTTGTTCAAAATCTCATCCATCAAACTGGCATAACTGTTCATTCTTACCATCAACTCTCTTCCCCATCCAGTCCATGCCGGCAGCCACGCCCATATTCGATCCGCTTTCTTGAACAACTCTCTCTTCTGTCTTTCAAACACCAGTGGGTACCTAGGGTGGAGTGCTGTGTCTGTATTAGTGTCTTCTCCCCTTACCTCTGAATTGGGATCAATTTAGCCAGATAACACATTCCCGTTATTGTTGGTGGTACCCATGTGTAACACACCTTTCCAACAACACACCTGGTACCCCCCTTTCAATATAAATGGTGACAAATGTAGTGTTCCCTTTGCTATCTCTATCATCAGTTGTCTCAGTCGTTTCATCATATCCAGTGCACTCTGCCTCCCATTTGTCACATTCGCAATCACCTTCTCCTGTTCACTTGTGAGTTTTCTACATCGTATGTATAGAAAATTTGACTGCTCCTTTGTGTTAAATGTGTAGATGTATGATGTCCAGTTGAACTTACTTGAATAACACCCTCCACCCTCATTATTTGATTCTCTATCTGGTCCTAGTTGGAAACACCATTCTGGTGGGTACACTGGCCCTATTATGGGGTACCCGGGACTGAATGATTCTGGTTTTTCCCTTGGTGCATCGAAAGCATGTATTGTGACATTCCCTGACGCAAACATACTCAAATTCATTGGAAGAGAGGCAAATGGTATGTGGATTGTCTCTGGGTGCAACCTACTACACACCCAGCATGCGGTTTGCCCGGACTTCTTAGCATAGTCATATTTAAATTGCACAAGTAAATGTCCTCTTGGCAAAATTTTGGATATCGCCTCTCGTTTTTGTCTCCACATGGTACGGTTCTCCATCACCGGGTGTGTACCATTCCAGATATGGGAGATATCCACTTTCTTGGTGGTGCTCGGGCACCTAGGGCATGCTCCATGCGAGAGTCCATAAATCAAGTTTGCAAGGTACAAAATCAGTACCACAAATGCCCCAAATGTCAAAATTCCTTGGGCAATTCTTTTCACAGTCACATAAACCCAATCCCTCCCCACTGGAATTTCAAAAACAAAAGACATTTCCGGTTGATCAAGGGTGGGGGCTGGGCCCCTAAAAAGCACCCTTGGGGTATCCCCTGGGGGATCCCTTTGTTCCCCTGTTGGTGGATGGTCAGGCCTTATTGTGTCCATCAAAACACCCACTTGTGAAATCATTTGGGTGCTTTCAGTTGGATCATTCAGGCGCTCACGGCTGTGGTCTTTGTCAACTTTAGCCTCAGTGGATTGGTCTCGTTGGTGACGACCTTCCATGCTGGTTCAGGACTGGCTGCAGCTACTTTCAGTCTGGAGTGATGTATCCACGGGACCACCTCGGCAACCTTTACTGCTGTAGGGGTTGATAACAGGACAAGGTAAGGACCTCTCCACTTTGGGCCTAGTGGGTCATTTTTCCACTCTTTCACCCATACTGAGTCACCTGGACAATACTTATGCAGTGGGGGATATAAAAAGTGAGGTACATTATCTCCCACCCAAGTATTCAGTTTCTGCATTGATTTATCCAACAGTACAACCTGATCACGTTTAGTTTCCCCCAATGCCCAAAGGTCCCCCCTTAGTCCATTAATCAGAGGGGTAGGCCATCCGAACATGAGCTCGTACGGACTTAGCTTCAATTGGGGGTTGGCCTGCACCTAATGTGCAATAGGACTATCGGCAGCACATCCAACCAGCCTAGTGACGTCCCTTGGCACAGTTTGGACATCAAAGTCTTTAGGGTGCAGTTCATTTTCTCGACTTTTCCCGAGCTCTGGGGCCTGTAGGCAGTATGTAGCTTCCAGGTGATGCCCAACAGACGGGCATGCTGTTGTAAACAGTTCTGTATGAATGCAGGGCCATTGTCCGACCCTATTTCGAGAGGAAGTCCATAACGTGGTATTATTTCTTTCATCAGACTCTTCACCACTTCCACAGTCTTTTCTGTTCTTGTTGGGAAAGCTTCCACCCATCCTGTCAGAGTACACACCATTACCAGTAGATATTTGTATCCTTTGCAGGGCGGCAACACTGTGAAGTCTATCTGTAATGATGCCATTGGGGATAGCCCGATTGGCTGCTTCCCTGGAGGTTGAGATGGGCCTGTTCTTGGGTTATTTTTGGCACATGTCACGCACTGCTGGGCTATTGCTTTACAGACTACTGAAAGTCCTGGTACGTAGAAATGTGGCTCCAATTGCTGTTCCATCATTTCTCTTCCGCCATGGGTACTTGCGTGGAGCGTTCTTACAATCTCAGGAGCCAATGTTGCTGGTAGGACTATTTGTCCATTCTTTAACTGGAACCATCTGTCTTCTCCATATCCGGCTTGTTCCTCCGATAGCCATTTCTTCTCTTTCTCTGAATATACGGGTGTCCATTCACTCAGTGGCGCCGGTAGGAGTGCAGCCACCACTGGTTTTGCTTTGTATCGTGCCAATTCTCCACGGTTTCCCCAGACAAATTCTTCTTTTGGGAAATAGTATCTCCATGCAAAGAACAGCAGATCTTGTCTGTCCTGTGAATCTCTTACTGTTGGTATGAAAAAGTTCATTGCACTTTTCTTCATTCTTGGCAGTTTGTTTTTGATAAGGATCTCCTTGAGGAAGAACCTCACCAACGGGGCTTGGTATTCTTCTGCTCCCAACTCTCCCAAACTTAGCAGTATTCGTGTAATCCTTAGATTATTATGAGGGTTGGTTGTTAGATTTTCGAAACGTGAAGCGAAATTTTCTGCTCGTTCAACTTCGGTTACTTTTGTATTTTCTTCACACTCCCCCATTAATTTTACGCCGAAGAATTTCAGCATCATTTTGTATGCTCTGCGTTGTCTTTGCTGAACTTCTGATCATTAGGCGTGTCTCTTGAGGATTCAGAGGAGTGGAGTAGAAATTTCGGCCTTGAGACTGGGTTGGGAAAAGCCATTGGATATAATCATGATTGAGTTCTAATAGTTCGTAATCATCTTGCCATTTGTGCAATATAATTTCAATGAACTCGCCTTTGGGTTCAAATTTTCTCCAATTCATGTAGAATTCGTAGTTTGGCCTGGGAAGTTGAGGCTCTTGCTTGCAGAGCAGGACTTTGGCTTGATCAATTGTTAGCAATGGTTTTGCAGCTGCTTTTGCGGCCTGGTCAGCGCGCCTGTTGCCTTTCGGGATTTCATCATGACCTTTCTGGTGGCCACGACAGTGCATGATACTGACAGCACTTGGTTTCCATACAGCTTCTAGGAGGGCTGCGATTTCAGCTGCATACTTGATTTGTTGTCCTGAGGAAGTAAGTAGGCCTCTTTCTTTGTAGAGTGCACCATGTGCATGGACCGTCATGAAGGCGTACTTGGAGTCAGTGTAGATATTCACTCTTTTGCCATCAGAGATTTCTAGAGCCCTGGTTAGGGCTGTTATTTCAGCCAGTTGTACAGATGTATGGCCTGGTAGTGGATTTGCTTCCATAATTTCTTCTGCCGAGACAGCTGCATAGCCGCAGTGGCGTAGCATGGGGGGGGCAGGGGGGGCCGTGGCCCCGGGCGCAGTTTTGTTAGGGGTGCATAATTTCTTTTGAAATTATGCGCCCCTAAAACTTGTGGCCTGACTGACCCGCCGGGCCCTCGGGCGCCGCCCAAGGGCCCGTGGGTTGAGGGGACCCAGATGCCGGCCCGGCAGCGGGAGTGCCTGCCCGCCCCGGTCCTAAACAGTGAGTGCGTCCTGTTGAAGGGGAGGCGGCTGCGTGCAGGCGCAGGTCACGTGGTCCGTCTAATCAGGTGGTACTGAGTCTCTGTACCACCTGACTGGCCGGACCGCATGACCTGCGCACGCACGCAGCCACCTCCCCTTCATCAGGATGGACTCGCACGCTGTTCAGGACCGGGGCGGGCACTCCCGCTGCCCAGGAGCTGGGGCAATATCCAGGTGAGAGCTGGGGGGCAAATCCATGAGCTGGGGCAAATCCATGTGCTGGGGCAAATCCATGAGCTGGGGCATATCCATGTGCTGGGGCAAATCCATGTGTTGGGGGGCAAATCCATGTGCTGGGGCAAATCCATGAGCTGGGGCAAATCCATGTGCTGGGGCAAATCCATGTGTTGGGGAGCAAATCCATGAGCTGGGGCAAATCCATGAGCTGGGGCATATCCATGTGCTGGGGCAAATCCATGAGGTGCTGGGGCATATCCATGAGCTGGGGCATATCCATGTGCTGGGGCAAATCCATGTGTTGGGGGGCAAATCCATGAGCTGGGGCAAATCCATGAGCTGGGGCATATCCATGTGCTGGGGCAAATCCATGAGGTGATGGGGCATATCCATGAGCTGGGGCAATCCATGAGCTGGGGCATATCCATGTGCTGGGGCAAATCCATGAGGTGATGGGGCATATCCATGAGCTGGGGCAAATCCATGAGCTGGGGCAAATCCATGTCTGAGCTGGGGCAAATCCATGAGCTGGGGCAAATCCATGTGTGAGCTGGGGCAAATCCATGTGTGAGCTGGGGCATATCCATGTGTGAGCTGGGGCAAATCCATGTGTGAGCTGGGGCATATCCATGTGTGAGCTGGGGCAAATCCATGTGTGAGCTGGGGCAAATCCATGAGCTGGGGCAAATCCATGTGTGAGCTGGGGCATATCCATGTGTGAGCTGGGGCAAATCCATGTGTGAGCTGGGGCAAATCTATGAGCTGGGGCAAATCCATGTGTGAGCTGGGTCAATATCCATGTGTGAGCTGGGGCAATATCCATGTGTGAGCTGGGGCAATATCCATGTGTGAGCTGGGGCAATATTCATGTGGAGCTGGGGCAATATTCATGTGTGAGCTGGGGCAATATTCATGTGTGAGCTGGCTGGGGCAAATCCATGTGTGAGCTGGCTGGGGCAATATCCATGTGAGAGCTGGGGCAATATCGATAACGTGTCCACAGGTTGGGGGGGCGCACAATTCTTGGCTGGCCCCGGGCGCTGACAACCCACGCTACGCCACTGCATAGCCGGAGACTTTCTTCCCATCATCCATATAACTGCTACCATCGGTGAATAGCTGTAGATCGTATTTGTCTAGGGGTACGTCTTTTAAATCTGGCCTGCTACTGAACACTTCTTCCATGACTTGGAGGCATTCATGATCTGGATTCTCTTCACAGTCAGGCAGTAAAGTAGCAGGGTTCAAGGTAGCGATGAGGTTCAAATGAACCTGTGGATTCTCACACATCATAGCTTGGTACTTTGTCATCCGGCTGTTGCTGAACCAGTAGCTTCCCTTTACATCCAGCAGGGCTTTGACAGCATGGGGCACCTTTACATGAAGAACTTGTCCAAGGGTCAGCTTGTCTGCTTCTGCTATCAGCATTGCGGTGGCTGCCTCGGCTTTCAGGCATGGGGTAGGCCACAGGGTCAAGTTGCTTGGAGAGATAGGCCACAGGCCTTAGCCACCAGCCAAAACTCTGAATCAGCACTCCTGTCACTGTTTGATTGTGTTCATGCACATACAGCTGGAAGGGCTTGCTGTGATCTGGCAGTCCCAGTGCAGGAGCTTCCATTAACAGAGTCTTTAATTTTAGGAAAGCTGCTGTTTGCTCTTCTTCCCAGAGGAAGGGGTCATGCTCTCCTCCTTTGGTGGCTTGATGGAGGGGCTTAGCAATATCTGCGAAGTTGGAGATCCACAGGCGGCAGAAGCCTGCAGCTCCCAGAAAGTCATGGACTTGTCTTCTGGTCTTTGGTTGGGGTATTCGGCATACTGCTTCTTTTCTTTCTGCCCCAATGCACGCTTGGTACCTGTTAATTGAAAACCTAAATATTTCACAGTCTGTTTGCATATTTGTGCCTTCTTTTTAGATGCTCTGTAACCTGCAAGGCATAGTAGATGTAGCAGGGCTTTTGTGGCAGATAAACAGTCTTTTTCTGTGGGAGAAGCCAGTAATAAATCATCTACATACTATAGTAAAACAACTCTGTCTGGCTGAGCGTTGAAGGACAGGAGGTCCTGGTTGAGCGCGCACCCGAAAATCGTGGGCGAGTTTTTGAAACCTTGAGGGAGGCGTGTCCAGGTCATCTGATGGCGCGCTCCCGTGGTAGATTCTTCCCACTGAAATGCAAAAAGGGGCTGGCTTGCTGGAGCTAGACGAATGCAGAAGAAAGCGTCTTTTAAATCAAGCACCGTGTAATATTTTGTATCTCCGGGAATTAATGCCAATAAATTGTATGGGTTGGGAACCACAGGGTGTAGCGTTACTGTGGCTTCGTTGACGGCTCGTAAATCTTGGACTGGGCGGTACTCTTGTGTGCCCTCTTTCAGTACTGGCAACAGGGGTGTGTTCCACTGTGACACGCAGAATTTCAATATGCCGTGGTCTTTAAGTCTCTGTAAATGCTTCTGGATATTCTGCTTGGCTTTTTGTGGGATATGATATTGTCTTAAAGCCACAGGCGTTGCACCAGGTTTTAAATCGACGTACACTGGAGGGATATTTACAGCTAGTCCGGGCGGGTTTCCTCCGCCCACACCCCAGGAATTCCCAGAAGTAGTGTGTACGGATCTGGGTCGGCCGGCAGAGTTGGTGCCGTGCGCCATTCTTCTTCTCTTGGCATAATTACTGCAATTTTGACAGGTTGGGTGTGCTGGCTGGCTGGGCTGTACTGCCGTGTAGAGCTGCCACTCTCAGGCAGGTCTAATCGAGCATGTCCCCCGGGAAGAAATGGAATTTGGGCTTGCAATTTGCAAAGGATATCCCGACCCAGGAGCTGGATGGGACATTCGGGCATATACAAAAATTCATGTTCTACATTATGCCCACCCACACTACATTTTCGTGAAGCAAGGAAGGGGTACTTAGCAGACACCCCCATTGCTCCCATTATATCAACATCATTCCCTATTGGGGGTGCAATTTGTTGTGTTACGACAGAATATTCGGCACCAATGTCAACCATAAAACTTTCATCTTTATTTCCCACTCTCATAGTGACCGTGGGCTCGTGGTTACTGAGCGGGATGGGCCCAGGTCCTTGTCAAAATGTACCCTGCCCTTCAAATGACGTTCCCGCCAAACCCACAAACCCTGCACCGGCACCCTCACTTCTCTCATATCTGCCGTTTGTTACCTGACCATTGGAGGCTTGACCTCCCGATTCCCCAGCCTCCCCTTGTCCCCCAAATTTAGCCAAAAATGCCGGACAATTATTTTTCCAATGACCTTCACCCCGGCACCAGGCGCACTGATTGGGTCCCAGGGGTTCCCTAGGGGCACCCCTACCTCTGCCTCCCCTACCCCTTGCTCTCCCTCTGTCCGGGGCACCTCTCCCTCCATTCCCCATATAACCGACCACACCCGTATGCCCTTTTAGTCTCGTTATCTCCTCCCGTTTTTCTTCCAGATCCCGGTTATGATACACTTTATTATCAATTTCTACCAACTCGCTAATACCTTTTCCTAAAAACCCATCTAGTCTCTGTATTTTATTCCGTATGTCTCTTTGTGATGACCCACAAAAGAAGAATTGATTAACCTCTGATTCTCCACTGCCTCTGGGTCAATAGGACTATACATCCTATATGCATCTAGTAACCTTTCTAGAAATGCACTTGGGGATTCTTTAGATTCTTGTACAATATCCGCTATTTTCCCCATGTTTGTGGGTTTCTTCCCTCCCGCTTTAACACCCATTATCACCGCTGTCCGGTACGTCTGTAGGTGAGCAATACCGTCAGCAGTATTGTATGGCCATTTGGGATCTGTTTTGGGGTAATGCTCCTCTGCCCACGCTTCTGGCTGGGGCTTAGCATCTTCTACAGCTTGGGCAAGTAGAATTTTCTGCACGCTACTATTTATTCGGGCTCTTTCCTCAGTAGTGAACATTGTCAACATTAGTTGCTGACAATCTGCCCATGTGGGGTTATGTGTAAGCATGACTGACTCTATCATACTGGCCACTGCCGCGGGATTAGTGGAGTACAGTGGTGTGTGCGTTTTCCAGTTAAATAGGTCTGTTGTCGTGAATGGGATATATGTGTATTGTACTGGACCAGGTGCTCCATTCTCCAGTAAAGGACCTGGCACCTCCCGCAGAGGCATTTGCATCTTACTTTTGTTGGGATTGTGCTGATATGGTTCTCGGGGTTTATATATATTGTTCGCTGCACGAGTGGTGGCCCCTGGATTTACATCTCCACTCTCATCATCACTGTCCTCTGGGGTTACTGTTACTAGTTTATATACGCTCCCATCGGGCATTTCAATCTTTCCCGGTGGGACCTCTCTGTCTCCTCCACCCGCTGCCCCCTGGTCTTCCTCCGCAATACCGCATGGCGGAGCGAAGGGAGCTGGCCAGGAAGTAGCAGCTGCCTGCTCCCCCTCTCCGCCCGCACAACCGCGGCACTCAAAGCTTCTCTAGATGCCCCATAACACGATGGATAGGGCGGGGGCAGGGAATCAATCTCCTCCAGATGTTCTACCAACACTGGTTTCCCTTTTTCATCATTATCTTCTTTATTTGGGGGTGCCTGTTTCTTGTTTTGCCCCGCCATCATTATAAAATGACTTTTATCTTTTACACAATACCTCCATATATCTATAAATGGGTACTGTTCAGGATGTCCGCATTTCCCGGTGACTTGGGAATGCACTTTCTGTATTAACTCCGGGTCCATTGACCACTGCTCTGGCCACTCTGGAATCAACAGTGGCCATACAATTGTACACATTAATGTTAGTTTCTCCTTAGTTCACTCTACACCATAATCATGCGTTGCATATAGCGCTTCAAAATTCCGCACCATATACCCTAAGGGCGTCTCACCCTTCTTCACCTTCTTGGGTTTGGACGACCCGTTACTATTATTGTTATTAAGGGCAGTAACCTTTTTACAATACAGATATTACAAAAACACTTGAAATTTACTGTCTGGTACTTCAGTCAACAATTCATATATATCGGATTCGCTTCCTCCGTCAGTACCCGGACTGCAGTCGCCTGAGCCGGAAATGTACCTTGGGAGTCCACTCTCAAGTTTGCTTTCTCGCTAGGCGAGTAGGCGCTCAATCACTCACGGCACATTCAATCACTCACAGCACGTACTTGTACCAGATACTTTCAGCACAAAACAATACATAAACAATTCTACTCTCTCTACTAGCCGAGGGCACGCTGTCCCTCCTCTTGGCTCCTTATACCCAATTGATTGAACTCTACTCTTGTCTGCTTGTGACTATGTGCACCCCGTTCTATAACAACACTCCCGTCTGCAATTCCAATTTGCCTATGGGTAATCTACCCACCCAGCACCACTACCGCTGCAGCTACCGCTGCAGCAGTGGCGTAGCGTGGGTTGTCAGCGCCCGGGGCCAGCCAAGAATTGTGCGCCCCCCCCAACCTGTGGACACATTATCGATATTGCCCCAGCTCTCACATGAATATTGCCCCAGCTAACATGGATATTGCCCCAGCTCTCACATGGATATTGCCTCAGCTCTCACATGGATATTGCCCCAGCTCACACATGGATATTGCCCCAGCTCACACATGGATATTGCCCCAGCTCACACATGGATATGCCCCAGCTCACACATGGATATTGCCCCTGCTCACACATGGATATTGCCCCAGCTCACACATGGATATGCCGCAGCTCCGGATCCAGCAGGGGTTGAGGGGGCCAGATGCCGGGCAGCAGGAGTGCCTGCCCGTTCCTGAACAGCGTGTGTGTCCGTCCGTGTTGAAGGGGAGGCGGCTGTGTGCGTGCGCATGTCACGCGGTCCAGCCAGTCAGGTGGTACAGAGACTCAGTACCACCTGATTAGCCGGACCACGTGACCGCCTGCACGCAGCCGACTCCCCTTCAACATGGACGGACTCACTGTTCAGGACCGGGCAGGCAATCCTGCTGCCCGGCATCTGGGTCCCCTCAATCCGCGGGCCCTTGGGTGGCGCCCGAGGGCCCGGCGGGTCAGTCCGGGCCTCAAGTTTTAGGGGCGCAAATTTCTTTTGAAATTATGCGCCCCTAACAAAACTGCGCCCGGGGCCACGGCCCCCCCAGCCCCCCCCACGCTACGCCACTGCGCTGCAGCTACCGCTGACCTCAATTGGCCCCCTTCACTACACGACGTACACACTAGCACTGACTCAGGGCTCTCAGCCTAGTCACAGAAATCCCTCCTCCTTTCCTTGTCCACGTGCAGAAGCTCTGTTTACATTACTGACTACAACTATGCAACTCCACGTGGCTACCCTCTCCCTCTTTTACAGAATTATCCTTTAGTTAACATCTGATCCCCAGGGTCCAGACACGCGCTAGCCACTCTGGCTCTTTTTCTTGTCCGTGCTTTCGGCGGCAGGTTCAGTATGTCAACGAGACCGTGGCCACGGGTCTCCTTATCTGACTATGGTCGGACGTTTCCCTTATACCGGCATCTCTGATACACATACAAACATAGAAGACACTTTACCTATCGCCGCGCTGCTCGCTGTTTCCTCAGACTCGGTGGTGTCCCAGCGTCCCGGGCTGGGGGTCCGTTTGGGACGAGGTCCACTGAACAGGAAATCCTGCTTGGCACCTGCAGATGTCAGCTCACCTTCAACGGACACCCAACCGACGGGATCAATCGCACCTGCAGTCAACCGCCACAGTGTTCAGCAGTCGTTGCCGTGCCGGCAAGGGCCCGTATCCCGGCTCACGAGCCCCCAAGAAAGGTTACCGGAATCTGCTAGGTTCACTCGGGACGAGGCCGGACCAGACACGAGCAAGAATTGTCTGAACACGAGTCTCTTCAGGAAAGGCAAACTTTATTGTGTCGTCACACAGAATGCTCACACAGGATTGAATCGCAAAGAGTGAGCCCCGAACTCACCCCGACAAGGAGTTTTATACCCCGAATACATAATTAGGTACATCCCAATTAGCCCACCTCCCGGTGACACTATCCCACCCCACGTGGGTTAGTACCTCCCTTGGCCGATTACAAAGACATTCCATACATTGACCGTAAATTGGCAAACTTCATGTTAGTTTGACAGAAAGTGATTTGCTGCTACGCTCAATCCGGCCTGTGCCCACCTCCCTAGAGCCTGTTTATTTGTTGAAGATAAGACCTGGTCTGTTTTCTACGTTCTTCTTTGTCTCGCTGCAGGCCTCTGGACCTTGGTGTATCCATTTGTCATCCTGTCCCACCGTGCCAAGAGCGGCCCGGATCTTCCTCAATTTTAATTGCTTCTCTGCTAATCTAACACATTCCTAAAATTCTATGTAAACTTCATTCTAGTTTGTACTGAAATCTACCTAGTTATTTTCAAGTGAACCAATATTCTGAACAAGATAGCCGCCTGGCTCATAATGGCGACCATCTTCCAGCCTGATTCCACTTCAGTATCAGAGCCAGATATACATGGGTTATGTAGGTTCAGTGCTCCCCAGAAACTGGCTGCAGTCAGTGCTCCCCAGGAACTGTCAGCTGTCATAATACCAGAGTGCCAGCAGTGTGCCATATCCATTCTCAGAGCCACTGAAGAGCGTCGATTCAGGAAGTAGGCAGCGTGCCGAATCACTCAGCGAGCTTGAGCTACGCAATTAGCATAGCGTTCAGCTACGCAAACTGTGTAGGCTAGGCAGGCTCAGTGCTGCCACTGCTGTCTGTGTGATGATTAACATACACAGCAGCCAGCAAACTGAAAGAAAAAAAAAAGCGGAGGACAGAGGACAGCCAGGGAGCGTGGAGCAGGTGAGTATTTGAACTTTTTTAATATAAAAAAATTATTCTACAGATTAAATACATTACAAACACAACAGCACCCAGGGTCAAAGGCTTCTGTGATGTCATCCCGGTGACCGGCATCTGACACAAAGCATACACTGGATGCAGGAGGACTGCCACCGCTGGAGGAGCTCAGGGTCGATGTTGGTGAGTATGTGTAGGCAACAGTCCTGTGGTGACAGTCCTCCGGCAGCCGGTTCCCACTCTCCATCAGACATAGGGATGATGTTGTGGAGACGGAAGCCTTTGACCCGACTGTCTACAGGGTCCTAGGGCAGTCTACCCGGGCCTGCCATTCACATATGTAGGTGCAATCAGTCATCTGAACCCAGGCCTGGAGGCCCGGCCGAGCAGGCTGCTCAGCCGCTGTCCAGGCTTAGGTGAACCCCTGGCTTTGCCAGGCCTTCAGGCCCAGCCAAGACAGGGGCTCGCCTGAGCCTGGAGGCCGGCCGAGAAGCCTACTCGGCTGGCCTCCAAGCTCAGGTGAGTCCCCGGCTCAGTCCGGCCTCAATGCCCAGGCTCTCGTGATTGATTTTCAGTTTCAATATCGGTTTTTGGCTGAACCGATCCCAAAGTTTAGGTATCGGCCGGAAATTTCAATTTCGGTGCACCATTACTGTTAGGCCAAATCACATCAGAACCAAGAACCTATGGATATCCTAAAGTGTCACAACATACCTTTGCCTGTTGGGGAAAATACCATAAGAAATTGGTATCATTATGGATCTTGACAATTCTTTGCCAAATTAACGTGCATAAAGGGGTAAATGGAAGAAACTCTGGAAAAAGGGAAATGAACCAGAACAGAACAGGGTCAGAACAGGAGGAAGCAGTCTGTAGTGAATATAAAAAATATGCTTGATAAAGAGGAATGGAAACATTCGACCTCGCTTCTATCAGAGGCGCGTTCAGTTCCTCAGCCGCTGCAAGTGCTAAGTTAGCAACTTGGCACTGAACGCTGTGCTGCAGTTCAGCGCTCAGTAATGCTAACTTAGCACTTGCAGCTAAATAGAGACGTGCTGCAGAGTAGCTGAGTGTGATTTGAGAAAGATGACCCCCTCCACGGAGCAAATAATCCAATAAGGAAATGTTCAGTTTGAAGCTTTGGTGGACCAAAACACCAAATATTTATTGAAACATGGTAAACATTAAAGTGGTAATAAAATGATAACAGTGGATATTGCAGAAACAGCACCTTTCAATAAGCAATCCTCCGCCCTTTTGCTTCAATATTCACAGCTAAAGCATTCAGTGAGACTGCTGCAGCAAACTGAACTGCTGCAATGTAGCAATTCAGCAGCTGCTGAGGAACTGAACAGGCCTAAGCTCTCATTTTAATGCAACATTTTATGGCCGGGTCTTCTATTTGAAGCTCAAGAACAGGAGGGGGGGTAGCACCCTTACTACATTGCAATTGATTCCCATTGGTGATAGACAAGAGGAATCCGAAGAGCAGGAATCTAATGATAGGTATTATTGTAGACATGAAACAGAAATAGCATATTTTGAAGTAAAGGAAAGACAGAAATAGAGAAGACTTAAATGAAAAGTGCCTCGTCCAACCATAGGTGGGAGCAGGTGGCCTTCTCACCTGCGAGGTCGCTGAAGGAGAAAGGGTGCCGCAGCCCCAAACAACTGAAATATGGCAAATGTAGCAGGACATGTAGGGTTTGGGTCGAAATCCCTACAACCAGGTTCCCTAATGCCAAAATCCTGACAGCCAACTTCCCTACACAGACAACTCCCTGACGGGCAACTTCCAGACATCCAAAATGCCAGCAGCTAACCTGAACCCTACTCCCTAACCCCCTAAATCTAGCCCTAACCCCCGCTAAACCTAGCCCTAACTCTAACCCCCCTAAACCTAGCCATAACCCTAACTCTCTAAACCTAGCCCTAACCCTAACACCCCCTAAATCTAACCCTCCTAAATCTAGGCCTAACCCTAACCCCTAGATCTAACCCTAAGCCCCTAAATCTAGCCCTAACCCCCCTAAATCTTTCCATAACCCTAACACCCCTAAATCTAGCCCTAACCCTTTAAATCTAACCCCCCTAAATCTAGCCCTAACCCCCTAAATCTAGCCCTAACCCTAACCCCCTAAACCTAGCCCTAAACCCAACCCCCTAAACCTAGTCCTAACCCCCTAAACCTAGCCCTAACAATAACCCCCCTAAACCTAGTCCTAACCCCCTAAACCTAGCCCTAACCCTAACCCCCTAAACCTAGCCCTAAACCTAACTCTCTAAACCTGGCCCAACCCTAACCCCCTTAAATCTTACCCTAGCCCCCTAAATCTAATCCTCCTAAATCTAGCCCTAACCCTAACCCCCTAAATAAAACCCTAACCCCCTAATTATAACCCTAACCCCCTAGATCTAACCCCCTAAATCTAGCCCTAACCCTAACCCCCTAAATCTAGCCCTAACCACTCTAAATCTAGCCCTAACCCCCCTAAATCTAGCCCTAACCCCCCTAAATCTTGTCCTAACCCTAACACCCCTAAATCTAACCCCCCTTAATCTAGCCCTAACCCCCTAAATCTAGCCCTAACCCCAACCCCCCTAAACCTGGCCCTAACCCCCCTAAACCTAGGGTTAGGGTGTTAGTATTAGGGTTAGCCGCTCGGATTAAGGATGTCTGGAAGTTGGCCGTGTAGGGCAGTTGGGATGTCCGGCACTTGTCCTGTCTGGAAGTTGGATGTTGGCATTAGGGAACCTGGCTGTAGGGATTTTGTCCGGCACCCGGGCATGTATGATTAAGGCCCTTTGGCTGAAACGTCACTATCCGTGGGGTTGTTTTCCCCTCCAATAAACTTTACCAGCACCATTCTCTGCTTGAGGCTCCTGCTACTTTTGCCATATTTCAGAAATAGAGAAGAGACACCATCACTTCACTATAAATATGGGATTTATTCATTAATTACTAGATTGACAGGTGACAGTTCGGATTATTAATGTAGGATTCCGATTTTAAACTTCCAGACTTCTTATAACCGGTATTACAGAGCCAACGTGAGATTGAACTGCTCAATCACATCTCTCTAAATCTCTCTATGAACGTTAACATTTATAAAGCTCTCTACGGTGACTTGATCCCGTGTCAGCAAGGACAGAGGGAAGCAGGAAGCTGGAGGACAGATAGACCTGTAATTTAAAACATAAAGAGCAGAAGAGAATGGAAAGCGACTATCAGATGAAATTATAACATCTCTCCTGCACTGGCCGAAAAAAGGCAATTTACTTGTCAGTTCACAACATCTTGTGTTGACTTCAACAATTTGAGAAATAATGATAAGAGAAATATAATGGAGGAAAATAAGAGCAACAATTTAGGAAGTTAGAAAAGGATGCTGAGGAAGTGAAAAAGAGAGATTAACCACAGAAAAGGAGACTGCGGTTCAGAATGAGGAAGGGGGGAACATTTATTTATTTATTTATAAAGGATTTTACCAGAAAGGATACATTTTTTTTCAAGTATGTCCTGGGTTCAAGAACATTGAAGTGTTACAGTTACAGAAATACAAAATAATACAATGCAAGATATTAAAAAAAAAAAACACAAATATACAGATAAATATGTAGGAAATAGTCATTATGTTACATGTTTACAGGTGCATTCTGTATTGAGGTATGTTAGTAAGGAGCTCTTGAGTGACTTAAGACTGGGGGAAGATTTGATGGTGTCTGGGAGGTTATTCCATAATTGCGGTGCTCTGTAGGAAAATGAGGATCGAGCCACTTTCTTTTTGTATTGTGGTATTGCAAGTAAGGTGCAGGTCCTGGATCTGAGGTTATAGGATGAGGGAACTGCTGGGGGAAGCAGTCTATTCAGGTAGGGTGGCAGCTTCCCAGAAAAGCTCTTAAACACCATGCTGGAAAGGTGAAGGGTGCGTTTAGACTCCAGCGACGGCCAGTTTAGCTCTTTTAACATGTCACAATGGTGGGTCATGTAGTTACATTGTAGCACAAAGTGGCAGAATGAGTTATACAATGTAAGTTTATGAAGGTGTGTTTGCGGGGCCGCTGCATACACTACAACCTGATGCTGGGCTAGAAATACAGAGGGCTATATTACAATCTTCGCGCAAAAAGCCTTGCGCAAAGCGAAACTTTTTGCGCCAAACGTTAAACTTTTGCATGCGCAAATCACTGGTGGAATTACAATCCTCGCGGCTTTTTTTTTGTAAATATCATTTTATTAAGTTTTTAAGACAGGAAGGTAAAAGGACACGCAGGTCCAAACAGTGGCAAGTCGCCATGAGAATGCAAAAATATATGTAAAAGAGGCCAGACATGCAAGTCTAACACATATTACAACAGGACACGCAGGCTCCCAGGCAAACTCAAAGGATGGGGGAGCAAAGGGGAAAAACAGCGAGAACGAAAACCGTGAGGTCTGGAGAGAACACAGTCAGGGGATGGAAGGGAGCACAATTTTACGCAAGGCGGAGATGTGGAAGGGACAGGAACTGACGGGACCTGGCCCAGGCGAGCGAGGAAGGAAGATGAAGTAGATATTGTGTGCCATTGGGACCAAATCAAAGAGTATCGAGGAAGTTGGTCAGTGGCCGACATATGAAAATGTTCCACTGCTCTAAGTTCCTCCATACGACGGAACCATTCCCATAAAGGGGGTGGGGTAACTTGCTTCCAGTATAAGGGGATCAGGCTCTTGGCAACATTCAATATGCGGGGCAGGATGTTTTTTTTATATGTCGCTATGGACATAGAGGTATGGTGAAGCAGCATAGATGCCGGAGTAAAAGGTGACAGGGTGCATAGCAAATCGCAAGCGATGGAGTGGAGACTCAACCAGAATGGGCGTATCAGGGGACATTCCCCCCACAGGTGGATAACCGAACCAAGGGCCCTAAAGCAGCCCCAACAATCTGGGGAGATGTCCAGGGAGAAGGCATGTAGGCGGATAGGAGTGTAATACCACAGTGTGAGCAGTTTATATGCAGTTTCTTGGTTTCTACTGTCCATGGAGCATCGGTGTCGCGGCTTTTTTCTTCCGCCGATCAATTGCGCGCGCAAACAGTACGCACACAAATGCAGGCTCAGTGCCGTCTCGCTCAAAAATCTTTGTGCACACAGTTTTTTGCACCCATTCAGCCAATCAAATTGAAGAAACACACCTATCAAACGCAACTGAATTGCGCCTGCCAGAGGCATCGGAGACGGGTTCTGCTTCTATGATGCAAAATGAGCACATATGCTACAGTAATAATACACACACACCCGCCATCATCCATTATATTGTTGCTGCATTCCTTTTTATGGGCTGTTTTTTTTTTGGGTTAGCCAGGTTGTTCAGATATGCCGTTACCACCAGCTTTTAGGAGTTGCTAAAATTCTGCGAGCAAAGGCTATGCGGTAATTACCGCGAATAGATTGTAATACCATCCTCGTACCAGCCCACATTCGCATTTGTGCTCACAATGTTAAGTATAGGACGCGCGAAGCACAGTAAGCTCGCGCAGGGTTCGCACAGGTTCACCAGCGGTAGACGATTGCGTGCAGTTGTTGCACTGACTATGTAATACGGGATTAGGCGCAAATGGTTTTACCCCTCGAGTTAATTTTTTTTGCGCTGGTGCAAACCTTTGCACGAAGATTGTAATTTAGCCCAGAGAATGCAAACGAGGACACAATAAGTCAGAACAAATTTGACCATTGGTACCAGAATGTCTGTCTCCTTTTATATTCCCCCATCCCTAACTGGCACTGTGTTCCTTGGCTATGGATTAACATCCTATGATGTCATAAAGGTAGATTATTCTATAGCTGTTTGAACATTCTATTTCTTCCCAGACATATCTGAGGCTCTGATCTTGTGTGTTTTATTGTACGACAATGCATTTATTGGCACTGCATGGCCTCTTATGTATGCCTTTCTACTATTGTAATGTATGCGGCACCTGAATAAAAACTTTTATATGGAAAAATATATATATTAAGGAAGCATATACAGGGTTATTCAGAGAGCGGTGACAAGCAGGAGAATGACTGGAGAATGGAAAATTCTAGGTCAAAATAGCGGATTTGGAAAGTGAGATGAATGGGAGAATTTTTCTGGTTTAGATATTTTGACCTAGAATTTTTCGTTCTCAAGTCATTCTCCTGCTTTTCACCTCTCTTTGAATAACCCTGATAATTGGAACCTAATAAAAGCTTTCCAGTGTTTGGGGCAAGAGAGAAACCTGTTCCTCCATTAAAATTAGTGGAGGAACTGTGGTCTCAAGAGTTCCTGCTCGCCTTGACTCCTGCATATGTTACATGTTTATACACAATAACATCATCACTCTAGATGTTAATGCCGCGGGGTGTGCTACGCCATCCCTGGCGGCGGGTGGGCCTGAACGGCTGCAGGACAGCATAGCATGCCCCGCTGGGTTCTATGCCTTGGTTCCCAGCCCCACTCCCAGCTAGCGCGTGGTGTGCGTCATTGGCTGCCAAGGGATGGCTGAACTCAGGCCGTCCCTCTGCAGCAAAGGAAGTGTGCGGCGCGTTGGCAAGACAAGCAGGTCGGAGAAGTGACCAGAAGAGTCACCGGAGAGCCACGGGCGTGCTATTACGTCCCGTCAGCTTTCGAGCCCACCCACCGGGCACAACCTGCCCGACAGTAAAGGGTTGTATTATTATTATATGTATTTTCTTTTCTTTCTGCAGTAGACACAGTTTTTGAGCTTGCAGCCCTGATCATTGCCTGTTAGTAATTATAGTGATGTGGAGGATTCTTAAAGACTAAAATAAAGCACATAGTGAATGAGATTCGCGCTTATTTCCTATAGAAAATCAGACGCATTTATTTGAGTGTCATATTTATGTTTTACTTCACGGATGAATGTTAAGACGCGGAACAAAGAAGCCAATCACGGCCCCGGGCGCAGCGGTGTTCAGCAAAGGGCACTTTATTAAGCAAATGTCTGGTCCCCAGTTAATTTTGTGATATGGTAACTAAGGAAGCGCACAGCTGCTTCGCATTCGTGTGTCTGGTAACAGGCATTATTTGGCCTCAACCGAAATGTCAAGTCAACGCCTGCACCAACCTGTGTTTGATGAGCAGCTCCCGAGGGTGTACGTTTGGTCTGGACCACTGTTGGGAAGATGAAACACAAAATCTAATAAATCAGCTGTAAATTTACATAAACCTGTGATAATGATCCCGGCAGCGAGTACAATAAAGCAATACCTTTATTCAAATCTTCAAACAAAATGTGATGAAATCAGGCGACAGAAATATCCTAATCTGCTAATAGTCTCTATTTATCAGTGTAATGGCAATGTCCCACTGGGCGGCTGGGTACATTGAGGTTCTAGTCGTTTCGGAAAGGTCTCTCCTGGATAATTGGGATATTCCGCTGTAATAGGACATTTTAACGAATGTGTGACCACAAAAATCTTTAAAATCTGTACCTTGCAGGAGTCCAAGTTACTTTGACTGTCACAGCTTGATGTTTCTGCCTCGGATTCGGCTGATCATTTCTACATTTAGCAACATACATGTTCCTCCCAAGCTCTTGGATTGCTCTGTAAAAAGTAAAAGCATTTATGGCAAGAAAAGCAATTAAAAGCAGGAACAACAATCACTTCTACTGTGTAGATGCTATAAATGTCCCTTATAAACTGACTGAACATCGGGGTTTCTGATCTGGTATTCTTTTATAATACCTGCACAAGATAAGAATAACGAGTGACCTTCCAATCGCACGTTATTGTCCAGCTGGATGCTAAGTAACACTTGGAATGGTTGATTCATAGATGCCAAGAGCCGGAGTGTTCCATGTAGGTGTTCCAGGTAGGTTCCTGGGATAGTGCTAGGTGTCCCAGGGTTTAATTGTGCCATAACGCTAAACTTAACTCATCCAATGCAAGATTCATAGGAGGTTATTCCGAGAGCACAGAAATGTCGCCGACATTTCGGTACTCTCTCGTTCCCCACACTTCAGGGAATGTCCTCTAAACTCCTCTAAAAGCTTGCGTATGCCCGTCTGATTGATTACCTCAACGCACACTCTCTCCTTGACCCTCTGCAATCTGGTTTTCGCCCACTGCATTCAACGGAAACAGCTCTTGCGAAACTGACCAATGACCTTGCAAATGCTAAATCTAATGGGTGCTACTCACTGCAGATCCTTCTTGACCTCTCTGCCGCCTTTGATACAGTGGATCGCTCAATCCTCCTGCAAATTCTTAGTGATATAGGACTTTAAAGTACTGTTCTTTCATGGTTCGCTTCCTACCTGTCCTAACGATCGTTTAGTGTCTCACTTGCAGGAAGTACCTCCTCCCGGCAGCCTGTCTCCGTTGGGGTGCCCCAAGGTTCAGTCTTGGGCCCTCTCCTTTTCTCAATCTACACGGCCTCTCTAGACAAACTGATCAGCTCCTTTGGATTCCAGTACCACCTATATGCTGATGACACTCAAATATACCTCTCATCCCCTGATCTCTCTACAGCTCTCCTGGATCGAGTCACTGACTGTCTCTCTGCCGTCTCGAATTGAATGTCTTCCCACTTCCTTAAACTCAATCTTGCCAAAACTGAAATTCTCATCATTCCTCCCTCCAAAAGAAAAACAATACCACCTATCTCTCGAGTAAATGGAGAGCTCATTAGCCTGACGCCTCAAGCTCACTGCCTTGGTGTCACTTTTGATTCTGACCTAACGTTCTCTCCCCACATCCAGACAGTGACCAAATCCTGTTACTTTCAACTCAAGAACATTGCCCTTTCTGACACAAGAGACCGCGAAGGTGCTGGTTCATGCTCTTTTCACGACTTGATTACAGCAACTCGCTCCTTATTGGCCTCCCCAACTCCTGTATTGCCCCTTTGCAATCTGTAATGAATGCAGGTGCCAGGCTTATTTTTCTCAACAGACGCACCTCACGTACCTCCCCCCTGTGCCGGTCCCTCATTGGCTTCCTGTACGTTTCAGGATACAGTTTAAAATACTGCCGCTCATGTTCAAATCGCTCAATAACTCAACTCCTAACTGCATTTCTTCATTACTCCGCAAGCACGTCCCATCCAGAGACTTCCAGGCGAGCTCCTCCTGTTATCTGTCTACAGCCAACTCTCGCCTCCAAGACTTCTCACGGGCAGCACCGGTCCTGTGGAATGACTTGCCTCACCCTATCAAACTCTCCCCTGATCTCCAGTCCTTCAAGAAATCCCTCAAAACCCATCACTTCAGATTAGCGTGCCACATCGCTGATGCAACTCATCCCTTTGCTCACCTACTCACACATGATTGAAGCTGCTTCTATGACCCCACCATTCCCGAACCACTGGCACTCATGATCCTGCTATCTAGTAAAATTCCTCTTGTCTTCCTCAACCCCAATCCCTCTAGACTGTAAGCTCCTATGAGCAGGGCCCTCTACACCTCTTGTTTCCATCATATGTCCGTTTATCTTGTTCCCTTTGGTTATTGTAAAGCGCTGCGGAAACTGTTGGAGCTATATAAATGATGACAATAATAATAATAATAAATAGGGACAACTAAGAGGTATGGCTTTCCCATGTCATGTCAGTCTGAAGGATGTGCGTTCACTTTGGAAGGTATGACCTCACCGCACACCACCAAAACTGGTATGTTGCATCATAGGCTCACCCCTTCTGGAGTCTACCCCCTAGGGCCTGTGTACATTACTTGTCGCATTACCTAAAGCTAAACAGGTCCAAGTATATGCAATATTATTTACAGAGATGCACTGTCATTTTCCAAAGAGGTCTCCTGTGATCCTGGCTGTCCTCCAGGCATTTCCATGACATACAAGCCAAATGGAGCCAATGCAATTTTTTTATTGATTCATCGAGGTGTTTATTTGTTGGTTAGTGTTTCCAACGTGTGGGTCAAAGTTCAGTTTTTTTGCAATTTGTACAAAAATGATTGCACATGCTTAAACTACAAAGAAATGTTGTAATCTACTCACATTTGTGATAATCCACCAAGATAGCACATATTGCCGCCTTCCACAAAATGTCACTGTGACATTCTAATATTCTTTTGAGCTATCTGGCCACATGGCCTCAAACTTGATTCACCTTACGTTCCTGCCATTTGGAACAAATTGCCCGGACATATTGCTGCGCCGATGTTACCAGCCCCAATAAAACAGCTCATTAACCCAGTTTTGTTCTGGAGCCCACATTTCTTCTATGTAGTAATATCTTACACTCCCTCTTGTCCCTTAATTGTCTCTTACTAAGGTGCTACAACCACATTTTACTCATAATGCCGCATACCCAAATTGTACCCTTTTTTCCTGATATAGTCCTAAATTATGCCTTCTAACGAAATTACCTTTCGCACACAGAATCTCACAGAATCTCACCATCCGTGATGGTTTCCATTATGTCCCCTGTTCTTCAGGAGAATTATACCAGTGTCGTCTGGCATCAGTGAGCTACACCACTCAATTATGAGTCAAGCTGCAAATATAGCGGATCTCTAGTAATAGAGTCTGTAATAGGGACCGGCTATGGGTCATGTCTCCATTCCATCGAATGGTCTGCCCATTCCATTCCATTAAAATTCCATTTCTTGGCCATTCGACTATCTAGAGAGCAGGCAATTCGCCAAATCCTGGCGAATTGCCTGCACATAAGGTGGCTGTTCGTTGCCTGTTCGAGGGCAGTGAATCTCCATAGAGAAGCAATGCTTCAGCTATTCAGAGAGCAAAACCCAGCAGTGAAAAGTTGCCGAATGGCCCTGTGGTTTAATTCGGCAGGTTTATTCAGGCGAATCCCATCGGCTTCAATGTTAAAAATATTCCCGTTTTAATTCAATATCTAATGAACCATTCATTGTAATATTCTGCAGTAAAAAGTCTCTTTATTAATAGATTTTTTGGGATATGTTAAGCATTTTTTGGGATTTTTTTGCCGAAATTTTTTTCCCGATTTTTGTTTTTTTATTTTTTATTTTTATTTTAAACATTTGTTTTTTTTTCTGTAACAGCCCTTTTTATTAGGGTTGCACCGATACCGATACTAGTATCGATATCAGTGCCGATACCGGGTACTGCAGGAGTACTTGGTACTCGTGCAGTACCCCCGATATTTTTTTCCGATACCGGAAGCTGGCATTGAGCCGGCTTGCCGGTATCCGAGGGGCTGCGGCGGCTGTCCGAATGCTCTATCGGCATTCGGACAGGCCCTGCAGCTGCTCACCTAACTTTGTTTAATACTTACCTTCCTTCAGCGCCGCCGGGAAAGTCTTCGCGCGCGCGCGCGCGCTCGCTCGCTCGCTCCTTGGAAGGACCCCAGCCGCGACCACGTGGGACCATGTGATCGAGGCTGGGTCCTTCCAACGAGCGCGCGCGCGGAAACTTTCCCGGCGTCGCTGAAGGAAGGTAAGTATTAAACAAAGTGAGCAGCTGCAGTGCCTGTCTGAATGCAGATAGGCCCTGCAGCTGCTCTCCGCTCATACTTACCTTCCTTCAGCGACGCCGGGAAAGTTTCCGCGCCGCGCGCTCGTTGGAAGGACCCCAGCCTCGATCACATGGTCCCACGTGGTCGCGGCTGGGGTCCTTCCAAGGAGCGCGCGCGCGAAGACTTTACCGGCGGCGCTGAAGGAAGGTAAGTATGAACGGCGCTGAAGGAAGGTAAGTATGAACGGAGCAGGGGGGCATATCCATGAGCTGGGGGGGCATATCCATGAGCTGGGGGGCATATCCATGAGCAAGGGGGCATATCCATGAGCAGGGGGGCATATCCATGAGCTGGGGGGGCATATCCATGAGCAAGGGGGGCATATCCATGAGCAGGGGGGCATATCCATGAGCAAGGGGGGCATATCCATGAGCAAGGGGGCATATCCATGAGCAGGGGGGCATATCCATGAGCAGGGGGGCATATCCATGAGCGGGGGCATATCCATGAGCAAGGGGGCATATCCATGAGCAGGGGGGCATATCCATGAGCAGGGGGCATATCCATGAGCAGGGGGCATATCCATGAGCTGGGGGGGCATATCCATGAGCAAGGGGGCATATCCATGAGCAAGGGGGGCATATCCATGAGCAAGGGGGCATATCCATGAGCAGGGGGGCATATCCATGAGCAGGGGGCATATCCATGAGCTGGGGGGCATATCCATGAGCAAGGGGGCATATCCATGAGCAAGGGGGCATATCCATGAGCAGGGGGGCATATCCATGAGCAAGGGGGCATATCCATGAGCAGGGGGGCATATCCATGAGCAGGGGGGGCAATTATCCATGAGCTGGGGCAATATCCATGAGCTGGGGTCAGGATATCCATGAGCTGGGGCAATATCCATGAGCTGGGGCAAATCCATGAGACCTGGGGCTTTATAGGAGGTTTGTTCTTATTGGAAAGCGTCACATGACATAAAATAAAAGTATCGGTAATTGGTATCGGTGAGTACTTGAACAAAAGTATCTGTACTCGTACTCGGTCTTAAAAAAGTGGTATCGGTGCATCCCTACTTTTTATTATCGTTCCTTGGACCTCATATGTAAAATTCAGACATTTTCACTCTGTAGTTTTTTTGCAAACAGCGTTTCAGTTTTCAAACATTCAAGCAAACTGTTTTTTTTTTCACTCCATTCATCTGCGGTGTCGGGTTTTTCCGGCGGCTGCGCTGCTTGTGATCGGCTCCTGCTCGGGTTTTTCTGGTGTTTTCGGCAAGGTTAATCCAGATGTTTTTGCGGGTTTTCGGTGTGCCTTCGCCGGGTTTTGCGGTGAGTTTGCGGCGGGTTTGCGGCGACTTTTCCCTGCATTAAGATGGCCCTGTGGTGCTTGCTGAATACACCGCAGGCTCGCCGAAATGGGATCGCGGGGTTACTTTTCGATTCTCTTTGAATAACACTGTAAGTCATTACGTCCAACCAAGGGTCAGCCTTTATCTGAGGAACAGGAAATTAATTCCATCCTAGGGTTGTTATTATTATAATTATTACTATTTATTACGCGCCAACACATTCTGCAGTGCTGTACAAAGGTACAATGGGGAAAGAAAAGACTATTCTAAAATACAGTAAAAAAGGCAAGTCAGTATTTCAGAGCAGATACAGGAGGAATTAAGGGCACTATTCCCACAGGAACTTACAATGTAGATGCGTGAAGGGGTGAGAAATAGGAGGGGAGAACTGCATTGATGAGAGTGATGGAAATTTAGAGAGAGGAGGATGGTTATTGGGTCGGTCGGATGGCTTGTTCCGGAGTTAGATGGTCAGCTTCACTAAACAGAAGCATCTTTAGGGAGTGTTTAAAAGAAGCCAGATTGGGGACAATCTGATATATTGCGACGGAGCGCATTCCATAGGGTCGGCGCCGCACGAGAAAAGTCCTACAGTCTGGCATGTGAAGAGATGATAACGGAGGATGCCATAAGCAGGTCTTTGTTGGATCTTAGGGGGTGAGCTGGGGTGTATTTGGTGAATAGTGAGGACAGGTAGTGAGGGGCGGCGTTAGTGAGGGTTTTGTAGGTCAGGGTGAGTAGTTTGAGGTTGATTCTGCTGTGAATGGGAGCCAGTGTAGGGATTCACAGAGAGGAGCAGCAGAGACAGAGCGACGGGTGAGATGGATTAGGTTAGATAGGTTATTACAGTAGTCGAGGCGGGAGATTATAAGAGAGTGGATATGTTGCTTGGTGGCCGTACCCTCTATGGCAGTGTTTCCCAAACCTGTCCTCAGGACCCGCTGACCGGACAAGTTTGCCAGATATCTGAAGCTCAGCACAGGTGATATATATAGTGATTGCAGGATTCACTTTGCATTTCTCCAAGGTGATCTGCAAAATCTGTCCTGGTTGAGGGTCCCGAGGAGAGGTTCTAGTGAGTGTAACAATGTAACTGGGTAAATATTTAGTTTAAACTATTGTAATAATATCTTTAATATGTGTTATTTATGGGTTAAATAGGTTTAAGTAGATGGACCCTAGGGACTTGGAATAATTAACACCTTTCGATTCACTAAGTCATTCTCCAGCTCTCAGGAGAAGGAAACCCCCTGTGAAGGAAACCATGGGATGAATAATTACTCCTCCGTCTAAGCACTAAGATGATAAAGCAGCAGTCATTAATATTTCCATTAAGCCATTTGATGCCAGTCGAATACATTTTTTTAAAGGCTCATAAAAGTATTAAATGTTGAGCATAAAACCATGGATTAAAGGCTTTAACTCACCCTCATAATCTGACGTAAAGGCCAAAACCCTACCTGTCCTATATACAAATTTCATTTATGTGAAAATATGGGGCCCTATTACATTCTTAATGCAAAAACGCACGCTAAACGCGTGTTTTTTTGTGCAAAGCATTAACCCCTTCACTGCTGAGCCATTTCACGTCTTAAAAAAACATGTTTTTTCTTTTTTTTATTATTATTTTTATTATTTTTTTCTTTACTTTAGACATGGTCATGTTTGGTATCATTAGAAAGGCCATGCTCTGTCCTTTCTAATGATTACGAAACATGACCCTGATAGCTGCCAACGGTCGGGAGATATCGGTGTTCAAAGGAACCCCCTATCTCCACCCCTATCTTTCCTTAGGAGTCAATAAGGATGTTCCCCACACGTCCTCAGCAGTGAAAGGGTTAAACGTTAACGCAAGAAAATCACCGCTGGAATTACATTCCTCGCGCATTTTTTCATCCGTCGGGAAATTGAAAACGAGAGAAATCTCAATGTATCCTTCCTGGTAAAATCCTTTCTCAAAAAACCGACGCGCAAAAATGCAGGTAGAAATCAGTGAGCGCATTGTAATTTTTAACGCGAGTCCGTCATTTTGTGCGGACTGCACACGACAGACGTACGTTCTGACGGAAGACAAGGCCGTCTGTTTTTGACGGATCTAGTAAAAAAAACGTGTACATCGACGTTCTCCGTTGTGAATCCGCAGTTTGGTACGGTCAGGTTGTTACAATTTGCCGTTACCACCAGCTTTTCAAAGACGTTAAAATTATACGCGCAAACGTTGTCCGTTAAATTTTGCACTAAGATTATAATACCATGCGCGTACCAGCACACAAACGCATTTGCGCTCACAATGTTAAGTATAGGATGCGTGCACTAAATTGCGCTCTCAAAGGGTTCACGCAGGGTCAGTCGCGTTAGACGTTAACGTGCATTTTGTGCGCGAACGTCGTAATACGACGTTCAGCGCAAAGGGTTTTGCCCCTCGCGTTAATGCGTTTTTGTGCGTGAAGAATGTAATAGGGCTCATGGGGTTTCTATTCTTGTACTTGCTTCTTCTCAGAATCAACAGAGTGAAAACAATACCCAAACCATCACGTGTTCCACCACCACACCAAAGTCTCCAATCCACAAATCAAAAACAACAATTTAGAGGTGCCGGTATATTGACAGCATGGATAAGCCCATCCAGTAATTGTGTATTAAATGTATCTTAATCTTAATACCCCAAATTTGGGTACATATCCAGTATGGTTATGCAGATACATAAACGACAAAGAAAGACTCAAAATACCCTCTAAAGGTATCAATCAAACTCACAATAATAATTCCAAATAATATATCACCGGGGCACACACTCACATTGTCTGGAGGAATCTGTATTGCTCCAACGTATAATGTTCAGGCACTGCATAAACTATCTCAGGCTTAGTGCTTGGTATTTATATTCCTTCAGGGATTGGCACAAAAAGAATACAAAGACAGAACATTGCATAATAACGTTTAAGGGTTCTATTACATTCTTCGCGCAAACGTTAACACGTGCGCAAAAACGCATTAACGCGAGGGGCAAAACCCTTTGCGCTGAACGTCGTATTACAATGTCAGCGCAAAAAATGCGGGTGAACCTGCGCGAACGCTGCGCAAGCATACTGTACTGCGCGCGTCCTATACTTAACATTGTGAGCGCAAATGCGTTTGAGCGCTGGTACGCGGATGGTATTACAATCTATGCGCAGAATTTAACGCACAGCGTTTGCGTGTATAATTTTAACGTCTTGGAAAAGATGGTGTTAACGGCAAATTCTATCAACCTGGCCGAACCCAAATACACCAGCCCAAAAAAAAATACAGCACAGTATAGTCACACATTCTACACATACCCAAACAATAAAATTGAGAAGTTGTGCTTGTTTTTTTTATTGATGCAGCATATATATGCGCAGATTGACTTTGACAGGTGCAAAAACTTAACAGGAGACAATTGTGGTTCTTAATTCTGATTGGCTGAATCGCGTGAAAAAACAGTCCGCACACTGATTTCTGTGCGCAACATTGCTGTGCGCGGGTTTTTGCGTGTCCGTTTTACGCGTGTTATTTTTTGACGGATGAAAAAATGCGCGAGGATTGTAATACCAGCGTTGTTTTACGCACGTTAACGTTTAACGCTTCACGCAAAAATGCACTCGTCCTGCGTGCATTTTTGCGTGAGGAATGTAATAGAGCCCTAAAAGTCAGACCGAGGGCAGAATCACAACCAGGACACAAAGCACAGCGCTTGAACCGTACAGCATAAAGACTTGGGTGCTGTGTTTATCCCCTTCACTACCGATATCGAGATATCTTGGGCTTCAAAGGCACCATTTGGTGCCTCGATATCGAGATATCTCAATATGATGATCTGCAGCACAAAAGCAAAGGAAATTCATTTGCTGCAAACAAATTTCGTTAGCTTTTGGGCTGCAGAAGGTGCCCCCAAAGTTTTAGCCCTGTGGGCATAATGCCCTAAGAGCTAAAACTGTAAAAATGGCAGCTGGAAGCTCTGAAATATCGGGCTTTCAGAATCTGTCAGCAGTCGATGCAGGGAGAAATAGAAGAAAATAGATCTGCTGTTAAATCCTCTGTAAATCAATTTGGCAGTGGATAGGTTATTACAGTAATAGATATGTATTACTGTACAATTTATTAAAAATGATTTTTCAAAAAAACACTGGTTTCTGACAATGGTTCTTTGGAAAAATACTTGGTAGGGAAGGGGTTATTTAATCAGAGACGAAAGCTCTGCTTGTGTCTTGGATGTAGTGGCTGCTTACTGTACATTATCACCTCCTATACTTTACATGGGGGATGTTAATGTGCCCCAAAGCAAATGGCGAGCAAGCTATTCCAACCAGCTTCTGCTCCTCTGACTGTATTCAGGAATAACGTTTTTTAAAGGCTGGTGTTAAGTGATTGCGTTTCAGCACCATCACTTAACACAGTGAGCTAACTCCGCCAAAAAATCCCTTACTCACCTTAGATCCCTCGGTGCAGAGAGACGCTTCCTCTCTCCATTAGGGATGTGCGCTTCGGGTTTCGGAATTTCGGAATTTTCACGAAATTTCCCGATACGAGCATTCGGATTCGACCGATTTTCCAAAAATTTTCAGATCCGAAAAAATTTGTTCGGAGTTTTCGAATGGACTAGAAATGTGTAAAATCGAAAATCATTTTTGTTCCATTCGTAATTTCGGCTCCATTCCTGATTTCGGATCCATTTCAGTAATTTCGGACAACGTATATTTCGGTTATATCGCTGATTCTGTAATTTTGTATCATTCCCATCTCAATGTATCCTTCTTGTAAAACATGAGAAATCTCAATGTATCCTTCTTGTAAAACATGAGAAATCTCAGTGGCAGAATTATCGTATCGACAGAATTATCGTATCGACAGAAATATGGGATCCGAAAAACCATTAGTTTACGTCAAAACGAATAGACACTTTGAAACGAGGAGAACAGACGTTCCGAAAAACACGAAAATTTCCGAAATTACGAAAAAGTCGATACGAAAAAACGAAACGAAAACGAAACGAACCGAAACGGAAATCGGCCGAAACGAGAATTTACAAAATCCGAACGAACCGAACCGAATCGAACCAAAAAAAGAATCGGTGCACAAGTCTACTCTCCATGGACAGCTTAACTCTGGGAACAAATAGTTCTCAGTGATCCTCTGCAAATTCTTCCACCATCCCAGCTGGACTGCACTCACATGCGCTACAAAGGTCACTTCTGTCTCCATTAAGGCTGGTGTCAGACGAGCGCACTATGTGTGCCTGTCCTGACGTGCCTTCTGGCGTCCATCGCAGCATTGAGACGCTGCGATGGAGCCAGCCACACGCTGTTGCGTACGCATGAATTGCACATGCAACAGCGGCCGTGCTGCGTCCGTGCAGCAGCCCTCCCCGTGAAAGCGCTAGGACGCGCGCTGATGGAGCTGCAAAGCGCGATTCTCCATAGGAGGATCGAGCCTTGCAGTGCTGAACGCACTAACTGCGCTCAACGAGGTGGTCAGACGGGTGTCGAGTGGAAGGAACGTCCATTCTCACGGACGTTCCATCCGCTCTTCAAATACGCCAGCCTAAGTCCTATGGACTCCCAGTGCCAATAACAGCAGCGTTTCTCAGCACTTCTGGGGTTATTATCCTGTGGTTCCAATGTTTTACGACTCGAGCTGCTGACAAAGCGACACAGTAGTAATACAGATGTAAAAGGTGGGACTCAAATGGAAAACAGCAGAAGCACAAGTTTTTATATTTGTGTCTTGCTGTTAACGTCTCAGTTGTGATCCGGCCCGTAATGTTTACATCACTCGATAAATGTTTGAAGACACATAAACTCACAGTAACACAAAGTTACTTTGTGGCAGACAGAGCACATAAATAAAGGGGTTATTCAGAGAACACCAAACAGCAGGGAAAAGTTGCCGAAATGCCCTGCTGTTCAGTGGTTTCATGCGGCAGATTTATTCAGGTGAATCCCATAGGCTTCAATGTTAAAAATATTCCTGTTTTATTCAATATCTAATAAACTGTTAATTATTTTAATCTGCAGTAAAAAGTCTCTTTATTTATAGATTTTTTTTAGGATCTTTGAGGCATTTCTCTGGGATTTTTTTCTACCGTTGTTTTTTAAAATCGTTTTTTTCTTTTTTCTGTAACAGCCCTTTTTATTATCATTCATTGGATCTTATATGTAAATTCCAGACATTTTCATTCTGTAGTTTCTTTGCAAACAGCGTTTCACTTTTCAAACATTCAAGCGTACTGTTTTGTTTTTTTCACTCCATTCGTCTGCAGTGTCGACTTTTTCCAGTTGCTGCTTTGTGCTGTGATCGGCGGCTGCTAGGGTTTCTCCAGCATATTCGGCGGGGTTAATCCAAATGTTTTTGCGGGTTTCTATGTACGTTCGTTGGGTTTTGCAGTGAATGTTCGTCGTGTTTGCGGCGGCTTTTCCCTGCAGTACGACGGCCCTGTGGTGCTTGCTGAATACACCGCAGGGTTGCCGAAATGGGATCGCCAAATCGCACCGAATTGAAGAGAACGAAAAGTCACCGATTGTGTGGTGACTTTTCGATTCTCTTTGAATAACCCTGATAGTTTTTTTTTGGGCTTTTTAATCCCATTCGCCAGCTTGTCGGCTTTTTCTGGCGTCTGGTCTGCACTGTGAACAGAGGCTCATAGGCTTTTTTCCGACGTGTTTGTCGTGTATTTTGCGGCAGGTCCGGCGGGTTTTCCATGCACTCCGGGGACCCTGCGGTGAATTCGGAATTTACCGCAGGGTGGGGAACTTTGATTCCCCGAAGTGCAAGGAAGTGTGGGGAACGAGAAAGCACCGAAATGTCGACATTTGCTCTCCAAATTACCCCTTAACAGAACAATAATATGTGGCTACATAAAGGTTTCTTCCCCTTAAGTAGTTCCAAAGCTCTACAGTAATACAATATAATGTTACTCCCCTTGACAATCACAGAATGGTGAAAGCCACCAGAATTCCAGCCTATGGACTTTCTCACAGCTGAGCGATCGTAACAAGTTACAGAAAACATAAAGCATGGGATAAATACAGGAACAGAGCTCAATGAAAATATTGTTGGGCTACATGATTTACCCACCAGGAGCAAAATGCCATTTCCTGAGTCCAGATCGATAATGCAATGTTTCACTTTACGATCTTCAAGGTTATACTTTATAAACTGAGTCCCATGAAACATTATTAGAACAGAACCCTGTCAGAAGAAAGTGGCCACCTTTGTCCATTTCGGTGACCTTTCTCCTGCTTCAAATGTCAAGAAACTCTCGAAAAGAGGCAAATGATCTCCTGTTACTCACAATGTGACACAAAAGATGATAAAAGCTGTCTGGAATCATTACAGACTGGAATGACAACACATAAAACTGGCATTTTACTGTTCAATTTATAATTCTGTATTGATTTGCCTGTAAGGAGTAATATAAGTGAAAAAGTATGAAATAAATGGGAAGGAGAGTATTATTTAATGTATTGTATTATGTAATGTACATAAAAATATGGAGGGAGGATTTGAATACGTTTACACGTAGCTGTTCAAATATCGTATCTATTTCCTTAAAAATCCTTTAAAGGGCCACTACCACCAAAATATGAAATGTCCTAATTGTGTTTACATTAAGTTGCTGATATCTTACATGTGCTTTGTTTTTCTCTTGTATGTTTAATTAAGAGAATATTTTACTCTATATGTATCACAGGGTGCAGTTTCGCCGCCCTGGCATCGTTACAGCACTTGCTCCTCACTGTGTGGCATTGGGCATAGAATAGAGTCTATGGGACAGAAGTCCAGAAAACTACCTATTGATTTTTTTGTGTGGAATAATGTAAATAACATATCCATCAAGTATTTTTAGCCCAGTATCAGATATTATTCAGCTGCCGGCTCTTATCTCGGGTAGCCTGGACAACATAATAGACCCCCTGCAGGCCAGTCTAAACATTAACACCTCCACCCCATTGCCTCTTCGCTACTGCTTTGTCCATTACCACAGCTGTAAAGTAAAACTTGTCATAAGATTTTGGTACATTTTTGCATCGTTGGAAAAATCTACCAAAAGGAAACAGGAGATAAAAACCTAACTCTGGTTTTCCATTTTAGAGCTTTTCTGGGAAGCTGCCACCCTACCTGAATAGGCTACTTCCCTCAGCAGTTCCCTCATCCTATAACCTCCGATCCAGGACCAGCACCTTACTTGCAATACCACAATACAAAAAGAAAGTGTCTCGATCCTCATCTTCCTACAGAGCACCACAATTATGGAATAACCTCCCAGACACCATCAAATCTTCCCCCAGTTTAAAGTCACTTAAGAGATCTCTAATAACATACCTCAATACAGAATGTACCTGTAAACATGTAACATAATGACTATATACAGAATGTACTTGTAAACATGTAACATAATGACTATATACAGAATGTACTTGTAAACATGTAACATAATGACTATATACAGAATGTAACTATATTTCCTACATATTTATTCTCTGTGTTAATCTGTATATTTGTGTTATGTTTTAACATCTTGCATTGTATTACTTTGTATTTCTGTAACGTCTGTAAAATTTCAATGTTCTTGAACCCAGGATATACTTGAAAACGAGAGAAATCTCAATGTATCCTTCCTGTTAAAATCCTTTATAAATAAATAAATACATTTTATATGCAATTACTTCAAACATCACATTACTTCAAAAAGGAAGCATGTGTTTTATAATGTGTTTTTTTGTAATGCCCAAGTAATCTTTGCCGCTGCACTATTTTCTTACCAGCACCGGGCATCTTTGGACAGTGCCGCCGGCTAATCGCGCCCACACACATGCGGCCTGGGACTAAGGCGAGTGTGGGCCGGGCCGGATTCTTCCTGCTGCATAGTTATGCCAAGAACAGAACCGTAGCTAGCTCCTTTTGCACCCGAGGCAAAAACAGAAAATTGTGCCCCCCCCCCCACATAATTTTAAAAATCAGAGTCTCCGACCAGTGGCGCAGTGCTAAGCTCCTGGATGCTCCCCGCGACCAGAAGCAGTGGATCAGACCACCCTTTGCGCTGTGGGATGAGAGGCAAGTATGTGATTTTTGGGGGGGTTCCAGCTGGTGCTGACTGATTCTGCAGAAGGGGCAGCACTTAGCACCAGCATCTAGCTGTGGGTAACTTTTGTAGCTATGGCGGGATGGTAATTAGCGTTAGGACTTTGTAATCCTAACGCTATTTACTCTTTGCGCTCCCCATGTTAAGTATAGGGAGCGTAAAGTACAGTAACCTCGCGCTGAAAAGCACAATCTCCTGGATTTTTTCACCTGTTACCGATGGGATTGTAATATGAGGGTCCTGTGCTAGGATGTGATATGGACAGCATGCAGTAACCTCATTTAACCTAGCACCAATGCTCACATGTGTGAGTGCTAGCGTTAAGGAGGTGATGGGGCCCTACATATATAGTGCACACACAGTACATGTACAAATACAGTACACACAGAATACATGCATGTATAGCAAAAGAACATATAGCATAATATACACCCCCCCCCAGAATAATATACACAGCACTGAGCTCCCAGTCTATTTTCCCCAGTTCACATGGATATTATTGACCCCAGCTCATATGGGTATATATTGCCCCAGTTCACATGGATATGGCCCAGCTCATGGATAATGCCCCCCAGCTCTCATGGATATTGCCCCAGCTCTCATGGATATTGCCCCAGCTCTCATGGATATTGCCCCAGCTCTCATGGATAATGCCCCAGCTCTCATGGATAATGCCCCCCCAGGTCTCAGGGATAATGCCCCAGCTCTCATGGATAATGCCCCAGGTCTCATGGATAATGCCCCAGCTCTCATGGATATGCCCCCCAGGTCTCATGGATATTGCCCCCAGGTCTCATGGATATTGCCCCCAGCTCTCATGGATATTGCCCCCAGCTCTCATGGATAATGCCCCAGCTCTCATGGATAATGCCCCAGCTCTCATGGATATGCCCCCCAGGTCTCATGGATAATGCCCCCCCCCAGGTCTCATGGATTATGCCAAAGCTCTCATGGATAATGCCCCAGCTCTCATGGATAATGCCCCCAGCTCTCATGGATAGTGCCCCCAGGTCTCATGGATATTGCCCCCAGGTCTCATGGATATTGCCCCCCAGGTCTCATGGATAGTGCCCCCAGGTCTCATGGATATGCCCCAGCTCTCATGGATAGTGCCCCCAGCTCTCATGGATATGCCCCCAGGTCTCATGGATTGTGCGCCCAGCTCTCATGGATATGCCCCCGGGTCTCATGGATAGTGCCCCCGGGTCTCATGGATAAAGCCCCCAGGTCTCATGAATAAAGCCCCCAGGTCTCATGGATAAAGCCCCCAGGTCTCATGGATAGTGCCCCCAGGTCTCATGGATAGTGCCCCCAGGTCTAATGGATAGTGCCCCCAGGTCTCATGGATAGTGCCCCCAGCTCTCATGGATAGTGCCCCCAGCTCTCATAGATATGCCCCCAGCTCTCATGGATAATGCCCCCAGCTCTCATGGATAATGCCCCAGCTCTCATGGATAATGCCCCCCCAGGTCTCAGGGATAATGCCCCAGCTCTCATGGATAATGCCCCCCCAGGTCTCAGGGATAATGCCCCAGCTCTCATGGATAATGCCCCCCCAGGTCTCATGGATAATGCCCCAGCTCTCATGGATATGCCCCCCCAGGTCTCATGGATTATGCCCCAGCTCTCATGGATTATGCCCCAGCTCTCATGGATTGTGCCCCCAGGTCTCATTGATTGTGCCCCCAGGTCTCATTGATTGTGCCCCAGCTCACCTCTCATTGCCGGCGGCCACGTGCTTCCTGCTTGAACGGCCGTTGACAGGAAGTGCATGGGATCGATGAAACAGCCTGCCTGTTAGATCCCAGGTGAGCGGCTGCACTTCCTGTCAGCGGACGTTCAAGCAGGAAGCAAGTGGCCGCTCGCAATCGTTTTGGGCTGGGCGCTTCACAGCTGTGAAGGGGCGCAGCCATGGCTCGATCCTGCTGGAAAGCTGCGGGAACGCAGGTTCCCGCAGCGTTCCCGCAGGACTCAAGCCATGGCTGGCCCCTTCACAGCTGTGCCCGAGGCACGTGCCTCACTCGCCTCGCCCTTCCTACGGCCCTGGCCAAGAACGTCTCTCTCCTGCCTCCCGCCAGCACGCACCACCACCGGGCTGGAACTATTTTGGATGCCTCACCTGGGGGATAAATTATACAGCCATGGCTACTAAGCAAGGTCTGCCAGGCTTCCTGCATTGGAGGAGACAGCCCCCACATCCACCAAGAGCCAGGAGGAGCACTCCAGCCAGAGAGAGGGGAGATCTCTGGTCCTCTTTTGGTGTGAGATCTGCTGGGGATAAGTTTGGAAAAGGTGGAGTGTCCAGCCTTCCTCCTTACCACAAGAGGGTCAGAATGATCCAAGACATGCTGCTCCTGGTCAGACAGGGGAGGCAAGAGGAGGCCATAGAGCTACTGAGGCACCTGAGACAGGTGAGTGCATTAAGGGCCCTATTACACTCCTAACGGTAGCGCTCATCTGCGTGAGCACTACCGTTAGCTGCGGTATCTACCGCATATTACAATCCAAACGGGTTAAAAAACCCGTTTGCGTTTGGTACCTTGCGCTTTGCAGCGCGAGGTCACTGTACTTTGCGCTCCCTATACTTAACATGGGGAGCGCAAAGTGTTAATCAGCGCTGGATTACAAAGTCCCAGCGCTGATTAACGTCTGGCTGTGGTTAGCTAAAAGTTATCCAGAGCCAGAACCTGGTGTTAACGGATTCCGCTTTTGCAGAATCCATTAACGCCAGGCGAAAAAATAAAAAAACAGAACAGATACTAACCCTCTATCCCGCGGCGAGGATCGCGGCTCCAACCGCCTCCTCCGGCCGGCGGGAGCAGGGAAAAACTGGGGGGAAAAGTCCCCACAGTCTCTCCCTATCAATACGCCGACCGCGAGGCGAGATCCGGCTGGTCATGTGACCGGCAGTGGGGAGCTCATTGGAGTCCTATGGACTCCATTGAGAGGATGCGTGTGGCTGCGCTTAGCGCTGCTGTGCGCATCCCTGGACATAGCGGGAGCAAACAATGCAGGCAGCATTTTTTGCTCCTGCATTGTAATCCCACGTTAAAACGGGGGCGGTAGAAGGAAAGCTGCGGGAGCAGTTTTTTCTCCCTACCGCCCCCGTTTTAGCACGGGGATTGTAATAGAGCCCGAAGAGTGTTGCCAATGATTACTGATGGTGTAGAGCACAGAAGCAGGTCTCATGGGGTGGAAGAAATGGCATTCTTAAGGACCTATTCACTAAACACTGAAATTGCCACCGAATTGCACCGAATGGTGAATTTCCCCATTTGATGCAATTTTGGAGCAGTTCCTCTATAGACTAAGCTGTCAATTCACAAAATCCTGGTGAATTGACAACAGAATACGGTGCACTGTCCCAAGCTGGTCTCTCGAGCACCTGACACAGTGAGCGCCGGCAGTCAGCTGACAGGTCATCAGAGATCGCCGGTGCTGGAGTCCAGCGGCAGTGTGGGACGTGCTCTGCATTACTGTGAGTTTTATTGCTGTGGAGCTCTGTGATACGCTCATACATGTCACGTGTTTTTTTTTTGGGGCGCAGCATTTCACCCATCACTCCAGGCAGCACAGTGGCTTGGGCCGGCCCTGCCTTCGGCATTATGTGATGGAGGTATTATTCGACAGAACACCGGCTGTTCAAACAGTTTTAGCACCTTTGCTGTCATATCCGAGGTCTAAACCATTTGGGGCATCTTCTGGAGCCCATTCGTATATTTTTTTTGTAAAAAACTAAATTTCTTTGCATTTCTCCAGAACTAGACCAAATCGAGTATTGTTCAGCGTGAGAATAACAAGATATTTGCTGGTATTGCGGTATTTTTTATTTCAACATAAGACACATGCTTTATATTTAAATTAAAAGGAGGCATTTGTAGATTGTGGTTCTGAGAGATATAAAAATGCAATTTGTCATATTAACAAAATGTTAATTTTTTCATGTATATTTTACATTCTTTACACACTCTTGCAGCATTTTCTGAAAAATTAACCCATAACAACATTTCGTCATATCCTTGAGTAAGGTAAATAAAAATGATCCAACACTATGCTCATGGGTAAGGATCCTGGTAGAAGAGCGAAACATGTAAAATAATGTCTGTACATGGATAATGTCTCACTAATAGGATCAGTTAACACCACAAATCTGTACAAGGGATCTGAAATTACTATAGGCACCTATATCTTAATAATCTACTGTGCCGAGTGACTAAAGTGAATTCCCTCCTCCCTTCTGTTTGATTCCTCAAGCTTCCCTTGCTGTAGGAGAGGTGATGTCTACTTCATCTGCAGAGATACAGAGTGACTGAATTGGGATCTATCACGTTTCCTGGGCCTCAATGACACATGTTGGCGTCCTCCTCTGTTTTCTATTCCAGTAGCAATGGTTGGTATGACTGAATCGGAACAGCTTGTCTGCAGTATATTCTTATGCACCCCGCACCTTGTTTCATTTCCATGGGACGGTGCCTCGTGCTGTGGCACAACTGTATCACTCTCAAACGTTCTCAGCGATTTGGCACTATCCAACGGGAAAGCTCCAGAACCTATATAAACCTGCTCTTCCAGTTGTGTCATTGCCCTGTCTTGATTCAGTTTACCCAAGAGTGCTTTTCCTGTTTGTTGCCTGTTTTCCCATGTACCCATTATGGCTAATTTACTTCCCTGTGTGACCTTCAATGCTCTGATAATCTGACTTTTATGACTACCCTCTCTGTGTACGATATTTGGTTTGTATGACTGCCCTCTCCGTGTACCGATACTTGGGTTGTAGGACTTCCCTCTCCGTGTACCAATATTTGGTTTGTATGACTGTCCTCTCCGTGTACCGATATTTAGCTTGTATGACTGCCCACTCCATGTACCGATATTTAGCTTGTATGACTGCCCTTTCCATGTACCGATATTTGGTTTGCATGACTGCCCTCTACGTGTACCTATATTTAGCTTGTATGGCTTGTAACGGAACCGTTCTCTTCCATCTGTCCTGACTCTCCAGACACCCCTTTGTTGCGGTCAGCCCGGATACTGGGAGCGCTGTCCTCAGCGCCTCGAGCAGCTTGACCCGCCTGCTTCTGTTCCTCTGCCCTGGAGCCGTTAGGAATCTCCAGAAGGCCGCTCTCTGCCTTCTGAGGGTGAGCGTGGAGTGTAGCGTAGTTTGAAATAAAGACACCAGGCGCGGCTGTATGCTTTAAAACAGGATTCTCTCTCTCTGAGCTCTGAGAGTTCTCTGACTTTTTAATGAACAAAACGCCACCATTTATGCTGAAATCCAACAGTCATAATTTGCATAAATGACACACCTCGTCCTACCAATATACTAATTACATTATGTCAGTTATTTACAATAAACATTCTTTACATTCTTTAGCCTTCAACTCACACAACATTTGTATAATCCATTGTTCTAACACATCAGATTAAAGACAAACAATGATAAAGGGAAAAGCCCTGTTGCATAAATTGCACAGCAGTAAAGCTTGTTTACTGGCTATACAGAAACACATTTACCTACAGGAATATAAGTATATTTAAAACAAAAGTTACGCCATTTTACACTAAACTAATTTAAACTAAAACCAAACGATGTAAAATATATCTAAAATCACACGATATAAATGAACATAAAGTCTCTTGGGGTTTGAAGCATGGAGCGTTACATCAGCTCCATGACATGGCTGCTCTTTCCATGTACCGATATTTGGTATGTATGACTGCCCTCTCCGTGTACCAATATTTGGTTTGCATGACTGCCCTCTACGTGTACCGATATTTAGCTTGTATAGCTGCCCTTTCCATGTACCAATATTTGGTATGTATGACTGCCCTCTCCGTATACCAATATTTTGTTTGCATGACTGTCCTCTCCGTGTACCGATATTTGGTTTGTAGGACTGCCCTCTCCATGTACTGATATTTGGATTGTAGGACTGCCCTCTCCGTGTACTGACATTTGGTTTGTATGACTTCCCTTTTCATGTACCAATATTTGGTTTGTATGACTGCCCTCTCTGTGTACCGATATTTTGTTTGTATGACTGCCCTCTCTGTGTACCTATATTTGGTTTGTAGGACTGCCCTCTCCATATACAGATATGTGGCTTGTATGACTGCCCTCTCCATGTACCGATATTTGGTATGTATGACTGCCCTCTCTGTGTACCAATATTTGGTTTGTATGGCTGCCCTCTCTGTGTACCAATATTTGGTTTGTAGGACTGCCCTCTCTGTGTACCAATATTTGGTTTGTAGGACTGCCCTCTCTGTGTACCGATATTTGGCTTGTATGACTGCCCTCTTCATGTACTAATATTTGGTTTGTATGACTGCCCTCTCTGTGTACCGATATTTGGCCTTTATGACTGCCCTCTCTGTGTACCGATATTTGGCCTTTATGACTGCCCTCTCTGTGTACCGATATTTGGCTTTTATGACTGCCCTCTCTGTGTACCAATATTTGGTATGTATTACTGCCCTCTCTGTGTACCGATATTTGGTTTGTATGACTGCCCTCTCTGTGTACCAATGGTTGGTCTGTATGACTGCCCTCTCTATGTACCGATATTTGGTATGTATGACTGCCCTCCCTGTGTACCGATATTTGGCTTGTTGACTGCTCTCTCCATGTACCGATATTTGGTTTGTATGACTGCCCTCTCAGTGTATCGATATTTGGCTTGTATGACTGTCCTCTCTGTGTACTGATATTTGATTTGGATGACTACCCACTCTGTGTATAACCATTGGCTTCTCTGCCCACGCTCTGTTCAACGTGTGTGTTTGCTAATTCAGTTATTGTATATTTTGACCAGCCATTCCAAGGACTGGTAGAGTTAGGTTGTTGCTTGATTTCTGTATGTTTGGTTTATCCCTCCTGATTGTTTAATGATATGAAATGTGTCTCACTTCCTTGCAGAACCACTTCTGTAGCATAAAGGAAAATGGGTGATGGATTTATAGGTGAACTTCTGCATGGTGTCCTATGGGGGGGTCTAAGCACATGGGCCAAAGGCTGACAAGAGAGTACCTTTCCAGCTGGACCATGGAAGACCATATGGCCTGGTGACCTCCACCTCCAAGTCCAGTTTGGACCTGCTTTAACTACTGTGGTCTGAAATATGAACACTCAAGGAAAGCAGAACCAAAGTTTAGGAGAAATTTAGTATGTTATGTTAGGCGTCTATCCAACGCTTGTGTACAATATCCCTTGGCTGATTGAGTTTGGAGTGTGGAAACCTGGCCTTGTCCTTAGTGTGTAGCTATTGTGTATGTTACTCATTCTTCATTTAGTGCCAGTAGGACAGCGAGCTGTGCAACCATTGCTAAAGCAGGTGATAATGATAAATCGACAAAAGGATCATTCCCTGTCTGTCACATTACTGACTAACAAGTTACATACATACCGTAAAACCTATATCATAGTATATTTTTAACATTAAATGATTTGAGGCGCCATAATAAAATATAGAATGCATTTAATGAAAACATAATCCCAAACTAAAAGCCGGAAATGTGAATTGAGCTTTTTTGTCGCCTTTTTGTAAGGACGCATTTTACGGAATGTTTGTGATTCGTGTTTACACTTTTATGGCTTAACGATATAATTACAGTTTTCCTCTTTGACCATAATTTCGATTAATGCAAAGTAATGATGTTGATGTTACACAGAGTTTTTCCGTTAATCAAAGGAAAAGGATAAAGGTTAAACAAAATAAATGAATAAAGCATTTTTTACTCATTTTTCCCCACATCCTTTTAGCATTTTATGTTCCTCCGTGTACAGAGGAAGTGTTTACGGAACATATTTCGGAAAATGCTTTCACTTTAATTAGCAATTAATGTTGTTTTATCCCTTCATCAGTGCACTGATAAACACACTCATTTAAATTGTTACTTATAATGATATCTGCATTGCGTGTCTTTTCAGGTGCCTCTTGACCATCCCCTGCGTCAGAAATTGGTACCAAGTGGGTACTGGTTTTTCAGATATGAGCCCAGCATGCAGTAATACACACAACTGGGGGGAAGGGTGGAGGTGGAACACAAGGTGGAGACAAATCAACAATCAACTGGGGATGAAGGAGGGTGGGACAGAAAACCGTCTGACCAGACACCGGTAGAAACACAATGGGATAGTAGGTATCAGAGTCACTGGGAACTTGGAGACAGTTAGAACCAGGAGACTCACTTGAAGCAGGGCAGCAGCGGGCTGAATACAAGGGGAGCACAGCTCGAGGCCTGAGACTGGGGAAAAATGGCTTGAGGCCTTAGGCTGGGGCAACACGGCTAGAGGCCTGGAAGAATGACACCAAATCCATACACAATGCTTGGCAGCGCTGACTAGGGAAGAGCTGTTTGGTTCGATCTGTTCGGAGTTCGCATCGAACATCGGCCGTTCGGCTCTTCGCCGAACTCCGAATATTTCCGCGTGTTCGGTTCAAGTTTGCCCACAATGCACCACAATGAACCACAATGCACTTTCCCACTGGCCTGAAGCTTGTAATTGGCTACAGTCTTGCACCTGACCACAGGTCAGGTGCAAGACAGGTGCAAGACTATGCCGATCACGGCTCAGAGTCCTGATTGGGCAAATTTTGCCCAATCATGGGCTCACAGAGCTAAGTCCCGCAGCACACTATATAAGGCGTCCCTCGCAGCCCCAGCACGTGTTTTTTGAGAGGAGATTGTTCTGTTAGTGTGTGTTCTCACTGCCAGCAGCTATTGTGGGGGTCTCACTTCTACAAAATATCTGGGAATTGTTGTAATCTGTGTGTTCTCACTGCCAGCAGCTATTGGGGGTCTCACTTCTACTAGATATCTGGGAATTGTTGTAATCTGTGTGTTCCTACTGCCAGCAGCTATTGTGGGGGTCTCACTTCCACAAGATATCTAGGAATTGTTGTAATCTGTGTGTTCTCACTGCCAGAAACTATTGGGGGGTCTCACTTCTACAAGATATCTGGGAATTGTTGTAATCTGTGTGTTCTCACTGACAGCAGCTATTGGGGGGGGCTCACTTCTACAAGATATCTGGGAATTGTTGTAATCTGTGTGTTCTCACTACCAGCAGCTATTGGGGGGGCCTCACTTCTACAAGATATCTGGGAATTGTTGTAATCTTTGTGTTCTCATTGCCAGCAGCTATTGGGTGGGTCTCACTTCTAGCAGATAGCTGGGAATTGTAATCTGTGTCTTGTCACTGCCACCCATCAGGGGGTCTCACTGATTTATAGGAGGTTCCTGGGAATTGTAATCTGTGTTTTTCCACTGCCACCCATCAGGGGGTCTCACTGATTTATAGGAGGTTCCTGGAAATTGTAATTTGTGTCTTGTCACTGCCACCCATGAGGGGGTCTCACTGATTTATATGAGGTTCCTGGGAATTGAAATCTATGTCTTGTCACTGCAATCCATCAGGGGGTCTTACTGATTTATAGGAGGTTTCTGGGAATTGTAATTTGTGTCTTGTCACTGCCACCCATCAGGGGGTCTCACTGATTTATAGGAGGTTTCTGGGAATTGTAATCTGTGTCTTTTCACTGCCAGCTATCAGGTGGTCCCACATACTTCTAACAGATTTCTGCGAATTTTAATCTGTGACTTGTCACTGCCACCCATCAGGGGTCTCACTGATTTATAGGAGGTTCCTGGGAATTGTAATCTGTGTCTTGTCACTGCCACCCATCAGGGGGGTCTCACTGATTTATAGGAGGTTTCTGGAAATTGTAATCTGTGTCTTGTCACTGCCACCCATCAGGGGGTCTCACTGATTTATATGAGGTTCCTGGGAATTGTAATCTGTGTCTTTTCACTGCCAGCTATCAGGTGGTCCCACATACTTCTAACAGATTTCTGCGAATTTTAATCTGTGACTTGTCACTGCCACCCATCAGGGGTCTCACTGATTTATAGGAGGTTCCTGGGAATTGTAATCTGTGTCTTGTCACTGCCACCCATCAGGGGGGTCTCACTGATTTATAGGAGGTTTCTGGAAATTGTAATCTGTGTCTTTTCACTGCCAGCTATCAGGGGGTCCCACATACTTCTAGCAGATTTCTGCAAATTTTAATCTGTGTCTTGTCACTGGCACCCATCAGGGGGTCTCACTGATTTATAGGAGGTTCCTGGGAATTGTAATTTGTGTCTTGTCACTGCCACCCATCAGGGGGTCTCACAGATTTATAGGAGGTTTCTGGGAATTTTAATCTGTGTCTTGTCACTATCTGCCAGCTATCAGGGTGTCTCACTGAGTTATACCAGAGTTCTGGAAATCTTTAATCTAGATAAAACAGTTGAATCAGAGTTCTGCATATCTCCAATTTTTATAAAAGAGTTGAATCAGAGTTCTGTATATATTTAATCTATATATCACTCACCATGTCAGAAAGACCAAAAAGGACAGGCAGACGTTCCCAGACACAGATAAGAGGGCAAGCAGCCTCTGTGTCGGAAGGCTGTGCCCCTGGTCATCGTGGACGTGGTGCATCCTCTGCAGGGGCACGCTTGTCCTTGTTTCTAACTGGTGCTGGCCACCTTAAGACGCAGCAACATACAGAGGATTTGCAGGATTGGCTAACCAGGCCATCCTCATCCTCCTCATCCTCTGCCAGCCAGGCTTGTAGTGGTTTACAGTCCACCTCAGCTGCCAAAACATCTAATTCAGCCTCCATGTCCACAGCTACTCCTGCTGTAGCCTCACTATAATACACGGAGGATTCAGCTGAATTGTTTGACTACAGTGATAGTGTCAGTGACATGCTGCTTGAGGATGCGCAGCAACTCCAGTGCTCTGATTCAAACTCTGAGGTTGAGGAAGGGAGCAAAATCAGCCTAGAGGGGGTGCCAGTGACACACAAAGAACTGGCACTCATGTTCCCCCAGCAGCTGCAGCATATTGCAAGGTTGGCTCCAGTGACGAGGAGATAGGGGGTGATGATGAGGTCACTGATTCCACCTGGGTGCCTGATCGAACAGAGGAGTCAAGGGAGGAGGAGGAGGAGGCACAACAAAAACGAGGCAGAACGTCCTCTATGACCAACCGTAGCCAGTCCAAGGCATCAGAAGTCACAGCTGCTCAGGTGCAGAGTGTTGTTGTCTCAAAGCACATGTGCAGGAAGTCTGCTGTCTGGGAGTTCTTTAAGAAATGTGCAGCAGACCGCACCATTGCTATTTGTAATCTATGTCAGATGAGGATCAAGCATGGGAAAGACATCCCACGCTTGGGTACCACGTGCTTGAGGTGACATATGACCACCTGCCACGCATCCCGTTGCACAACACTTTGCATAGGTCCTCCTCATCTGTCTCTACCCCCACTATATGTCCTGCCATGTTATTGCCTACAACCTCCACTGACAGGGATGATGCTACAGTAATGTGTATACCAGGTCCTTCATCAGAATGTGACAGCATCCCATCAGCTGATGATTTATGCAGTCAGATTACGTTGCCCCAGCTGCTGCAGCGTAAGAAAAAATATAGTCCCAACCATCCCAAAGCACAGCGTCTAAATGCCAGCTTAGCAAAATTACTCGCATTACAGCTGCTGCCTTTCCAGCTGGTGGACTCTGCTTCCTTCCATGAATTTGCTGAATGTGCTGTACCACAGTGGCAGGTTCCAAAACGCCATTTCTTTTCACGGAAGGCCATTCCAGCACTATACCAGTACGTGGAGGACAATGTTATGGAGTCATTGGGAAAGGCAGTCAGCAGCAAAGTGCACATGATCTTTAGACACGTGGTCCAGCAAGCATGGACAGGGCCGTTACATTTCCTTCATGGCACACTGAGTAACTCTGATTGCAGCTGGGAGGGATCCAGGATGGGGCTCTGTGCTGGAGCTTGCTCATCCACCACGCCTCCAGAAAGCTGCTTGTATGAGGTCTGTCTGCTCCACCACCTCTTCCTCCTCCTCCTTCTCTGTCTCTGGTGAAGTGGTAGTTAAACCGACGCGTGGCAGGGGCTACACAATGGCTCAAGCAAAAAGATGCCATACTGTGATTGAGCTGGTTTGTTTATGGGACAGGAGCCACACCGGGCCAGAAATTCTGTCAGCTCTGCAGGGGCAGGTGCAGAAATGGTTAACACCACGCCAGCTTGAGCTGGGAATGGTCGTCTGTGATAATGGCAGCAAACTTCTCTCCACCCTACACCAGGGTAAGTTGACGCATGTACCGTGCCTAGCACACGTCCTAAATCTGGTGGTACAGCGTTTCCTAACCAGGTACCCAGGGCTGGCAGAGCTTCTCAGCCAGGCCAGAAAAGTCTGCAGCCACTTCAGACGGTCATTCCCAGCAAGTGTTCGCCTGCCAGAAATTCAAAGAGAATTCCACCTTCACACAAACCTTCTGATCTGTGACATGCCCACCAGGTGGAACTCGACTTTAGCAATGCTGCAGCATCTGCACAAGCAGCAGAGGGCCATCAATGAGTACCTGTGTGAGTATAGCACAAGGACAGGTTCAGGTCAACTTGTTTCCCCCCCGCAGTGGCTGATGATCAAGGATGCATGCACTGTACTGTCACCATTTGAGGAGGCAACGAGGATGGTGAGCAGGGACAGTGCATGCATCAGTGACACAATTCCTTTAGTGTTCCTGCTGGAGCGCACTATGCAGGGAATTATAGATGTGGCACTAGAGGCAGAGCAGCGGGAGCAAGAGGAGGCCTTCCCTAGCTCTCAAGGCCCCAGTCTTTACGCAGACAGCATTTCTGCGGGTCCTCAGATCAGACAGGAGGAGGATGAGGAGGAATATTTAAGTAGTGGGGGCATTGAAGGTGGGGATTCCTCAAAGGAGGGTTTTGTGTGCCCAGAAACCCAAGGACTAGTACATAGCTGGGAGGAGGAAGTGCACAATGGGGTCATCCTCATTGACCAGGAAGACTCGGAAGCTAATGCCACCTCCAACCTACGCTGCATGGGCTCCCTTATCCTGCAAAGCCTGCTAAAGGACCCCAGGATTCGTGCTATCAAGGAGAGGGATCATTACTGGTTGGTAAGCCTTCTTGATCCACGATACAAGGGTAAAGTTGCAGAGCTCATCCTGCCCACACAGAGGGAGGACAGGATGAAACAACTTGAGGACGCTCTAAAGCGACACTTGTGTAACACCTTTCCAGGCACTGGTAGGTTACCAAGTGATGACACAGGTGCTTCTGAGGCTGCAGATGATCAGAGGAAGAGCGGTGAAGGCCGGGGCCGCTTGACTGATGCCTTTTTAAATTTTTTTAGTCCACAACGCCCAGGGACATCAAATGTAGGCACCCATTGCCAGCGTCTTCACCATATGGTGCAGGACTACCTAGGGGCAAGGGCAGACCTGGATACCTTTACAGCAGATGATCCACTGGCTTACTGGGTGTTGAGATTGGATCACAGGCCAGAACTTAGTCAATATGCTATGCAGCTACTAGGTTGCCCTTCATCCAGCGTGCTTTCTGAAAGGACGTTCAGTGCCGCTGGAGGTTTTGTCACAGACAAAAGAGTGCGTCTGTCCACCGACTCTGTAGACCGGCTGACATTTATAAAAATTAATCAGTCCTGGATCATCAGCAGCTATCACTCCCCTGATGCTGACGTAACTGAATAGATTGGGGATCTCTTCTGTATTCCCAAAACCTCCACCACTGCACTCTTCCACAATACCACAAAGGGGTTACGGTGTAAAGGCACTTGCTGCCACCAAAGGCAAAATATTTGGGTGCACTGACGCCTGTACCAGATTCATATAATTTTAATATTTGACCGCAGGGTCCAACCCTGCACTCTTCCACAATACCACAGAGGGGGTTACGGTGTGACGGCACTGTTGCCGACACTAAAGGCCCAATTTTAAAGCACCTATTGTTACTTTCATCCAAAGCCTGCATAAATTTCACCATAATTTAGCCAAAAAATCACTAAACTTGCTCTGCGTGTCCTAAAATGTCTCCTCTTTTCATACAGGCTGCTGCCCCAAGCAGTTGTTTATGAATAGATTAATGGAAAACCATTTACCGTCATTTGAAATGTAATTTTTTTGTTTTTAAATGTTTCTATAATCCTACAAATCCGCCACTTCACGGGCAGGTTATGGGGACCTCCTAGGCACGATATTTGAAGGAATTTTTTGTTTTTATTTTTAACCCTTATTTCATGGAAAACTCACTGTCCCTTTAAAAACTTTTTTTTTTTACTTTTTGTCCTTGTTTCCTGTCCCCCAGGGCACTACCCGGACCCCCATACACCTTTTATGGCAAATATGTAGGATATATGCCCTCTTAGAGGGCACTCTAAAAATCAAACTTTCGAGTCCCATTGACTTGCATGGAGTTATTATATTATTATTATTATTATTATTCTTTATTTATAAAGCGCCAGCATATTCCGCAGCGCTGTACAATAAGCACAGTATAGACAGGGTTACAATACATTGAACAACATTTGACAAACAGTACAGGAGGAGATGAGGGCCCTATTCCCGTAGGAACTCACAATCTGGGAGGGTTGGGGTTGGAAACAGGAGGAGAGGACTGTAAGGTGAGAGTGATTGATGGTTGCTTCAGTGAGTTGGGTGGTAGGCTTCCCTAAATAGGAATGTTTTAAGGGAGCGTTTGAAGGAAGAGAAGTTAGGGGAAAGTCTGACAGTACGAGGGAGAGCGTTCCAGAGAGTGGGGGCTGCGCGTGAGAAATCCTGCAGTCTATCATGGGAAGAGGTGATGCGGAGAGAAGCTAGGCGCAGGTCACTGTTTGACCTTAGGGAGCGGGCTGGGGTGTATTTGGTGATTAGTGAGGACAGGTAGTGGGGAGCTGAGTTAGTGAGGGTTTTGTAGGTAAGGATAAGGATTTTGAACTTAATTCTGCAGTGGATGGGGAGCCAGTGAAGGGACTCGCAGAGGGGAGCGGCAGAGACAGAGCGGCGGGTGAGGTGAATTAGCCTGGCGGAGGCGTTCAGGATGGATTGTAGGGGGGAGAGGCGGGACAGAGGGAGGCCAGATAAGAGATTATTGCAATAGTCAAGTCGGGAGATTACCAGGGCGTGTATGAGTTGTTTTGTGGTGACAGCAGTAAGAAATGGACGAATTCTGGAAATATTACGCAGTTGGTATCGGCAGGAGGAGGAAAGAGACTTGATGTGGGGGATGAAGGAAAGAGCAGAGTCAAGTGTAACTCCAAGACAGCGAACTTGGTTTGATGGGGAGATGGTGATACCCTCCACCGTGATAGAGAAGTCAGGAGGTGGGGAGGCATTGGAGGGAGGAATAAGTAGGAGTTCAGTCTTTGACATGTTGATCTTTAGGTGGTGGAGGCCATCCAGGAGGAGATGCCAGATAAACAGTCACTGACTTTTGAAAGGAGGACAGGGGGAGAGAGATCAGGGGTAGAGAGGTAGATCTGAGTGTCATCAGCGTAGAGGTGGTAATTAAAGCCAAAGCTGTTGATGATTTTGCCCAGGGAGGAGGTGTAGATGGAAAAGAGCAGAGGACCAAGGACAGAGCCTTGAGGTACACCAACAGATAGAGGTAATGAGGAGGAGGAGTTACCAGCAAAGGACACACAGAAGGACCTGTTGGATAAATAGGAGTCAACCCAAGCAAGTGCAGTGTCACCGAGACCCAGAGAGTTGAGGGTCTGTAGAAGGAGCAGGTCAAGCAGGATGAGAATAGAATAGTGGCCGTGTTTTTTAGCAGTTAGGAGGTCGTTGGTGACTTTGGTGAGGGCAGTTTCAGTTGAGCGTAGGGGACGGAAGCCAGATTGCAGGGGGTCAAGTAGGGAATTGGAGGACAGGAAGAGGGAGAGGCGGTTGAAGACTAGTTTTTCTAAGAGCTTTGATGTGAAGGGAAGCAGGGATACAGGGCGGTAGTTGGATGGAGAGTTGGGATCTAGGGATGGTTTCTTTAGTAAAGGGGTAACTAGCACGTGTTTGAAGGCGGATGGAAAGGAGCCAGTGGAGAGAGATAGGTTGAAGATGTGTGTGAGAGCAGGGGTGAGGGAGGAGGAGAGGGGAGGAATTAGATGTGAGGGAATGGGGTCGAGCGGGCACGTGGTGAGATGTGAGGAGGACAATAAGGAATTGACTTCCTCCTCAGTGGCTGGGAGGAAGCGGCAGAGGGTGGCAGAGGGGACATGTGGGAGTGGAGGTGGCAGATAACTATCTTGTGTTGGGATGTTGATTCTGATAGTTAAAGTTTTACTGAGGAAGTAGTCTGCCAGGTCTTGAGCGCTGAAGGCAGCTGTGGGGAGAGGTGCAGGTGGGTAGAGGAGGGTGTTGAAGGTGGACCAGAGCCGTTTAGGGTTGGAGGACAGTGTAGATATAAGAGATGAGAAGAAGGTTTGTTTGGCCAAGTGGAGGGCAGAGGTGTATGACCGGAGAATAAACTTGAAGTGAACAAAATCAGCTTCAGAGCGGGATTTCCTCCAGGCACGCTCTGCGGTGTGGGAGCATCTTTGCAGGTAGCGAGTCTGGAGGGTGTGCCAGGGCTGAAGCTGGCGGCGTGGGGCCTTACAGAGTCGAAGAGGAGCAAGAGTGTCTAGAGCAGAGATAAGCGTAGTGTTGTAGTGATTAGTGGCAGCATCAGGGCAGGTGAAGGATGAGGTATGAGGGAGGTGGTTAAGTAGGTTGGAGAATTGATGGGGGTCCACAGCATGTAGATTTCTGCGAGTGTGTGTGCGGGGTGGGGGAGCAGGGTGTTTAGGAAGTCCAGATAGGTTGAAAGAGAGAAGGTGGTGGTCAGAGATGGGGAAAGGGCGACATTTGAACTCAGAAATGGAGCAGAGGTTGGAAAAGACAAGGTCAATAGCATGACCATCGCGGTGGGTAGGGAGGAGGGAGGATTGTGTGAGTCCAAGGGAGGACATGAGTGAAAGAAGTTTGGAGGCAGCAGGGGCGGAAGGATCGTCAATGGGAATGTTGAAGTCCCCGAGAATTAGGCATGGAAGATTAGAAGACAGGAAGTGAGAAAGCCAGGTAGCAAAGTGGTCAGTGGGAGGTTGGTCCCGGTGGGCGGTAGATGACTGCCACCCTGAGAGCCAGAGGAGAGAACAGGCGGATGCAGTGTGTCTCGAAGGAGGAGAAGGAGAGGGATGGGGGTGGAGGGAGATGCTGGTAGGTGCAGGTGGGAGAGAGCAGGAGTCCGACCCCGCCACCATTTCTCTCACCCGGTCTGGGGGTATGGCTCAAGTGTAGACCGCCATGTGAGAGAGCAGCAACGGAGGCCGTGTCAGAGGGAGTTAGCCAGGTTTCAGTTAAAGCTAGGAGGTTGAAGGAGTTTGAAAGGAAGAGGTCATGGATTGCTGTGAGTTTGTTGCACACAGAGTTCGGTTCGTGTTCGAGTTCGAACTCGAACTTTTGAAATCGTTCGCTTTCGAATGCGAACCGAACATGGTTGTGTTCGGCTCATCACTAGCGCTGAGCAATGTTTGGTAATGCTGGAGCATTGCTCTCTGTGAACTCCACTCTTAAGCAGGGATCCACAGGGCACATTAATGCAGGTGTTCCGTCGAAACCTGATTAATCCATTGGAATGCAGGTCTGACGTCATCACGGCCTGCGTTTGAGCTGCTGAGCTGGTCACGTGATAGGAGGTTCGGTCGCAGGATTCACTGTGATTGCTGGGTCAATGAAACTGACGGACCTCACACATTCTCTCTCTCCGCTACATCTCACAAGGAGGCAAATAGGGAGGGCTGCTCCCAGGGATTATCCCACTCTTTCCCCAAGCTCCTCTTCACCCCTTGCCAGCCAGGTGCTGCCAGATGTAAATCCTTGGTCTGGTGGTCCAACAAGAGGTTAAAAAGTAATCCTTGGTAGTCTTGGGTGCTATTCCGTCTCTACCTACGGCTGGTGCAGATCATACTTTTTGCTGTCTCATGGTGCTGATGTCAAAGTGGAACTAAATGTTCTGACCCAACCCTGATGCCCACCAGGAAATTTAAATGTATCCCAATGGGCCAGTTCTTGGTGGGAAGGAGGAGCCCTTACACCTGGCAGCACCTAGACAAGCTGCCGACAGATTTAGCATGGGCCTGAGCTACCCAGATAAAGTTTATGTGAACAGTACACATGTCACAGGTTCACTGAACTACTATCCATTTGCTTTATGGGCCTGGGCCACCTGGAGCCACCAGGTCCCCTGAACAAATCATGGGCTGTCGCTCCGCTGGCACATGTAATGGGGTCAATGTAGCTTATTGCATCCATTGACAGCGCTGCAAACTATGCTGGCACTTTATAAATAATTGTAATCTTGTTTTTTTTATATATATTTTTCTTTAAATGGTTTTAAATACTATGCATTGAGATCGATAGGGGTCCTATCCCGCCCCATCCTGCCATCCCACTGTTTGTGTATTGTAGACATGTGCATTATTTGTGGAACAAAATATCAGCATTTCAGTGACGTGGGAGTATCCGAAATTCTGAATTGACCGAAGAACGCTAACATTTTATTGAATTAATCTGAAAATTTTCAAATGCAAATCCTTTTTCTAACTTAAAAAAATTGCACTCTTTGTGCTTTTCTAGCCCTAACACTAACCTTAACCCTAATACACACATAAACAATTACTGAGAGGGTGAAAGTTACATTCTGCAATCACTATGAGAAGTCATCCGATGGACATATTTTCTCTTATATACATACCTTCTTTATTCTTCCTCCAGCACTACCCCTCACCAAACCGAACGCATGAGCTCCAGGAATATCTCACTGCTTAACATGTAAATGGATTCCCGTGTGTATACGATTAAAAATCAGAATCCTATTAAAGCAGAAACTCTTCCGCAGAGCGGTATTAACTAGTGGAGTCTCACCTTTCCCCTCAATTTGCTTCATATACTTCGACATGTTTGTAAACTTGTCTCTGCCTTGCTCATATTGTTAAAGTATAATTTTTATGTACTGCACACAAGCTGTTGTGTTCTGCCCTTGGGATCTTCGTGGAAGCAAACGTACCAGACACCGTATAGCAACCTGCTGGGAGCGAGCACAAATTAAGAAGTATTTACAGTAATGAAAACAAATGTTTCTCTCTCTTCTGTAATTATTATAATTATTACATAGGGTATATACCATCCAAATGCACCCTGTCCTCTATCATTAAATTGAAGCTTCCGTCGGCAGTCTTAGCCGTGATTTGGTTGGGATTCTAGGGCTCCTATCAGAATATCAAAGCTTGTCTCAATACAGAGCACTTAGCTTTACAGCTTTACATGCTGTGGATTCTGTACCTGCTCATACACCCCAGTGCTTCCTGTGAGTTTTATTGCTGTGGATTCTGTACCTGCTCATACACCACAGTGCTTCCTGTGAGTTTATTGCTGTGTGGAGCTCTGTGATATGCTCATACACACTGCACATTACGGGGAGTTTTATTGCTGTGGAGCTCTGTAATGTGCAGTGTGTCAGGATTGTACGGTATCTTTTAAAGTGATCGGCAGTTTCCCACATTTGCCACAGGGACATTCTGTGCCATGGTGCAGCCTTAGCTGTAGTGAGTTGGTGATGCTGCTGCAGCAGAGCAGTGGCCATTTCTAAGTCTGGAGGGGGCACAATGGATCTCCCAATTCGCTGTTGGGTCCAAGTGGATTTTCTTCACAATTTTCAAAAAGGTTACTTTAAGGAGTTCAGAAATAAATTCTTTAGCACAATAATGTACATGTGGGTGTTGCGTTGTAGGGGGTGGGGTTTTTATGGGTGTGGCCTCCTTTGGGTGCGGAACAAGGGGGCCCCATGATCTCCTATTGCCCGGGCCCCATTAGTTGTCAGTCCGCCCCTGCGCAGTCACTGTTATCATCTCATTCTGCTTCATGGACACTTACAGTATACTGCCCTGCAGGGACTATTTGTTCCCAGTTTCCTTCAGCATGCTGCCAGAAGAGGTAGTGGAATGCATCGTGGTCCACTGTAGCACCAGAGGTAAGCAAGGGATTTTTTATTGTATTTATTATTATGTGTCAAGTCATTTTACAAAAGCAAAATTCCTTTACACGGCATGGATTGATAAGGCCTGCAGTTTAGAGGGCGAAACGATTCTCGGTTTTACTATTTATATTTTTTTAACAAATCTCCCTTTCTTTTTATTACGCAATTGCATCCTATCCCTCTATCTGGGTACTCTATTTGTATGCTGTGACAAGGAACAGAACGCAGACTGACTTTGCAGTTACGATTATGCAGACTGACTCCACAGTTACGAGGTGGGACCCCCACCTTTGCAAGAGGTCTTTGGCGAGTATACTGAGCCACCCACCTAGGAGGTGCTGTGGCACGTGAGTGTTCCCTTTTCTTTCTGTTCCTGAATATAACTGTCATAGCAATACTGTACTATGTTTGGTTTTTTCATTCGAGATACCATCAAATGTTACATCACAGACGGGCTATTGTAATTATATACGATTGATGGGAGGAGCCCCCAGAGCAGTGACGTAGCGAGGGAGGCAGGGGGGCACATGCCCCTGGGCGCCTTTCAGCCGGGGGGTGCCCACCCAGAGAGGTTCATAGGCACATAACTTGAGTCTTGGAGACTCCCTGTTTGTGATTGTTACAATTGAGGAATTTTTTTTATGCGGTAACTGTCACATACAATCTGCGCGATTTGTTTTCTTTTATCCACTACTAGGAGATGAGGAAGGATTTGTGAAAACAGTTGGATCAAAATGCCCTGATTCTATCTTAACGGCGGGTCAAGCTACTCCTGCTAACTGGTCCGGAATAGGACTATATTGTATGATATATGTGATCTATGGTTAATTAATTTTTTTCTTTGTGCTCCCGCACACCTTTGGTGTTTAGCTTTATCACTGTTTAAGTGAAGGATACACTTGTTAGGTGAGCTGCACAAGATATATCCCTGCCATCTATATATATACAGGGTTATTTAAAGAGATCCGAATGGCTGGAGAAAGGTAACCGAACGCTGAAAATCAGCGTTCGGTTACCTTTCTTGGCCATTCGGCTATTCAGAGAGCAGGCAATACTCCAAATTCTGGTGAATTTCCTTCACATTCGGTGCCTGTTCGGTGCCTGTTCGGTTCCTGTTCGAAGGCAGTGAAATCCCCATAAAAAAGCACTGTTTCGGCTATTCAGAGAACACAAACCAGCAGTGAAAGGTTTCCAAAATGCCCTGCCATTCGGTGGTTTAATTCGGCAAGTTTATTCAGGAGAATCCCATACTTCAATGTTAAAAATATTCCCGTTTTAATTAAATATCTAATAAACCGTTCATTATAAAATTCTGCAGTAAAGAGTCTCTTTATTTATATATTTTTTAGGATATTTTAAGCATTTTTCTGGATTTTCTTCTTTTTTTAAAAAAAGTCTGATTTTTCTTTTTTTAACTTTACTTATTTTTTTCTGTAACAGCCCTTTTTATTATCATTCCCTGGACCTCATATGTAAATTTCAGACATTTTTGCTCAGTAGTTTCTTTGCAAACAGCGTTTCACTTTTCAACCTTTCAAGCAAACAGTTTTTCTAATTTATTCACTGCCTTCTTCTGCGGTGTCGGCTTTATCCGGAGGCTTCTCTGCCTGTGATCGGCTCCTGCTCAGGTTTTTCCGGCGTCTTCGACGGGTTAATCCAGATGTTTTTACGGGTTTTCGGCGTGCATTCGCCGGGTGTTCACCAGGTTTTCGACTGGTTTTCGGTAGCTTTTCGGCAGCTTTTCCCTGCACTTCGACAGCCCTGTGGTGCTTGCTGAATTTACAGCAGGGTGGCCGAAATGGGAAAGCCGATTTGTACCGAATTGAAGAGAACGAAAAGTCACTGAACGTGCAGTAACTTTTCGATTCTCTTTGAATAACTCTGATAATTATAGCGCCACTACACACTTTAACCCTTTGAGGTTATATATACAATAGGTAGGCTATTTAAGCAACATGTTTAAGAAGATTTAAGCCTTTGGTCACACAATACTAGTAAATTACCTTGTATTCTCTTCCTTAATGTGAAATGTCTAACTCTGAGCATATTAAAGGAACACTCCAGTCTGAAAATCACCCCCCCCCTTTTCTACATTATATTAAAGCTATTGTCCTAACTAGTCATTCAGTATATATATATATTTTTTTTTTTTTATGTAATACTTACCCTAAAAACGACACTTTTCCAACGGCATTTTTTTTTTTACTCACCTCCCTCCTCTTCCGCTCCCGTCGTGGAAACTTGGAACTTGGCTACAGGTTTACGTGCAAAGCGCGCATGCGCGCCTATCACGTAAACCAGCCAATCAGCAAATCAGCAGGCTTCCTCCCGGAATCCTGCTCATTCAACCGCGCATGCGCGGAGCAGCGCACGTTCACGAGCGGCGAGGTGAGCTGAAGCTCACCCCGCCTGCTCGTATAAAAACTCTTTGGCGGAGGAGAAGGAGGAGGAGGCAGCGGCTCCGGCTCCTTCTCCTGCGCGTTCCCGCGACTCTGCCGGAGTGGTGGGACGCCATCGCGCTTCTAGCGCGATGACGTCCCAGCTTTGCCGAGAGTTCCAAAACGCGGGAACCTTGAAACCCGATCGGCTGATTGACAGCTGGGAGGGCGGAGTAAAGTCCACCGCTTCTCTCAGCAATATCAGCCGATCGGGAAAAGATAGAAGGCTGGGGAAAGATTGGGATACTTCAGGCAATATGACCACCTTAAAAAGCTGAGGTGGTCATATTGCCTGGAGTATCCCTTTAAGATGCAAAAAAAGTGTTGGATGGCATCTACATCAAAATAAGTAAAACAATGAAATTCCCAAACGAGAGCTTTGTAATGACATCTATTAAAAGTAGAATTTAATGATAATGGTCTCCAGTTTGTTCAGGGCCTTTATATAAGTTTTATCACTGTGAAGGAATTTCTCTAAAAAATAAAATTAATAATAATAATAATAATTAGAAATGGCTGGCGAGCTAAGTGTCTGGTTTTAATTTTTGCGCTGTTGGTTGCGGCATTAAAGCGGTGATTTTAATAATGCGGTTCATTAGAATCCTTTAAAACAGCACTTATCAGAGCACATTACCAGCCGGAACGCTGTGAGTCCCCTGACTCCCCCCAACTCTCCAAATGACTTTCAACGTTTACAAAGACAGCGATTCAACTCCACATAAAAATTCAAGAATTTAGATCATGTCTGAATTCCAGGCAAACGTTCCTAGAAGTCGTTGCTATAGAGAACCCACTAAACATTTGTGGAATTTTTCGAAGGATGTAACGGAGCGGCAACTCTCTAAATATTGCTATGATAAACCACTCGTTCTTGATTTATTCCTACATAAAAAAACTTTCCGAATGAGCATTCCTAAAAGCACTTTTATTAATCAATAGGATTTCCTATTCGTACTTTATAAAATAGTATTTAAACTGGACGAAAGAGGAAAGTAACACGCCCGAGTGACTTTAAAAAAAAAAGAAAAAAAGAAAAAACACAAGTCCTTAATGTAATTAAAAGTGATTTTATTGCATTGTGGGTGTTTTTTTTTTTTTAAATGAATTATTATTTTTTTTTTAATCGTTTTAAACACCTGTGCATTTTAGAGAAATTTAATCTGGTAGAGTATTTATTCGTCTGAATTGCCTGTACCAAACTGGACGGATTCTGCAAAGCAGAAAAAATGAGAGCCATGGGAACGGGGGTTTGTAAAGTCAACACTCACATAAAAAATGCGTAAGACTATTGATTTTTTTGATTTTTTTTTGTTGAGTTTTGCAAGGTAATATATTAAGGAAGCGTCATACATTATATTGGAAGACGGGAGCCCTCATGGGACATCATTAAATATATAATTGGTTTATTAATCTGCTGTGTACATTGAGCATTTGGACCTTAGGTGAAGACCTTTATCGAGATTACACCCACCGGTTTAATGAACTAATTATGCATTCCACTGGGTCCCGAGCTTTCATATTATGAGCAAGAGATATGGTGACAGAGAAAGAGAGAGCAGGCGTATGCTAGAAGCATCATTTAGGCCCGTACAATAGACAGAGAGATAGATGGTGACAGCAGATAACAACATGCCAATCCAAACACAATGCAACAAAAGGCAAACTGACGTGATATACAGAGTTATTCTACAAGAGGCTACACCTCAAACGATGGACTCGCAGTGTCTAGTTGACCTTAAGGCCACCCTCTGGAATTCCGCCGTTCACTGCTAATGTCCGTGTGCATTTCCATTTTCCTAAAATCAGGCCTCTGGTCCCATTACCCAGGGCCCAAATGTGGCACTGCTCTAACCAGTTCAGCTGTGTCTTGATATGGCAGGAAAGAAGAAAGCACAGCGATCGTGGGGGGCGGAAAGCAGAAGTCGTGTCAGAGTTCAGATGTAGGCCTCTTGCTTTGCCAAGGCCCCTGACAGTAGATACAACTGTCATCCTCAGATGGGTTGTACTGGTTGACCTAGTACTGAGAGCATCCTGGCGTTCTGCCCAATGCATGCTCATAATTATTAAATACATTGTTACACACATGCTCTAAATATATATATATGTATATAACAGTGATGTGCGGTGAGGTCAGTGGCTGGTGAGGCACTGGCTAGTATCAGAGCCAGATATACATAGGGTTACGCAGTCGCAATTTACGCATTTGATTATCGTTATAAAGGAGAATAGAGTTTCACTAGTTAAAAAAAAAGTGAACTTTACTTTATAACAGTTCTAAAAGCATGCACTTACAATACTGACTAATAGAGGGCGCTATTACAACTCTTACTGTAAAATAAAGTTTGCATAAAGGTTTTTAATGTTGTACGAGCATACACTTACAATACTGGCTAATAGAGGGCGCTATTACAACTCTTACTGTAAAATAAAGCTTGCATATAGGTTTTTAATGTTGTAAGAGCATGCACTTATAATACTGACTAATAGAGGGCGCTATTACAACTCTTACTGTAAAATAAAGTTTGCATATAGGTTTTTAATGTTAACAGAAAGCCACAGAACAAATGTGTGTATTACTCACTGAACTCTTTATACACATTTAGCTTCCTATAACCACATGGGTCTATAAGTGTTACTTTTCATGATTTACAAGTGTTACATTTCATGAATTACGCTAATTAAGCAGCAATTAATCATTAATGAAGGTTTTGGATTGTGTATAAATTATTCCCAGCTTGACTTATCTAGAATTTTACCTCATATTTATGGTTTTGATATATATGGCTTAAGAGTCAATTGACAGCGGTAAATAGGTATGTTATCCAGTTTATTATATGCACCAATTTTTCTCGTCTTATATGTATGTTTTATATGTGTTTTTTAACTTTATAATAAAGGTTATATTTTAAATGTTGTCTTTGCGTGTGGGTTACCCCCCTGTCTTTCAATTTGGATAAATTATTCATCCAGGTCAGTTTTTTGTACAGGACCCATTTGTGTGGGCCACTGTATAAATAATTTTCAGGTTTTTAATGTTGTAAGAGCATGCACTTACAACACTGACTAATAGAGGGCGCTATTACAACTCTTACTGTAAAAAAATTTGCATATAGGTTTTTAATGTTGTAAGAGCATGCACTTACAATACTGACTAATAGAGGGTGCTATTACACACATGCTGACTGCTGAGCTCTGCCTGCCCGCCCCCCCCCACCCACGACTGACGAGGACAGTCACATGACTGTCCTGCGTCAAGCAATCCATGGGGAGCTTTGCCTCCCATGGGGGGGCGTTTTTTCAAAAAAAGAAGTGCTTGAGACCAATGGAACTGTCAAGAGTCTCTAGGTTGAACCTCAATATGCAGAGTTGGTTGGCGAAGTACAATATCGGCAGGCAAATCTCGTGGACGGTAAATCAGGCGAAGAGTCAATGAAGGGAGTCAAAGGTTAGGTACTGAAGATCTATGAAGAAGGGTCAGGTCCCAGATAGGAACTATGGAGCTTGCTTGTGTCTATAGGAAGGTTAGACAACAACTAAGCAATGATATGATTGTGTTACTGGTTTATATAGTCAGAGCCCCGCCTCCTTGGTCCACCCTCTCTGGAGGTGGAGTGTGACTCAGGAGACAGGGAACCCCAGTCAATCATGCTGAGGTCATAGACTCATGGCCCAGCCTCCCAGCCGCTGTCATCACCTCCCTGTCCAATCCCTGTGGGGGAACTCCCCAAACAGAGGCGGAGCAGGGCCTGGTTGCTGTGCTGGGGAAACCACGTTGTATCCTGTTCCTTCTACCGACGCTGGGGCTGTGTCTCCCAGTCAGCGTCTTCCCCCTCCATGTGGTTCCAGTCTGAGGTGAGTCCTGACAGGAACTTTCCCATTGGCTCAAGCTTTCGATTGCTCTCATTGCCTCTGGAGGCACTGAAAAGCATAGAACCAGGAAGTCGGCTTGAGCTACACAATTAGTGTAGCATTCAGCTGTGCAAATTGCGTACGCTAGGCTGGCTCAGTGCTGCCCCACCCTGTCTGAAAAGTGAATCACACACACACAGCAGCCGGCAAACTGAAAGTGCAGGAGGGGGGGAACGGAGGACAGAAGCACAGCGAGGGAGCGTGGAGAGGTGAGTATGAGAACTTTTTTCAATAAATAACATTTTATTTACAGTTTAAATATACACACATGTCATTACAGCACAATGAGCACATTAATTTACTGGAATGGCAGGGGAGTCTCTGCCTCCCCTGCCACCCCTGACTGCACGTCCCTGGTATATAACATATACAATGATCACACACCACGTTAAAACCACTGACAGGTGTAATGAATAACAGTGATTATATGTTTATATGTTTACAATGGCGCCTGACAAGGAGTGGGATATATCAGGCAGCAAGTGAACAGCCAGTTCTTAATTTTCATGGAAGCAGGAAAAATGGGCGAAAAGATCTGAGGGTCTGATTGCCCAAGAGGGTTAAGGCAGTGCTGGAAAATAATGGTGGTCACACAAAATATTGACACTTTGGGCCCAATTTGGACATTTTCTCTTAGGGGGTGTACTCACTTTTGTTGCCAGCGGTTTAGACATTAATAGCTGTGTGTTGAGTTATTTTGAGGGGACAGTAAATTTACACTGTAATACAAGCTGCACACTCACTACTTTACATTGTAGCAAAGTGTAATTTCTTCAGTGCTGTCACATCAAAAGATATAATAAAGTATTTACAAAAATGTGAGGGGTGTACTCACTTCTGTCAGGTACTGTATATACAGTGTCCAAATCCTGCTAATATTAACTCAAGAACATTGCCCGAGTTTGCCCCTTTCTGACACAAGATGTCGCAAAGGTGCTGGTTCATGCGCTTGTCATTTCACGACTTGATTACTCCAACTTGCTCCTTATTGGCTTCCCCAACGCCCATATTGCCCCTTTGCAATCTGTAATGAATGCAGGGGCCAGGGTAATTTTTCTCACCAGACGCACCTCTCATACCTCCTCCCTTTGCCGCTCCCTCCATTGGCTTCCTGTATGTTCCAGGATACAGTTTAAACACTGTCGTTCGCTTTCAAATCATTCAATAACTCAACCCCTCCCTACATGTCTTTGTTGCTTTGCAAGCACGTCTCATCTAGACAACTCTGGTCGGTGGGCGACCTCTGCCTGTCCTCTGTCTACACCCGTGCTGCCAGCTCTCGCCTACAAGACTTCTAAAGGGCAGCTCCAGTCCTGGGGAATTACCTTCTTCGCTTATCAAACTCTCCCCTAATCTTCAGGCCTTCAAGAAATCCCTCAAAACCCATCTCTACAGATCAGCATACCACATCACTGATGCAACCGGCTAGGTGGAGTAGAAGTAACATCACTGCTCTGCATGGAGACAGCCTGTGGAGTCATGGGTTCGATCCCAGCAAGAGCACCTCTCCCGTAAGTGTCCTTGGGCAAGACACCCAACGGTACATACTCGCCACCCAGGACATACTTGAAAACGAGAGAAATCTCAATGTATCCTTCCTGGTAAAATCCTTTCTCGAAAAAAAATTCATCCCTCTACTCACACATCATGATTAAAGCCGCTTTCATTGCCCCCACCACTCCCGAATCACTGGCACTAATGATCCTGACATCCAGTAAAATTCCCCTTGTCTTCCCCAATCCCTCTAGATTGTAAACTCCTATGAGCAGGGCCCTCCACATCTCTTGTTTCCCTCATATGTCTGTTTATCTGTATCTCATTCCCTTTGGTTATTGTAAACGTTGTGGAAACTTGGCGCTATATAAATGATGATAATAATATACTGTATATATATAACCAGAGTATTGCAGTGATTTTATTTTTTAGACAGCATTTGATTTCAGCATCTGAACTGATACATCTAATCCAATTTACACTATACAGATTGGACAGACAGCTCCAAAGGCTCTCTGGTTCATGCAAAACACATCTCAATTTACATATAGTGAAAAAAAAAATATATATATATATATAGTGTTGTGAGTGTAATTTACGATACGCATGTAAACGTGTTCTTCCAACTCTGATGAGTTGATGACATATTACTGTCATTAATTGTCTGGAGAAAAAAATATAAATATTCACAAACCCACAGCTCCCTCTAGTGGCATTTTATATCATAGCAACATCCTAAAGAATGTCAATTCATTATCATACAGAGTATATGTGAAATGTGGAATTGATGAATACTGTAATACCTGGAAAAATCTTTATAAAATCAGTCTCGACACCTTGAATGAACTGTTGAAATCACTGCATTGTGGAGTCCAGGGGTCGACAGATGTATTAGAACTACATTTCCCATGAAGCATTTTGACATTGTCAAATTGTTAATGAGTAGCCGAGCATCATGGGAGATCTAGTTCCAAAACATATGGAGGGCCAAGATTGCTGATCCTGCTGCGGACCTGCAAGGTGAAAACAGCAATGTAAAGAGGGAGGAAGAAACTGGGAACTTTCTTTGCATGGCGCAATAAAAGTCGTGGTTTGAAGTGTCGATGGAACGCATTTTCCTTTATCTTGGGGGAACTCAAGTAGCTTTGAGAAGCTTTAAACATTATATGAGCACGAGATTTGGGCCCTTTTTAAAAGGATGTTTTTTTGTTACAGATGATTAAAAATGCCATCTCTGACTATATTAGCATGGTTACAAAAGTTGCATAGGTATCGCAAAGACGCGCCTAAGGCTGGGGTCAAACTAGCGCATTTTTAACGTGCGTTTAGGCGCACTTAATCACAGCCGTAGTAGCAGCAAATGACGCGCAATGACGGCCAATATACGACGTACGGCCGCACAAATGTCCGACCGCGCAACGCAAGTAGAAAATGAACGCATTTTTTCGAGAAAGCAGAACCGCTAGTACTGATGTACAGAGTGCGCTGCGTCCGCATAGCGGCGTGTGTGCGTGATTAGGAGACGTCAGACGCTGCTCATGTCCGGCCAACATAACGTGATAAAAATCATGCACAAAAATGCGCATCGTATGACCGTTTTTGCGCATTCCGTGAAAAAATACGGCAATGCGTTCGGACGCACTTTTTGATGGTCGCTGGGAAAAATGCGTTAGTCTGACCCTAGCCTTAGAAAACAGAATATTGGAGTGTGCTAGAAACAAGTTTCTGGTGACATGTTCTTCAACAGGACTGTACAGAGATCAGTAGTCTGACTATTTTTTTTCATAGTATGTACAGCAGGGATCTCAAACTCCGGCCCACAGATGTTTCTAAACTACAACACTCATGATCCTCCGGCAAAGAATTCAGGGAATTGTAGGCATTCAACATCTGGGGGGAGGGGCAGAGTTTAAGATCCCTGATGTACAGTATCAACAGCTCTCTGCCAACAGGTATTTAATAGTGATATTCATCAATCCCAATGAAATGCCTTTACGGCTTCACTAGGCAATATGAAAAGTAGCTGCAGGTCCAATGGGAAGTGAAACTATCAGCTTACTAATCACATAGGGCTTCACACATTTTCCTTGAGACATCTAGGCATGGAAAATGCAGTGCTACCTTCCAAAAACATGATCAGGGCTTTTCTGATCCTTGAATGTCTAGCCTTGCCTTACAGCAACATGCCATATACAAGGGGGGGGGGGGAACCCTATCAGAGAATCGAAAAGTCACCGCACGTTCGGTGACTTTTCGTTCTCTTCAATTCGGTGTGATTCAGCGATCCCATTTCGGCAACCCTGCGGTGTATTCAGCAAGAACCACAGGGCCGTCGTAGTGCAGGGAAAAGCTGCCGCAAACCCGCGGCGAGCGCTCACCGAAACCTGCAAAAACATCTGGATTAACCCCGCCGAACACGCCAGAGAAACCTGAGCAGCCGCCGATCACAGTGCAGAGCAGCCGTTGGAAAAAGCCGACACTGCAGACGAATGGAGTGAGGAAAATAAAAACAGTACGCTTGAATGTTTGAAAATTGAAACGCTGTTTGCAAAGAAACTACAGAACGAAAATGTCTGAAATTTCCATATAATTTCCAATGAATGATAATAAAAAGGGCTGTTACAGAAAAAAGAAAAAATGATTTAAAAAAAAAAACGAAACAAAATTTCGCAAAAAAAGGCCTAAAGGATCCTAAAAAAAATCTAACAATAAAGATACTTTTTACTGCAGAATATTATAATCAACAGTTTATTAGATATTGAATTAAAACGGGAATATTTTTAACATTGAAGCCTATGGGAATCGCCTGAATAAATCTGGCGCATGAAACCACCAAACAGCAGGGCAATTCAGCAACTTTTTACTGCTGTTTTGTGTTCTCTGAATAGACGAAGCATTGCTTCTCTATGGGGATTTCACTGCCCTCGAACAGGCAACGAACAGGCACCGTATGTGCAGGCAATTCGCCAGGATTTGGCGAAATGCCTGCTCTCTGGATAGCCGGATGGCCAGGAAAGGTAACCGAACGCTGAATTTCACTGTTCGGTTACTTTTCAGCCACAATTCGGATCTCTTTGAATAACCCTGTATGTGAAGGGTCATCGCCAACAGTTTCAGACCCCAACAGGTTTCATTTCAGGTGTGATTTGGTCTGTGAAATAGTAACATATGCAGAAATACTTGAAACCGGGACAAGGGGTGTTTAATCCCTTCACTACCAAGATAGAGTATACTCCGTCTTCCAAAACAGCTGCAGGTGGCACAATAGTGTACTCGTTCATTAAATATTCAGAGGAACACTTGGAACTATTTGTTTCCAGTGTTCAGCCACCAATGGAGGAGGAAGTGGTGGACCAAACCACTCTCTGCAATGAGGGATGTAAGGGGAGTATGGGAATATTTTTTGGTGGGTTTAGATTTGCATAAAGTGATTGCGATTCTGCAGTCACTTAAACACCAGCTTTTGAAAGACATTCATTTCTGAATACCGGCAGGTGCAGATGGAGAAAAAAACTTTTTTGGGACAGCTCATTCTTCACCTTTTACCCACACATTAACGAATATTCATAAATGATCTGCCCAACGTCTGCAAAGCCTCAACTGTACACATGTATGCAGATTACACCGTAATCTATACCAGCACACCAGATCTCCCACAGCTGGAGGCCGTGCTGCAAGAACAATTCAGAGGTAGAAAAGTGGATCAAACTTTTTCTAAATACTGACAAAACTGTTACAATGATCTTTGGAACAAAATCTAAACTACATAAACTGCAAAATCCCCATCTACATGTCAGGACAAAATCAAATGGCACGCTGACAAGTCACTTCTCTCAAATATCTAGGTATGTGGTTAGACCCAAATCTATCCTTTGGCCCCACATCAAAAAACTCCGATCTAAGCTTTACCCCAAACTAGGTGACCTGTACAGAAACAAATCCTGCCTGAGCCCCGCGGTAAGAAAGCAGATTGTACAGCAAATGCTTATGCCGGCTATTGAATACGGAGATGTAGTGTATGCGCGGCCCCACAAACGCACATTTAGAAACTTACATTGTAGCACTCATTCTGCCGCTTTGTGCTACAATGTAACTACATGACCCACCATTGTGACATGTTAAAAAAGCTAAACACCCTTCCAACCTGGTGTTTGAGATTTTCTGGGAAGTTACCGCCCTACCTGAATAGGCTGCTTCCCCTAGCAGTTCCCTCATCCTATAACCTCCAATCCAGGACCAGCACCTTACTTGCAGTACCACAATGCAAAAAGAAAGTGGTGCGATCCTCATTTTCCTACAGAGCACCAGTTATGGAATAACCTTCCAGACCCCATCAAATCTTCCCCCAGTGTTAAGTCACTCAAGAGCTCGTTACTAGCATACCTCGGTACAGGATGCACCTGTAAACATACTAACTATATTACTTACATATTTATTTTCTGTGTTAATCTGTAGATTTGTATTTTGTTAATAACTTGTATTTCTTACTTTGTATTTCTGTAACGACTGTAAACTTTCAATGCTCTAGAACCCAGGACATACTTGAAAACAAGAGAAATCTCAATGTATCCTTCCTGGTAAAATACTTTGCAAATAAATATAGGAGACTGTAACATACAGTAAACAGGTGGAACATTCCACTTGGTCTCAGATGGATTAAGCATGAGGAAAGAAAAAAAAAAAAAAAACAGGACTTGAGCGCTCTGCTTAAAAAGGGACACTACCACAAAAAAAATGAAATGTCCTCATTTTGTGTATTTTATGTTGCTGGTATCTTACATGTACTTTGTTTTTCTCTTGCATGTTTAATCAGGGTTATTCAAAGAGAATGATATTTGAGTATCGAAAAGTCACTGCCCGTTCGGTGGCTTTTCGTTCTCTTCAATTCAGTGCGATTTGGCGATCCCATTTCGGCGACCCTTGCGGCCTTATCTAGAAGACCCATCCACCATCTCATTCAACAGTTTACTTCTGTGGTTTATCTAATCCACAGTATTTAAGAAAAACCTTTTGTAAATGTTGCCCGGGGGGGGGGGGGGGGGGAAAGAGAAATCAAAGTGGTAGGGAGATAGACTCATTTTATTTTTCCTTTAAATTCAATTACTGTTTGGCCTCTATAGAAACATAGAAAAATGTCGGCAGATAAGAACCTTTCGGCCCAATTACATGGATACTTAACCTGGATTTATCTTTTGTTTAGGATAGCCTTATGCCTATCCCATGATTCTACATGCAGTTACGACAAACAAAAAAAACTGCTGCCTGTTTTAGAATGTCGTTTTATTTGTAATGCACTAGTAATCTTGTAAAATCTTATGGAAGTGTCCATTTAACTGCAACAGTGGAATATGGGCCCTAGGATTTAATCTCTTGCAGGGATGCCAAACTTTGCTGCCAGCCTACAATTCCAAGAATTCTTAAATGTAACAGATGGCCAGAGATGCATAGGAGCTGTAGTTCAGCAACAACCATGAGAGAAAGACATCCTTCGCCCATAACTACCTGCTTGATACTGACAAAATAGCCTGAGCAGGTTGGAAAAAATATATCATACATTTAATAAAATAAAAAACCATAAACCTGTCAATTTTATTTCTTGTAACAGACTTCAAAACAGCGCTTAACATTCAAAAACCTAAAAAGGTTCCCCCAATTTTTAAATTGAAACATTTGGAAATCTAAAAACTGTACACACCCATTGTGTAACTTTTAGGTTTTAAAGTTGCTTTTTTTAGGTGCATATATCTGATAAAAATGTACTCCATGACGTCCATAACATTAATATTTATTGCTTCATATGAATACTGTATTGAAAGCTCAAGCATTCGGTTTACACAAACAGAAATTATACAATTATATAACGATTCACGAAGGCAGTGAACACTTGTTACATCCTACAAAATCTACTTTACAGAAATTTAAAAATTCTAAATATATCAAAAAAGCTATATAGTTGAAACAGGTATAAATTTGGTAGCCAGTAATAGTGAAAGGTTAGACCGGGTTAACATGAAACTAGGTGCCAAAATAGTTTAATGTATTTTAAAAGCCATTAATTGTGCTTTGAGCCATTTGGAGAGTGTTTTGACACTGGCTGTCCGAAAAGAAAAATATTAGTATGTTTGATATGAACTGCATAATGGTGATAATGATGCACCTTGAATCAGAATCGTTGAGGCCAGGGTCATAAAGAAAAATAAAGACACAGTTGAGCATTGTAGCCGTTGAATAGATTATAAAATCTGGGAAAATATATAATATAATTAAAAAAAGAAAAAGCACTCTGATAACATGTGATTGGCAACCACAAGGGTACACGTAGCCTATGTGTTTGCAACATACAGGAACGTGAGTCAATGTTTAACCTGCTATATTATATAAACAGACTCCCTCAAGTGAAAATGTATAACTGTATCTAGCACCTCAAAAGAAACCAACATACACATAGATGTTTTAGATCTCTTGGAATGTGTTCATATTTTTTGCAGTGTTTTAAATCCCAAAGGGTTGGGACAAGAAAAAAAAAAAGTTTTATAGTAGCTGATTTATCTTGATTTCTTCTAGAAAAAAAAAGGGCAAAATGAGCAGTCATTTACCAGGCTCATCCCATCTGTACAAAAAGAAAAAGGGGGGGGGGTGGGATATTTTATCCAATGCTTTAAATTGGAGAAGCTTTTTGTCACAGATTGAGAAAAATTCAGCTTAAAACATTGCAGCAGTGAACAAACAAATGGATTGCATGAAGAAAAAAAAGGGGAAGACACAGCCATTCATAACTTTATATATATATATATATACTTTTTTATTTTAACCAAAAAAATGTGATACCCATCAAAGAGGGTTTTCTCTGAAATTATAACCTTCCAGTTTAAAAACTCTTTCTAAATAAAAATAAGTCTATACACAAACCACTGATTGACCCAAAACAAAAAAAACAATTCAGCGGTAAAGCAGAACCTGAAGAAACGAGGATTCACAGTTCTGAAACGGGGTAAATAAAGCTCATTCGGTTTCGATTCCAGAAAGGTTTTTTGTGGTTTATATGCCTGCCTTGTGTAAAACTACAGGTCCACTTTTTTATTCGTTTTTTTTTTTATACATAAAACTTGAATACAGTGTAAAAACAGAACTGTCTGGAAAAATACGGAGTCTTTTGGTGTCAATAGTTAGTCTTGCTCCATGGGTTCATCAGCAACTTCAGCAGCCTCCTCGCTGTTTTCCATCGACTCTATGGAGGCTTCTGGTGAGGACTCAAAAGTTCCACTGGGGTCTGGGTCGTCACATTCAGAACCCACACTACTGCTCGATGTCACTTTTTCTTGCTCCTGTGCCTGCAAATTCTTTTCTTCTTCAGCCTGCTCCGTTTCCTCCATATGGTGCTGGCTCTCCTCGGATACTTTGCTCACAGTTATGGGTTCATTAGTGTCTTTTTCATCCTCTTCAGAAGATTCACTGGCAGTCATCAGCAATTCTGAAAAATATCAATATGGAGAGAATTGATCTCAAGCCACTTTAAAAAAAAATACCCCCCCCCCCCCCACATTGGCTGTCCTGTTTCGTGTACTGGAACGTTAGCTTTAAAGCTAAATATTACAGCTGTATTTATAAACATATTCTGGTGCCCATACGCAAATAAATTTAGTTTGAAACAAACTAGATTTGTTTACATTTCTCCAGAATGAGACCAGACCGAGTTAACACGATCTCACTTAGTAGTGGAGAGGATTGAGCCCGCTTCCAGATTACCAGCGCTTAAAAAAAGTTTGTGGATTTACAAGAAAAATTGTGACTGTTCCAGCGGTTTGAATTTCAAGAGTATTTTTATATAGTTAACGGGCAGTTTATATAGTCTGTTGTTATTTGCATTCGGTAGGTGCAGCTAGGGAATATGCTGCCATCTCAGGCTGCAGCATCAATCTGAACACACCAGCAGCAGGTTAATAACCTGGAGTACTGTAAAAACAGCACTTCTATTGCTGCTATGGGCATTGCATGACAGACTGTACTGGCACGTGCAAAGTATATGACGGTAAAGCGTTGACCACTGCAAACATGAGCGCAGTGAGAAATGCACAATAGCACATGTGCCCACGAAGCACATACCAGTATAAACCTTTGAATTAAACCGGCCATGCGAATCAAAACACAAGGCAAAGATCTGGTGCCCCAAAGGGTTGATGAAAAAGACAATCTTACCACCAGCAAAATATATAGGACAATTTACACATTACCCAAACAAAACTAGTGTATGGGCAACTTTAAATCAATATGGTCAGGTGTCTGATCACTACCTTCTGCAGAATGTGTTGTCTCACAACCATCTTTCAGTTCATCTACAGTCGAAGAGACAGTTTCTGCCAGGTTGGTGGAAGCCCCACTAGAGGAAGGTCTCTGACTACAAGGTATTTCATAGTCTTCTTCGTCATCATCCTCAGGATCAAATTTTAGCCTTTTCACTTCGTGTTCCTCCAACTCACATGGGTCATCCTCCTCTGAATGTTTATTCTTTACAGTACATGGGGGAGAGTCTTCCTCAGGAATCAAAGAGTCGCTGAAAAAAAATAAAAAATAAAGATTGAAAATAGAAATTAAAGTTTTCTGTAGAGGGCCACCCGCAATGCAGCAGGTTTCCCTGTAATAGAAAAAGTCACCGTAAACCTCAATATCAATTTCAAGGTTGTATATAAAAGAGCAGAAGCAGACAGAATCTAAAAAACGGACACCAAGGCCGGGGGTCAGATGACTGCAAAATGTGCACCCGTACTGACGTGCCTGGCCACACGCTGTAGTGCATGCACAAATTGCACGTGCTACAAGAGGACAAGCTGAAAGCCTCCCCGGTGAAACGCTAGGCGCGTGATTGACGGGGCTGCAAAGCGCGATCACCCATAGGAGCAGTGCTTTTTTCTGGAAAAATAGGTGGGGTACTGACACGTCCGGGGAAAAACTGATTATTATTACTATTTTCATGTCCTAATAAACAATAGTTATAGCTCACTTAAAAGGAAGACACTATAAAAAGGAACCATATTTTTTAATACTGTGTTCCTTTAAATGAACTACAACTATTGTAACAATATGGGGGTTATCCACCAAGTTTTTTTTTGCAATGCTGGCACTGAGTGGATAATCCCCTAGCATTTGTGAGGACCACAGCGGTAAACTCACAGCAATGCGCAGTGTGTATGAACTCCACAGCAATAAAACTCCACTATCCATCAAGTACTGTTTTAATAATATTGGGGGACTCTAAAGAGAGGGTGTTTGACCTTGAGAACACCTCCACATGGTGGTAACAGCAGGACCAGGTGAACATACCTGTGTTGCCAGAGCTGATATTTTTAAATGCTGTTTTGAAGTGCATTTGGAAGCAGCAGCAGCCTGTCTGCCTGCCTGTCACGGAGTCCCTGCAGAGCAATGCAGCCAGGACTAAAATATCCACCTTCTCACCTTCCAGGGTGCACCACACACACGGTCTGGAACTGCTGGGGAGACTGGGGGTAGGGCGGCAGTGTAGACTTTTGGCATGCCCTCTTGACATCAGAGGGGGCCAGGCACTAGCAAGGAGGAAGAGACCAAGAAGAGCGAGCGCGCAGGCTTCCGTATCCAGCACCGCGAGGGAGTCTGCTCTCCTGGCAGATACAATGCAGCTCGCTGGGCACCGGCTGCATCTTAGAGGAAGTGCAGCAGGGACACCGCACCAGGCAGATAGTTTAAAAATTTGGATCCCTGTCAAGGTAAGTGACCGGGGATTCAAATTTTTTTTTTTGCACCCCTCCTGGTCTTGCGCTCTTAGGCGCCCACCTGTACCGCCTTATAGTGCCAGTTCCACTGAGCACACCGCTTGCCTTACAATCCACAGCTCTGGCAGATGTGTGTAAATATGCTGCACCCCCCTCCCCATGCTGTTCAAAGTTTCAGCGGCTGCAGGGTGCAGCATGTTTACACACATCTGCCAGAGCTGGGGCACTGAAGAAACGGGAGATTTTATTTAACCAGCCCTCCCATGTCACTTAGAGAAGAGGGGTTATCCGTCCCTACATACACTGACAATCGGAAGCGTTCAGGAGCAATATGAGCTGTCGAGCGCTTCCGATTCTCTGCCTGCCACTGCAGGAGGAGGGAGCAGCATCAGGCTCTCTGTTAGTACCGGCACCTCACCACCAGCCTGAACTGAGTACCGGTGAGTTCCCCCTGAAAAAAAGCCATGCATAGAGGATTGAGCATTGTAGCGCTGAGCTCAGTAACTCTGCTTAGCGAGGTGGCCAGACAGGCGTCAGAGTGGAAGGAACGTCCACTCTCACGGACAATCCTTCTGTTCTAAAAACGCTCGTCTGACCCCAGCATAACCATTCCACATGAGCCAAAAGGCTGATACAACTTTTTGAAGGGGCATGGGGTGTTTGGATAGGAGAAATCCACTATCCAGAAAGCTGTCAGGTTATCGCTCAGCCGCCTTCAGGGGCAGGAACATCAAAGTTCAGCGCACTCCTGACTAGCTGGTTCTCAATGCCCTTGTATTGCCAAGCCACTGGACAGACTGACGGCTTAAGTGAGCATCCAGTCACCTCACAGTAGTTTTGTCATTCAATGGAAGCTGGTAGACGAATGCCTGCCCCCTCATTTTTTAACCTGGAACATTCCGTTAACATATTTTGGATTGGGTATGCCCATACCGTGGACATAAAATGAAACAATCATGAACCGATAAAAACTAGTGATTCTGACATACACAAACCCCTTTTTCAGGTGTTAAAAAAAAAAAAAAAATAAGATGAAAATCATTTGTAGTGCACGACAAGGAAAACTTGAATACAAAAAGCTGAGCTTCCTTTTCAGTTATGTAATATGGTTTGGAAAACCCATAAGTATGCAATGTATAACCATGTCTTGTATGTACACACAAATTAAGATCTTGATCAGTACGGGGGAGTTGGCAGTCATCAAAATTCAATGCAAGTCGTCTTTTAAAGATTTACAATAAGATACTGGTTATGCAGTTTCACCTGTTAGCCTCTGTCTGCTGCAAATCTGACTCCTTGTTCTCTGAGCTGTCAGGTAAACCATTAGTTGTCATAGGGGCAGACAGAGAAAGTTTTGGTCGGCTTACTGGTCTCGGTGTCCCTGGACCGTTAACATTTGACCTGTAACAAAAGACAAGATGGGACAATTTTACTAGAAATAACAGCACATAAAAAAAGGATCCTGTCACCCAGTGATCTACAAAAAAAAATAATAATTATATTCTAATTACCATTTAAAATTGAGGCCACAGGAATGGGATTTAAGAGAAAAAAATATAAACCTTTCATATCTAAAAGGGTAAGATTTAGCAGGAAATCACTAGTCTGTTGCCAGTTTGCTTACTTCTAATTGACAGGAACCCTGAGTAGAATATCATGTAGGCAGCTAGGTCACTTTGGTCCAATGATTCTCTGGCCATTTATTGCATTCAAAAGAATTCTGGGAATTGTAGGCAATAATCATCTGGGGTCCAGAGTTTGAGATCCATTGGTCTACTGTCTTTACTTTTCCGTTCCGTGGACTTCTATTTGCTTTGTTAATGGATACAGAACGCATTTCTTACGCATTTAAAATGCAAGATAAAAAAAGGACAGTGCCACTAAAGTCCATAAGGCATAACCTCCATACTTGACCAAAAAAAGAAAAACCCACCTGTCAGTGTAACTTTGAGAGTTACTTGGAAACATTACACCATTCATTCGACTGAGATTTGCAGAATTGTTCTTCCTAGAATACAGGTAGAATATTCCGTTGTATAGCCATAATTGCTTTGTAAACACAAGTCACAAATATATCTCCACAGAATATTAATAAAGGAATTCTTTAAACATTCAACATCACTGTAATAAATGGCAGAGGATCTTTGAAATTATACTAAAAGCATTATTCCTCTACTGTGCAGTTTAAAAACCACATAACAGGCCAGTCTTCATATACAATGTGAGACTTTGGCCAGGTTTATAAAACCAGCTCCCTTGGTGCAGTCGCCTTGCTTTATCTCAATGTTGTGGTTTGAAATCACAAATCGTGTACATATTAATCAGTATATCCACTTAATACTTACTCAGATGATGAATACACGCAACTAACAACCATAACATTCTGCAAGAGAAAAAAAACACGGGTATCGTAAACACAGGGAACCTTACCATGAATTGTAAAGTTATTAAAAATAAACAGCTTATATACCAATATAATTTTTTTCACATTAAACCTTTTGATTACAATTGTACAACGGAACAGAATATGACATCTAAGAAATACATACCGTAACTTATGTAAACGACGTTCTGATAATGCTATTAAGACAACGTAGTTTTCTATCCAAATCCACACACTACAGGACAACACAAAGTACAAATTTACCTTTTCTACACCTCTTAGAAATTTGTCAGTCCCTGTGTAATTCCTCCTTGGATCGGTCACCAATTCACATAGCCGTTGAATGGTAAATGGAATACTAGAACAAGCAAATATGAAGGAAAACTAAATATCCAAACACTGCACAGAAGAGAAACAATTCACATCCTGCCACACTTTTCAAATGCTTCTTATGAAAGCCCTTCCAAATAAAAATAAGCACTGAAACCTCCACACGCCATGAAATTCAACAGATGACCCATAGAGGGCGCTAGTGTACTCGCCAGAGACAATTCAACATAAGCCGCAATCTACCCATATAAAGGTAAAAATCATTTTCCCCATCTGCTCACAGACATAACAGGAGAATGTATTAAAATTACAACCTTAAAAAGTAGGAGAACAATTTAAAAAATTACAAGGTTTAGGACATCACGATATTATTCCAGGCACTATTAAAAACTAGATAAATTATTTTTAAAGTATTACAGTATTTTACCAGGAAGGATACATTGAGATTTCTCTCGTTTTCAAGTAGGTCCTGGGTTCAATAACATTGTATTTCTGTATCTACTGTAACAATTCAAAGTAATAAAATGCAAGATATTAGAAAAACACAAATATGCAGATTAACAGAAAATAAATATGTAGTCACTATGTTACATGTTTACAGGTGCATTCTGTATGGAAGTATGTTAATAGAGATCTCTTAACTGACTTTAGACTGGGGAAGATTTGATGGCTTCTGGAAGGTTATTCCAGAATTGCGGTGCTCTGTCAGAAAATGAGGATCGAGCCACTTTCTTTTTGTATTGTGGTATTGTAAGTAAGGTGCTGGTCCTGGATCGTAGGTTACAGGACGAAGGAACTGCTAGGGGAAGCAGCCTATTCAGGTAGGGTGGTAGCTTCCCAGAAATGCTTTTAAACACCAGATTGGAAAGGTGAAGGGTGCGTCTAGATTCCAATGACAGCCAGTTTAGCTCTTGTAACATGTCACAATTGTGGGTAATGTCGTTACATTTTAGCACAAAGCGGCAAAAAAAATCTCAATGTAGGTCTTCCTGGTAAAACATTTTGCACATCAATAATTATGAGATTTGTCATTGCTGATGCACTTCTACTTTTGATGCCTATTGCAACCAAAATTTTTTATAGTCTATTTGATTTTGAGCATGTGGGAAAAATGTAGCATTACTCATGGGATTGATGGGAGTTGAGCACGCAACAGTGTATTATAAATAATTCTGTGTGTAAAGATTTTGGTTGGTCAGTCACATGCTGAAGAAAAATATACACAACCTAAATAATCAAATATCAATGCTTACCCGTTGAAACCAGTAACAATCTTTAGTATTCGGTCTTTCATTTCATCAAAAGGAATATACTCCACATTGGGATTGGGTGATCCCCTCTGGTCAGGTGCAGAAGACCTGAAATCATCCATCACCTTCTCGAGCTTGAACATGAAATAGTCCTTAAACTGAGGCCACTGGACACTACAGAAAGAATTATAAAAAAAAAAAAAACGACAATAGAAAATATTCATGACTACCCGCCCAAAAAAACCCCAGACATAGCATCTCCAAAGGGGACACTCTAGGGAAGGGGTGCGCTGCAATTTTCTATCATAGCAGTGCGTTACAGGCACAGCCTCTTGCAGTTTCTATTGCACAAAGCTGTTGGATAAAATTTCAGAAGTTAGGTTTTTCAGGTTTGAGTAGTATGGGCAGATTGAAGTGTTGCTCCTAGCTCCGATGACAGATGGAGCCGACAACTACTGTACAATGTTTATACAAGGCTTTGCAAAACATCTGAATGTGCTCAAACAAAATTAAAAACATTAAATATCAATACCTATTCCCAGACAATTCATATCGTACATGCTTAAAGCGCAGAAGCGACCTCCCTGCATCCATAGACATGAGCTGCATTTTTAAGCAGTGAAGTAATGTCAATATTTACATGGTTGGAGAGAAGGAGCGCGTCTTGGAAGGAGATTTAAGGACATATGTAAACCAAGCAGTGCACACAGCCCCTGATGTAAGGCTCTCTTTAGGGTGTGAGATATTGTTGCCCAGCGCTCAGTGGCCAAGCGCCAACACATCAACATTTCCAAAACATTTCCAATAAACGCTACACAGTCTCTGGTAGCAACAGACTCCAAATCTCATGCAACGAGGGCTCGATTCTCTTAACCGTTACGGGACTTGACAAAAATTCCAGAAATTTAGACAGATACATTTTATAGTATGACAAACCTAGCTAAACTTTGTCAGCACATTTTTATGTCCAGAAACATACCTATTCAGACTCCCTAACACACAAGCCTAGCCAGCCATGGGCAATTAGGCACAGCTATAAACTTTACTGTTCACTTCGTGAAACATTAGGAATGCGTATGTAGCTCAGTCACTGCCCCCCCCCCTCTAAAGATTTTAAATGAATAGTCCAGAAATCTAGGCGGTAAAATCTCTATGGACCAGGAGACCACCACCACCATGTCACTTTAACTTGAATTAAAATGCAATACAGGAGTGCAATCGAGATCTGAAAAAAAGAAAACACAAACAGCATCCTGTCCTCTTGCCGCTTATAAAGAATGGCCAAAGATATTGCGGGTAGCCAGCAACAAATAAAATCACCCATAAATGCATTAGTATTAAAAATGCACAAACACTCATCCCAAAGCATTTCCCTGAAAAACAGGGTCCAGCACCAAATCCACATCCCATCTATGGAATAGTCCGGTGTCATGCCGGGCTGATTAAACTGCAGAGTGATAAATGGGTCCAATGCACCTTGGAAACATCATAGAACAGGGATATCAAACTCTAGCCTAGGCTAGCCCAGGCCCCCCCCCCCCAATAATTTTGAACTACAGCTCCCATGAAGTGCTGGCCTTCTTTATATTCAAAAATACCTGGGGAGTTATACACCCACATCTGGAGGGCAGATTTTGACATACACCTGTTTTAGAGTAATTTGTCAATTTTAAGCTCTTAAATTTACTTTTAAAGTCACTCATCAAAATCTAAAACTCTGTATTTGAAAGAAATCATTCCCTCGCTTTGTTGTTAAGAGTCTGACTTGACGATTCCAGGCATGACTTTAAAAATCACCCTTGGCACAAAGTTACTCCATTTATGTAATCTTACCCGCTTCGAGTCTATACTGCCAAAGGCCACGTGTAATGATGTGCATCCGTAGCATGACTGCTCCTACACCACTAGCTTAACAGCCTGGAGATTACTACGGCACGAGCCAGATTACAAGGCAAGAGGGCAAAGAGTAAATCAGTCCACCTCGGCCAGTGGTCATATTGGGGCTTAGAGAAAACGAATGTGATCAGATCATAAACCCCAAAAGGACACCTGGGGTGTAGCAGGAGAGGGGGACAGGACTTTCAGCAATTTGAGCCAGATTAGCTCTAGAAATTAACTTGAGGGGTCAGAGCTCTGCTCTTCAGACCGAGCTTTGGGGACCTCATGGTCATAAAGAAAAATTATACGCATAACATTTTGCCGTCAGTCTCTATATAATAAACACCATCAGGGTTATTCTCAAAGTGACGTAGTAAACTGTTGGTGCAAACCGTGAATATCTGCATTGCTGCACTTCAGCGTTACGGAGAGGGAAATGCCAAATCTAATAGTGATGCAACAACTCTAAACAACCCCCTATACCTTAACCCCGTAAGGACCACCGACGTACATAGTATGTCCTGGAGAAAAATTTCCCTTAAGGACGTGCTATGTATGTCATGGTCCTTTCAACCCCATCCCTCCCTATACTCACCTCTCTGGCCGGGATCACACAATGGACTGGCTTCCTTGAAGCCAGTCCGACGGGTTTATGGGCCCCAGCCATTGCGATGACATCATCAGGCACCACCCGACACCTGCAGGGGGAACCTGAAGGGGTAGGGCTACTTTGGGCCCCTCTCCCTCCCCAACAGCTGGAGCTAGAAAAAAAAAAAAGATGCAACGCTGGAGAAGGCAGTCTGCCCCTTTCAGCGGTACCTCTTCAACCCCTTATGTGCAGGATCGCGATTCGCACCCAGAAGTGGCCGACATCTTGGATGTCAGCCAAGTCACCCCCCCCCTACCCACTGATGTCATCGCCATATGTGCAATGACGTCAGTCGGCCAGCTAACCTCTAGCTGGCAAGTGGACGTAGGGATCTTTTGGATCCCTGTATCGCCCGGTCCATGACAACCAGAGGGTCATATGTGGTATCATTGGAAAGGCCTGACCACAGCCTTTCCAAGACTACATGAATAGGTTTGATGTAATAAAAAAATATATATATTTTAAGTTTGTCATGGGGGGGGGGGGGGAAGAATAATAAAATAGGACTTCAATTTACGTTTAAACATGAAAAGCATAAAACTGTCAAAATGAGCTCAGCGCACAGAGGTGAAGTGGCTCAGCAGTGAAGGGGTTAAAAAGCAAAAACATAAAAACTAGCAGGGTTATTCAGAGAGCGGTGAAAACCAGTAGAATGGCTGGAGAAGTGAAAATTCTAAGTCAAAATAGCCAATTTGGAAAGTGAGATGAAAGGGAGAATTTTTCTGGTTTGGTTATTTTAACCTAGGATTTTCAGCTCTCCAGTCATTCTCCTGGTTTTCACCACTCTCTGAATAACCCTGTAGGTATTTCTAATTTCATGACAAAATTTCAAAACTATTCAGCCCGAGTCTTTTTTGGGGACTAAAGTTTGAAAAAGTGTGGTTTTTTTCCATTTTATATCATAATTTATTTTTTTTATAGCAAGTTATATGATATGATAGAACTAATGGTATCTTTAGAAAGTCAATTTCATGGCGAGAAAAACAGTATATTTTATGTGTGGGTTCCATAAACGAGTAAAAGGAAAAAGACGTAAACACAAACAGCACAGAAACATAAAAATAGCAGTGGGTACTTTCAGACACACAATGGTAAAACATCATGGTCACTGGGGGGATACAATGAGTATATTACAACACCAGGATGAAATATCTACTGCTTTGAGGAGGAGTAGAGCCTGGGCCTTACATGGGTTATGCTGAAAATCTGACATTTTTGTAGAGGTAGGGATACATAAAAGTACAGTCATAATATTAAACTTACATAGTCTCTCCTGTTTTTGCCACATGACACAAAAACTGGTCCAATTCTGAGGACACCTCCTTCTTTCCACGCTTCTCAAACTCTGCAAGAAAAAAAAAAGAAAAAAACGTTACATTTCAAAATATGCTTATTGTCAGTATGCACACCCGACTAACGTTTTGGTGATGAACAAACAGAGCTGCACCTCTATTTGCAAATCACAACCTCTGCTCATTGCAGGCACAATTATTACTGTAAACTTTAACACAAGAAAGTAAACATTGGTTTGTTCACTTTTTAAACCTTACACAAAATAAATTTAAAAAAAAACACTCCAGCAGGTACAAACTTGGCACATGCAGGGCCCTAACCATTTAGTGACATCCAAGGCCAAATCCTCAGTGATTTACTTGACCTTTAGAGATAGATCCATATCTGTGTGACATGTGTAACATACATCACTGCTCAACCCCAGGGTTTGTTAACCCTTTCACTGCTGAGGACGTGTGGGGAACATCCTCATTGACTAAGGAAAGATACGGGGTTCCTTTGAACCCCAATATCTCCCGACTGTTGACAGCTAGCAGGGTCATGTTTGGTATCATTAGGAAGGCCAGAGCATGTTTAAAGTAAAGAAAAAAAATATATAAAACGTGTATTTTAAGACGTGAAATGGCTCAGCAGTGAATGGGGTTAAGAGACACTGCAACAACGAGACTTTTCTGCCCTTCTAGTAGTGCCACATTTCTGTAAATCTGACCTCTTGTGGGGTAAGATACAATACAAGAGAGGCCACGTTCCCTTACCAGCAACCATAAACAATATTTTATCAAGCCCTGGTCTTCATAACGGCTGTAGCTTCTCAAAGGCTGCCGAATAGGAATAAATAAATTATATATGTCTACCAACACTGCATTTACCAGACTCCAGTCCCTATTCCAACCGAAGCAGTCGCAGACTCTAAAGAGAAAGGTTGGCGCGAGTCAACAGGCATTAGTGGCTCCCTATTACAGGCCGTACTTGTAATAAAGGAGCCGGTAACATATCAATCTACAAGGAGTCGTGTGCCCTGATCGAGCTCACACAAGATAGGCAGAACAGGCAATTCTGTTCTGGTGGTGTCTCGGAGGGCTAATTCAGCCTTTCATGTGCATGGGTTTAGTCTGCCCATATGCAGAGATCATGGACAGCCGATTTCTGTTCCCTCAGGACTCTCCTTTACCCAATGCACTCACTTTGAGAGTCACTGGATGCTTACATGAGGATCCAGGAGTCCACCAAATTGTTAAAATGGGAGTGAGAGGGGTTGTGCTGGCAGAGAGGGGTGTTCATGTTTACCCCCTCTGGCTTCAACACCCCCTCCCCCCATTTCAAAGCAACAGTATCCCTTTAATGGATTTGGCTTCAGTAACCTTAAAGAGGGACAGTACCCCCAAAAAATGAAATGTTCTTATTTTATGTTGTTGACATCTTACATGTGTTTTTTTCTCTTGTATGTTGAGTTAAGAAAATATTTTACTCTATATATGTGTCACTGGGTGCATCAGTTTTGTGATCTTTTGTGTTGTAAACTGCCCCCCCCCATATCTTTCTATCACTTGCTCCTCACTATGTGGTATTAGCATAGAATGAAGTCTAGGGGGTCTGTAAACATAGGAACCGACTCTCAGCATTGTATTATGTGGGATGTATGAATCGGATAACACTGGGGGTAGATTGGAAGTCTTTTAAAGCTCCCTACCTTATCCGAGGTAGCATACACCACACAATAGCCCCCTGCAGCCTTATCTAAACAGTCACTCCTCCACCCCATTGACTTAAATGCTGTACAAGCTAGACCACGACGGTAACGTAAAACTCACTGTAAAATTTTAGTAAAGGTTGCATCATGGGAAAAATCCACAAAACGGAAACAGGAGATAAAACCTTATTATTTTTCCCTTTTTACATGTAATTACTTAAAGGAAAAATAAACGGAACAGGTTTTAGAATATGATTTTGTTTGGTATGCACAAGTAATCTAGTTACATTAGTAGTGTCCCTTCAATAGCTGCTCAAATACCTTGGCGCTAATTTTAACAAGATGCCGCGAGAATAAAGACTGATATCGAAAAAGCTTGTTATTCTGCTGCTGGCAAAAAACACCTGTAGACTCACCTTTTATACAGCACCATGGTCAGTTTCCTTATGGGGCACTCTAATGCAGCTTACCAGCCCCCCCCCCCCCCATTTTAACTGGGTATATGCAATTGACAGCATCCGCCTGATTATTTGTTTTCCTGGCTGCAGAAGGCAGCATAAAAGTTGGGTCAAAACTACTATCATCTTGGTAATACCTATCACAGGCGCCTATGTTTGCACGTCAGGAAAGATCAAAAAAGAGGAGACAGGCAAAGGTAGCAGGTAAGACACACACTAATTTCCAAGTCCGGTGTAACCTTAACCAGACTGCTGGAAAAGCTACCAAAGCTATAGTTAAACGTTTACACCTGACATCGAATGTAGCACCATCTCTGCAACTAATATAGCCCCACGACAAAGGGAGATCTGCCTTCAAGCTGCAGACATGGTGGCATTGAAGCCAATCTGTCAGCCTGTTCCTGGGGATATGTGTTTCTAAGCATGGCCAGACAGTGGGGTGGGAAGTCAAAAAGGGTTGAGTGGCAGGAATGCGGCATTATGGAAGTGTCCCAACGTCTGGAGACAAGGTAACCACAAGTATAATCTCACCATCAATGTTATATTACTGACCTCTAAGACCAGTGATACAAGGTTAGTGGCTTCGTGAAATATTACAAAAGAGGTTTTGTGTCCATTTCTCTTTAAAAGAATCTCAAATGGTTAAAAAAAAACAAAGAAAACTGCAGGACACTCCAGGGGTAACATTGCCAGCTCATAGATGATGCAGATTATCCTCTGTACCAGGTCCCCATTTGATATTACGTATGAGGCAGCCTCCAGACAAGTTTCAGCATGTCCTGGAAACAAACGCAATGTCTAGGGTGACAATAAATGCATTCAGAACAAAACTGATGAACAGGAGCCTGCAATGACAATGAAAAGTCGACTGAAAACCCATGTTCTGTGCAGAGCGTCTCATTTCCAGACCGGAGAAAAGCAAAACAGATCCAAAGCGACAGGTTAAGGCCGGGGTCAGACAAGCGTTTTTGAGAGCGGAAGGAACATCCGTAAGAGTGGATGTTCCTTCCACTCTGACACCCATCTGGCCGCCTCGCTGAGCGCAGTTTGCACGCTCAGCGCTGCAAGGCTCGATCCTCCTACGGAGGATCATGCTTTTCAGCCCCGAACACAAATCTAGCGTTTCAACAGGGAGGCTTTCAGCAGGTCTGCTTGTAGCGACCCAATTGGGGCCCGCGCTACTGCGTATGGCCGGCCCCGTTAAAGCGTCACAACACTGCGACGGACCCCGGGAGGCGCATCAGTACAGGAGCACATAGTGCGCTCGTCTGACCCGGACCTAAAGCAACAAGTCGTTACTGCAGCGAGTCATATCTAACAGAAATACAGCCCCTGCATGCAAGTAAACCTCTCACTGCAACAACACACGGCAATAGGGATACAACACAATACGCCATGCCATTCAGGAAGCACATTACACAATATCCACGTACCAACCTGGGCCGTTAAGATAAAGTCATGGGCAAAGTATCAATATCTGGGATCATGTTGCACAAATGTACAAAGCCTGCCAGACTCAGACAAATATGTCTATCTGTCCTGGATGAGCCAGTATTAAAGCCACAAACACATTAAGGATTGTCAGCTCTGTGTTACCTGTGAGCTTCTGTTAGAGGTTCGGCTCACATTCCTGCATATCCACTGAATACTGGCAGCGTGCCGTGCGTCTCAGCTGGAGTCCACAGGGCGCAGTGGTGCAAGCCCAACACTTATAGCAAATGCTCATGGGATTGTGCAAGGCTGGCACAAGGACCCGGGAGAACTGTTTGATCTCCTTATCCTACACTCTAGAGGAGGAAGCAAATCATATCCTCTTAGGCTAGGTACCGCGCAAACGTAAAAAACGCGCATTGCAGCGCGTTCAGCTGCAGTCTATAGGCTGCGAGCGCTGCAATACGTCCCAAAGAAGCTCCTGTACTTCTTTGGGCGTAGGATGTTTTACAATGAGTTCCTACGTGCTGTAAAACGCCCAGGTTTGAACGGTCCCCATAGGAAATCATGGGATTTCCGTGTTTAGGCGTTTTACAGCGCACAGGAACGTGCTGTGAAACGCCCAGGTGTGAACGGGGCCTTAGTCGAAGCATTATAGGTGCCTTTTGGATTTTTCTAGCATTTCCGCTACAAGGGTTATCTTATTTGCAGCCGGTCTTCATATTTTATTTATTGCCACATCCAAATACCAGCAACAGGTGGAATAACCTAGCATCGCTCGTTATGCTCCAGCTTCCCATACAGAATATAAGAGGCACAAAAAAGCAATAGGCAGCCTTGGTAGAGGGTTGCAAATCAGCTGGAATAAGGCCGGGGTCAGACGTGCATTTTGAAGTGCGGAAGGAACATCTGTGTGAGTGGACGTTCCTTCCACTCCCGAAGCCGGTCCGGCCATCTCGCTGAGTGCAGTTAGTGCGCTCAGCGCTGCAAGGCTTGATCCTCCTATGGGAGGATCGCGCTTTGCAGCCCTGTCAACACGCATCCTAGTGCTATGATGGGGAGGCTTGCTGCACGGACAAAGCACGGCCGCTGTTGCGCGCTCAATTCGTGTGTGCAATTCGGCTCCGTCACAACGCTGCGATGGACGCCAGAAGGTGCATCAGTACGGGCACACATAATGTGCTCATCTGACCCCAGCCTAAGACAGAAGCCTCCACGAGTGGTTTCATTACGCTTTAACAGCTCACTCATTGACATTAAAGGCTCATGTGAAAAAGGGTTTGCATTTGGCTCCTAAATTTCTCATCTGGCTCGCACGTTCACTGCAAATTAGTCAAGCGCTGCAGTACCATATGGTGTTGGTGACCTAAAAGAGCAGACACTGACCTCACATGTCGCTGTCCTAAAAATGTGCAAGCATCTCATACCATTCGCCCCAACAACGCACACTAGCACCACTAGTGGGAAATCAGTGGCAAAAACGAGACGTCCGTTGCAGGTGCCAACTCAGTTCTGATCAGTGGAGAATAGGATAGCCACGGCCAGGAAAACTTCATTATGGACTAGCCATTCACACCGACTGCATGTGTCACAACTATGTGAATCCCACCACATTTATGTATAATACTTCATCTCAGGTGCAGAAACCAACAGCGCAGAACTGCAAGGGGGAAAAAAAAAAAAAAAAAAGGGGACAGGCCACTTTTGCTTACAGTCTCAAAGGGGACACTGTCCGCACCATGTTCATTATACTGACTTTATATGGTCACAAGTAGTTGCTTGCACCTCCCTGCTGTCAGGTATCTTAGTGGGCTGATACAGGCTTCGGGGGTGGGGGCCCCTTCATTCACCTGGAAGGTTGTGCGTCAGGCAGTCATCTGGGATTAGGTTGAGCTTTATACAGGTTTTGCAAAGCAGATCGCCAGCGCCACTCCGAACCCAGCAGAATCCAGTTGCCTGACTCGCTAGTAGCACGCGTGGCCATCATCACACCAATGGCTTAAGCTGTGGTTGCAGCAGAAGCCATAAGAGGCCAAGGCAGAACAATGAAAACCAGAGGGTGGCTGACACGTGTAGGATTCATGAGGAGTTAATAATTAACCCCTTGGGTTCCCTGCCCCGTGTTAAACGTATTCTTATACCACTCCTAAAAGGCAACGAAGCGCATTAACACAAGCATTTTCCCAATTTAACTCCATTATTTTCTAACTTTAAACGAGTTACTCCTGTTTGGAAGACGAGTCCGTAATCGCCTCCCTCTTGACCCAACGCGTACACGCACTTTACCAGCTGGGTTTCGGAGTCGCGCAGCAGAAAAGTCTAGTCAGCAATGACCAATTCACCAGGTCAAACGAGAGGTCAATGGACTCGTAAAGAGGAGTAACGGTCTGAAGGCGGGAAATGACGGATCTAAGCTCGGAAAACACTTGTCTTAACATTGAGAACTAAAGACGATAAAAGCCGCAAGGACGGGAATTTCAAACTCTGACCCCACCAGATGTTTATGAACTAAAGTTCACATGATTCTCCGTCCAACTATTGCATTCAAAGAGTTCTGGGAAATGCAGGCCATCAACATCTGGATGGCCAGAGTTTGAGATCCCTGTACTAGGTGGTATTTTTCAGCCGAGTACACAGGCATGGTAATCTCTAGTTTTAGCTTCTTTTATTAGGAGCAGGCGTTCTAGACACACGCCAATACAGTGCAGGGGAAGAAAAAGAAACGGAAAGTCAGGAGCAGTCCTCATTACAGACATATGATCCTCATGGCATGTGCTCTTGGTATAGGTTGGGCATAGGGTCTCCACAGGGCATTATGGGCATAGGGTCTCCACTTGGCACGGGCTGGGCATTATGGGTTTAGGGTCTCCCCTTGGCACAGGCTGGGCATTATGGGTTTAGGGTCTCCCCTTGGCACGGGCTGGGCATTATGGGCTTAGGGTCTCCCCTTGGCACGGGCTGGGCATTATGGGCTTAGGGTCTCCCCTTGGCACGGGCTGGGCATTATGGGCTTAGGGTCTCCCCTTGGCAAGGGCTGGGTATTATGGGCTTAGGGTCTCCCCTTGGCACGGGCTGGGTATTATGGGCTTAGGGTCTCCCCTTGGCACGGGCTGGGTATTATGGGCTTAGGGTCTCCCCTTGGCACGGGCTGGGCATTATGGGCTTAGGGTCTCCCCTTGGCACGGGCTGGGCATTATGGGTACAGGGGCTCCCAGTGGCACATGCCAGGAATTATAGGCACAGGGTCTGCACTTGGCACAGACAGGGCATTATGGGTACAGACAGGGCATTATGGGTACAGACAGGGCATTATGGGTACAGACAGGGCATTATGGGTACAGACAGGGCATTATGGGTACAGACAGGGCATTATGGGTACAGACAGGGCATTATGGGTACAGAGGCTCTACGGGGTCAGGCTCAGAGTGGGTGGGAGGCCCAGCCTGCCGGTAGGGCACGTGGATCCTCACAGCGCTGGGAGTGCCCCCTGGCAGCCAGTTTCTTGTGGACTCACTTACCCAGGAGGTGTTGGAAGCCTGAAGGGGGGGGGCCGTGCCGGGGCACAGGGGCCACTTACATCGCACACACATGCACCCCTGTGCTCTTTGCCCCTGGAAGGGCAGTGTAGTGGTGTGACCCTTTTATCCCTCCTCCCCCAACCATGGACCCCCTCCCGTGGGAGCCAGTGACCTTTTAGGGCTTCCTGCACCCTGTCGACGTCCATGGTGGTGAGAGAGTGTGTAGGCAGGTCTGGCTCCTCACGCCGGCTCCTCGACACGCGCGCCTCCGCCTCGCTTGTTCCCTTCCTTCCTCCTCTTGTCGGCTCGGCCAGAAACTCGGCGATGACCCTCCCCCAGGCGGCCAACACCTCGACCTGGGCCAGCCCGAGCGGCGACCGATACGGAAACGGCTCTGTGGGGACGAGGAGCTCCGGTCGCCGTCCAATATGGCGCTCGTGACGTCACCGGCAGCGCGCGCGCACACGAAGGATAGGAGGAGCGACCGGTGGTTTCTGTTCGCAACCCGCGTTGTGCGCGAGCACGCACTGGAAGGAGGGGGAGGGCGCACGGCAAGGACATTTTTTTTAATAACGAAATACTGTCGGAAGCGCGGATTGGCTGCTCTTCGGCGCCGGGTGCGCACTCATTGGCTGCCAGGGGTTGGATTAATCTGAACCTAAAGCAAGTCTCAGCCAGGCTGAGGAAAAGAGTAACCGTGTGTGTACAATGAGTCAATAAAGTTGTGACATTCTGTATAGGTTATCCTATCTATAGCTCTTTAAACCTGTGTAGGAACAATAAAAAAAAAAAACATATTTCATATAAATATATTATTATTATTATTCTTTATTTATAACGTGCCAGCATATTCCGCAGCGCTGTACAATAAGCACAGTACAGACAGGGTTACAATACATTGAACAACATTTGACAAACAGTACAGGAGGAGATGAGGGCCCTATTCCCGTAGGAATATATATAAATATATTAAAAAAACATATATATATGTCATATATTGATATAACAAACTTTGCTTGCTATGTGGAGCCTGTAATCTCACGTTTTGCCCTCTACCACCACTTAAATGAGTATTGATTTGCCCTAGGGGTAAAGCATGAAACTGCAGCTGGTCACGGTCTATCTCCTCCTGATGAGGGCATAATACGCCCGAAACAACTGTACACGAGTGACTGTCACTTGTTGCATAACCCCGACCTTTGCTAAAAAATAATAATAAAAAAAGCCATCTAGTATGGCATGGCACTGGTAAGAGGGTTCTGTGTTAAAACAGACCCATGCTGCAGAAAAGTGAGAAATTGCAAACATCATTTGCATGTCTTACCCAGAGTTCCTTGCTGCATATGGGGAATGTAGCACATGAGCTCTGTGAAGCAGGTCTCTGAATTGCTGGGATGTGTAAATGACGTCTGCAATAATACATTTTATTATATATTACAAATAAACACTTTCTTTAAATTTTTGCTCTGCCAGGGGTCTGCGGTTAGGCTCGCATTCAAGGGTAATAAAAGGGGGTATAGTTAAGTGCATTCAAAATCATGAGGTGCACATTTATTTATTTATAAAGGATTTTACCAGGAAGGATACATTGAGATTTCTCTCGTTTTCAAGTATGTCCTGGGTTCAAGAACATTGAAGTGTTACAGTTACAGAAATAGAAAGTAATACAATGCAAGATATTAAAAAACAACACAAATATACAGATTAAAAGAAAATAAATATGTAGGAAATAGTCATTATGTTACATGTTTACAGGTGCATTCTGTATTGAAGTATGTTAGTAAGGAGCTCTTGAGTGACTTAAGACTGGGGGAAGATTTGATGGTGTCTGGGAGGTTATTCCATATTTGTGATGCTCTGTAGGAAAATGAGGACCGAGCCACTGTCTTTTTGTATTGTGGTATTGCAAGTAAGGTGCTGGTCCTGGATCTGAGGTTATAGGAGGAGGGAACTGCTGGGGGAAGCAGTCTATTCAGGTAGGGTGGCAGCTTCCCAGAAAAGCTCTTAAACACCAGGCTGGAAAGGTGAAGGGTGCGTTTAGACTCCAGCGATGGCCAGTTTAGATCTTTTAACATGTCACAATGGTGGGTCATGTAGTTACATTGTAATGCAAAGCGGCAGAATGATTATACAATGTAGTAAGTTTCTGAAGGTGTGTTTGCGGGGCGGCTGCATACACTACATCTCCGTATTCAATAGCCGGCATAAGCATTTGTTGTACAATCTGCTTTCTTACCGCGGGGCTCAGGCAGGATTTGTTTCTGTACAGGGCACCTAGTTTGGGGTAGAGGTTAGATGAGAGTTTTTCGATGTGGGGGCCAAAGGATAGATTAGGGTCCAACCACATACCTAGATATTTGAGAGAAGTGACTGTGGTCAGCGTGCCATTTGATTTTGTCCCAACACATAAGTGGGGATTTTGCAATTTGTGGAGTTTAGGTTTTGTTCCAAAGAGCATCGTTACAGTTTTGTCATTATTTAAAAAAAGTTTGTTGTGTCTGATGCACTTTTCTACCTCTGTGAATTGTTCTTGCAGCACGGCCTCCAGCTGCGGGAGATTTGGTTTGCTGGTATAGATTACGGTGTCGTCTGCGTACATATGTACAGTTGAGGCTTTGCAGACGTTGGGCAGATCATTTATGAATATTGTGAATAGCAGGGGGCCTAGTATTGAGCCTTGGGGTACACCGCAAGTGACAGGGAGGGGGAGGGAGGAGCTGCCAGAAATTGACACATATTATGATCGGTCGGATACATATGATTGAAACCAGGTTAGCGTGCGATCACCAATGCCAGAGTTTTTAAGTTTTTCTAACAAGATGCCATTGTCTACTGTGTCAAAGGCCTTGGCAAAATCAAGGAAGATGGCTCCAGTTAGTTTTCCTTGTACCATCCCAGCTTGGATATCATTGCAGACTTTTAAAAGGGCGGTTGTAGTTGAGTGATTTGGACGAAAGATTGATCTGGGTTTAAGTAGTTCCAATATTGATAATAATCACGTAATTGTGGCTGCCAAGATCGGTCATGTTTTCTTGTACATATATTGTAATCAGCGGACAATGACAGACGGACACAAGCCGGTTGCAGGAAAACAGTGTTTATTACTTGTCGGCACCCAGGTGGGATCTGGTTCGCAACCCTGAGTGCCCAGCCTTACACAGCATACAGCATTTATAGGGTACATTTCATAAGCCAGCCTCCTGTCTACATAACCTGGTTATCTACAACGGACAGCTAGGAGAACAAATGAATGCCTAATGCAAAATTAACACAATTTTTTTTCTCTAACACTTCTTGGCCTGGTGGTAGCAATTCTTGGCCTTGATTAGGAGGCAGTAGGAAGTATGGATGCGGAGGACGGGAAAGAGCTGAAAATTCTGAGGCCACATGGAAAAAGGTGTTTTGGTCAGATGAGACTAACAGGGTCATTCAAAGAGAATGGAAAAGTCAACACACGTTTGGTGACTTTTCGTTCTCATCAATTCGGTTTGTTTTGCCGATCCCATTTCAGCGACCCTGCGGTATATTCAGCAAGCACCACAGGGTCACTGAATTGCAGGGAAAGGTCGGCGCAAACCCGCCGAAAACTCACTGCAAAACCCGGCGAATGCACGCCGGAACCCCGCAATAACATCTGGATTAACCCGCCGAAAACGCCGGAAAAACCCGAGCAGGAGCCGATCACACGCAGCGAAGCCGCCGGAAAAAGCCAACACCGCAGACGAAGGCAGTGAATAAATTAGCAAAACAGTTTGCTTGAATGTTTGAAAAGTGAAACGCTGTTTGCAAAGAAACTACTGAGCGAAAATGTCTGAAATTTACATATGAGGTCCAAGGAATGATAATAAAAAGGGCTGTTACAGAAAAAATAGGTAAACTTTAAAAAAAAAAAGAAATCAGAATAAAAAAAAAAATCCAGAAAAATGCTTAAAATATCCGAAAAAATCTATAAATAAAGAGACTTTTTACTGTAGAATATTATAATGAATGGTTTATTAGATATTGAATTAAAACGGGAATATTTTTAACATTGAAGCCTATGGGATTCGCCTGAATAAACATGCCAAATTAAACCACTGAATGGCAGGGCATTTCAGGGAACCTTTCACTGCTGGTTTGTGTTCTCTGAATAGCCGAAGCAGTGCTTTTTTATGGGGATTTCACTGCCCTCGAACAGGCACCGTATGTGCAGGCAATTCGCCAGGATTTGGCGAATTGCCTGCTCTCTGGATAGCCGAATGGCCAAGAAAGGTAACTGAACGCTGATTTTCAGCGTTCGGATACTTTTCTCCATCCATTCGGATCTCTTTGGATAACCCGGTAAAATTTAATTATTTGGCATCAACACCAAACGATGGGCACTATCATGTGCCTACAGCTAAAACAGGGACAATAAGAGGAGCATCCTGCCCCTTAGCAGCCAGCTAGGCTCCAGGATGCTCTAGGCAGGGCGGGATTAAGATCTCTATGGGCCTGGAACTGAATATTTTGGTGGCTTTTTTTGGAATTCAGTGAAATGAAAACATAGTCTGGTTATTTAATAGTGCAGATACGGGTATATCTAACCAGGCAGTTACTGTGTGATCAATTTTTTCATTAAGATTTCAATCATTTGCAGAGTGTAAAATTATTTTTCCCATTTTATCATCCAAACCATTGTGATTATATAGTCTATAGGGAATTCTTGTTAAAAAAAAGTGAAATGGGAACCTGTTACTGCATTTTTCTGAGAAAATATACAATTTTAACCAAAAAATTAAAAATTTCGCTTTTGTTTTGGAAGATGCTGTTTTATGAATAATATGACTATGAATAAACCACTATCAAGAGATAATTTTTTGCTCCCAGAGTGGGAAATTAAAAGGTGAGTAATGGCAGTGGTATTGCTCATTTTATACGTGACAAATGGACAATGCTGCGCTACGCCGTGGTGTGAACCCAGCCTCAATGCCTTAAGCAGAACGTATTATACATAATTGGATGGCTACACCAAATATATAGAAAATAAATATCCACAATAACAGATAAATGCAATATCTTTATTTAGTATACAAATAATAAAGTCATTCCAGTATATAAAAAGTCAAAAGAAAAGCAAACAGAGAGCGAGGTTGGTATGTATATGAAAATAAACCAATTCATATTCAAAACATCAGCATGAAAATAAACCGAACAAGGGCAAATATGCCACCAATAACAAGGCAAGAATTCATCAACCAACAAATGAAATATACTATATATACACCTCCAAAAAAGTCAAAGAAAATGTCTAAGAGTAAAAAGCAGCAACAGTAGTTATACAGGGGTCTAGAGTAAACCATCAAGCAAGCAGAGAAACAAGGTACCTGAAGTTTTGGCGTAAATTGCCTTAATCCTGGGTTACCGGATTCACATGACCGTCAGGATGTCGCCTCATGTGGGATCCTGCAGGTCGGCAGAGTGATCGCGGAGGGAGACTGGGGACTTTTTTCCCCCAGTCTCCCTCTGCTCCCGGCAGTCAGAAGTGGTGGATCGAGCCGCCGTTTCTGTCGTGGGATGAGAGGTGAGTATTTGATTTTTGGGGGTTGGGATTCCAGCTGCAGCTGATTCCACAGAATCGGAATCAGTCAGTACCAGCTCTAAACTGTAGCAAACTTTTTTAGTTAGCAACAGTGGTTTGTAATTAGCGTTATACCGCAAAAATGACCACACAGTGGTTGAAGGAGAAAAAGATGTATGTCTTTGCATGGCCTAGTCAGAGCCCAGACTTAAACCCCATTTTATATCCGTGGAACGACTTGAAGACTTGTTTGTGACTACAGTCACCATCGATTGTGACTGTACTTGAGCAGTTCTGCAAAGAAGAGTGGGCAAATATTGCACCGTCTAGATTTGCAAAATTAGAGATATATCCCAACAGAGTAAAGGCTATAATTAAAGCAAAAGGTGGTTAAGCAAAATACTGACACAACGGGGTGATCCTTTTTCCAACTCAGTGATTCTGTTTTTGAACAGTCTTTATTTTTGTCTGACATGTTGGTGTTATATCTTTCAATTGGATGTTACAAGTTGTAAACAAGTAAATACAACTGGATAAACAATAGAAAGTGTGTTTTTATTTCAGACTGCAAAGCAACAAAATGTGATTATTTTCAGGGGGGGGTGATTCTTTTCTATACCTACTGTATAGTGCCAACATTGTACTATACTTCGGTGCCAAAGAACAACAGTAGTGTATGTGTTGCCAAAGTCAAAGCCATAAGTGTATTTATATTAGGTATATTCAGGTATTTTCTTCATCGATCTCAAACAAAAATAGGAGTAATAAATGTAGATTATAATCTTAAAGAGAGGTGTGATGAGGAAAAAACTGTATACCGCTCTCATGTTGTGGAGAGCCTGTTATAACTGGCTTTGTATGAATAGCGGGGTGCCAACTTATAGGGTGGCACTGTGTTGTCTGCTATTTTATTTCCAGCGATCCTTGAAAGAGCAGCAGACAGGAGGTTTTCACAGGGTAATATTCTACCACTTTAATATTGTAATGCCCACGCCGCTGGCTGTGCCATGCTGTCATGCCAATGCCGCTGGCTGTTCAGTATACCATCGGTGCTTTGGCAGTCACATGAAAAGTGCTGCCCCATGCTCAGCATGCAAACAGTTAAGCACCTGACACACACACCACACCCCTGCCTTGCATAAAGGTCTTTTCCACCCCTTCAGCAATGCTTCAGCATTAACCTGTTTAGCTGTTTGTGTGTATGTGTAACAGACGTGCCTCCTGAAGCTCCCTGAAATATCTATAGACTACCCGTGTACCAGACCCCCTGCTTGATAACCGATTACCCGACTTCTACCAGCCTCTGACCAAAGGACCGTCTCAACCACTCTATTGGAACACCCTACTGTACTTCACCTGGAGTCCCCCCTTGTGTTCTGTTTGCCTCCCCAAGGTACAGTCCCAGTGTGTTCCAAACGTCCTGATCCCTCCTGTCAGTCTGCCCCTGTGAATCCACTGCAAACTGGGCTCATACCACCCAGACAGGTACCCCACCGGCGCTGAACCCTAACAAATAGCCACAAGGCTAATAGATCATCCACACTCACCTATGGTGGAGCATCTGGTTTCGGCTCAAGGAAGCACGCCTGTAACACCTCTTACATAGGTAGTGTCTGACCTCCTCTGTGGTAGTTGTGTGTTCCTCTTGATGTGGGTTGAAAAATAGAAAAGGTGTAATGAAAACCCAAAGTTTTAAAGAAATGAGCTTTATTTCTTACAGGTAAAACGATGGAAAATGACGATAAAAGATAAAGTAGCTTATAGTGGTAGAATCAGTATTAAGTCAAACAAGCAATGACACGCGTTTCGCCGATAGACAACGGACATTTGAAAGTAATTTTATTTCCTTACAGAGCCTGCCTGGTCTCCTGTAACAATATCAATTATTACACTGTTGCAAATCTTCTACACCTTATATAAATGCCCCCACTCAATGTTCCTACAAAAATGGGCTAAACCAGTAACTTGAGAAAAGTGACACATTCCGTGCCTACGCATTATGCGTCTATTTCTGGTTTTCAGTTTATTGTCCCATAAGGGATTCTTTATTTAAATCACCCAAGCATCGAAGTATGGATGCTTCTTTAAGGTCCAAATAAAGACAAAAATACTTCTCTAAACTGTTCATTCAGTGCAAAACAAAACCCTTTTTAGCTTTACAACAGATTTAAGCTCATTAAGGACCTCTGAATCTATATGCAAATATTGTAATTGGAGCAATACATGAATAAAAAATAACAGATTTATTTGTTCCAGAATGGTTTTCTGTAGATTAGACACAAGCATTTTGAATTGACCACACATGGATTAAATACCGGTATATATAAACATGAAGAGAAAACAACGTAGCGCCAGCGAACATAGCCCACCGGCTTGCAAGATTATACACACTGCATGTCCATAAATAAATATTCTTTTCCTGTTAAGGTAATCCAGCTGAGGAAGCCAAAGCGGCGAAACGTGTCCTGGTAGCTATGTTTTATTTATTGTTATAATATATGGTTTAAAAAGATCGCTGATTGCCTGGATTCCTGTCCAAGAAGGTTTCGGTGATTCCTTATAAATCCCCATGCATATTTGACGGAACCATTTGGGGCTCAGGGACATGTGAGTTTTAAATTGACCTGCTGTGAATACAAATTATCTGGTTACAGTATTACACTAGGGGTATCCCTGGTATATACTACATTACAAAAAGTATTCGCTCACCCATCCAAATAATCAGAATCAGGTGTTCCAATCACTTCCATGGCCACAGGTATATAAAATCAAGCACCTAGGCATGCAGACTGTTTTTCCAAACATTTGTGAAAGAATGGGTCGCTCTCAGGAGCTCAGTGAATTCCAGCGTGGAACTGTGATAGGATGCAACTTGTGCAACAAATCCAGTCGGGAAATGTCCTCCTAAATATTCCACAGTCAACTGTCAGCTGTACTATAAGAAAGTGGAAGTGTTTGGGAACGACAGCAACTCAGCCACGAAGTGGTAGGCCACGTAAACTGACGGGGCGGGGTCAGCGGATGCTGAGGCGCATAGTGCGAAGAGGTCGCCAACTTTCTGCAGAGTCAATCACTACAGACCTCCAAACTTCAGGTGGCCTTCAGATTAGTGTAAGAACAGTGCGCAGAGAGCTTCATGGAATGGGTTTCCATGGCCGAGCAGCTGCATCCAAGCCATACATCACCAAGTGCAATGCAAAGCGTAGAGTGCAGTGGTGTAAAGCACGCTGCCACTGGACTCTAGAGCAGTGGAGACGCGTTCTCTGGAGTGACGAATCGTGCTTCTCCATCTGGCAATCTGATGGACGAGTCTGGGTTTGGCGGTTACCAGGAGAACGGTACTTGTCTGACTGCATTGTGCCAAGTGTAAAGTTTGGTGGAGGGGGGATTATGGTGTGGGGTTGTTTTCAGGAGCTGGGCTTGGCCCCTTAGTTCCAGTGAAAGGAACTCTGAATGCTTCAGCATACCAAGACATTTTGGACAATTCCATGCTCCCAACTTTGTGGGAACAGTTTGGAGCTGGCCCCTTCCTCTTCCAACATGACTGTGCACCAGTGCACAAAACAAGGTCCATTAAGAATTATACCCTTATCCTCTTCTTACACTTTTTCCCATGTAAGTTACCTTCTTAGACCTACTAACCCCCCAGGCCCCCCCTACCCGCCCGACCCCCCCTCCCTTTCCCGTAAATGAAAACACAACAAAGTATTGGCATTTTGAAAAGGTCACGTCTTTTATTACTTAAGGGCAAATTCTTTGCCTCTAAGGCAGAATTATTATTATCGATCCTCGTATGCCAAATACGCTTCACCAGATAACACTGGCAGCCAGATAACACTGGCAACTGCAATGCACCACAAGCATTGCCCAGAAATAGCGCCCCACGTGGCTAAGCAGGATGACCACACGTCTGCTCAGTGTATTTTTATGGCAGATAGCAGGCCGAGAGGATCTGCAAACCAGGAAGGCACCTGAGCCTGGCCGTATGAAACCACAACTCACCCCGTACCCTGCAGACCCTCCCCTCACTATCGCCCTCCACGTGCCAGGCCGCCTATTTCACCACTCCTCCCTAACCTAAACCATGTCCATCTTAAGCGCAATCCCCCAGCTGTGGCCGTTCAAACCACCAGCTGGCTTCCTGCCACATGGTAAAGTACCCAATTTAAGCGCAATCCACCCAGTTGTGGCCGTAAAAAAACACCAACTGGCTTCAAGCCTCTTGGGATACTATGTGATCGATAATAATTGCTCTAAACCATGCTTTTAATCAAAGAACAATCCCCCAACCCTGGCCGTTCAAAAACCACAGGCTGGCTTCCTGTAACATGGTGTATAACTTGATGGAATTGGTAGACTAACCATGTCCATATTTAGACAATCCCCCAGACATGGCCGTATAAACCATGAACCGGGTTCATGCGACATGGCATAATTCCATATGGGAAACCACGGGCGGTCTTGCATGAGTGGTGGAATCACCACTCCATTGCCCCTATCCATGGTGCTTCTGCTGCGTGACCTTTACGACGTTGTAGAGAACCAGCATCTCTGAAAGAGAAAACAAAACAGGGTGGGCTGGGTGGGAGTAAAAGAAAAATTATTGCAATACCAAAATGTCCCCCGCCCAGCCTCTTGTATCCTCCCTTCCTCGTCCTTCCCCATTGTTTATCTTCCCATTGTACCCAATCACAAAGAGCCATGCTTCAGCTCATAAAACAAAGCCTGATCCCATATAACAAAGGAAACTCCCTCCTTTCCATCTTGTGCAATACAGGGATAATCCTTAAACCTCCTTCATTCCTAATTAGTCCTTCTCTCGAACAAAGACATGGATGACAGAGTCTGGTGTGGATGAACTTGACTGGCCTGCACAGAGTCCACTCCTGACCTCAACCCGTTAGAACACCTTTGGGATGAATTAGAGCGGAGACTGAGAGCCAGGCCTTCTCGTCCAACATCAGTGTGTGACCTCACAAATGCGCTTCTGAAAGAATGGTCTAAAATTCCCATAAACACACTCCTAAACCTTGTGGACAGCCTTCCCAGAAGAGTTGAAGCTGTTATAGCTGCAATGGGTGGAGCGACGTCATATTGAACCCTATGGATTAGGAATGGGATGTCACTTGAGTTCATATGCGAGTCAAGGCAGGTGAGCGAATATTTTTGGTAATATAGTGTATATCTATTCATACTGCAGGGGAACCCTATTGGAGTCTGCAGGATCGCCAAATGGGTTAATGGGCGCCTGAAGAGAAAAAAGACCCATAAAGCAATCCAGCCTAGAGCCACATATAAATGTGAGTTGGATATCTGTGTAATTATATTCTCAAATTTGGAATTATATACTGTGCAATCCTGGTCTCTTTTCCTTTTCCTGCAGTTCTGAAAATATCCCCTTAAAGGAGGTGAATCCTTGAGAAGAAAAGAATGTTTATTTATGGACATGCAGTGTGTATAATCTTGCAAACCAGTGGGCTATGTTCGCTAGCGCTACGTTGTTTTCTTTTCATGTTTATTGTTTAAGGTTATTTAGAGGAACCTTCATACGCAACGTTTAGTGAGCAGATTGTGCACAAAAGTTAAAACATAGTTACAGACGTTTCGGCTCTCTTGGGAGCCATTTTCAAGGTTGCATCGGTTTTAAATATTTTGGAAAGAGTTGCTTGTATCCTGTATATTATATGTATATATCTCGTTACATAGACCAAAAAAAAAACATGCATCCATCAAGTTCAGCCTTTCACACATCACCTACTGCTGTTGACCTTCTTGACCCCAGAATGGCGTCAGATTTCTCCTTGGATCAAGCAACCATTATCATATATTGAATATAACCCTTAATAATATGTCTGCAGGAAGTCATCCAGTCGTTGTTTAAAAGTCTGTACAGTCTCTGACCCAGCCACCTCAACAGGCAGAGAATTCCACGGCTTTATTGTTCTCACCGTTAGACAAACGCAGTATGAGCGCACTTTGCGTGCGTGCACAACGGATGGACGTTCTGACGGAAGATACTGTAGACACCACAATCCATTTTTTATGACGGACGTCGAAAAAAAGGGAAATATGGGAAATAAAGTTAATATGAAAAAGGATATGAAAAGGCATTTTGTGCGTCAAGGTGCTAGACGTAGCAAATGTGCTGCGTCTGACGTCTCCTCATCACTCACACAGAACACTACGCGGACGTGTCACTCTGCACGTCGTGTTAGCGGTTTTACGTTCTTACCTAACTTGTGTCCGTTTGCCATGTGCGTTGTGCGTGCGTAGTTCGGTGCGGACGCACTTCGTGTGTGGGTCTCTATTGCTCATGATTCTATGCTACGACAGACGTAAAACTGTGCGGCAACACGGACGTGATCACTGCGTTCGTCTGACACGGGCCTAGTTAGGCCCGTGTCAGACAAACGCAGTGATCACGTCCGTCGCAGCATAGAATCATGAGCAATAGAGACCCACATACTAAGGGCCATATTACATACTTGGTGCTAACTTAACCAGAGCTGTTGTAAACTGAAAACCTTCATAGGCTATAATGGCTCTGGTTAAGTTAGCACCAACTATGTAATATGGCCTTAAGTGCGTCTGCACCGAACTGCGCCCGCACAACGCACGTGGCAAATGGACGCAAGTTAGGCAAGAATGTAAAACCGCTAATACGGACGCTCAGAGTGCGCCACGTCCACCACGTCCGCGTAGCAGTCTGTGTGCGTGATGAGACGTCAGACGCAGCGCATTTGCGACATCCAGCATCTTGACGCACAAAATGCCTTTTCATATTAATTTTGTTTCCCATATTTCCCTTTTGTGTTACGTCCATCATAAAAAACGGACTGTGTGGTGTCTACAGTATCTTCCGTCAGAACGTCCGTCCATTGTGCACGTGCGCAGAGTGCGCTCACACTGTGTTCATCTGACCCTAACATTAATGGGTGACCTCGTGTCCTGTGTATAGTCCTATTAATGAATAGGTTTCCAGTAGGGCTGGTAATGATTAAAATTTTTGTTTCGATTAATCAATTTTTTTTATCGATTAATTATAACGCACATACAGATCATACAGATCAGAAAAGAAAAACTTAAAAAAAGGACATAACATCGCTCCACAGTAATAAAACTCACAGCAATGTGCGGTGTGTATGAGCGTATCACAGAATCCACAGCAATAAAACTCACTGATATACAGTATATATATGATGGATATATTGCCCCAGCTCACATGGATATATTGATTTGCACCCAGCTCACATGGATATATATTTGCCCCAGCTCAAATGGATATATAGCCTCAGCTCACATGGATATATGGTGCCCCAGCTCACACAACATGGATATATAGTGCCCCCAGCTCACACAACATGGATATATAGTGCCCTCAGCTCTCCCCTCCTGCTGCTGCGTGCTTTGCTCCATACGAGCGTCCACCGCCATGAAGCTTGGCCGCGCGTGCTCGCCTGGGAACCACCTGACCAGCCGCTTCTCGCAAGAACCCGGAATTCCCGTGAACTCCGCGATCTCATGGCTGTTGGATCCCAGGGGAGCGGCCGGCGGCCGCTCGTAGGCAGGGCTGGACTGGCCTACTGGGAGGAATCCCGGCAGGCTGCTTGATTTAAGGGCTGATGGTGCTGGGGAGCCGTGCAGCCCTGCCTCCTCCATTCCAGCAGCAGCTTCAGGTCCTGACAGGGAGGTAAAGAGGCACACTGGGAGTAAATTAAGTTCCAGTGGGGGGATTCATGTCTAGTGAAGTTTTTCTGATAATCCTCCTTATTTATATAAATAGGACCAAATAAATCATATAACTGTTTAATGTGTTCACTCTATCAGGGTTATTCAGAGAGCACCGAATTGTCACTGACATTTCAGTGCTCTCTGGTTCACCTCACTTCGCCGAGTTAAATTTGCAGACCGTGCGGTGAATTCAGCATTCACCGCAAGGTCCCCAAAGTGCGGTGAATTGACCCGTCCAATGCTGCAAACCTGCTGAATGCCGCAGATCAACCCAAAGGCAGCCGCAAACCCACTGAGCAAACCGCCGAACACACCTGCCAAGAGCAGCCACCGAAGAGACTGCCGAACGCACCCGACGGCCTGCCCAACGCAGCCACACAAAACTGACCAGCGGCTGAACGGGTTTAAAAAAAAAAAAAACACCGAACTTTTAAATGCGGTTTGCAAAATACTACTGCATGAAAATGCCTGGAAATAGTATATAAAGTCCTATAAATAATAATAAAAAGGCCTGTTACAGAAAAAAAAAACATTTTAAAATAATTCACCAGAAAAATGCCTAAAAAAAGAGACTTTTTGCTGCAAATTAAAAGAGTAAATGGTTTATATTAGATATTGGATAAAATGGGAATATTTTTAACATTGAAACCTATGGGATTCGCCTGATTAAACCTGTCGAATGAAACCACTGAACTTCAGGGCGATTTCACTGACATTTCTCTGCTGTTCAATGTGAATAGAATAACCATTGCTTCTCTATGGGGGATTTCACTGACATCGATCAGGCACCGTTTTCCCCTGGCAATTCAACAAAATTTGCCAAACTGCCTGCTCTTTGAATAGCCGAATGGCCCCGAAATTGCACCGTATAGGGCAGGCCTCAAAATTTCCATTCGCCTGCTCGCATTTGGCGAGTGGAAATTACATGTGGGAATGTAGGGAAGTGGGAATGCAGAGGCATGGCTGGGCAACTAGTGGCGAGTAACTCTTAAGACCTGGCTAGTAGCTTGGGACTTGAAATTTTGAGGCCTGGTATAGGGAAATTCCCTGTTTGGTGCAATTTTTTGAATAACCCTGTATATGTGGGACTTTAGCCTAACTCAGAGACTGGTCAGTAATGAGGGATGTAATTATTATTTTATTATTATGGAATGTCTCCTCCAGTTATATACCAGGATTTTATTTCCGCTTCTTCTTTTATTTTTCCTGTGTTCTTTCACCATAAGAGCTTGTGGGCGCTATTCCTTGCCCTATGCTAAAACGGGCATGCGAAGGTGAATAATGTGCGCCTGCAGGTTTCCCCTTACTGTCCCTGTTTAAACTCCATATTACGGGTCAGGTGCTGATTCAGAAGTCTGCCCCGTAATGCACACTAAGCGCCACTGCAAGTACCTGCTACTGCAGTCCATAGGACTCCATGGAGGCTTTTGCTGCCCGGCCGCGTGATCTGCAGGATCTCGCCTCTCGTGAGATCTTGCAGGTTCGCAACTTGATTCGTGGAGGGACACTAGGGACTTTTTGTCCCCAGTCTCACTCTGTTCCCTGCAGCCAGAAGAGGCTGATCGGCCCACTGTTCTCGCCTCGGGATGAGAGGGGAGTCTCTGATTATTTTTTTTCTTAGCTGGTGATAAATTATTCAGGAGAAATGGTATCAGTTAGCACCAGCTTCTAGCGGTGGTTAACTCTTTCGTTACCTCATCAGTGCAGTAATTCGCGTTAGGAAATTGCACTCCCTATCCTTAACATGGGAAGCACAAGTACAGTAAGCTCACAGAAGCGAGCACAATCACTAATGCTCTAAGGGTTGTTTTTTTTAGCCCGTTAGCGTTCAGATTGTAATATGGGGCATGCGTTAAAGTCACTTAACTTAGCGCTATAGGGCTGGTCTAATTTTTTTTTCCAGTGCTGATTTTTATTCCCAGTCCGGTGTTCTGCCCATCGAGCGAACTTGCCATAATGGCGAACCGTGTCACTTCCGGTGCACCTACGTCACCAAAAGTGAGGCGGATCCGCTGAATATAGCATCCGGAATGGCAGTGAAACCTCTGATCAGCTGCAGACAGAAAGGAATTACTTCCTCATACACCAACCCAGGGGCTGCCCACTGCAGTCACGTCATCCAACCTTGCTGTGTAACATCCAACCCTGCACTCTGTATAACACACAACCCCCCTCCCAGGGCTCTGTATAACGCACAAGCCTACTCACTGTGAGCCGCACACCCTGAATATATAGAGGAATCTTGAAATAGACAGTGTGTATTTAGAGATTCCTCTATATATTCAGGGTGTGCGGCTCACAGTCAGTAGGCTTGGGCGCTATACAGAGCCCTGGGAGGGGGTGCTGTGTGTTATATGAAGAAGTAATTCCTTTCTGTCTGCAGCTGATCAGAGGTTTCACTGCCATTCCGGATGCTGTATCCAGCTGATCCGCCTCACTTTTGGTGAGTAGGTGCACTGAAAGTGACGCGGGTTCGCCATTATGGCAAGTTCGCTCGATGGGCAGAACACCGGCCCTGCTCGTAGGGGGCAAACCACTTGGCGGCCTGCAGTCAATCAAAATAAATTTGATCGACCAAGGAATTCCGCAGCCCTAGTTCTCAGATAATGGTTTATAATTAATATATATATTCAACAAATCCTTCTTCTCAGCACTCATGCTTTGGATCCACTTTATTTTATGCCGTGGTGCTATTGCCCCAAAAACATGGTATACGGCTGCAGAGATGGGAGCACTCACGGACTTGTATAAAAATAAAAATCGAAATTGGTTACACATTAAAATGACCAATTTACCAAATTAAATTAAACCAATTGTGTAACCAATATTTTTTTTTTTTATACAAGTCCATTAGTGCTCCCATCTCTGCAGCTATATATATATATAAGTATATATATATATGATATACATTATATGTGTGTGTGCCCAGTCCCCCAATCTATCTAAATCCCTCTGCAGCAAATATCCTGCTCACATTGTATCATAGATCTATTTTTTTTTTCTTTAATTAATCGTTGGTCTCTATAAAAGCATTATTTCAGAGCAGTCTAGCATCTCACTCCTTTATCGACCATTGCATCATTCCTAATTGATCTCTCACAGACAGTGGCGTAGCGTGGGTTGTCAGCGCCCGGGGCCAGCAAAGAATTGTGCGCCCCCCCCCCAACCTGTGGACGTTATCGATATTGCCCCAGCTCACACATGGATTTGCCCCCAGCTCACACATGGATTTGCCCCCCAGCTCACACATGGATTTGCCCCCAGCTCATGGATTTGCCCCAGCTCTCACATGGATTTGCCCCCAGCTCATGGATTTGCCCCCAGCTCATGGATTTGCCCCCAGCTCATGGATTTGCCCCCCAGCTCATGGATTTGCCCCCAGCTCATGGATTTGCCCAAGCTCATGGATTTGCCCCCCAGCTCACTCATGGATTTGCCCCAGCTCACGGGGATTTGCCCCAGCTCATAGATTTGCCCCAGCTCTCACATGGATTTGCCTCAGCTCTCACATGGATTTGCCCCCCAGCTCACTCATGGATTTGCCCCATCTCATGGATTTGCCCCCATCTCATGGATTTGCCCCCCAGCTCACTCATGGATTTGCCCCCATCTCATGGATTTGCCCCCCAGCTCACTCATGGATTTGCCCCCCAGCTCACTCATGGATTTGCCCCCCAGCTCTCACATGGATTTGCCCCCATCTCATGGATTTGCCCCCAGCTCATGGATTTGCCCCAGCTCATGGATTTGCCCCAGCTCATGGATTTGCCCCCCAGCTCACTCATGGATTTGCCCCATCTCATGGATTTGCCCCCCAGCTCACTCATGGATTTGCCCCCATCTCATGGATTTGCCCCCCAGCTCACTCATGGATTTGCCCCCCAGCTCATGGATTTGCCCAAGCTCATGGATTTGCCCCCCAGCTCACTCATGGATTTGCCCCCCAGCTCACTCATGGATTTGCCCCCCAGCTCTCACATGGATTTGCCCCAGCTCTCACATGGATTTGCCCCATCTCATGGATTTGCCCCAGCTCATGGATTTGCCCCAGCTCATGGATTTGCCCCCAGCTCATGGATTTGCCCCCCAGCTCACTCATGGATTTGCCCCCATCTCATGGATTTGCCCCCAGCTCACTCATGGATTTGCCCCCATCTCATGGATTTGCCCCCCAGCTCATGGATTTGCCCCCCAGCTCACTCATGGATTTGCCCCCCAGCTCTCACATGGATTTGCCCCAGCTCTCACATGGATTTGCCCCCATCTCATGGATTTGCCCCAGCTCATGGATTTGCCCCAGCTCATGGATTTGCCCCCAGCTCATGGATTTGCCCCAGCTCATGGATTTGCCCCCAGCTCACTCATGGATTTGCCCCATCTCATGGATTTGCCCCCCAGCTCACTCATGGATTTGCCCCCATCTCATGGATTTTCCCCAGCTCATGGATTTGCCCCCAGCTCACTCATGGATTTGCCCCCCAGCTCTCACATGGATTTGCCCCAGCTCTCACATGGATTTGCCCCAGCTCATGGATTTGCCCCCCAGCTCATGGATTTGCCCCCCAGCTCATGGATTTGCCCCAGCTCATGGATTTGCCCCCCAGCTCACTCATGGATTTGCCCCCATCTCATGGATTTGCCCCCAGCTCATGGATTTGCCCCCAGCCCTTACCTGGATATTGCCCCAGGCCCCAGCTCCGGCGGGGGTTGAGGGGACCGGGACCCAGATGCCGGGCAGCGCGGGAGCCACTGGAGCAAATGCGCCCCTAACAAAACTGCGCCCGGGGCCACGGCCCCCCCAGCCCCCCCCACGCTACGCCACTGCTCACAGAGCCCCCATGCATCCCATTACGTTAGGGATGTGCGTTTCGGGTTTCGGAATTTTCACGAAATTTCCCGATTCGTGTCTTCGGATTTGGTCGAATTTCCGAATCGGGTCGGACCCGAAAACCGATAGATCCGAAAAGTTTTCCGAGCCGAAACGAAAAATTTTCGGATTTTTCGAATGGACTTGAAATGTGTCAAATCGAAATTAATTTTTGCTCTATTCATGATTTCGGTTCCATTCGTGATTTCGGTTCCATTTCGGTAATTCTGGAAATCGTATATTTAACTATTATCGGTTATATCGCTGATTCTGTAAATTTTGTATTTGTAAATGCGTATCACTTGTTTCTTGTGGCATTCGGGTCAGTTTAGCGTTTTTTAAATCGTTTTGTTCATTTTTTTTGTTCCTTGGCTTTCATACCATTTTAATATGATTAAATAAAGTTGTGAAATGTATATTCAATTATTCATAAGAAAAAAAGGATCTTTATTTAATAAAAAAAAAACACGATAGAATCGCCAGAATTATCATAGACACTTTGAAACGAGGAGAACAGACGTTCCGAAAAAATGAAAATTTCCGAAATTTCCGAAAAGTCGATACAAAAAACGAGCAAAGTGACCCGAAAACACAAAAAATGGTCGATATTCCGAAAAAAAAATGTACACGAAAAACGAGCCGAGCCGAACCGAAACAGAAATCGGTCGAAACGAGTCGAATCGAAAATTTTAAACATCCGAACAAATCTGAGCTGAGGAAGCCTGTATAGGCGAAACGCGTCCTGGTCTTTGGTCTGGTAGATATGATCTATCTATTTTAAAACTAATAAATGTTTTTAAATTTTTTGAACAACTCTAACTGCTGTCTGCCTCTATAACATTTGCAAAGAAGGTTTGGGGAACACCTTACGATTCCCTATGCGCATTGTGACGGAGCCAATAGAGGCTCAATCAAGTGTGAGTTTGAATTTGGCAAATTCTTTCCTAATATATTAAGCTGCCCTTGATTTATTGCACTAGGAGGTGCCTTCTTGGTTTTTTGCCCATTCTCCTACAGTGTTCCTATCTTTGGAGATTTCTGGAAAAGTCGCTTGAAGGTTATATGGGCACCTGAAATAAAGTCCCAGCCTGCCTGATTCCTAAGAGCCGGTCGTAGGCTCCACAGAATGTGAGTTTATTATCTATACGTATTACTTTCATTCTGGCTGCTGGGATACTGCGCAATTTTTGGTCCCTCCTTTTTGTGTTTCCTCCCTACAGTGCATACCGTATCTACATTATTGAGAAGATTCATTCCTAAAGTCAGCAACTTCTGCTTATGGACATACAGGGTGTCTACCCCACTGTCTTTTCTGGACTTTGGTCTTTTTAAGCGCTGTGTTGTATTTTTGTTTATTCAACTGTTACCCGGGTATTTAGAGAAACCCCCACACACAGCATTCAGCGAGTGGGATAGACGCCTTTCCGGTGGGCGCTTCACCCCTCTCCTTCTTTTGCATCCGAACAAATCTAACCAAATCGGACCGAAAAAAAAAAATCGGTGCACAAGCCTACATTACATATCATACTCGATTTACACTCACCTCTGTGTCACCCCACTCCTTAGATTTTAAGCTCTAAAGCAGGGATCTCTTTTCATATTGGTTTTTGTATGTCAAACATATTTGTAAGTTTTAGTTTTTTTTTTCTTGCACATTGTACAGCGCTACAGAATATGTTGACATTTTATAAATAATTGTAATGTCTGTACAGTGTGTTGCATTTTTAATGTCAGATTTGTTTAGGTTTGCAGCAGGGGTCAAGCCCAGGGGGAACGCAATTCTTGCACTATTTTTACAGAGGGAACAGAGTTCCCTTTGGTCCCATACACAATAAAGCTTGTATTCAGGTGTTCAATCATATCTTTCCCTGTTACGGCAAAATAAATATACAGTATATATATAATCCTAATCCTATAACTGAATTGAGTGTGTGTTTGTGTTGAGTGCAAGATGATAATTGGGGGACAGAAATCTTGGGGAGTTCCCACTTTTTTAAAAGAAAATTTAAGGACTTGACCCCTGGTTAAGACCGGGTCAGACGAGCATTTTTCAGAGCGGAAGGAACGTCTGTGAGAGTGGATGTTCCTTTCACTCTGACGCCCGTGTGGCCAACTCCCGAGCGTAGTTAGTGCGCTCAGCACTGCAAGGCTCGAACCTCCTATGGAGGATCACGCGGTGCAGCCCTGTCCAACGCGTGTAGTAGCGTTTCGACAGGGAGGCTTTCAGCACATCTACTGTAGCGTGCGCAATTCTTCGTGCGCACATTACAGCGTGTGGCCGGCCCCGTTGAAACGTCAACAACATGGTGAACATGGTGCGCTCGTCTGACACCGGCCTTATAGTATGAAACAACAAAAGGTATGAGGGAATCTCATTTCAACCCAAGTTTTGCTTTTGAATATTAAGACGCATTATCACAACTGATAAATATGTTAAAAGTTACTTATAGGATATTGGGGTTACTACATAGACCAGGGCTCAAAATTTCAAGTACCAAGCTACTAACCAGGCCATAAGAGTTACTTGCCAATCGCCACCAGTTGCTCCACCTAACTCATACCCAGCCCTTAACTCTGCCCCTAAACACACACCATTAAATTGTCTTATGAAATTATTCTAAATAAGACCTTTAACAGTGTAAAGCTACAAAAATGACATTACTACCCAGACACATGTATACCCAGTTATCAGACCCTAGTGTGAGCAGAGCGAGGAGGCAGGGAAGCTCCTCTCCAGTCCACCCCCCTGCCAGTGACAGAGACAAGCTGGGTCAGGTTAGGCAGCGGTTTCCTGCCACCGTGCAGCCTGGGTAAGGGGGAGCTGCACGGTGGCACTGCCGGAATACGCAGCACGAAATAATGTATTGTTCTGCCTGCGTGTGCATTTCCACTCGCCCTCACTTAATTTCCACTCACCAAATGTGATAGGCGAGTGGAAATTTTGAGCCCTGGCATTGACCATACATTGTTCGAATGGTGCGAGAATGTTTTAAGATAATTCTATGATTGTATACAGGGGCCAGACATTATGATGCTTGGGTAATGAAAAAGAGCAGCAGGACTCGCATATGGGGTAGTAATAAGGATTTATTAGGGGGGATAGCAGATCCCATTTAATAAAATGAAAAAAGTTTGGGGGGTTGTTTAATGAAGAGTGGGGGGTGTTGGGGTGAAAAGAAAAGAGGGGGCGTTTGGAATGAAATTAGTTTGATTTCTGTGCAGCTCTGTAATACGCTCATACAACTCCATTCAGCAGGTGATCTCCACCAGTCATCGGTCTAGACACACACGGCCAACTCTCGCCTCCAAGACTTCTCAAGGGCAGCACCAGTCCTGTGGAATGACCTGCCTCACCCTATCAAACTCTCCCCTGACCTTCAGGCCTTCAAGAAATCCCTCAAACCCATCTCTTCAGATTAGCGTACCGCATCACTGATGCAACTCATCCCTCTGCTCACCTACTCACACTTGATTGAAGCTGCTTCTATTGACCCACCATTCCCGAACCACTGGCACTAATGATCCTGCTATCTAGTGCAATTCCTCTGGTCTTCCTCAACCCCAATCCCTCTAGACTGTAAGCTCCTATGAGCAGGGCCCTCTACACCTCTGGTTTCCATCCTATGTTCGTTTATATGTATTTCGTTCCCTTTGGTTATTGTAAAGCACTGCGGAAACTGTTGGCGCTATATAAATGATGAAAATAATAATGCACACTGCACATTTCTGTGGGTTTTATTGATGTGCAGCTCTGTAATACGCTCACAGTGCACATTTCTTGGGTTTTATTGTTCAACCAATTAGTGCGGCTGAGATCCAGTATACTTGACATGCATGGCTGATCTTTGTAAAAATGCTTGAATTTAAACACTTCATAATTTTATTTACAGTATCTCAATATATACATTTGAAATGGTAAACAAAATATACAAGTAGGCACTTGGTATCCACTTCTAATATACAGGGAGGAAGAGGCGGAGCTCAAAGAGGAAAAGGTGGAGCCTAAAGCGGAAGGATGGGGTTTAACCAGGAAGAGGCATGACCTTGACAGGAAGGGGTGTGTTAAATTTAAATTAGGGGGTGCAAGAGTTTAGTCAGGCCTAGGGCAGCACAAAACCTAAATACACCACTGACTGTGGTGATATCAGGGTCCCCGTACCAGCGGAGCTTCAGTGAGGTTGCGGGTTCCCACCTGTAGACAGCTACGGCACTTTCTTCCATCGTTACGATGCTTGGAGTCTGTATGCAGGAAAACCGTGCCAAATGTGATATGGACTCAAAGGATACCACTTTTACGTATAGTGAAAGCATATTTAATTTTAGTCAAACCTTTTGAAAAATGGGTCAGCACCCACACTCCAGGCACCATAGCCCCTGCTATCAACTGTAGTTGTTGGTGTGTCCCATTAGCTGCAGGTTGGTTCTATCATAGCTAATTATTCTTCACTATGGATTTTATCCAGTACAATTTTCTTTTCACTTATCTTAGAGGGGGGGGGACCCATAATGACCGATCTAGTGAGCCTTCAAGGGATATTGATCTTTAAGAATAGGCACGTTTCTAATTGCATTATCTATTATTCATATCTACTGCAGCAGTTCCATACAATTCAGAATGAGTAGTAATTACCTGAATGGCTTCACCGTTTCATTTACAGAGCACAGAGAAAAAAAACTAAATATGTAAACTTCCTAAACCTACTATAGCAAGAAAGGAGTAGAAGAATAGGGAAGATTAGAGGAAAGCATTGGAGGAACAATATGTGGGAAACAAGCAGAAGGGTTGCAGGGGAGAAGAACGGGGCAGAGAAACAATGAAGGTGAGAAGAACGGGGCAGAGAAACAATGAAGGCGAGAAGAACGGGGCAGAGAAACAATGAAGGCGAGAAGAACGGGGCAGAGAAACAATGAAGGCGAGAAGAACGGGGCAGAGAAACAATGAAGGCGAGAAGAACGGGGCAGAGAAACAATGAAGGCGAGAAGAACGGGGCAGAGAAACAATGAAGGCGAGAAGAACGGGGCAGAGAAACAATGAAGGCGAGAAGAACGGGGCAGAGAAACAATGAAGGCGAGAAGAACGGGGCAGAGAAACAATGAAGGCGAGAAGAACGGGGCAGAGAAACAATGAAGGCGAGAAGAACGGGGCAGAGAAACAATGAAGGCGAGAAGAATGGGGCAGAGGAACAATGCAGGGGAGAAGAAAAGAAGTAAAGTAATAGGTGATAAGAACTTGGTGGGGGAACAATAGGATGCAAGAACGGAACAGAATAGCAAGGGAGAAGAAAGCAGTGGAGGAACAATATTGGGTGGGAAAAAAGCAGAAGGGTGGCAGGTGAGAAGAATGGGGCAGGAGGAACAATGCATGTGAGAAGAACGGGGCAGAGGAACAATGCAGGTGAGAAGAAAGAAGTAGAGCAATAGGAGGTGATAAGAACTTGGTGGGGGAACAATAGGAGGCAAGAAAGGAACAGAAGAACAATAGCAATTGAGAAGACAACAGTGGAGGAATGGAGCAGAGGAATGGAGTCAGGTGAGACGATCCAAGCAGAGGAAGATCGCCAGGTGATAAGAATGCAGTGGGGGAACAATAGGAGGAGAGAAAGGTACAGAGGAACAATAGAAGGTGAGAACAGAGCAGAAGAATAATAGGAAGTGGGAACAGAGCAGAGGAAAAGTGGCAGGTGAGAAGAACAGGGTATAGGAAGAATGGGAGGCGAGAAGAATAAGGCAGAGGTACATCGAAATCTTTAGTTCCAGGGCTATAAAGCACTTACCGTAGATACCGGAGTATAGAGTGACCCGAATATAACGCGATGGATAGAGATTTATTATGGAAAAGAGAGAATACTCAAGACTCGAATATAATGCGAGGAACAAAATTATACTGTACCGGTAAACAATTAAAATTCTTTCAGATTCTCTTAACACAGTCAGGCTCCCCCTCAGGCCAGGGTGCTCTGCTCTAGAATGATTGCAGTTGTTACCAAGTATGAAGCCGCCGGCCACCTGTCTTCTTTACTAGCGAATAGATGGCCGGCGGAGGCGAGCGAGGTGAATGATTGGCTTAAACGGAGCGTGCCCTCTGGCCGAGATAGATCCCACCTCTCCCGAATCCGGGAGTTCCTGAAGTGTTTGCAAGCATCAGGGAGCCCGCATTCACTTCAGCGAGACTACTGGAACTTCCGGGAGACTTGGGATCCAGAGAAAGGGAGGTTTTTGTTTTTATTTACACGTGATTCAGACGTCGCGAATATAACGCGACCCCTCCAATTTTAAGGTAAAATTTTGTCACCAAAATCTAGCAGTATACTCGAGTATCTACAGTAATTCAGCACTGTGTAGGAGGTTTTTGCTGTTCTCTGCTGTTAATCTTACGCTGTTGACAGTCCTGTATGCAGTAAAAAAAAAAAAAAAAGACAAAACCCTGACAGGTGTAGGTGGAGTATAGGTTTCATTATTTTAAAATATAAATGCATTGTGTAATATAAACATATTTCATTCGCTCAAAGTATCCAACTTTAGGCCTGAATCAATAACCAAAACAAGAGATACACGACTGAATTTTTTTTTCAAATAAATGGCCGACAAGTGATCCTTCATACAAATTTTATTATATATTATTGGTTACATAAATGAGATGTTCAGAACAATTTTCAATGTATAAAAACCCCCAAACATATATAAAACTGAAAATTACAAAGTCTCTTTGACACACAATGTCAGTGGGATTACACAACCTTTATTTGGCCACACTGAACCACAACACATCAGCCAGCAATGGGTTGTGCAGCCTTAGCTCGATATGGGTTAATTTGTCTTGAATGTGTTCTCAAAGATATCACAATATTTATTCCCCCCCCCCCCCTTATCTCCCCGGGAGATATAACATTTTTCAGCAAAACACTGATCTTTACAATTCCAGTTTGATTAAAAAATGTAAATACTGTAAAAACATCCTAAAATTTGATCTTTTCAAAACTCCGTAAAGCAGGAATTTATTCACTAAATACTGAAAAAGTGGCAAAACGATCCAAAAGTTGCTAAAGACAGGAAAACGTCAACAAAGAATACCTTTTAAAGTGGTTACTTTTGCTGGTTCACACATTAGTCATAAGTGCAGGTAAACTGCTGTAATTCAAAGAAAAAAAGGTTTAAAATGATACATTTTTCTTTATAAACAAAGTAACTGAATGGTTGCTGGTTCTGTACTTAGACATAAGTACAGTAGACATGCCGAGTGTAGTGGTTTATAGCTGCACTTTTTCAGGACAGAAATGGAAAGGATGATCCGATAACCTTATGGTACAAATTAACAGGGTTATTCAGAGAAAGGAGAAAACCAGGAGAAAGGCAGGAGAAGAGAACAATCTAGACCAAATAGCAGATTTGGAAAGTGAGATAAATTGGAGAATTTTTCTGTTTTGGCTATTTTGACCTAGAATTTTCTCTTCTCCAGTCATTCTCCTGGTGTTCACCATTCTCTGAATAACCCTGTAAGTCATTTTACCTGCAATATTGTACGTCTGTTCATGGTGTATAACATCACATTATACATATACAGACCTATCAGGGGTCGACAATCTTATCCCCCCAGATATTTGAAACTATCAGGGTTATTCAGAGAGAGGTGAAAACCAGGAGAATGACTGGAGAAGTGAAAATTCCAGGTCAAAATAGCCAAACCAGAAAAATACTCTTATTTATCTCACTTTAAAAATCGGCTATTTGGTCTAGATTGTTCACTCTCCTGGTGTTCACCTCTCTCTGTATAACCATGTATAAGCCATAAAGTAGCGTTCTCAAACTCTGCCCCCCCCGTATGCTTCTGAAAAACAACACCCATGATTCTCTGGCCATTCATTTTTTCGGAGACTCATGGGAAATGTAGTTCCAAAACATCAGGGGGGGGGGGTTGCTGACCCCTGACATAGGACATCTACGTTTAGGACCAGTCGACATAACCGAATGATTCATTTCTGTGAAGTAAAAAAAATATTAAAAGAATAATACTGCACTACCGCCGCTATATAAAATTGTATATGTATAAAACACAAAAACACTGCTGTATAAAAACGAAAAGATGCAGAGGAAAGAACAGAAGGAATTTGGTGTTCGTCAATCATACATGGAACAAACCAATATACGTCAGTATGTCTGGGAATGCTAGTGGCATGCCTATGGATTTCAGTTTTAGCACAGGGAATACTGGTGGCCTACCAGGCAACATGAGTGGCATAACTGAGAAAACTAGTAACATTGGCAGCATACCAGGGAACACTAGTATCATACGTACACTGACTGGCCCAAAACAAAAGGATTTAACCATGCAAATAGGTGCGAGCCTTCCATTTTCACTTCCCTGATGTATCACGGCATTGACATCTTGTACTATGCCCGTGCCGTCGGGCTCAGATTGTGCCCGAGTGGTTCGGGAAGCACGAGACATTTTCACACATGGATTGGCCATCACGTAGTGAAGACCTTAACCCCATTGAGAATCTTTGGGATAATGTGAAGAAGACTTTCCTCATCTTCCAACTCTCCCATCATCAATCCAAGATCTGGCAATGAAAGCAAAAGGCGATCCAATGAAATTGTGTGACTTTTTTTTGCCAGGCAGTGTATAGACCGTATAGAAGATTATCAACCATTAAAACGGACGTGCGCTCCGCCGTGGGGCGCATCGTAATACATCTATTCTGATCAATTGGGACTTATGTGGACGTTTAATCATGTGTCAGCTGTATTGTTTTTTTAGTAATTATGTGACTATATAACTGCGTTATTCTGAACGAACACCTTATCCCTGATGAAGTCTTGCATGTAGCAGAGACGAAACCCGTTGGATGGTGTTCCAACTTTTATACTTTATGTTATTTTAAATAAACCAGTTTTTATTAGAGAACCGCTGGTTTGAAATTTATTTTAAAAGCTCGATTCCAGCTTTACCGATTGATGAACAAGCCTGAAGGAGTTCCTTGGCGACATTCAGACGGTTTGGATTTCAGGAGGCAACACATTCTAACCAGGAGAGGGTAACCAAGCACCGGATATGTGCCTGATTAACATTTTTATCTTGTGAGTGCCATTCCAGCGGGGGCTCAATATATTAAATTATGTATCTGCGGTCTGCACTATGTTTGTATTGATTTGTTTTGCAGATTATACTTCACATTTTTTCACCTGTGTATAGACCGTGTTATAGCTGAGAACACGGGTGGCATATCTATAAACATTAGTGGTATACCTGGGAATAAAAGTGGAATACGTATGTACTTTAGCACACTGTACGTTAGGAACAAAACACATTGCGCTCTATTCCCTAGTGAGCGCTAACTGAAGCGTTCGGATATGCAAACCTTAACGCTAGGATAAGTGACTTTAACGCATGCCCCCCGCCCCATATTACATTCCTGACGCTAAATCCGTGAAAAATCCATTAGCGCACAGGCGAGTCCGCAAGCTTATTGTACTTTGCACACCCTATACTTAACATAGGAAGCGCAATCAGTAATTAGCGTTAGGATAAGTAAGGTATTACGACGTCCTAGCACAAATTTCTTCACGGATGCGCAAAGCAAAGATTTAGCTACATCTAAAAGCTGGTGCTGATTGCACTTTTGCTAAATCATTTATAGCACCCCTAAACCCCCCTCCAATAAATCAGATACTCACCTCTCACCCCGCATTGAGAACGGAGGCCATATCCGCCGCTTCTTCTCAACGGGAGCAGAGTGAGACTGGGGACAAATAGTTCACAGGCTCCTTCTGCGGCCAGATCTTGAAAGCGCAAGATAGCGCAGGGTTTCCGGTCCGGAAGCGCAACCCTCCATGGAGTCCTGTGGACTCCAGGAGATGATACTCGCGTCAAGGCTACTACGAGTATTACTGAGGGGGTATCACTGTGTTCCGGGGCAAGGTTGCCCTGGTATCCAACTTTAAATTAAAATAGGGATGTTATAGGGCACAGGTTTTCCCAGTTAGCATCCCCATTTTAGTGTTAGCTAGGGAATAAGGCCCCATTATGTATTATACCCCCTCCAAGAAAAAAGGAGATAAGTGAGAGGAACACAAGTGGTAAGTGTATCCAAAAGGCACCAGACAACTCCCTAAAATGACCCATTTCCACATTAAGAAAGTGAAGCCCAGCAAGCAGCAGGAAGCACACTTTATTTACCTCAAATCCAGATTTTCCAACACTATGTTTGCAGGTGGAAAGGAGTTCCTGTTTGGTGCAAAAGCTATAAACAATTGAAGTGCTGCTGCTGCTGCTCTACTTCGTTCACTGTACAGAGGACAGACTTCAGACTGTAAGCAGGTAGGCTGTAAAGAAGAGATGCTCAACCTTGTGGTGCTCTAGAATAGGGCTCAAAATTTCAAGTCCCAAGCTACTAGTCAAGCATTAAGAGTTACTCGCCACTAGTTGCCCCACCTAAACCCTATCCTGCCTGCCTCTGCATTTTCACTCGCCCTCATGTAATTTCCACTCGCCAAATGCGAGCAGGCGAGTGGAAATTTTGAGGCCTGCTCTAGAATGTTTCAAAACTACATTTCCCACAAAGCTCTTTTGACCTAATGAGTGGTTGGACATCAAAGGAGATCAAAACATCTGGAAGGTCAAGGTTCAGCATGCCTGCCGTAGAGCAGGGGTTCATAACCATGGTCCTCTAGTCGTTCCCCCCCTAAACGGCCAGAGTTTAAGGATTCACTGTAGACTGAATCCTGTAATCACTGAGCAGCAAATCACATCACCTGTGCTGTGCATAAGATATCTGGAAAACCTGGCCTGTTAGTGGGCTCTGAGGACCAGGGTTGGGAACCACTGATCTAAAGCAGTGTTAACCAACCCTGTCCTGAGGGAGCACTAAAACAGGCCAGATATTTAGGATTACCTTAGGGAAATGCAGACATGATACGGCAATTACCGAAAAGCCAATCATATCAGCTGTGCTGCGCTTCAGATATCCTGCAAACCTGGCCTGTTAGTGGTGCCGGAGGACAGGGTTGGGAAGCACTGCCGTAGAGGGATGCTGATCAGGCAGTGTGAGCCCTCCGTCATTATAAAATTATTATTGAACTTGCTGTGGTAAAAAACTTCATGTAAGACAATGCAATACAATATTCAGTGCTGCAGAGGAGTTATTGCTGTACGTCACCGCAATAGGAGATCGGGAAGTGAGTGATGGGTTACTGACTGTGTGTGTAATGTGTATGTATATTTGTTATTCCGTCTCTCCTATTGTACAGCGCTACGGAACTTGTTGGTTAGAAGTCATGACTTTTTTTTTTTTTTTTGGATCTGACCCCTTCCTAGAATAAGCACCGGTTTAGGTAAATAAACCCCCCCCATCCCAAAGTAAAAAAAAATCTACGTAGTAAGGGGCAATGGGGGGGGGGCGCAGCATAGTACCAGTGGATGCTGCTTGCTTTCTGTGAAGTGATGCTTTAAGCCTTTAAGGAGCCATCTGAAGGTAGGTTTCAAGATATTAATACCATCCCCACCACATGCCAGTACATGAATATGGTATCCCGAGAGTAAAAGGGGACACAGATTGGCAATACCATAAAAAGCAAAATTGGATATAGGGATATATATAGATCTATATATAAATAAAAATCGACAGCCAGATGGTATGGAACAGTTATATTTGCAATAGAATATAAAAATTTAACTATATACAATTTAAAGCCTTGAAAGAAAAATAGAAAATAAAGTATGTTCACATAGAAAAAGATATCCTCTTTTTATAAACATTATGCACAGTATACAGCTGTAAAGCTGTCAGAATAGCACGTATGTCGCATTGTATGTCTAGATCAAAGATAATTAACTTTCTGCATACAACATTCTGTGATGGAGAGCATGGAAACCGTGAGCTGGACATGTTACTGGTCATGTCGGGCAAGGGTCAGCAACCTTGGCCCTCCAGATGTTTTGGAACTACATCTATGATGCTCAACTGCTCATAAGGTTGAATGAGCATCATGGGAGATGTAGTTCCAAAAACATCTGGTGGGTCAAGGTTGCTGACTCAGACTGAGATGCATGATAGTAATTACATTATTATTTTGTTGTAAAATTAGTGGGCGTTTTTGCTGAGCAAAACTGGGGTGTAGAAGAGCTTACAGACATTGGGCTTGATATAATTTTATAGCAGCAGATTTTTCAAGAAAAAATAATATATTGGCGAGTATGAGCAGAATTACAATAAATGGCTCATTACGGATAAAATTAGAAATTGTATCTAAACGAATCCCTGTTAGCAGGGGTCAAGTCCTACAAAAATAAGTGAGTGAACTCACAAATTTCTGTATATTCTGGTCTCAAAGATTACTGGGAGCCGCAGCAGCTGCAGCGCTTCTTTATGCATGATAATGTCGGTCTTCTGGCAAACACTGAGAAAGTGTCATCAACATTCTTAAATCTTGGAAATACTCATATATAGGACAGTTTTATAAAATCGTATCTATATAGAAAGGTATTGCAGCTTCCCAGTATATAAGACAAAAAGGGAACTAAGTTCCTCCTGCTAAAATAGTCCCAAGCGTTCCTGCATGACTTGACCCCTGCCGGTCAGTAAACCTAACCCTAAAAATAACCCTAAGTGTAACCCCTGGGGTTCAGGTCCTTTATGATTAGGGTTAGGTTTTTATTTCTAAAATCAACACCAATATTAATGAGAATATTTGCTGTGATTTTTCTTGATTCCCTGCCTGAAACCCCCCCCAAAAAAAAACAAAAAAAACAAACCCACCCTCCCGCCTCAAAAAAAACCAATTTATCAAGACCTTACAGCACTTTATTTTTTTACTTCGCTTGAAGCTGATATTTTCATTAAATTGTTGATGTGCTAGTGCCAGTAATCAGGATTAATTTTTAATCTGAAATCAAAATGCCGGTATTGCCCCAATTTAAATCTATCAAACTGAAAAACGGGTGAAGAATTGCAGCAGAAAAAGCAGTCGATTTTGGCAATCACACCAAATTAGATCAGGCACACTGTTCTTTCTCGGTGAGCGCAACCGATGGGATTAATATTGGCTAATAAAACCTCCACAGAGAGAATGTGTCAATATCTATTGCACTATTAGATGAACAGCTTCAGGAGGTGTTAGTAAGCCACAAATTTGGATGTAAAGTACCGTAGATACTCAAGCATAGCGCGACCCGAATATAACGCGATGGATAGAGATTTATTATGTAAATGTGAGAATACTCAAGACTCGAATATAACGCGAGGAGCAAAATTATAAAAGTATACTGTACTGGGGAAACCATTAAAATCGTTCCAGGTTCAGCCAGGGTGTTCTGCTCTAGAATGATTGTAGTTGTTACTAAGTATGAAGCCGCCGTCCACCCGTCATCTTACTTGCGATAAGAAGGCCGGCGGTGCGAGATGACCAACGCGGTGAATCATTCACTAATAGCCAGCACGCCGGGAGGTGCCATTTTCTGACCTCCTGCTCATCCAGTGGGTCGTCCGCCAATAGTCAGGGAGACTTGGGATCCCTGAGCAAGGTCAAGTGTTTTTTGTTTTTTTACACGCGATGCAGATGTCTCGAATATAACGCGACCCCTCCAATTTTAAGGTCAATTTTTGTCACCAAAATCTAGCGGTATACTCTAGTATCTACAGTCCTCCCCAAAAATGCAACGATTTATATATTTTTTCTCTATGGGAGAAGCAATAACGATATAAAATGCATTTTAAATCCAAAATATCATGTTTTACATCATGACTTCAATATGAAAATCAGCAACAAGAATTTAAAGCAGCGAAACAGCAAAGGGTAAAGTCTGAGGACCATTCAGACAGAGACCTGATTTTCACATATCGCCGACATGACGAATTGCAAACGACGTTCTCTCTACGAAGATTAAAGTGCAGATTAGCCAGGAAATTACGTTTTCCCACACTAGGATAATCCGCGCCACACGCGTGTTTACGGTACTCTCCGAAACGAAGGCGCTCGTTGAGCACAATTGATTACCTCGTAACAGGCTTCGGTCTGTTTGCATATTATTGACATCAATTGCTTCTGCTGCGTTGCCTGTAACGCGCCGAAACATTGGAAGTCGTTTAGATACAACAAGCCCGTGCAGTATTTTATCGCCGTTTAGCATGAATCCTAGCAGGCACGGCGAGGCGTGTGCCAACTCGCTGCGAGTCAATACAGGGCTGCTTTCTATTCGCCCACTAAATCATAACCTGTTTGACAACAAACACGTTAATCTTTTTCCCGCTTTCCTCCGTTCTCCGCTCGGCACGGTTACATAAAGTCGGTTAAGTGGGGAGGTATTGGATTTCCAGCGGTAAGCACAGCACTCTCAATTACTGCATACTGTGAAAAAGTGCAGACTGCGGCGAGTAATGAAACCGTACGTGAACAGAAGCCAGAGTTTCTCCTTTGGAGGTAGATGGGAAGAATTACAATGCGCTGCTGAGTCGCTGAGGTGAAACGAGAAGATATCTCCATCTTTCAAATGGTTAAAGTGAAAGATGTCTTTTTCTTAACTTGATGCTCCAGCCGTTAAAAGAGGAGGTAGCAAAAAACCTGGTAATATTTTATCTCAAGCGCCGCCATCTTGGCAATAGTATTAACACAGCACTACGTGATCCAATCAGATATGTCGATATTTACCTGGCAGTGAGAGCAAAAAGGGTGGCCAATAGGAGACTGGCAATGGCGTTGCCCAGCGTGTCAGTATTGCACGGTGCACTATTTTTACGATTATTCTTTCTGGTTGTAATATCACCAGGGAATTGTTTGGCAACGACTTTTAGGTACGATCAGACTGCTGAGGTCAGTCAATAAGGCTGTCCATGCACTGGGTTTGTAGTTGGACGACCAACTTTATCATACTACGGAGAAAGAAGTTGAACGACATGGGTTTCCACTGTAAGCGAATATGTACGACCCAGGAAGACAAGCAGACAGGACGCAAAAAAAAATTAAATTTAAAAAAAGGGAAAAAAAAAAACAAACGCTGTAGACCAGACCGCAAAATTTCCGCTCGCATATGGCGAGTGGAAATTAGCTGCGGGCGAGTGGGGCGGATTGACCCGTCGGGCCCGCGAGTTGCTCAGACCCGGATTAGTGGTCCGCCGCCTCCTTGCTTCTCAGCTCCGGTATCGGACTCTTGGAGTCCGAATCCGGAGCTGACCGATCATGACTACCCCCTCCCGCGCGGATTGCGAGGGTCACCAGCCCACCCACGTGATGCATCGCACACACTGCTGCGAGTCGACGAGGCATCACGTGGGTGGGTCAGGTGATGCGTGGGAGGGGCGGCACCAACCCAGCCTCCGTGCTGCAGCACCTCTGACTTGGTAGGTAACTGCTGAAGGGAGGGGTAGGGGGGTTAAAGGAGAGGAAGATGAAGGAAGAGGGGGAAAAGAAAGCGAGGGGTGAAAGGGGGGAAGGGGTAAAAAGAATGATAGGGATAAGAATGAGAATGAAGGGGAAAAAGAAAGGTGAAACGAATGAGGTGAAACAAATGAGAATGAAGGGGAAAAAGAAAGGTGAAAAGAATTAGAATGAGGGGGAAAGAAAGGTGTAAAAAGAATAAGGGGGTGAAAAAAAGGCAGTGGAGCTCTGATACGCTCCTACACACTGCACATTATTGTGAGCTATGGCTGTGATACTCTGATACACTTATACACACTGCACCTTGCTGCATCAGAGCACCACAGCAATAAAACTCACAGTAATGTGCCGTGTGTATGAACGTGAGTTTTATTACTGTGGAGCTCTGTGATACAGTAATGTGCCGTGTGTATGAGCGTATCACTGAGCTCCACAGTAATAAAACTCACGCTCATACACACTGCACATTGCTGTGAGATTTCTATTGCTGTGGAGCTCTGTGATACAGTAATGTGCGCTGTGCATGAGCGTATCACAGAGCTACATAGCAATAAAACTCACAGTAATGTGCATCAGCGAATCACAGAGCTTCCTAACAATAAAACTCACATTAATGTGCAGTGTGTATGACCGTGAGTTATATTGCTGTTGAGCTCTGCGATACTCTCATACACGCCACACATTATTTTTCTTTGTTTAAACTGCTTTATGTTAATTATAATTAAATAATAATTTAAGAGAGTGTGTTTAGGGGCAGATTTAAAGGTAAGGGTTGGGTTAGGTGGGGCAACTGGTGGCGAGTAACTCTTAAGGCCTGGCTAGTAGCTCAGGACCTGAAATTTTGAGCCCTGCTGTAGACCACCGGACTGCAGAAAAAAAACTAAAACGGAATTTTTCTATTCTTCGAATAGGCATTTAAACCAATGAAAAAAATGCATTTACAAAATGTGTAGAAATTATAAAAAAAAGTCTGGCGGAAAATAAAAAAAACAGCCTTTTTAAAAAATTTGGGAATCTAAAATTTTGTCAAAAAAAATACAAAGATATTCAGAAAATAAAAGGACATTTTGCTGAAAATGAAAAGAAAAATGGCTTAATAAAAATAATAGATTATCTTACATTGAAACCTATGATATTCACCGGTCGAACTGGACCACCGAAAATCAGGGCATTTTTTCACGTATGCTGTACCAGATCGTTAGTCTTTGTCCGACAAATCCCGTTCAAATGGGAAAGATCGCTAGTCTGATGTAGTCGCCTGAAGTCGTCCGACGGAAGTCAGAGGCACTGGACGAGGGTTGAATCTCCTCTGTGTTGTGGGATTAGTCGGACGCATACAGACGCAGTGGACGGCCAGCCCAAGTTACACAAAAGAGATGTAGTCTAATATTCAGCACTGGGATAGAATTAAACACTGACAGGACATCGATGACCATCGGGTAAAAGAGCCATAAAGTAAACCAGAAAAGCCTTTAAAATAGGCCACATATTACTGTAAAATAAAATGATAAAAATCTAGATTCTCAGAGGTTTCATAGGTCATAAGAAAACGACAGCTCATAAATTACCTAATTTAAGAGAATGAAGCTTTGATGAATAAGTTTCAGTGGTCAAAAAATATGATGAATCCCCTATCAGAAAGAGCTCCAGACTTTGTGAGGCCTAAGGCGAAACGTAAACATAAACGGACACCCATAGTGGAAAAAAAATAGCGATACAAAATTAACTGTATAATTTGTGGATTTTAAACCCGACAAATCATATGATCTTGTAATTCATAGCCTTTAGAAATATATTAGTGTCACACACACGCACCACACATTACTGAGAGTTTTATTGCTCTGCAGCTACGTGATATGTTCATACAGCACATTACTGTGAGTTCTATTGCTCTGCAGCTCTGACACACTCATACACAGTTTTATTGCTGTGGAGCTCTGTGAAACACAGATATACATCGCATACTACTGTGATGTTTATTGTTGTGGAGCTCTGTGATACAGTAATGTGCAAGAGTGTGAGTTTTATTTCTCTGGTGCTTGTGACATGCTCATACACACTGCGGGCTCTATTAAATTCTTTGCGCAAAAACGCTCACGCAGCGCGTTAATTTGTGAGCGAAGCGTTAAACGCACGTAAATTAACACTGGTATTACAATCCGAGCACATTTTTTTCATCCGTCAAAAAATAATGCTCGTAAAAAAAGCACAAAAACACTGCGCGCAGAAATCAGTGTGCGGACAGTTTTTTCACGCGATTCAGCCAATCAGAATTAAGAACCACAATGGTCTCCGGTTCAGTTTTTGCACCTGTCAAAATCAATCTGAGTTATATGCTGAAGCAATAATAAAAACACGCACAAGTTCTCAATTTTATTGTTTGGGTATGTGTAGAATGTGTAACTATACTTTGCTGTGTTTTTTTTTTGGGCTGGTATATTTGGATTCGGCCAGAACGTTCAGATTTGCCGTTACCACCAGCTTTTAAAAGACGTTAAAATGATGCACGCACACGTTGTCCGTTAAATTTTGCGCATAGATTGTAATACCATCCGCGTACCAGCGCACAAACGCATTTACGCTCACAATGTTAAGTATAGGACGTGCAAAGTACATTACGCTCGCAAAGGGTTCGCGCAGGTTCACCCGCATTAGACGTTAACGTGCATTTTTTGCATAGACGTTGTAGTACGACGTTCTGCGCAAAAGGTTTTTGCCCCTCGCGTTAATGCGTTTTTGCGCACGCGTTAACGTTTGCACGAAGAATTTAATAGAGCCTTGCCTGTTTTATTGTGGTTTCCAGGAGAGGGGCAAATAAATCCTTTTTTTTCCCCGAGGGGGTGGGCTAATAATGGGAGGTCTAGTTCAGAAATATCTGGGGGCGCAGAGATTGAGATCCCTGCTTTAAAGGGGTTAAACATTAACCACTCCTGAGCCCATCCGACAACTTAGTGTAGTTTTAAAACTTGCCTTAAATCCAATTCTGGTCCACATATCACATGTTGCGGCTTCCTGCAACCTGCATGAGGTCATGTGATCTTTAGCTTGAGCATCCAGCCAATCCAAAGGCTCTCAATACAGCCATTGGTTGCATCTTTTTATGTCCCAAAGCCCTGGGACCTGAACTCAGTGCTCAGGCTCTGGGTAGGTCTAAGCAAGCACCTGTTTTCGAACAGGGTCGGCACCCCCGGCAGAGTGACAACTCCAACGGCATTGAGTGGACACGATGAAGAGAGTGTCAAAGTTTCCAGCTTCTCCACATCCATCTAAAACGGAAATTCTTCCCAATTCTCAAACAATTCTTCCCAAATCAAGAAACGAACATGTTCTTGAAAAAACACTTACTTTGTGTAAAATTGTAATTTTGCCCCCGCTTTTACATTTTTGCAAAAAAAAGAAAGAACTTTTAAAAAAAACCTCTTTGCTAAAAAAAGTTAGTGCAATATAAATAAGATTATGCTTCACACATAAAGAAAAAAAAACACGAAACAGGACATAGTGATGAATTCCAGCATTTTGATGCTGGAGGTAATGGTTTTTGTATTCTTTAAATATAAAACTGTTGGGAATATTTTCAAGGTCTGCTCAGAGCCTGAGCATTAGTTATCAAAGCGTCACAATTCTCCCCAAACATTGGTGGTTATTATGGGGATTGCTTACCATACAGCGACGTATGATGACGGAATTTATTAAATTGGAGTCCGAGTATTGGGAATGCAGCAGGTAGTAGTATTCGTTCGGCGCTGTCATCGCGTCCACAATTTTGCAAGAACGGTCTCTTCGACTTGGTAATGGAGTCCTCCGATGCCCGACAAATACCGTCAAATATCATTTTGATGATTGTATCTTTCTCCAGGCCTTAGGAAAAACGAACTAGGGTATTTTCCCCCATATTCTGTTTAACACAAGACAAGCAAACGGACCAAAAAAAATCCCTTATTGCCCATTTGTGCTCCAAAATGTAAAGGTTTCAGTCCTGTGAATGTGGTCCTGCATGGACGATGACTCTCCTCTCGTATAGCTTTTTCATTGTCTTCTCTATCTGCTTCAGGAAAACCTGCGGGATTCTCCCACATAACGTGTGAACGCTTTCAAGGAATTTCGTCTGGAGTGGGTAGTACATCGATTGGTACAGATTACCATCAAATGGATACTGTGTGAGGGGGGAAAAAAACAAAACATTTTATTCATTCCAGAAGAAAAATAGGCCTCACTCAGGCTAGTATACCCAAGATGCAATGTATTCTGCATAAATATTCAACTCGGACATGGTGTTACTCAAAAATCAAGCAAATTATTATCGTCATCCATTATTTATATAGCACCCCAGATTCCGCAGCGCATCGCAAGATCATGTAACCGGAATCACTTGGTTCACTTTCAGGACGGCGCCGGACCAGACACAAGCAAGGATTGCCTGAACACGAGTCTCTTCAGGAAAGGCAAACTTTATTGTGTCGTCACACAAATGTTCACCCAGGATTGAATCGCAAAAAGTGAGCCTCGTCTCCCCCCCGACAAGGGGTTTTATACCCCAAATACATAATTAGGTACATCCCAATTAGCCCACCTCCCGATGACACTTTATTCCACCCCACGTGGGTTAATACCTCCCATTGTTAGTACAAAGGAATTCCATACATTGACGATAAATTGGCAAACTTCATGTTAGTCTGACAGATTGTGATTTGCTGCCGCACTCAATCCGGGCCGTGCCCACCTCCCTAAAGGCTATGCTTATTTTTATACAGATAAAGCATGGTCTGGTTTCTATGCTTTCCCTGTATCTCTGCGAGCCCCAACGACCTTGACATATCTTTCTCTGTGCCTGGAACAGCAGAGATCTCTCTCTCAGCGCTTTAATTGTTTTTCTACTAATCTCAGCACGAGCAGAAAATTCGAGAGAATGAACCGTACCCTAAAGACTCTGATGTCCGAATTGTGCCACTACAATCAGTGTGCGAGCAAATACAAAAGTGCCATTTTCTACCATTTTTTGGAGCCGTCATGTCTACAGGCTCGAGAAGTTTAACTACTCCTGCAGCTATTACAGCCGAGGTTGCACCCCTTTAATGTAAATAAACGGCTCCTACACTTTGTGTTGGACCAGTTAATTTGCCGATTGAGGGAGAAGAACAGGAGGTTCCATGATAGCTCATTTCTTCCCTTCTATAGTGGGCATTAAAGAAGAAAAAAAATTCAGGGCCTTGTTACAATCTTAACGCTAGTACTCAGATATGTGCGTGTTATCGCTAGGTTAAGTGACTGTAACGCATGCCCCCATATTACATCCCTAACGCTAGAGATGTGCATTCGTTTCGAGAAAAAAAAAAAAAAAAAAAAAAATCGACATTTGGAACGAAATTTGATAATTCGTATTCGGAAGTACTTCTGAATAACGAATCGATACGGTATATAACGAATTTATTTAGTTTTACACTGTGTCATCATCATAAAACAAAAATTTTAATAACCGATATCAACCATCGAATTTGAAATGAACTATCAAATTGATATCAACTATCGAATTGATCTTAACTTGTTTATTTTATTTATTTATAAAAGGATTTTACCAGGAAGGATACATTGAGATTTCTCTCGTTTTCAAGTATGTCCTGGGTTCGAGAACATTGAGTGGTTACAGAAATACAAAATAGTAAAATGCAAGATACTAACACAAGACCAAATACACAGATTAACAGAAAAATAAATATGGAGGAAATAAAGTCATTATGTTACATGTTTACAGGTGCATTTCGTATTGAGGTATGCTAATAGGGAGCTCTTAAGGGACTTTAGACTGGGGGAAGATTTGACGGCGTCTGGGAGGTTATTCCATATTTGCGGTGCTCTGTAGGAAAATGAGGATCGAGACATTTTCTTTTTGTATTGCGGTATTGCAAGTAAGGTGCTGGTCCTGGATCTGAGTTTATAGGATGAGGGAACTGCCGGGGGAAGCAGCATATTCAGGTAGGGTGGTAGCTTCCCAGAGAAGCTCTTAAACACCAGGTTGGAAAGGTGAAGGGTGCGTCTAGAGTCCAGCGATGGCCAGTTTAGTTCTTTTAACATGTCACAATGGTGGGTCATGTAGTTACATTGTAGCACAAAGCGACAGAATGAGTTATACAATGTAGTAAGTTTCTGGAGGTGTGTTTGCGGGGCGGCTGCATACACTACATCTCCGTATTCAATGGCTGGCATAAGCATTTGTTGTACAATCTGCTTTCTTACCGCGGGGCTCAGGCAGGATTTGTTTCTGTACAGGGCACCTAGTTTGGGGTAAAGTTTAGATGAGAGTTTTTCGATGTGGGGGCCAAAAGATAGATTTGGGTCTAACCACATACCTAGGTATTTGAGAGAGGTGACTGTGGTCAGTGTGCCATTTGATTTTGTCCCAACACATAGATGGGGTGTTTGCAATTTGTGTAGTTTAGGTGCGGTTCCAAAGAGCATTGTAACCGTTTTGTCAGTATTTAGAAAAAGTTTGTTATTTGCTATCCACTTTTCTACCCCTGTGAATTCTTCTTGCAGCACGGCCTCCAGCTGCGGGAGATTTGGTTTGCTGGTATAGATTACCGTGTCGTCTGCGTACATGTGTACAGTTGAAGCTTTGCAGACATTGGGCAGATCGTTTATGAATATTGTGAATAGCAGGGGGCCAAGTATCGAGCCTTGGGGTACACCGCACGTGACTGGGAGGGGAAGGGAAGTGCTGTCAGAAATGGACACAAATTGAGACCTATCAGACACATATGATTGGAACCAGGTTAACGTACTATCACCAATACCAGAGTTTTTAAGTTTTTGTAATAGGATGCCATGGTCTACTGTGTCAAAAGCCTTGGCAAAGTCCAGGAAGATGGCTCCAGTTAGATTTCCTTGTTCCATGCCCGCTTGGATATCATTACAAACTTTTAGAAGGGCAGTTGTAGTTGAATGGTTTGGACGAAAGCCTGATTGATCTGGGGTTAAATAGTTCTGATACTGATAATAATCACGTAATTGAGTGTAGACACATTTTTCCAGAATTTTTGACATTACAGGGAGCAGTGATATTGGGCGGTAGTTGGATACCAAAGTATTGTCTCCACTTTTATGGATAGGTACCACCCTTGCAGTCTTCCAGAGTTTGGGTATGTATCCAGTCGCCAGTGATTCATTAATCAGGGTTGCGACAGGTTTAGCAATTGCTGGTGCACCGATTTTCAGCAGCATTGCTGGGATTTGATCAGGTCCAGACTGGTATTTCATTTTTTGGTTACGGAGAAGTTTAGTGATGGCACTGACAGGCACAGGCCTAAAGCTGAATAGGTCTGGGTTACGGGGTTTTTGCACTGTTGGTGGGTCCTGACCTGCGTGCGGCCTTTCTGAATGCGTTTCATTTCCTAGCTTAGCAATGAGGGTGGTGGCGCATCCAACAAAATAATTATTAAAAGCATTTGCTACATCTAGGGGGTGTTGTACAGTTTGGTTGTTTACTTTTAAAGCAGCTGGTTGGGAGTGGCTGGGGGGTGCTTGTATGTTACTTATGATTTTCCAAAAATTTCTGGGGTTTGATATGTTATTGTTTAAATTTTCATTGAAGTATTGGGCTTTAGCCATTTTTGTTTCTTTTGTGCATTCATTCCGGCATTTTCGGTATTCACCGTGATCGTTCATGGATCCAGTACTCTTGAACTTTGACCACAGGGAGTCTCTAAACTGGTACATATGCGTAAGGTCAGCTGTAACCCAGGGGAGATGTGCCCCTTTTACTCGCACTTTACGCAGCGGGGCATGGGAATTCCAGACTTGCAGGAGCTCAGACTGAAAGTATTCAACTGCACAGTCTAGGTCTGGGATTAGGTTTAGCCTGTACCAGGGGAGCTGTATGAGATCACTTAGGAAGGATTCAAGAATAAATTTCTTGAAAGACCTGGTGGTTATTACCTTTGGGGGAGATTTCAAGGCCTTTATTTTGCGCACGCAATACACTAGACAATGGTCACTAAAGCTATTAGCAAGAACGCCTGCCTCCTGTATTCTATCAGGAGATGAGGAGAGAATCCAGTCCAGCAAGGTATGGTTAGGGCTTTTCATATTAATGCGAGTGGGGGAGGAGATTAATTGAGTTAGCTGCAAAGTTTTAAACAGCGAGCAGTGTTTACTGTTTTTAGGATTTAGCCAATCTGTATTAAAATCGCCGAGGACCAGCAGTTCACTTTTTTGGTTTTGGGCAAGTAGGTTATTAAGGATTTGAGATATATCAGAGAGGGAGTGCACTGGAGAGCTCGGTGGACGATACAACCCAGCAACAATGATTGATTTACTGAATGGGATCTCAACTATACCAGAGAGGAAATCAAAGGTGACAGGAGAGCTAGAGGTCTGTAAGGGGGTGAACTTTATGGACTCCTCAACATAAATAACAATTCCCCCTCCTCTCTTTGCTCTGTCTTTTCTATAACATGAATACCCCTGTATTGATATGGCAGAGTCTGGTACTTTTGGGGTTAACCACGACTCTGTGAGCACAATGACTTTGGGTTTGTAATAGCAGCACCAAGCCTGAAGCTCATCCAATTTAGGGAGTAAACTTCGGATGTTACAGTGCACTAATGAGAAGTAATAGTCAGCAAAGGACTTTATGAAACTAATTTAGTTTCACTGTTTAATTTGACTCAAATACTAAATCTGTGACACAGCTTAAAATTTAACCCTAGCTTTTCTTTTAACAGCAAAATTTGATTAATTGGGGCTTTATCTAGTGATCCAAAATTCGAATGGATATCAACTATCCGAAACACGAAACTAAATCAGTTACGAAATTCCGAAAACAAAATGATTTAAAAACATTACGAAAAGAAACTAACCAAAACAACTTTTTAAGCCATGCACATCCCTACCTAACGTTGACGGGTTAACCAATCCGTTACCGCATCGGTGCTTGCATGAGCTTAGTGTACTTTGCCCTCCCTATGTTCGGTATAGGGAGCGCAATCAGTAATTAGTGTTAGGATTGTAAAGTAATAACGCTAATTACCACACCGATGTGGTAACGAAAACGTTAACCACAACTAGAAGCTGGTGCTGGTTCCACTTTTGCAGAATCATTTATCACCAGCTGAAACTCCTCAAAAATCATATACTCACCTCTCATCCCGTGGCAAGAAGGGTGGCCTGATCCGTTGCTTCTGGCCACCAGGAGCAGAGTGAGACTGGGGACAAATAGTCTCCCTCTGCTAATCACTGTGCGGCCCTGCGAGTCAGAGATCGCGCAGGGATCACGGCCCACAGAGACAACCCTCCACGGAGTCCTATGGACTCCAGGAGGCGATCCATGCAGCAGCGCTACCATGAATACCACGGAGGATAGTGTTTCGTTATGGGACAGGCGGCTGAATGAGCACCTGCCTCATAACATGGTTTTCCTCATTAGCGTCCCCATTTAAGCACCATAGCCCTCAGTATTTTAGAACCTGGTGTTAAGTGATTTTGCTTTTGCAAAAATCCCATAACACTTCAATCTATAGGGCTTGTAATACCCCTTACTTACCCGAGTTCCCACAGTTCAGAGGACAGCCCGATGCACCACATTCTCTAGCAGCAAGCAGTGAAGGACAGGGAACAAATCGTTCCCAGTGACCTTCCACAGATCCCACGTGATCACGCTCAATGAAGCTTGTGCAGGATTGTGATGGGCTCTGCAGGATTGTGATGGGCTCCATGGAGTATTATGGACTCCAGGAGCTTATACCACTAGCACCGCTGCCAGTATCTGTCAGTGGGTGAAAAACATTCCAGATTGAGCCTCTGATACAGCGGATTGGTTGGAAAAGTGGTGATTTCAACCTTTATCACAAAACTGAAACCGCTGAAAGAGCTTGAAAGCGTAAAAACATCAGGTTTTCATTCTTAAATTCCAGCGTAAAATTTGCAAGTCCCCATCGATGCACCCCTTAGTAAACTAGATTTTATGTTATACCTTTCACATGGATTTAAACATGTTCTTTATGACTATGTTCAAGATCATTTGTTGAAATTACGATTCACGCGCATAATGTGTTATACGTTAGGAAAGACTTACATCACGTATCACTTCATAAAACGCTTTGAAGGCCGGCTGCTTGTCATCATGGTACACGCCACGGTTGCCATGAAGAATGGACACCCCTTCATCCTCTGCGGTTTTACAGTTACTTCCGTACATACAGTGGTCAGGGCGGTAATTCCACTGACATGGAAATACGTAAAGGTTCTCTGGAATAAAAAAAAAAAAAAAAAACACTTTCAAGATCGGAGAAATGGCGAAAAATAAATATTTAGCCTTAAATTTAACAATGCATCTTTATGTCAGCTAATGTTTTTTGATGCCTGGTGAATCAATGAACAATTGTACTAGAATGAGGATACAGAAGGTGGAAGCTGCGCTAAGAAGGTAAAAAAAAAAAAAAAAAAAAAAAAGGAGAAAACAGTGCGCTCATGGAACCAGCGAAACCAAGTACAACAGCACAATAGAAAAAAATTAAATAAAAACGGGGCGCAAGCCACTCCACATAGATAGGAGCCTTTAACATGAAGGACGCAAGCCGCCATCTGGAGTGTCTGGTGCCCCTTTTATTTCCCTGTTGTGCCGTCGTGACATACACAGAATACGAGTAACATTTAAATAGGCTTTCTGTGCCGGTTGTAATAAAACTTTATGTAAATTCAAACATACTTTCTGTATGTTCTAATAGCAAATGTATAGATCAAGGGCCCTCCAGATGTTCCAGAACTACATTTCCCACAAGACTCAGACAAACTAATGAGTGACCGAGGATCACGGGAGATGTAGTTCCAAAACATCTGGAAAGCCAAGGTAGCCGACGCCTGGTGTATATCAAAAGGGGTCTACAACTAGGACCTTTCGTTCCATTGCTGTATGTGCTGTCCCCCCCCCCCCCTTCTACAACTCCTGCTCACAGTCCACCAATACCCAATGAAGGTTTTCACATGACAACTGGTTTTATATGCATACATACAGAAAAACCCGGTACGTGCCTAATCCCTATCAGGGCGGCTGCAACAACCAGAAGTAATCAGCCCAGTACATGTATATCACATAGGAAAAAAGGGTGTCATCTGCGCTCATCCCTATAGCTCCATGTGAAACAAAACATTTACTTGAATGGCCATTGAAGTATAAGCTCACCTGAAACGTCACAGCACCTCTGGTAGCCCAGTCCTAACTTAATTATAACCAAGAGCTGCTTTTCTAAGCAACCTCATTCTCTCATGCTGCTTTTCAGCTAAGAGACAAAATGGTGGGTTTTATTTATACCCTTACCAGAAACATTTCCACTTTTGGATTAAAAACAAAAACACGGAACGAGACAGGTCATTTTTGCTGCTGCCCTGTTCCGTGTTTTTGTTTTTAATTCTAAAGTGGAAATGTCTCAGGTGAGGGTATAAATAAAAGGTGTCATCTGCGCTTATTCCTATAACATCGTGTGAAACAAACCACATTGTAGTGTAAGCTCACCTGCCGACGTCAAGGCACCTCTAGTGAAGGGGAGTCCTAACCAATGAAACCACAGGCTGCTTTGTAGGAAACCACATATGCTCATGCTGCTATTTCAGTCATGAGGAAGACTGGTGGGCTATTATTTATGCCCTCCCAGAAACACGGTTATAGGAATAAGCGCAGATGACATCCTTTTTTCCTATGTTTTATACATGTTGCTGGGCTGGATACAAGAAAAAAGGTGTCATCTGCGCTTATTCCTATAACACAGTGTTTCTGGGAGGGCATAAATAATAGCCCACCAGTCTTCCTCATGACTGAAATAGCAGCATGAGCATATGTGGTTTGCTACATAGCACCCTGTGGTTTCATTGGTTAGGACTCACCTTCACTAGAGGTGCCTTGACGTCGGCAGGTCAGCTTACACTACAATGGCCATTGCAGTAAACCAAAGCCTCTAATTGTGTTTTGTGTCACACGGTGTTCTAGGAATAAGCGCAGATGCCACCTTTTTTCTTGTTATGTTTTATACATGTTGCTGGGCTGGATACATCTGGTGGTTGCAGCCGATTAGGCGCGACCCCGCTCCTCCTGTACGAGGGTAGAAATAAAACCCACCATTTTGGCTCTTAGCTGAAAAGCAGCATGAGAGATTGAGGTTGCTTAGAAAAAGCAGCTCTTGGTTATAATTAAGTTAGGACTCACCTTTACTAGAGGTGACGGGAAAGGTGAGCTTACACTTCAATGGCCATTCAGGTAAACCAAAACCTCTGATGGTGTTTTGTTTCGCATGGATCTATAGGGATAGGCGCAGACAACACCCTTTTCAACTAGTTTTATATGTATTAATGACCAACATAAAACAAACCTTATATTCCTAAAATCCCCAAAACCTACCTGGGTTGAAGTAAAAGATAATGTTGAGCAGGTCCTGGTCTCCCCATGTGATATAATTTTTGTACTTCTGATATAATGGATGCAGCATCTCCTCCCACGTCAGGCCTGCTGGAATCATGTTGTTCTGTGAAGGAACAAAGACCACGAAACAGAGCGAATCAGGAGTCTAATCCTTGTGTATAAATAGCTGCACTGAGTATTGTGGTGTCAGCACTTCAATGTGTCAAGTTGTCACAAAGTAATGGGGTTATTCAAAAAGCACAGTCTTTGCCGATGTTGCAAACAGTCTTTTAAAAAGCGCCTTTGCTGTACCGCCAACAAACGCTGGCGTTTCACGAAGGAGAATTCCAAACAGCCGCAGGAGGAACTTCTCCCGACAGTGTTTGGGTTTCTATTTTGTGAAACGCTGGCGTTTGTTGCCGTTGCAACAATCCCCTATGTGTATTTGTAGATAAAATTGTGCAGAAATGTCATACGTTGCCGGATTCAGCGATTATAGACTTACATAAAAATAAATAAATTGGAGTGGAACTGGTACATAAACAGTTTATAGTGCAGTATACAGAAAAGGAGTACAAAGTGTATTCACCAACAGTGTCACTAACACCCAGTAATACAAAGCACCTGTTGGGGTCTATTTCGAGAAGTGACCCCCCCCCCCGAGCCGTTAAAGTCTGAATAGCGCTTCCTGCTACTCCCTATTTGTGAAGGATATAAAGCCAATAAACTGGGTTTGAAATATTTTACATTTTTGGTTGGGTTGGACGCTCTGCAATATTAAATATTATTTGTGGGTCTCTGAATTATACCAGTGTATAACCTGATGTTCATTAATAGCTTCTGTGCCAAGCATAAAATGTGTCTTTGTATAACAACACACCTTGTACTAGTTGATGCGTGTGTGTTTTTTCAGGTCTATTCAAAGAAAGGTGAAACTCAGGAACATAACTGGAGAAGTGAAAAATCTAGGTCAAAATAGCCAAATTCTCCCATTTATCTCACTTTCCAAACCTTTTTCAAATATGTATGTATGACGGTGTACGTGCGTTTGTGTACATCAGGGCTTGACAAAGCCAGGAGCCTGGTAGCCACTGGAGAATTTTAATCCTGGCTCCTAAATTTCCAGTTTATTTTACACCAATCTAAAAGAAGTCTTTGGCATCTAAAAACATCTAGTTGGCTTCAATGTTTCCTTCCTGTCTCTTAAATTTAATGTAAATATATCCAGCCCTGGTGTATGTATTTATATATGAGGTCTGTTGTGTGTGTCTGCAGTGGGTAGATCGGGTGTCCAATGACAACAAAGAAAATAAAATAATATCACAACGTCACAATGTACAGATGTTAACAGCACACACATATATATATATATATATAAAAAGAGTGGCCAAACTGCTATTAGAAGCAATGGTCTACACTTCTCGGCTCAAAAAAGTAGCCAAAAGACCACATGCACAAAAAATACCTAACAGCAAAAAGCACCAGGTAACAAAGTGATAAATAATTAGAAGCAGCTAAAATCATAATTTGGGTCAGTTCAAACCAACTCCCAGATGCAGAGGCAGTGTTTCCAACGTTTCGGCGAGGATTGGCCTTTATCAAGGTATACCTTGATAAAGGCCAATACTCGCCGAAATGTTGGCTCCTAGACTCAAAGCAAAGTTGTCAAGCCCCGGTGTACGTGTGTGTGTAGATTGTAAACTCTTGAGCAGGGTTGTCTCTCCTGTTCTGTGTGTTTAACTTATGTATATTTGTTATTCTGTCTCTCCCATTGTACAGCGCAGCGGAACATATTAGCGCTTTACAAATACTTGTAACTGTATGTGTGTGTGCGTACGTACAGGGCCGGCGCTACCACTAGGCGAGCTAGGCGGCCGCCTAGGGCGCAGCGGAGCTCCACAATTTTGAAACCGGCAACATTTTGCGCCGCCGACACCTCTGCACTATTTTTTTGTAAGCGCCAGTGCCGCGGCAGCATCTAATTTGCCGGCGCATAGATACAGTGCGTGATGTTGATGCTGACCGCGCCCACCCCACACGCATGCGTCCACATGAGAGCGCAGCATCAAGACGCGTGGTGGATCCTGAGGCACGGCAGCCAGCAAATGATTTGTTGCTGACAACGCTCCTACGGCTCCCGTCGGGCCCTGGACCAGCCAGCTACGCTACCCACCAGGTATGTGCCAGCTAGCTGCCTGTCCCAGTCTCAGCCCCAACAAATGATCTGCCGGGGTACTGATCCAAGAGTACCACCGGCGACCAATGGTGCCATGAAGCGTCCACCGGGTGCTCCCTCGCAGAGGGTAAGAAATGTAATGGCCAGCTGTACCGTTAAGGCGGCGGCCTCACTTCCGGCTCCTGCCCGGGGACATGTCTGCAGGGAACCCCCTCGCAGAGGGGAAGAAATGTAACGGCGGGGCGGCATCCTCAGGTAGGCCTCACTATCGGAGCCTCAGAGCTCCGCTGCATGCTGCTGAGACAGTGAGGGTCTCAACAAGGAAGAGACAGGATTCGGGGCCCAGTGTGTGCCTTGTGTGTGCGCGTGCCGTGTGTGTGTGTGTGTGTGTGTGTGTGTGTGTGTGTGTGTGTGTGTGTGTGTGTGTGTGTGTGTGTGTGTGTGTGTGTGTGTGTGTGCCACCCGCACACACAGAAGGCACACCCACACACACACAAGGGGTGTGTCTTCTGTGTGTGTGTGTGTGTGTGTGTGCCTTCTGTGTGTGTGTGTGTGTGTGTGTGCGCGCGCGCCCCTTGTGTGTGCGCCTTCTGTGTGCGCCGTCTGTGTGTGTGTGTTTGTGTGGGTGAAGTGGACCTCTGTGATCCGCTAATACACACTGCCCGTTACTGTACGTTTCATTGCTGTGGATTGCTGTGGATTCTGTGATACGCACGCTCATACACACCGTACATTACTGTGAGTTTTATTGCTGTGGAGCTCTGTGATATGCTCATACACATCGCATATTACTGTGTTTTATTGCTGTGGAGCTCTGTGATACGCTCACACATTGCACGTGTTTTTTTTTCGGGGGGGGGTGCAAGTAGCTGGCCTGGCCTAGGGCGCAAAATAGCCTAGCACCGGCCCTGCGTACGTACGTACGTACGTACGTACGTACGTACGTGTGTCTATGTATAATGTGTGTGTATGTACGTGTGTGTTTGCGTATGCATGTATGTACGTGTGTGTATGCATGTACGTACGAGCGTCTGTACATGTGTAAGTGTGATTTGTATGTGGTTATGTATAAGTGTGTATATATAACATAAATACACACAAAAACAAATGTATGTATATTCCCCGTTTACTCCTTGGTAATACTTAAATAGCATTAATAAGGCTGTCAGACATTGAGAAGCGGGATGTTAATGGTTTCCACTTATCTGTGTCCTGTAATAATTCTAGATTCTGTTAATTAAAGTGTGATCGACTGTATTGATTGCGTGCAGACAGCATAATGAATGAACCGCTAAAATTAGTAACGGTTAACCCACCCCGAAGATATCTCCTTAATGTATCTCATTGCAATCCATTTCTCCTGTGCATGTTCTCTGCCAAGTGGTGTGTTAACCATTAAACAGACCTCAGCATCCGCACCTAATGCAATTGACTGGGCGGAGAAGACACATATACGCACAGAGAAATAGGAAAATTATCAGGCGCCGAACAATAACACACCTATGTGGCATGTCAAGCTGCAGGGATGGATTTTTTTTTGGGGGGGGGGCAGCAAGGTGCTACTTGGCAACACAGCTTTGGGGTGGTACATCTCCCTGTCTGATAGTATAGGTTTCAGATAAAATATGACATCCTTTTATAATTTTGTGTTTGTTTGATTTAAAACGTATCGATTCCTTTTTGAGAAATAATAATTTGTCATGTGCAAGCCTTTATATTTTTGTTTAAGAAAAACAAAACAAAACACATCTGTAAATTTTCTACATATAAATAAATCAGGTCCCTTGAAAATACTTTAAAAAAAAAAAAAATTATTAAAATCTGGGTCCAGAATAATGAATTTTGAAAATTTTAAAATCAGCAGGTTGCTAAAGCAGAATGATCCCAAAATTGAAAGTCAAACACTATGGACTGACATAACCATTAACGTATCTGAAAGACACTGATTATGAAAGCGTATCAGACTATAACGGAACCAAAAAGGAAATAAAAATATTGTAAAAAAACGTAATAACATAACCACAGAAGTGGCAAAGCGCAATACATTTTTAACTTTTAGCAATTAGTCTCCGCTTATATTTTTCACCCATGGTTCCCAAAAACGTAAAACCTAAAAATCAGTAAATCAGAGGAATTTGCCTGTTTTTTTTTCAAGTTCAACGAGAACAGTACCTTTAATATTTTCCTTGAAAAAAGCTCCAAGTGAAGAATGACCACTATATTTCAATGTAACAGCAAGTGCCAGGCTGGCTCGCCAATGTATTAAATTTACATTTGTTGGTTGTCCTAATTCAAGAGAAAACACAGCTGTGATGCCCTGGTATTTCCACTCTGTTCAGTTTAACACCCTCTGCAGGAACACCTCTGCTTATACCTCTTGGTTCTACCAGAACTGCAAACATAGCCAACAAGCTGAAATAATATTTCTGAAATCCTTTGACACGCTCCTATAAAACCCCAATTGCCCGACCACATTTAGGGATGAACGACTAGACTCGCTCTAAGGAAACTTAAGCAGAAACATGTGTGCTTGGATGCTTAGAGTATTTCTCTAGAAACTGTTCTAGTGGTGATGGAACCTCAATGAGAACATTGGAGATCTTGAGTTTATAATGTGATGTGGCCAGTTAGCCAGTGACTAAAGATGAACAATACGACTAAAGAAGTTCTTATAATGGTCCAAGTGGGGTATGATGGCTGTCCAGCACTTAATCTACTCCACCCAGCTATCCCTGGGTGCTGGGACAGCCCTTCAAAGAGATGGTTAGGAGAAGTAAATCTCTAACCTTTCTTTTTTCTACATCCGTCAAAAAAAAAAAAAAAAAAAAGACCATGTGGTATCTACAGTATCTTCCGTCAGTACGTATGTCCGTTACGCTCGCAGAGTGCGCTCAGACTGCGTTCGTCTGACATTAGCCTTACAGAACAGTCACCCAACTCACTCCTTGCACACAATTGTTTGCCAAAGTGCTGCTTGTTGAGTCCGTGTGCCACCGTCACCGCTGAAGACCACATGGGCAGTACTGATCAATGATTGTGTGCAGTCAACAAAGTAGGATGATGGTGGCACCTGGCACTGGGTAAGTGTGCTCCATGATATTGCATTAAGATGAATGCAATACCTGTCCCTGATGGGCTACAGTCAGGAAAACTAACCTGAGTGTCCACTACAGGTTAAATTTTAACATAACCACTACAGTCTGTGAGTAACAATACCGCTCAATGAACGCTGTCCAGTAGAACAAGGGAAGAAAATGAATTAATGAGAACATGAGTAGCTAAAGACAAACCATTTACTTTACCTTAAACTGTGTCATCCTGATACGAGTCAAATTCATGAGCATAACCCCAGAATTAAGTCCAGTTGTCCCATAAAACGGGTGACGGGCGAAGCGGCTGTACCAGCCAATCTTTGGTATCTCGTGTTCCGGCGCCATGGCTGCCAGCTGAGTGTCATTAAATTGATGAAGGAAAGCCCAGATATCATCCAGTGGCCTCAGAAATAAAACATCTGTGTCCACGTAGAGTAAAGAGTCCACATCTTTCAAGATCATCTGCCCAAGAAGACATTAAGCATAGTTAGTTGTCTGACTCCAACAACTACGCACCCACTTCCATGCGTTATCCTAGCAACTCCCGATTTATCAGGCAAAACCCTGGACTTGTTGCAACAGCATGTGAATCTGAAAGGGCAATGTAGCCAGCATGGCCATGGTGTGTTGACCGAATGTGTCCCCCTCCCTGGCTGCTGCAACAGGTCTTCAAAGCATAGAGCTCCCTCTGCTCTGAAGGCTGGCATTCACATGCCACAGGGCAGCCTTCCAGGAACTTTGTCAAACCGCAGAATCCACAAAGCTTTAAGAAAACTGAAGCCAGAAACAAATTTTTAGGATCCTATATCACATAGATTGAGATTTTCATATAATAATACATAATCTCTAGATTTTGACATCAGGTTTGTCAACTCTTGTGCTATACTATGCTTATTTTTATACTACACTAAGCAACTAACACATTAAGAAAAAACTACTGGCCGAACATTCATCGCTCTATACCCAGCAAGACACTTCGAATGAGGATAATAATAATATTCTTTTTTGCCTAGCAACAGTGGAGGAAATAACTGGAGATGGTGTACTAAACATGTGTCATCTCCCTTTAATAACATCAGACACGTGTTAAATGACACAAAACCGACATCAAAAATTATATAGTTTAAAAGTCTATTTTTTTTCAAAAAAACATGGTAGGGCATGGCCCCAATTGCCCTTATAGACAAGCCTCCACTATTCTGAGGTTATCCTCAAAGTATCAGGACTTCACAATCAAAATCTGCTTCGTACTACATGTTTACTGACGATACACCAACTACACAGCATGCACCAACATGGAAAACTGTGGGTGCATGCATTAACAGCGTCTTATCTCTAAATCGCAATAGTTAGGACTTGGTATCCTACCAGTACTATAAAAGGAAAGTTATATGGCAATGATCACCATATATATTAGGGCTGTGCAATATTGACAAAATAATCATATTGCGATTTCTTGAATGAATATTGCGATTGCGATTTTATTTGCGATTTAGCCAATTGTTTTTGCTTTATCAAACATGCTACATACATTCTAAATGTATTCAGCACATGGATACTGCCCCAGCACATGGATATACTGCCCCAGCACATGGATATACTGCCCCAGCACATGGATATACTGCCCCAGCACATGGATATACTGCCCCAGCACATGGATATACTGCCCCAGCACATGGATATACTGCCCCAGCACATGGATATACTGCCCCAGCACATGGATATACTGCCCCAGCACATGGATATACTGCCCCAGCACATGGATATACTGCCCCAGCACATGGATATAATGCCCCAGCACATGGATATAATGCCCCAGCTCATGGAAATACTGCCCCAGCTCATGGATATACTGCCCCAGCACATGGATATACTGCCCCAGCTCACCTCTGTGCGCCACATGTTCGGCTCCCTGTTAACTTCCGGCGGCATGGAGCTTGGGCGCTCGCCTGGGGGAACCATGTGACGAGCCGCGAGAATGCGGCTCGTCACGTGGTTCCCCTGCGAGCGCCCAAAGCACCATGCCGCCGGAAGTTAACAGGGAGCCAAAAATTGCAGCCTTATGCGATTTAGAAATTGCAGGGTCGGAAATCGCGATTCGATTGCAATTAATTGCACAGCCCTAATATATATCACTCTGGAAATCATTGTAAATATTTATTTTATATGTAGTTGTTTGTATAATCTTTTCCTTCATTTTTATTTTGTAATGAAATTAAGATTTTTCTGTTTTGCGGACCCTAAATGAATCCTAATTCCACCACCCTCGGAATCATCTTTACACCAAGCTTATATCTGCATTGTTTTTACCTAATAAAACAGAGCTTCTAGCCCTGGGCCCCCTGGTGGAAATTATTTCCAGCATACATAAACAGTTCTAAGTGCCAACGTGCTAATTAATTTCACTTTAGTTAGAAGCAACACACCAGGGATACATCCAAGTAATACGTTATGAGCCCCATTTGTATCTGTAAAGCTTCTTCCTTACATGAAATAAACAGTTTATTAATCCCCGATATGATAAAGGAGAAGAAAGCATACAGATTATTTAAAACAATCTCAGTGCCTTTTAGCTACCAGTAATTTATAAACCACTTTAGGAAATGGGCTTCGAGCAAGGTAAAAGATAAAGTGTGATAGATGGGGAGAGAGACAAGGGCGAGGGGAGAGAGACAAGGGCGAGGGGAGAGAGACAAGGGCGAGGGGAGAGAGACAAGGGCGAGGGGAGAGAGACAAGGGCGAAGGGAGAGAGACAAGGGCGAGGGGAGAGAGACAAGGGCGAGGGGAGAGAGACAAGGGCGAGGGGAGAGAGACAAGGGCGAGGGGAGAGAGACAAGGGCGAGGGGAGAGAGACCAGGGCGAGGGGAGAGAGACAAGGGCGAGGGGAGAGAGACAAGGGCGAGGGGAGAGAGACAAGGGCGTGGGGAGAGAGACAAGGGCGAGGGGAGAGAGACAAGGGCGAGGGGAGAGAGACAAGGGCGAGGGGAGAGAGACAAGGGCGAAGGGAGAGAGACAAGGGCGAAGGGAGAGAGACAAGAGCGAGAGGAGAGAGACAAGAGCGAGAGGAGAGAGACAAGAGCGAGAGGAGAGAGACAAGAGCGAGAGGAGAGAAACAAGAGCAGGGCGAGACACACACACGACAGGGCGAGACACACACACACGACAGGGCGAGACACCCACACACGACAGGGCGAGACACCCACACACGACAGGCGAGACACCCACACACGACAGGCGAGACACACACAGGGCAGGGCGAGACACCACACACGACAGGGCGAGACACCCACACACGACAGGGCGAGACACACACACACGACAGGGCGAGACACACACACACGACAGGGCGAGACACACACACGACACACACACAACACACGACACACACACACGACGACACACACGACACACACACGACACACACACACGACACACACAACACGACACACACAACACGACACACACACACACGACACACACACACGACACACACACACACGACACACACACACACACGACACAACACACGACACACACACGACCGGGCGAGACACACACACACACACACACACACGACACACACACGACACACACACACACGACACACACACGACGGGCGAGACACACACGACACACACACGACCAGGGCGAGACACACACACACACACGGCAGGGCGACACACACACACACGACACACACACACACGACCAGGGCGAGACACACACGACGACACACACACGACAGGGCGAGACCACACACACGACAGGCGAGACACACACACACACACACGACAGGGCGAGACACACACCACGAAGGGCGAGACACACACGACAGGGCGAGACACCACACACGACAGGGCGAGACACACACGACAGGGCGAGACACACACACGACACACACACGACAGGGCGAGACACACACACGACACACACACGACAGGGCGAGACACACACACGACACACACGACAGGGCGAGACACACACGACAGGGCGAGACACACACACGACAGGGCGAGACACACACACGACAGGGCGAGACACACACACGCAGGGCGAGACACACACACGGCAGGGCGAGACACACACACGGCAGGGCGAGACACACACACACGCAGGGCGAGACACACACACGGCAGGGCGAGACACACGGCAGGGCGAGACACACGGCAGGGCGAGACACACGGCAGGGCGAGACACACACGGCAGGGCGAGACACACACGGCAGGGCGAGACACACACGGCAGGGCGAGACACACGGGCAGGCGAGACACACACGGCAGGGCGAGCACACACACACACGGCAGGGCGAGACACACGGCAGGGCGAGACACACGGCAGGGCGAGACACACGGCAGGGCGAGACACACGGCAGGGCGAGACACACGGCAGGGCGAGACACACGGCAGGGCGAGACACACGGCAGGGCGAGACACACGGCAGGGCGAGACACACACGGCAGGGCGAGACACACACGGCAGGGCGAGACACACACGGCAGGGCGAGACACACACGGGCAGGGCGAGACACACACGGCAGGGCGAGACACACACGGCAGGGCGAGACACACACGGCAGGGCGAGACACACGGCAGGGCGAGACACACGGCAGGGCGAGACACACGGCAGGGCGAGACACACACGGCAGGGCGAGACACACACACGGCAGGGCGAGACACACACACGGCAGGGCGAGACACACACGGCAGGGCGAGACACACACACACGGCAGGGCGAGACACACACACACGGCAGGGCGAGACACACACACACGGCAGGCGAGACACACACACACGGCAGGGCGAGACACACACACACGACAGGGCGAGACACACACACACGGCAGGGCGAGACACACACACACGCAAGGCGAGACAACACACACGGCAGGGCGAGACACACACACACGGCAGGGCGAGACACACACCACGGCAGGGCGAGACACACACACGGCAGGGCGAGACACACACACGGCAGGGCGAGACACACACACGGCAGGGCGAGACACACACACGGCAGGGCGAGACACACACACACGGCAGGGCGAGACGCACACGGCAGGGCGAGACACACACACGGCAGGGCGAGACACACACACACGGCAGGGCGAGACACACACACACGGCAGGGCGAGACACACACACGGCAGGGCGAGACACACACACACGGCAGGGCGAGACACACACACACGGCAGGGCGAGACACACACACACGGCAGGGCGAGCACACACACACGGCAGGGCGAGAGACACACGGCAGGGCGAGAGACACACGGCAGGGCGAGAGACACACGGCAGGGCGAGAGACACACGGCAGGGCGAGAGAGACACACGGCAGGGCGAGAGACACACGGCAGGGCGAGACACACACGGCAGGGCGAGACACACACACGGCAGGGCGAGACACACACGGCAGGGCGAGACACAAACACGGCAGGGCGAGACACACACACACACGGCAGGGCGAGAGACACACACGGCAGGGCGAGAGACACACACGGCAGGGCGAGAGACACACACGGCAGGGCGAGACACACACACGGCAGGGCGAGACACACACACGGCAGGGCGAGACGCACACACACGGCAGGGCGAGACGCACACACGGCAGGGCGAGACACACGGCAGGGCGAGAGACACGGCAGGGCGAGAGACACACGGCAGGGCGAGAGACACACGGCAGGGCGAGAGACACACGGCAGGGCGAGACACACACAGGGCAGGGCGAGACACACACACGGCAGGGCGAGACACACACGGCAGGGCGAGACACACACACGGCAGGGCGAGACACACACACACACGGCAGGGCGAGAGACACACGGCAGGGCGAGAGACACACACGGCAGGGCGAGAGACACACACGGCAGGGCGAGACACACACACGGCAGGGCGAGACACACACACGCAGGGCGAGACGCACACACACGGCAGGGCGAGACACACACACGGCAGGGCGAGACACACGGCAGGGCGAGAGACACACGGCAGGGCGAGAGACACACGGCAGGGCGAGACACACACGGCAGGGCGAGACACACACGGCAGGGCGAGACACACACGGCAGGGCGAGACACACACGGCAGGGCGAGAGACACACGGCAGGGCGAGACACACACAGGGCAGGGCGAGACACACACACGGCAGGGCGAGACACACACGGCAGGGCGAGACACAAACACGGCAGGGCGAGACACACACACACACGGCAGGGCGAGAGACACACGGCAGGGCGAGAGACACACACGGCAGGGCGAGAGACACACACGGCAGGGCGAGAGACACACACGGCAGGGCGAGAGACACACACGGCAGGGCGAGAGACACACACACGGCAGGGCGAGAGACACACACTGCAGGGCGAGAGACACACACGGCAGGGCGAGAACACACACACCAAGGGCGAGAGACACACACGGCAGGGCGAGAGACACACACACGGCAGGGCGAGAGACACACACACGGCAGGGCGAGAGACCCACACACGGCAGGGCGAGAGACCCACACACGGCAGGGCGAGACCCACACACGGCAGGGCGAGACCCACACACGGCAGGGCGAGACCCACACACGGCAGGGCGAGACCCACACACGGCAGGGCGAGAACACACACACACGGCAGGGCGAGACACACACACACGGCAGGGCGAGACACACACACGGCAGGGCGAGACACACACACGGCAGGGCGACACACACACGGCAGGGCGAGAACACACACGGCAGGGCGAGAGACACACGGCAGGGCGAGAGACACACGGCAGGGCGAGAGACACACGGCAGGGCGAGAGACACACGGCAGGGCGAGAGACACACGGCAGGGCGAGAGACACACGACAGGGCGAGACACACACACGACAGGGCGAGACACACACACGACAGGGCGAGACACACACACGACAGGGCGAGACACACACACGACAGGGCGAGACACACACACGACAGGGCGAGACACACACACGACAGGGCGAGACACACACCACGACAGGGCGAGACACACACACGACAGGGCGAGACACACACACGACAGGGCGAGACACACACACGACAGGGCGAGACACACACACGACAGGGCGAGACACACACACGACAGGGCGAGACACACACACGACAGGGCGAGACACACACACGACAGGGCGACACACACACGACCGGGCGAGACACACACACGACAGGGCGAGACACACACACGACAGGGCGAGACACACACACGACAGGGCGAGACACACACACGGCAGGGCGAGACACACACACGGCAGGGCGAGACACACACACGGCAGGGGGAGACACACACACGGCAGGGCGAGACACACGGCAGGGCGAGACACACGGCAGGGCGGGCGAAGACACACACGGCAGGGCGAGACACACACGGCAGGGCAGACACACACGGCAGGGCGAGCACACACACACACGGCAGGGCGAGACACACGGCAGGGCGAGACACACGCAGGCGAGGCAGCGCGAGACACACGGCAGGGCGAAGACACACGGCAGGGCGAAGACACACGGCACGCAGACACACGCAGGGCGAGACACACGGGCAGGGGCGAGACACACACGCGGCAGGGCGAGACACACACGCGGCAGGGCGAGACACACACGCGGCAGGGCGAGACACACACGCGGCAGGGCGAGACACACACGCGGCAGGGCGAGACACACACGCGGCAGGGCGAGACACACACGCGCAGGGCGAGCACAACACACGGCAGGGCGAGAGCACACCACGGCAGGAGCGAGAGACCACACGGCCTGCAGGCGAACACGCAGCGGCAGGCAAACGACACGGCACACGTCACGGAAGCGATACAGGACCCACGAGTAACACACGGCGGCGACACACACACGAGCACGGCCGGGCGAGACACACGCAGGGCGAGACACACACACACAGGCAGGGCGAGACACACACACGGGCAGGGCGAGACACACACACGCAGCAGCTCGGAAGCCAACACACGGCAGGGCCGAGACACACACGGCAGGGCGAGACACACACGCGGCAGGGCGAGACACACACACGGCAGGGCGAGACACACCCACACAGGGCAGGGCGGAGACACACACACGGCAGGGCGAGAGCACACACACACGGCAGGGCGAGACACACCTGGCAGCAGGACACACGGGCGCAGACACACACACGCCGGCAGGGCGAGACACCACCACACACGGCAGGGCGAGAGACACACACACGGCAGGGCGACGACACACACACACGACAGGGCGAGACACACACGGCAGGGCGAGACACCACACGGCAGGGCGAGACACACACGGCAGGGCGAGGAACCACACGGCAGGGCGAGACACACAACACGCGCAGGGCGAGACCACACACACACGGCAGGGCGAGAAACACCACACTGGCAGGGCGAGAACACACAACACACGGCAGGGCGAGACCACACACACGGCAGGGCGAGACACACACACACGGCAGGGCGAGACACACACACACGGCAGGGCGAGACACACACACACGGCAGGGCGAGACACACACACACACGGCAGGGCGAGACACACACACACGGCAGGGCGAGAGACACACACACACACGGCAGGGCGAGACACACACACGACAGCAGGGCGAGACACACACACACGGCAGGGCGAGACACACACACGGCAGGGCGAGACACACGGCAGGGCGAGACACGGCAGGGCGAGACACGGCAGGGCGAGACACACACGAGACACACGGCAGGGCGAGACACACACGGCAGGGCGAGACACACACGGCAGGGCGAGACACACGGCAGGGCGAGACACACACGGCAGGGCGAGACACACACGGCAGGGCGAGACACACACGGCAGGGCGAGACACACACGGCAGGGCGAGACACACACACGGCAGGGCGGAGACACACCGGCAGGGCGAGACACACGGCAGGGCGAGACACACGGCAGGGCGAGACACACGGCAGGGCGAGAGACACAGGAGGCAGGGCGAGACACACACCACGGCACAGGGCGGAGACACACGGCAGGGCGAGAGACACACACACGGCAGGGCGAGAGACACACGGCAGGGCGAGACACACACACACACACGGCAGGGCGAGACACACACACACACACATCACACACGGCAGTGCGAGACACACACACGGCAGTGCGAGACACACACACGGCAGTGCGAGACACACACACGGCAGGTGCGACACAACACACACGGCAGGGCGAGACACACACACGGCAGGGCGAGACACACACACACGGCAGGGCGAGACACACACAACGGCAGGGCGGAACACACACGGCAGGGCGAGACACACACACGGCAGGGCGAGACACAACGGCAGGGCGAGAGACACACGGCAGGGCGAGACACACACACGGCAGGGCGAGACACACACGGCAGGGCGAGACACCACACGGCAGGGCGAGACACACACGGCAGGGCGAGAGCACACACACGGCAGGGCGAGACACACACACGGCAGGGCGAGACACACACACACACGGCAGGGCGAGACACACACACACGGCAGGGCGAGACACACACACACACGGCAGGGCGAGACACACACACACGGCAGGGCGAGACACACACACACGGCAGGGCGAGACACACACACACAGGGTAGACACACACGGCAGGGCGAGACACACACACGGCAGGGCGAGACACACACACGGCAGGGCGAGACACACACACGGCAGGGCGAGACACACACACACGGCAGGGCGAGACACACACACACGGCAGGGCGAGACACCACACACGGCAGGGCGAGACACACACACGGCAGGGCGAGACACACACGGCAGGGCGAGACACACACGGACACCACGGACGAGCAGGGCGAGACACACACGGCAGGGCGAGACACACCACACAACGGCACGCGAGACACACACACGGCAGGGCGAGACACACACGAGGGGCGAGACACCACACGGCAGGGCGAGACACACACACACGGCAGGGCGAGACACACACACGGCAGGGCGAGACACACACACGACACGGCAGGGCGAGACACACGGGCAGGGCGAGAACACACGGCAGGGCGAGACACACACGGCAGGGCGAGACACACACACGGCAGGGCGAGACACAACACGGCAGGGCGAGACACACACACACCGGCAGGGCGAGACACACACACACGGCAGGGCGAGACACACACAGGCAGGCAGGCGAGACACACACACGGCAGGGCGAGACACACACACGGCAGGGCGAGACACACACACGGAGGGCGAGACACACACACACACACGGCAGGGCGAGACACACACACACGGCAGGGCGAGACACACACGGCAGGGCGAGACACACACACGGCAGGGCGAGACACACACACACGGCAGGGCGAGACACACACACACACGGCAGGGCGAGACACACACACGGCAGGGCGAGACACACACACGGCAGGGCGAGACACACACACGGCAGGGCGAGACACACACGGCAGGGCGAGACACACACACGGCAGGGCGAGACACACACACGGCAGGGCGAGACACACACACGGCAGGGCGAGACACACACACGGCAGGGCGAGACACACACACGGCAGGGCGAGACACACACACGGCAGGGCGAGACACACACACGGCAGGGCGAGACACACACGGCAGGGCGAGACACACACGGCAGGGCGAGACACACACGGCAGGGCGAGACACAGATGCAGGTAGACAAGAAAGCCATATCTACAGAGAGGGAGATACAGAAAACATACAAACATTGTAGCACGGTAAACCACAGAGATTGAAAAAGAGATACTCATGGCCAGAGATGGGCGATTGCAAGACTTTCCAGACAACCTCTTAGGGGCCATTTATATAAATTTAGAAGTTATTTAGAGGAACAGCAAAGCACCTTATTCACAACAAGTGATTAATGACGAATTGCACTGTAATCTAGAGGCCGAAGCTAAACATGTCATTGTGTTGTAGTCCTCTCAAAGACTCCCCAATAAACAATACCCACAAAAAAGGGGGGCATTTGGAATGCTAAGCGATTTGGGCCCAAAATAAGTACTGTCTCTCTGAAATAAAGACCCTTAGGAGGTAGGGATGCACAGAAATTATTGACCGAAAATGGTGATTTCGGCCGAAAGGAAAAAACGGCCGAAAAAAAAGCCAAAAATCAGTCATCCAAAACTGGGCCTGGAGGCCTGGACAAGCCGGGGGCTTGTCTGAGCCTGGATGCTGGCCGAAGCAGGAGGTTGGCCATCTCCAGGCCTAGACAAGCCCCTGGCTTGGCCGGGCCTCCAGGTTTGAATGACTGATTTTGGGGGTGAGATCGCATTACCTTATATACTTACCTACATTCACCATTTTGTGACGGTCCTGATCCTGATTCCGCTGGTGTTGCTGCTTAATGAGGTCGAGCTGCAGGAGGATGATCTGCTTGAGGCCGGTCTTTATCCCGTGACAGCCGCCCCGTCACCACCACCCCGGCAGCTCTCTCGCTGCCTTTGTTTGCCAGCGCCCCCGCCGGGGTCCCGCTTGGAGTCTGCCCTGCTTGTCAGCCCAGCTCTCCGGGTGTGGCAGCCTAGTCCGGACCGCGAGCCCCACATTTTCCTGTGGCTCTCCACCCAGCGAGGGTTTTCATGCACAGAACTGAAGAGCAGGAAGAAGGACCTTCTTCCTCCCCTCCTCCTACCCTTCAGTTTTGTGCATGAAAACCAACGCGTGTCACACGCAGCCTGAAGAGCCCTCGCCTGGTGGAGAGCCACAGGAAAGTGTGAGGTTTGCAGCCCGGACTAGGCCGCCACACCCGTAGAGCGGGGCAGATGCCAAGTGTGATCGAGCGACCCCTGCTGCAGCGGGGCAGGGGTGCTGACAAACAGAGGCAGCGAGGGAGCTGCTGGGGCGGCTACCACGGGACAAGGGCTGGCCTCAAGCAGATAGTCCTCCTGCAGTTCGACCTCATTAAGCAGCAACAGCAGCAGATCCAGGACCACGACTGGCACACAATGGTGAATGTAGGCAAGTATGTAAGGAAACGCGATCTCACCCCCAAAATCAGTCATCCGAACCAGAGTCCTGAAGGCCCGGCCGAGCCGGGGGCTCGTCTGAGCCTGGATGCTGGCCGACCTCCAGGTGTGTCAACCAACCTCCAGGCCTAGGCAAGCACCCGGCTTGGCCGGGCCTCCAGGGCCCTGGTTCAGATGACGGATTTTCAGTTTTGGTTTTCGGTCAAGCATTAGGTTGTATTTTTGATTTCGGTATCAGCCCAAAATTTTAATTTCAGTGCATCACTATCAGAAGGTATGGCAAATCTGTTTGAAATATACTGCTGTACATTTTCTGCTACAAATCAAGTAGCCTTCACCGTTCAATATAAAAAAAGTTCCAGTAGCACAAGTATATTTCTGAAAGAAAAATGTAGATTTTCATGTACAGGTTAACATCATTCAGGTGAACAGATTACAAATATGTGGGTAGAATGACTGATTGTGTTATGTTTTACTATTACTGCTGCTTTATTGTCTGGAGATCCGTTGAAATAAGAACTAGTAACCTGTCAATGTGTGTTCAAAAGCAGCAGAGACTCAGGAGGCTTTCCCTGAAACCTCATGGCACTGTGACTACTTCATGCTGGGTGGAGTAGAGGTAACATCACTGCTCTATAGCCATTGAGACACAGGTTCGAATCCCGGCCAGAGCACCTCTCCAGTAAGTGTCCTTGGGTAAGACACCTAACGGTACATACTTGCCTACCCAAGACATACTTGAAAACTAGAGAAATCTCAATGTATCCTTCCTGGTAAAATCCTTTCTAAAAAAAATAATAAAAAACTGCTACAAAAACAGAGTGAGGTCTAATCAGATCCAATGGGGCGACTACTAAAAATGCTCTTTATCACTAATCCTTTTAAAGGAAAAGGCCAACCAATGTGTCATATATACAGGTGAAACTTGTGCAAAAGTTCATTTATTTCTGTAATGCAACTTAAAAGGTGAAACTACTATATGACTCCGTTCAAGCCGCGATTTGTCATAATTGTGATGATTATGGTTACAGCTCATGAAAACCCCAAATCCACAATCTCAGAAAATGAGAATATTACATGCAATCAATAAAACAAGGATTGTACATAGAACAATATGGGACCTCTGAAAAGTATAAGCTGCATGTGTACTCAGTACTTGGTTTGGGCCCCTTTTGCAGCAATAACTGCCTCAATGCGGGCAATGTGGCGTGGAAGCTATCCGCCTGTGGCACTGCTGAGGTGTTATGGAAAACCAGGATGCTTCAATAGCGGCCTTCAGCATTGTTCGGTCTCATGTCTCTCATCTTTCTCTTGGCAATGCCCCATAGATTCTCTATGGAGTTCAGGTCAGCCGAGTTTGCTGGCCAATCAAGGACAGTAATTCCGGTCATTTTGGTTTTGGTGCTTTTGGCAGTGTGGGCAGGTGCCAAGTCCTGCTGGAAAATGAAGTCGGCATCTCCATAAAGCTCTTCTGCGGAAGGAAGCATGAAGTGCTCCAAAATCTCCTGGTACATGGCTGCGTTGACCCTGAACTTAATGAAGCACAGTGGACCAACACCAGCAGATGACATGGCTCCCCAAATCAACACAGACTGTGGAAACTTCACACTGGACTTCAAGCATCTTGCAGTGTGTGCCTCTCCATTCTTCCTCCATACTATGGGTCCTTGGTTTCCAAATGAGATGCAAAAGTTGCTCTCATCAGAAAAGAGGACTTTGGACCACTGAGCAACAGACCAGGTCTGTTTTTCTTTAGCCCAGGTAAGACGCTTCTGACGTTGTTTGTTGTTCAGGAGCTGCTTGACAAGAGGAATACAACATTTGAAGCCCATGTCCAGGATCCGTCTGTGTGTGGTGGCTCTTGATGCACTGACTCCAACCTCCGTCCATTCTTTGTGAAAGTCCAACACTTTTGAATGGCCTTTTCCTGACAATCCTCTCCAGGCTGCGGTCATCCCTGCTGCTTGTGCACCTTTTTCTTCCACGTTTCCCTTTCACATAACTTTCTATTAATGTGCTTTGATACCACACTTTGGAAACATCCAACTTCTTTTGCAATGACCTTTTGAGGCTTTCCCTCCTTATGGAGGGTTTCAGTGATGTTTTTTTGCACAACTGTCAGGTCAGCAGTCTTTCCCAGGATTGTGATTCCTACTGAACCAGACCGAGAGACCATTTAAAGGCTCAGGAACCCTTTGCAGGTGTTATGGCTTAATTAGCTGATTAGAGTGGGACACTGAGCCTAGAATATTGCACCTTTTCACAATATAAATTTTCTGAGATTGTGGATTTGGGGTTTTCATGAGCTGTAAACCATAATCCCCACAATTATGACAAATCACGGCTTGAACTATCTCATATATATTAGTTTCACCTTTTAAGTTGCATTACTGAAATAAATGAACTTTTGCACGATATTCAAATTTTTCGAGTTTCACCTGTATATTAGAATATTGAATGAAATGACAAACATATTGAACAATAATAATTGCTCATAATGTGTGATATTGTCCATTGCCACAGAAATATACAGCAATGTAAAACAAACACGGGCTTTCAACGAGATTGAACAATATTTAATAAAAAGCAGCTTCTAAAATAACTATCAAAACGTATTTTGAGTTATTTTTTCCCTTTCCTTGAATGAAAAAGTATAAGTAAAATATTTTTACATTCATGGAAAGTCTGTTTGTGCGGGATTTGTGTTTGTGGATATGGATACAAACACATGCATGTAGATCACCAACAGAAAATATTACCCGAAGACAGAAAAAAAAACCAAAAAAACTAATAATGGAAAAAATTCCAATACCGACAATCTTAAACAAAAAGCAAATTTCTGTTTGAGCACAAATTGAAGACATACGTGGAAAATAAATAGGAGATGCCTCAGGCCTATGCCGCTTAACATCTGCACCAGGATAAGAACTTGGCAGGGAAAAACAAAAAAACTAAAAGAATAAACAAAACATCAAACAAAACTTATGAAAGACAGGTGACTGCTGCCGTACCGAAAGAAAGAGACGCTGAGCAGCGCAGGGCTTGAAGAGTTTCTTCCATTCCTCTGCGTTTCCGACTGAAAACGTGATGGGGTAGATCTTGTACTGGTACTTTCTGGAGGCGGCACTGGGCCATTCTTTAAACTGGTTAAGAAACGAGAAAGAAAAGGCAGTGGATAAATGAATGTGTGAATGTGTGTGTCGAAATGATTGATTAGTGGACCTTGCGTAAAAATACAGCTTTGTGTAACTTATTGCTTTATGTAAAAGAAAAACCCTTTATATCGTGCCGTGATCATTACATAATGGCCCTTTGGGTGTATTCTTTTTCCCCCGATCATCAGTGCCCAGGTCTGTACTGTTTAACCTTCGCTCACGCAGCACATCACAGTCTGTTTTTAATCTGGCAAAGACCTGTGAGGGTCGAAACGTTGTTTCTCTGTTGATGGAAAAAGGCTGGCCGTCCACTGGCACCATATTTGTGCGATGATGCAATTATCTGATATCGTCTGAAGTTGTCCGACCGATCCTACAACATGCAGGTGAATCAGCCCTCTTCCATTGCATCTGATCATTGTCGGACGATTTCAGACAATTTTATGCATTTACAACAGATGTTCGATCCTTTCGATTTGATTTTATCGGACGATCTGGTACAAGTTTACACGAAAACGATGCATTGTATAGTTAAACCGCCGTACCGCGGCAGGGAAAAGTGTAAAAGATGCATTGTATAGTGAAACCACTGTGTGCGGGGGAAACCTGAAAAGATGCATTGTATAGGAAAACAGCCAGGCGCAAAGCCCATAGGATACAATGGAAAAAAATAAAGTTTTAATTTTTTTTATTCAACCGATTAATTTTTTAATCCGCAGCAAAAAGCCTTTTTATTTATTGAAATTTTTTTAAGCAAAATTTTAGGTTCAGATTTTTTTTTTTCTTTTTTAAAGACGAGTCTTTTTTTTCCTTGCGTCTTTTTTTTTGTCAAAGCGAGCCGGCTGCATTCAACGTTGCTGTCCCTGGTGCTAAAGCCTATTCAGCACCCACACAGCCTGGCGAGCTTTTAATTTTTTGAGGGCTGTCCTTGGTACTGAAACTCAAGTTTCAACAACAGAGAGTTTTTTTTCTCCCCGCTGCGGCGCCGCAGCAGGGTTTTTCGTTTTATTTTTTTTCCATTGGCCAGACTGTCCATGAGCGGATCTTGGTCGTACACGGATGCTTCCACTGGACGACACTGATCAGCCAATGACGTTGCCCGTAGTCGGATGACCAAGTCGGTCGACCGACTATGGTGCCAGCGGACTGCCAGGTTAAACCCATATGGGGAATACTAAAGGAGTGCTGGACTCATTTCTTTAATGGTTTTTAATCTGGGGTGTAACTAAACTTTGATGAGCCCAGGAGGAGAGTTTGTGCCCTCCCGAAAACATGTCTGAGCAGATCCCTCTACACCTCTCATCTCCATTTGGTAGCTTAATTTTCCACTTTTTCTTGTAAGGTTCTGCGGAAAATGTAAGCGCTTTGCAAATGATGCTAAAATTATACCAAGAATAAACTATCTCAGAACATCAAGACTGTATTACACCAATCTATGAGTAGGATATAAAGTTTGAGCACCTACAGTTGCAGATGTGACCACAAACCATCATATACAGGGTTATTCAAAGAGAATCGAAAAGTCACCGCACGTTTGGTGACTTTTCGTTCTCTTCAATTCGGTGCGATTTGGCGATCCCATTTCGGCAACCCTGCGGTGTATTCAGCAAGCACCACAGGGCCGTTGTAGTGCAGGGAAAAGTCGCCGCAAAACCCGGCGAACACTCACTCCAAAACCCGGCAAACGCACACCGAAACCTGTAAAAACATCTGGATTAACCCCACTGAACACGCCGGAGAAACCCGAGCAGCCGCCGACACCGCAGATGAATGGAGTGGGGGAAAAAAAACCAGTACGCTTGAATGTTTGAAAAGTGAAACGCTGTTTGCAAAGAAACTACTGAACGAAAATGTCTGAAATTTACATATAAGATCCAATGAATGATAATAAAAAGGGCTGTTACAGAAAATAAAACATTTAAAAAAGAGAAAAAACTTTACAAAAAAAATACTGAAAAATGCCTAAAAAGATCTTAAAAAATCTATATATAAGAGACTTTTTACTGCAGATTATAAATCAACGATTTATTAGATCTTGAATTAAAACGGGAATAGTTTTAACATTGAAGCCTATGGCATTCGCCTGAATAAACCTGTCGAATGAAACCACCAAACAGCAGGGCAATTCAGCAACTTTTCACTGTTGGTTTTTGTTCTCTGAATAGACGAAGCATTGCTCCTCTATGGGGATTTCACTGCCCTTGAACAGGCACCGAACAGGCACCGTATGTGCAGGCAATTCGACAACATTTGACAAACTACCTGCTCTCTGAATAGCCGAATGGCCAGGAAAGGTAACCGTACGCCGAATTTCACTGTTCAGTTACCTTTCGCCAGCAATTCGGATCTCTTTGAATAACCCTGATAATCACTTAAGGAACACTGTAGTCACCATGACCACTTAGGTAAGGAGATCATGGTGGCTAGTTTATGTTCCTACATTCTTCTTCCCACTCCCTGCTGTAAATGGCTACCATTGACATCTCTTCAAAGCCTGAAGTCCAGGCCCACTGGGAAAAGAAAAAAAAAAAGAAAAGAAAAAAATCTGGATTTGACCAAACCTACAGTCCTACTCACAACTTTCCCAAAGGCAAAGCCATAACGTACGTGTACACACACACACACCTTCTAAAACAAATACAAATTAACCCTTTCACTGCTGAGGACGTGTGGGGAACGTCCTCATTGACTCCTAAGGAAAGATAGGGGTGGAGATATCAGGGTTCAAACAAAACCCCTATCTCCTGACTGTTGGCAGCTAGCAGGGTCATGTTTGGTATCATTAGAAAGGCCAGTGCATGGCCTTTCCAATGATACTTTAAACATGGTCATGTTTGGTAACAAAAAAAATAATAAAAAGAAAAACGTGTTTTTTTAAGACGTGAAATGGCTCAGCAGTGAAGGGATTTAAGTAAACATTTACTGCTCCATACATTGTTGTTGTGGTTTTGTTTGTTTTAACCGAGTAGATACACTTCATTATTCCACATACAACCAACTGAGTATTTATGTGCAGCACAGATTTAGGTTTCATATTGTTTATGCTGGAATTAGAGTTAAAATTGTATATTTTGTATTGTTCATTTCTCCCATAAACCCCCACATGGTTTTCTTTTACTTACTTTACGTTCAAACTCTGGTTTCAAGGAATCCTCTGCAAAGATGTGGAACTTGATACATTTTCTGCTGAAAAGAATTGCAGATTTCAGCATTGTGACCGTCTCTTCCAATCGGTCACCGCACGTTACAACTGCAAGGTGCATCCATTCCTCAGCTATGGGCGGTCTTTTCTTCAGCTCCTGGTCCCTGTGAAGGGAAAAGGGAAAGACTATGTAGAACTGCAGAAGGAAGGGTTTTGAGCGAGCCGTGCTTGCCGATACGCACAGAGGTGGGAAATTTGATGTATGAGAACAATTCAAAGCTTCAGGCTCATTTCACATAAATATTTTACTGGGAGAAAAAAAAAAAAAACACTGCATGTATTTTAAGAACCTTGCCCCTTGATCATGGAATCATCATGCACCCACAATACGGTTACATTTCTGTTTCAGAGCAGTACAAATACTGTAACAACAGCTAAGGCAGGGGTCAGACGAGCGTTTTGCAGAGCAGGAGGAACGTCCGTGAGAGTGGGCATTCCTTCCACTCTGACGCCCGTTTGGCCACCTTGCTGAGAGCAGTTAGTGCGCTCAGTGCTGCAAGGCTTGATCCTCCTATGAAGGATCGCGCTATACAATCCCGAACGTTCATCGTAGTGCTTTGACAGGGAGGCTTCTGAATGTCCGCAGCATGCCTGCTGTAATGCACGCAAATCGTGTGTGCTACAGTGTGTGGACGGCCCCGTTGAACCCCGGCCTAAAGCAACGTGATCCAAAACAAAAATTATCCCAAAAATAAAAGTAATTTAGAGGCACAAGCAGGGCTGCATTTACACCACAAAAAAATAAAAAGGCTAAAAATACTTTCAATTTTGTTTTTGGGGGGGGGGAACGACAAAAATTACCATTTTAAAAACGGAGAAACGGTTTCTTGCTGAGCTCACATCAAAAGAAGGAGCAGAATCTGTTGCCTTAAAGTGAAGCACAAAAGGAGCAGAATGTTAGGGCTCGGGTTAACCCTAAACAAGCACAGAGTAACTGAACCCTAATTTCTACATCTAAACATAATTTCTAACCCTTAGCTATGGAAAGTGATGCTCCATTTCAGCCCAGAGCATCCAAAATTCTGAGCATCAAATTAAAGCTGCGGATGAGTGTCTTTTTCAAGCCGTAACTTATTTACCACTTCATTTTTTGCAGCTACTTTATAAACAGAGAAACTTTTCGGTGGGATAATCCAAACTTTTTTTTTTGGTACAAAAGAAATATATAAAAAAAGGAAAGGGGGGGGGGGGGGTTACATTGTCATGGTTTGACCATGTAGATCTCCATTTTCCTCACAGCAGAGCTTGTATTTTAGATAAACCAATGAGTAATAATTCATTGTTCCATCACCTCCACATTTGTGCCTGGCACAGGACATGGGAGGGTGAGTTATTGCAGTGGCATGGTTTGCTTTATATGTAAAGTATATACTACCATTGCCTTAGAACAGGAAATAAATAGGACATTTTGCATTTAAATTCTTTTCCAGCAATTTTTAAATTTTAGGTTTGTTGTTATCATTGGAAAGGCCAGACTCTGCCCTTTCCAACGAAACCTCAGGTGACCTTGTGTGTTAGAAAAAAAGAAAAAAAGTAAATCAGTGTTGCACGGTTCCGAAGTCCCCTTGTCTCTCCTCACTGCAGTGCCGCCTATGTGTAACTGTACGACTGTGTTTTGTTCTTTATCAGTATCTTTGTCAATGTCTCTGACAGAAAATGACAACACGTACAGAGACACTGAGTCTTTACCAATGCCTCAGTGTAGGTCATCCAAGGTCTGTTTCTATCGCAAGGTCTTCATCAGAGCAGGTGTCCCAGAGTGTGTGTGTCATTATGGCAGTGTCTGATGTTGCATCTGGTAATGTCTCGCAATAGTGGATTATCAAGAGATACTGCTCGCAGATCACTATGAAATAGAGCCCCTAGACAGCTTTTCTGTGTATCAAAGTAATTAGAACTTAGCCAAAGGCTGACCAGCATTTTATGTCAGGTTTAGAAACATAGAAAAATGTCGGCAGATAAGAACCTTTCAGCCCATGTAGTCTGCCCAATTACATGGATACTTTACCTGGATTTATCTTTTGTTTAGGATAGCCTTATGCCTATCCCATGCCTGCTTAAATTCAATTACTGTTTTGGCCTCTACCACTTCAACTGGAAGGCTGTTCCATGTATCCACCACCCTCTCAGTAAAATAATGCTTCCTGATGTTACTTTTAAACCTTTGCCCCTCTAGTCTAAGACTATGTCCTCTTGTTTTGCCACTTTGTTTCCTGTTTGTTTCTACTAAATAAGTCAGATCTAGAACTAAATCAGCCAGTTTCTCATTTTCTTTATGTACAACTTGATGCGAAAAAGTTGGAACTTAGGAGTCCTGTAGCGATGGCCTTTCCCCCCCCCCAAACTGCCACATGAGCTGAGGATTGGGGTGACCTTTTCCACATTTGTTCGCCTTGCTCGCTTTGGTAAGTGCTTTTAGGCTTCAGGGGATATTCAGAGAGCTGATCTGGCCTCGAAATGTCACCGAACAGTGAATTTCCCCGTACGGTGCCATTTCAGGGCCATTCGGATATTCAGAAATCTCCCATAGAGAAGCAATGGTTCAACTATTCAGAGAACACCGAACAGCAGTGAAACGTTGAAGTGCCCTGCTGTTTGGTGCTTTCATTCGGCAGGTTTATTAAGGCGAACCCCATAGGTTCCAATGTTAAAAATATTGTATCCAATATCTAATAAACAGTCTATTATTTTAATCTGCAGTGAAAAGTCTATTTATTGATTTTATTTTCAGAGCTGTTAAGCATTTTTATGGATTTGTTCGGCAAATTTTTTTAAAGGGGTGTTTCAATTTCGAAACTTTCAGATCGTATTTTTTTTGTTTGTGGTTTTTTTTTACCTCGTTCAGCAGCTTGTCGGCTTTTTCCGTCGGCGGGTCTGCACTCTGATCGGCTGCTTTTTTCGGCAGGTTTTCCCTGCACTCTGGGGACCCTGCGGTGAATGCTGAATTCACCACAGGGTGGGGGAACTTTGATTTCCCGAAGTGCGGGGAACGAGAGAGCACTGAAATGTCGGCGACATGTCGGAGCTCTCTGAATAACCCCCTTATTGTATGCTCCCAATAATACACAGGGGAAATGATTCCTGAAGACCACCCCCCCCCATGCCCGACAAGATGGCAAATTAAGGCTATTTCGTCCATTTAGCATGACCATTTCCCACCAACATCACCGGCTTTATGCTTCGTGCTTTCCTGCACAGGATATCATTGTATTTCAAGCAAACATTCTAACAAAAGATGGAAATAACCCATTCCCCTCCCCCACACAAAGAAGAAAAATAAAAACCACACAAAAAGGAAAGAACGTAGTGTTATGGTGCGTGGTGACCTGTCTTTACACTAGTATGCTGATATATGTGCTCTCTACAGGACTGTTAAAAGTGTATTTTCTATTGATTGGTTAACTCTTTCAGCGCCAAGCCATTTCCCCCACTTGCTGAGCTTATTTTGACCATTTATCAATCACATTTAAACCGTATTTGAACATAGTTTCGGTATTTCTGCATTGCCAACAGATTCCACAGCACTTTACAACTGGAAAGTCATGCTTTATTGTAGAACCCAGAGAAATTATACAGTCAGGGTTATTCAGAGAGGTGAAAACCAGGAGAATTGCCAGGAGAATGAACAATCTAGACCAAATAGCCGATTTGGAAAGTGAGATAAATGGGGAGAATTTTTCTGGTTTGGCTATTTTGACCTGGAATTTTCACTTCTCCAGTCATTCTCCTGCTTTTCACCTCTCTCTGAATAACCAATTGTTTTTTTCCCCAGCGGACTTGTCAGATTAAAAAAATAGATTATTATTATTGTGACTGTAGTCATTTTGGACTTGAGGTACAGGGGAATACGGGCCTGATATTTTGTTTCCCAGCCCTCTCCTATGTTGCAGTCACCCTGTACGTGCAGTTCTAGGTGCCGAGTGTTTGTGTTTTCTGTGCCCTATTCCCGGATTTTTGCATAGTATTATTATTCCCTATATTTATTGTAGTGTCACGCTGTGTACAATGTGTTGTTTCCCTTATGTGCATTTGTAAGTAATGGATTATTTTGTCTTTCCTGGCTTCCATCAACATCACCCCAGGAATTGGCTTAAACAAGTTTTTTCTTCCCCCTTGCTTTAGCCTTTCTTTCACCAGGGCATGTGTGGGAGGGGGAAGCCTATTGGGAGGCTCTGCAGCATGGAAACGCTGGGGTGTTTTTTTCCCCATTGTTTTTCTGTACATTCCCCCGTCTGCGTTTGTAACAGTAAACCCTGTAAATAAATTCATTCCCAGTTTGGTTTTCACCCTGCAAGAAGCTCTGATTATTGACTTGGTTTTGGGTCAGAATCAGTACCTTTTCGGGATACTGACGGCGAGGGGAGCATTCTGCACGGGTACAGGATCCCCCGTTACCTTTATGATAGGAAAATTTCCATATGGATTGCAATCATTTACAGTGCGCAAAGTTTTTTTCCACTTTTTTCATCCATACCTTTGTCTTTTTATATTCCGCAGGGTAGTCGTTATAAGAAAATCAGAAACAAAGAATCTGTAAATGCATTTTTCTAAGAAAAATTAACCAAACCTGATAAAACCTAGATTTTCTCATGTGTTTTTGATCATTGAGTTTCGTGAATAATGACTTTGCATACAACACTGTACTTGCTCCCGACATGGGAAACGAGAAGGTGCGTAATGAAAGATACATTCGTCACTATACGGGTTATTCCGTGTCAGATCAACCAATGCATAAAAACCTTTACGTCATGGATTTGGTTCATTTTTGGTACATATGTTTAAACATTTCAAGTTCAGGTACAAAAGTTTTCTTCAAATTTTTTTGTCCACTCGATTGAGATATCTCACTCTCAAAATTGCCTAGAAACGCCAAAATTCACTAGCCACCATAACGTCAAATGCCATTTATGGTGGTTAGTGAATTTTGGCGTTTTTAGGCAAATTTGAAAGTTTAATATCTCAAAATCGGGTGGACAACAGAATTTGAAGAAAAATTCTGTTTAAACATTTCAAAAATTGATGTTTAAACACCTCAAGGTACAAATGTACCAAAAATTAACCAATTCCGCGACATCAAGTTCCAAAATGAATTTTTCATTGGTCGATTTGACATGGAATGACCCATATGTGAAAAGCAGAAATGCCACTGCCTTTGAAAAGAGAAAAAGACCAGATCATGACCTGCTCAACGACCCCTGCCTTTATCTTGTGGGGTCTATAGAATAGAACTACAATCCCTGAATCTCCTCTTAGCGGTGCGGCGGCGTACGTTTTAGATTAAATAGTGCAATTACGCACTGCATCATGTCCTCTACACTTACGTCAGGTGTGGGAAATGAAAAGGAGCGTTATTGCAGTGGCATTGTTCACTTTATTACTGCGATACTGTCACCAACACACTGACCTCACGCATGGGGCGGTGGATGATGTCAGAAATCTAGAGTACCGGCTGGGTGTAGAGGTAACATCACTGCTCTATAACTGGAGACACGGGTTCGATCCCTGCAAGAGCACCTCTCCAGTAAGTGTCCTTGGGCAAGACCCCTAACTGTACATACTCGCCACCCAGGACATACTTGAAAACTAGACAAATCTCGATGTACCCTTCCTGGTAAAATCCTTTCTAAAAAAAATAAAAAAGATTAGACCCCTGCATTTCTAGATCCATAAAACGGACAAGGAAGTCGTCAGAAACACCAGCCCTACGTGAGAAGAACGGGCTGATTTATAACAGCTGTCAGACTGAGCCTGACAGCCTGGGATCTTGCGCCCGCTTTGTCACTGCGAACTGAACACCAGCTCTTACGTCAAAGTTAGTAGAGCCCCCCGAAACCTGTGTCTGGATTCGACCCGGAGTCTGAAAAGCAACTGGAACTGGAACTGCAAGATTGCAATAGGGCCCGGATATTTTAACAGGAATACCTTGGCAAACCCTTTGTTAAATATGCCGAACTGAAAAATGGCCCAATTTTGACCGGAAACGCAATTCCTGTATAATTCCTCGTCCTGTATAATCAGCATCCCGGAGACATTTAAAAAGCTCTAAACTTCATGGGCCGAGACGCAAATACCTGTGGTTCTCCGATTCATTTTGATTTGTACTGGGATATAAAGACCATACTGGCCAATCTGCGCTACCTGAGGACAGGAATCGCTACGGCGAACAGACACGCAGCAGGCTGCGCCATGAATAATTCAATCTTTTGTTCTAGATTGTAAACCGATGACATCGAGCATAAACAAAAGCCGTTCTGATTTCCTGCTGCCCTTGGAGTATGTGCTCTATTATGCTTCATCTTCATTTAGCTTAGCTTTTATGTTACAAACAGGAAAAGCCTGACTGGAAAACAAGGCGAGCCAGGAAGATGACACCACTAGCTGTTTTGTTTTTGTGTGGGTGTTTTTTTTTTTTTACTCCATTTCTATTTAAAGAAAAATACTCTTGTTCTATGATGTGTAGAATTTTTTTTTTTTTTTTTTTTTTTTTAAAAAAAAGGTTCAAACTTCAGCTGTACATTGCATCATCTAAATTACAGATTACAATTTCACGCTTTGTTTTAACCAATTGTGTAAAACTACAATAAGGGATATCAAACTACTCATGTGGCTCAATCCAGAATCTAACGGCCGTGGTCATACAGTTGTAGCAGCTCAGCATATGTCAATGACACCCAAGTGCCTTTCAGAAAAAGTAGGAGCCAAGTGCACCTTTTCAGGAGCGAGATGGAATTTTTAAACACAACGGGCTCTAGTCGCTAGTGAATGATAATGGTAGCGTTCGGATATGTAATTTTAACGCATGCCCCCCCCCCCTCGTATCACCTTCCTGACACTAAACCCTTCAAAAATCCGTTAGCGTATCGCTGCGGTAATTTAGCGCTAGGACTGATGCGCTAACAAATTTTATCAAAACCTAAAAGCTGGTGTTGATTCTGCTTTTGCAGAATCATTTAGGATGGCGTCAGACGAGCGCGCATGTGCGCCCGTACTGACGTGCTTACCGCCGTCCATCACAGCGTTCTGACGCTGCAACGGGGCCAGTCACATTCTTGTGCACACGCACGAAATGCGCGCACAACAAGCACCATTATCCAAGCCTCTCCGTCAAAGAGCTAGGACTTGCGTTGACGGAGCTGCAAAACGCGATTCTCCATAGGAGAGTGTGCTCACCGAGGTGGCCAGACGGGCGTCGAGTGGAAGGAATGCCCACCCTCACAGACGTTCCTTCCGCTCTCCAAAGATGCTTGTCTGACACTAGCCTAAACACCCCCTAATAAATCAGTCACCTCGCAATCTGCGTCAAGAACGGCAGCCCGATACGCCCTTGTCCTGGCCACGAGCAGAGGGAGACTGGGGACAAATAGTCCCCAGTCTCCCTCTGTGGCGCAGGGCTCATGGTCCATCAGCACCATCCTCCATGGAGTGCTATGGATTGCAGGGGGTGATACTTGTGGCGACGTGGAAGCACTACCACGTGTACCACAGACTGTAGTGCTTCGTTCAGTGGCAAGGTGAAAAAGCAGTGCCTGCCTCGGAATCCAAAGCTAAAATGTGGACTCTACGGTTTTTCCCGTTGGCGTCCCCGCGTTAGGGAGGGAATAGGGCCCAAGGGTGTGTAGATTTATCCAGAATGTTCAAAGTAAAGAAACGTTACCAGTCCTAGTATACAGTATTTTAAAACGGCATATGTCACAACTGCCAGAAAGAAAACAGTATGAGAATGAACATCCACGTTTGACAGATCCAGGAGCCTGGTGGCTCTTCCAGCTAAGGCTGGCGTCAGACGAGCGTGCTATGTGCGCCTGTACGGATATGCTTACCGCTATCCGTCGCAGCGTTGTGCCGCTGCAACGGGGCCGATCATGAAATACGCGTGCAACAAGCGGCCATTATCCAAGCCTCTCCGGCAAAGCGCTAGGACGCGCGTCGAAGGAGCTGCAAAGCACGATTCTCCATAGGAGGATCGTGCTCAGTGAGGTGGCCAGACGGGCGTCGAGTGGAAGGAACATCCACTCTCACGGACATTCCTTCCGCTTCCCAAAGACAATCGTCTAAGGTGTACTTGCCACAATGTCCTCACACAAGGCAAGGCTGGGTCACACGGGTGCACTTTTCACATACAGTGAGTCCGTTGAAACGGATGAACATTGTAGCGGATGAGATTGTGGTTACATTCTATCAGTTAGTTATGACGGACGTTAAAAAGCTGTACGCGGGGGTTTCTCTACATCCGTTGTAGCTTTCACGTTGTTGCCATTTCGATGTCCTTTGCAACATGCGTTGCCTGTGTGTGAAAAAAATGTGCACATGCTTTGTGTGTTGTTCTCCATTGACTCCTTTGAAAAGCAACGATGGACAACAGACAGTGCAGTCAGACAGACGCGAAAAGTGCGCTCACCTGACCGCAGCCTTATTCAGTCAACCGTGATGAGCGATTGTGTGATTTAAGATAATTATTCCCCAGCATTCCCAAGTGCAGAAAATAAGAATCGGGTACAAGAAAAAGCAATGATGGTTCACAATGCTCCCAGGCAAATTACACATCACCAGAACAATTTATTTATATAAAATAGCGTTCGGATTATAAAGCAGACCTTCCAAATGGCCTAAAGGCCACAAATCTACGACTGATCCGTCGTAACCTCCCAAACTGTAATTCGTAGCGGAGGTTTGATATGCGTTGTCTCTGCGCAGAGGATGACACTTGATAAACAGCTTGTCTAAACAGATGTGAGCCCAGAAAAGATTTATATAACAGTAATTGATTGAACTGCCACAGGGAAAATTGATATAAATGTGCTTTTTGATTTTCTTATTCCCTGCTGTTAACGGAATACAAAACACGGTGCGAAATTCAGAAGGATTATAGATCTTTTTATGGGAAGAATCCTTCCCCCTCCCCCACCCAACGGAATATAGTTTGGCTTGACCTCAGTCAGTCAAATAATTTTTAAAGAAAAAAATAGTTTTGGATTGTGAAGAGACAAAAAGCGAGAAAAAGACTAAAGATAGGGTTAAAGCCGGGGTCAGACGAGCATTTTTCAGAGTGGAAGAAATGTCAGTGAGAGTGGACGTTCCTTCCACTCTGACGCCCGTTTCGCCGCGTCGCTGAGCGCAGTTAGTGCGCTCAGTGCTGCAAGGCTGGATCCCCTATGGAGGAACACACTTTACAGCTCCGAACGCACGTCATAGCGCTTCAACGGGGAGGCTTTCAAAACGTCCACAGCAAGCAAAATTCGTGCGCACGCTACAGCGTGTGGCCGGCCCCGAAGAGTCACAACACTGCAATGGACGCCGGGAGGCAAGTCTGTATGGGCGCACTAAGTAAGGGGTGTGTGTGTATACAAATATAATTTATACATATCATGTTGTGCCCAAAGTCCCATACCTGCACACTATGCTGACATTGGGCGCTGTGACTCATCTTCAAACCATAAGTCTTGCTACTGCCCTCAAAGCTGTCGCTCCTCTTCTACTGCAACAGCTAGAAAAAAAAATGTTTACCGCTCAGATCCCATGAGTCTCGAGAGGAGCTACAAGGTAAAAGCGCAAATCTCTTTTGTTTTAGGCTATACAGGGTTCTGAGCACGTAGGACAGTGCTTTTTTCCATCTCTTACTGGACAATCTTCCAGGGTTTGGATCTGATTGTGTATCAAATCCACACATCCCTTGTTGCGGTCAATGAGTTTGCATTGAAGGACATCTGAATGCCGAGGACATCTCAACGCCTGCATACTACCCAAAGGTCAGTGGGGACATAACCTGCTGCTTCCACATAGTCTGTATGTCAAAATAATGTGAGACGGACAGTATTCATTGGTTTTCCAAACTCTGTAGAGCTGCATGGGCTTTGGTTACCTTTTCCAGCAGAGGATGTAGATGCTTTTATGATGGAAGAACTTAAAGCCTGTGAGCAAGAGAAAACTGACTGATTGGGCACTTTGGAAATCACCTGGGTGGGCCACCACCATCTTCCCCTGCATATGTCGCCTGCCGCTGATACAGCCACAGTTACATTGCAGGCAGGCCATCTCATAGGTCATCTTCACCAACAATCTAATGGAAGCGCTGACAACCTTGCATGTTCCCTTGTAGGTCAAGAGAAAGAAGCCTACAGATTTTTGGTGTGCTGTTCCTCGTAGCCCCAAACCCTGTAGGTCTGAGCATCAAGATTTAAAAGGAAAAACCAGCTGGAATCAGCTTTAATAGAGGCAGTGTCAAAGGAGTCGGTCACTATGACAATCGAATGGCTTCCCAGTCAGTGGCACCACATAAAGGAGGTATGGTCTCGAATTTGGACTGTACTCCATTGTCCTTTGCTACTCCGGGTGAAAACGTGACTTCCAAGCTTTCTCCTGACTGATACTCCTGTGAACCTATTCCCTGATCTGCCTCCTGTATTTCATTTGTCTGCCCCTTGGATGTAGCCATCTAGTAGACCTTCTTTTATATAGTTTCCCTATGTAGCACGTCTTTGGAGTTATAGATTCTACAAATTCTTGGGCTTCTCATTGCTGAGTGTCCCTCTTCCTTGCTGGCTTCTTTTTATCTCTGCCGGAATGCTTTGTTGTGCCTAATCAGCATCCCAAGCCTATTGTTGAGCAAGTCCTAACAGATACAACAGCCGTTTCCTACTTTGAGCTCATAGATGCATGTAATGATCCAGGTGCAACTTACCTCTCCTGCTTGCAGGCAACCCACAAGCTTTCCTCATAGCACAGTTGCAGGCCCAGCTCATCCAACATCCTGGCATCCTCTTAGCTGCCCATGTATCCAGTTGACCGCCATCTTGGCGCACATCAAACTAAAATTGAAGCAGCTGACGCTACATAATGAAGTACCAATCGGGTTCAATCCTCAAAACTGCTGTCCACCCTATTGGCCCCGAGAATGTAGAAGAAGCTCTCACACACGTCCCACAAAAAAAATAGCATGAGAACTTGAGAAGCCAAATGGTCCGGGGATTGCAACCCAGAAAATTACATCTTATTCCAGGTTTTATTAAACTTACTTCATAACCCACCTCCATCTCCAAATTTACTGCCTTTCCTAGCTGAAGATACCAACACAGCAGAATGCTCAGCTCCGATGCCAGGACGGTTTCCCAACAACCAAAGAACACATTTCTCATGGATTGTTATTCTCGCTCAAGTCTTGTATGTATTGAAATGGCAATCCGAATGGTGACCGCCATATCCCTGCTACAAGGCGAACCTTGCTCACGGGAACATCACTTGTGGTGCAGCAACGACTTGGTGGTAACTTCCTGGGAGACCTTTGTCTAATCTATCAGGGTTATTCAAAGAGAATCGAAAAAAGTCACCGCACGTTCAGTGACTTTTCTTGCTCTTCAATTCGGTGTGATTTGGCGAACCCATTTCGACGACCCTGTGGTGTATTCAGCAAGCACCACGGGGCTGTCGTAGTGCAGGGAAAAGCCCCCGCAAACCCAACGAATACTCACCGCAAAAGCCGGCGAACGCTCACCGAAACCTGCAAAAACATCTGGATTAACCCCGCCGAACACGCCGGAGAAACCCGAGCAGGAGCCGATCAGAGCACAGAGCAGCCGCCGGAAAAAAAACTGACGCTGCAGATGTTTGAAAAGTGAAACGCTGTTTGCAAAGAAACAACTGAGCGAAAATGTCTGAAATTTACATATGAATGATAATAAAAAGGCTGTTACAGAAAAAAAGGATTTAAAAAAAAAAGGTGTCGCAATAAATGCCAAAAAAATGCCTAAAAGATCCTAAAAAAAAATAATAAATAATAATGAGACTTTTTACTGCAGAATATTATGATAAACGATTAGATATTGGGTTAAAACGGGACTATTTGTAACATTGAAGCCTATGGGATTTGCTTGAATAAAACTGCCGCACTGAACAGCAGGGCAATTCGGAAACTTTTCACTGCTGGTTTTTGTTCTCTGAACAGACGAAGCATTGCTTCTCTATGGGGATTTCACTGTCCTCGACCAGGCACCGTATGTGCAGGCAATTCACCAACATTTGGCGAATGGCCTGGAAAGGTAACCGTACGTTGAATTTCACTGGTCGGTTACCTTTCGGCCACAATTCAGATCTCTTTGAATAACCCTGTATGAATGATCTACACAAGGAATCCTACACACTACAGAGACGGGACAAGCTTCTATTCCTGTTCCATGACAAGGAAATAGGCCTGGAGACGACCATGTGGCCGAATTCTCTAGGATAACTACTCAAAAATAAAATCACGCATTTTCAAATCAGGTACTACATACGCGTGCCTTTATACTAAAAGACACCTTGACATAATATACATATTATATAGAACTCCTACATGGAAAAGGGAGTTATTTACTAAACAAGGACTTGAGTAGAACGGACGAAACATTTTTCACCGAAAAAGTGGTTAAATTTTTTTTTAATTCAAGCCATTTTCCAAACGATGTCCTTGTCAAGGAAGCATAATTCCCGTTTAGTAAACATACCTCGCGGGGTGTTATAGAGGGGCCCAATGATTAGGAATGCCATGATCCATTTGGTAGAGCACAAAACGAGTAAAACCAGGAAAGTAAAGAAAAACACCTGAGTTTTTAGATTGCATAACCAGCTGCTTTCCAGGATACATTTTATGTGCCCGTTCGGTGTTGTAGACGCAAAAATATAGGAGTGTAACTTAATAGTACACTCCATGGACCAATACAGCAGGCTATCCCATTGGGTATGTATGATGCACGCAGGTTGCCTCTATCGCTTTATATTTTCTAAAATTGCTGGGGAGTTTTTCCACAGAGTTTCTCTTCCCCAAAAAGTCACTAAAGTCTCAGCTTGGAGCTTATCTCAGAAGAACTCCCAGCTCCAGAGTTCAGCTGTCCGGCTGACGTAGCGTAATCATTTTTATCGCGACAAGAGCAGCTGTTTCCAGAACCTGAAAGACGAGGTCTCCGCCAGCTTTCAAACTCCCTGGTGCTTTTCTTCTTGGGACGTTTTTTGTGCGCACTGACGCGCGTTACTAATGCGCGTCGCTGCATATCATTAGGCAGTATCCACATGCATAACGCGCGCTACGCCTAAGCGCTGAAGACGTCCGTCTTCAAAACACAAATGCTGTAGCGATAGGACTGACACGACGTCGGGCGTCAAATGCATTGCGCATGCGCACTTGTTGGACGCAGGAGAATCGCGCAGCCCCGTCGACGCGCATTCTAGCACATAGACTGATGCACTAGGATGTGCGTCGATGGGGCTGCGCGATCACGCTTTTCAGCGCTGAGGGGGGGCAGGCGGGCATCGACTGGACGCTGGTGCGTTAGCGTTTTCTTTAACGTACGTACTGTGCGTTAAACCGTCCCGTGTGCAACCGGCCTAACATATTCAAGGTATAGTTTAATGCTGGTGCCTTTATCAGCCTGTTAAAGCAGACTTAAATGTATCTATTGTACAAATTTTAAAAAAATAACTGAGTTTAGCACATTTTGAACCATGAAGTAATAACTCTGAAAACTGGAAAGCAACAAGTCGCAATTATTCCAGCCAACTAACAAGAAAGGATGAGTACAGAATGGAACCATTAAATAAATAAGCAAACCATGAGCGCATCACATGGGAATAAACAATAACGACAGGCTACGGCCGACGCAGTGTTTCAAGGAAACAGAATGATAAAAAGCAAGAAAAGAAAAACTGTATTACAAAAGGATACACTGTGTGCACAATTATTAGGCAAGTTGTATTGAGGATTAATTTCATTATTGAACAACTACAGTGCTCTCTGTCAATCCAACGCGTTAATAAACCTCAAACCTGAATATTTAAGAACGTAAAAGTGAGGTTGTGGCTTTCTTAGGAGAATATCTATGTGTGCACAATTATTGGGCAACTATTAGTGTACAGAATTATTATCCCACTACATGAAAAACAAACATTTTCCCATCCCTCTTGTTTATTATTGATGAAAATAAACAACTCAAAGTTTACAAATAAACATTTCTGACATTTTCAAAACAAAATCAGTGACCGATATAGCCACCCTTTTTTCAATAAGTCATCAGCCTTCCATCCATATGACCACCTCGCTGAGTGCATGTTCGTGCGCTAAGCCCTTCAAAGAGCGGGCTTCCTATAGAGGAGGGTCTCTCTTTGTAGACCGGTCCAACCTCCGCTGTAGCAGGTCGATGGGGAGTAAAACAGCACGCCTGTTGTAACGTACATTACTAGTACACACGTTACACCGCGTGGCCCTCCCAGTTGAGCCGTTATAATGCTATGACGGATGTTGAGAGGAGAAACGCTCGAGTGACCCTGGCCTAAGTTCCCTAAGGAACAGGGTGTCCCAAACATATCATTTGTCATCCTTATTAAACACATGTATCACCCCCTTGTTCTGTACAGTGTTGTGGAATACGTTGGCACCATATAAAACAAAAAAAGATATATATCAACAACACAGATGAAAGTGTAGCACCCAGTGTCCCATTGAAAGAGGATACATTTCAAAAACGTTTGTGCGTCTTTCTCAATTCTTCCTCCAATTTCCTCATAAAGAAAAGAGCGGCATCATAGTGTAACCCATATACGATAAACGTATACTGAATGTGTTCAATTGCACTCACATATTGAAGAGCCCACATTATATATATGTAACGTGTGTCTGTGCGCTCCCAGGTACTATATGGTGGTGCCAGTTGCTAGCTAGGCGGACATACAGTAATCTCTATGCTCTTGTATGTTATTGCAATGCACACAGGTCAATGTTTCATTCTGCTACCTGTGGACGTTCATCAGGGCACTATATAATATTTTTTTTTGGAGAAAGTATTTTACCAGGAAGGATACATTGAGACTTCTCTTGTTTTCAAGTATGTCCTGGGTGGCGAGTATGTACCGGTACGTTTCTTGCCCAAGGATACTTACTGGAGATGTGCTCTTGCCGGGATCGAACCCACGTCTCCACAGGCTCTCTCCACGCAGAGCAGTGATGTTACTCCACAGAAGATACTAAATCTGTAAATTTCTTTCTGCATGCCAGGGTTGTTTAAAACCATGTACAGTTGTGTTCAAAATTATTCAACCCCCACTGAAATTGAGTGTTTTGGCCAGTTTGACATTGATTTTGATCATTCAGTCATCTTGCTTACAATTAAATCAAAGAGGCATGTGTAGGTCAGACAAATATAACATAACATTTATAATGAAATAACCACAAATGTCTTTTCTGTGCTCACATCATTATCAGTTTTATTCAACCCCCAAGTGACATTCAATCTTAGTACAACATCCTTTTACAGTTACAAGTACTAACAGCTTTTAAACGTGAAGCATAGCTTGACACAAGTGTCTTGCAGCGATCTATGGGTATCTTCGCCCATTCGTCACGGGCAAAAGCCTCCAGTTCAGTCACATTCTTAGGCTTGCTCACTGCAACTGCTTTCTTTAAGTCCCACCAGAGGTTCTCAATCGGATTTAAGTCAGGTGACTGCGATGGCCACTCCAAAATGTTCCAGCCTTTAATCTGCAACCATGCTCTAGTGGACTTGGAGGTATGCTTGGGATCATTGTCCTGTTGAAAGGTCCAACGTCTCCCAAGCCTCAGGTTTGTGACGGACTGCATCACATTGTCATCCAATATCTCCTGGTACTGAAGAGAATTCATGGTACCTTGCACACGCTGAAGCTTCCCTGTACCTGCAGAAGCAAAACAGCCCCAAAGCATGATTGACCCATGCTTCACAGTAGGCAAGGTGTTCTTTTCTTCATAGGCCTTGTTCTTCCTCCTCCAAACATAGCGTTGATCCATGGGCCCAAACAGTTCTAATTTTGTTTCATCAGTCCACAGAACACTATCCCAAAACTTCTGTGGTTTGTCCACATGACTTTTGGCATACTGAAGTCAACTCTTATTCTTTGGAGACAGCAAGGGGGTGCGCCTGGGAGTTCTGGCATGGAGGCCTTCATTACGCAGTGTGCGCCGTATTGTCTGAGCTGAAACTTCAGTACCCACATCTGACAAATCTTTTCTCAGTTCCTCAGCAGTCACACGGGGACTTTTCTCCACTCTACGCTTCAGGTAGCGCACAGCAGTCGAAGTCAGCATCTTCTTTCTCCCACGACCAGGTAGCGTTTCAACAGTGCCCTTTGCCTTGAATTTGCGAATGATGCTTCCTGTGGTCTCTCTTGGTATGTTTAACATCTTTGCAATCTTCTTATAGCCATTGCCCTTCCTGTGAAGAGTAATCACCTCTTCTCTTGTCTTCCTGGACCATTCTCTTGACTTCACCATGTTTGTAACCACACCAGTAAATGTCTAGAAGGAGCTGAGTATCAGTCATTTTAAAGCTGCCTAATTGGTGCTTATTATGCTTTATTGCTGCTCCGTGACATCCACAGGTGTTTTCAATACCTGATTGAAAACACTTGAATGAACCTCTGTTCTTCAGAGTGGTAGTCTTTAAGGGGTTGAATAACTGTGTCAATGAAGAATTCACAAAAGAAACATTTACTACTGTATTACAAAACCAATTGATGTCATTTTAGTTGCATATGGTTATTTAAAACGTCCTTGTAGGATTTCATTCTGAATACAATTACAAATGTACACTAAATTCCCTAAAACCCTTTACAGCATTGGGGGTTGAATAATTTTGAACACAACTGTATGTTTCTATTCTGTGATGTTATGCTTTTAATGTTCCAGCTGTGTTTGCCTGCCCCGAGCCGTCATCTCTCTGTACATGCCATGTAGATCACCCTATTGAAAGAAATACTGTCTTTTAGTGACTATGTGGCGTAAAAATAACAGCTAAGACATCTTAAACTGCATTCTTATCATTCCTTAAGCACATTTGTGTGATCTGGAACAGACTTTTTCATCCAAGGATTATGGCAAGATATAGGTGCCACAAACTTTTAGGACTGGTTCACACCTGGGCGTTTTACAGCGTGTTCCTACGCGCTGTAAAATGCTCAAACACGGAAAACTCATGATTACCTATGGGCCTGGTTCACACCTGGGTGTTTTACAGGGCATAGGAACGCGTTGTAAAACGCCCTACGCCCAAAGACGTACAGGAGCTTCTTTGGGGCGTATTACAGCGCGTTTGCAGCCATAGACATAGCCGGGAACGCGCTGAGATGGGAGTTTGCGTGTTTTCGTACGCGCAAAATAATGCCCAACACGTGTACGCTCCACAAAAACGCCTCCACCCCCCCCACCTTGCAGTCCTCCACCCCCCCCCACCTTGCAGTCCTCCACCCCCCCCCACCTTGCAGTCCTCCACCCCCCCCACCTTGCAGTCCTCCACCCCCCCCCACCTTGCAGTCCTCCACCCCCCCCCACACCTTGCAGTCCTCCACCCCCCCCCACACCTTGCAGTCCTCCACCCCCCCCCACACCTTGCAGTCCTCCACCCCCCCACCTTGCAGTCCTCCACCCCCCCACCTTGCAGTCCTCCACCCCCCCACCTTGCAGTCCTCCACCCCCCCACCTTGCAGTCCTCCACCCCCCCCACCCCCCCCCACCTTGCAGTCCTCCACCCCCCCCACCTTGCAGTCCTCCACCCCCCCCTTGCAGTCCTCCACCCCCCCACCTTGCAGTCCTCCACCCCCCCACCTTGCAGTCCTCCCCCCCCCCCCACCTTGCAGTCCTCCACCCCCCCCCACCTTGCAGTCCTCCACCCCCCCCCACACTTGCAGTCCTCCACCCCCCCACCTTGCAGTCCTCCACCCCCCCCACCTTGCAGTCCTCCACCCCCCCACCTTGCAGTCCTCCACCCCCCCCACCTTGCAGTCCTCCACTCCTGTTTCCACCCGCAACCCTTCTAGATTCTGTGTTCCTACGTGAATAGGGCCCTCCATCTCCTCCTGTACTGGTTTGTCAAATGGTTTTTCAATGTATTGTAACCCTGTCTATACTTTGTCCATTGTACAGCGCTGCAGAATATGCTGGCGCTTTATAAATAAAGATTAATAATAATAATAATATGCCCTCCAAGTGCAGGGTATTGGCTGCAATCAGAACCTGAGCAGTGATCTCCGGTTCCTGGATTTCGGGTCCCATCTCCCGACATAATCTGAATTTAACTGGCTGGATACTACCTTGAGTCCAAAATCCTGTGAGTCGCATGACTGCCATTTTCAGGAAGCCAGCACCTCAACACGCCTGGCCAGCACCAAGGGAGCCTAAAGGAGTTAAGATATATATATATAAAAAAAAATTTAACATAACTAATAGGTTAAAACAGGAGGGGCACGGAGAGATTAATGTTTTAACCCTAGCCCTGCTGATGTTTTGGAACTACATTTCCCATGAGACTTAAACCAGCGAGTGGCTGTGCATAATAGGAAAGAGAATTCAAAAACAACTGGAGAGCCAAGGTTGCTGAACAGTGGTTACCAACCGCAGTCCTCAAGTACCCACAACAGGCCAGGTTTTCCAGATATCGGAAGCACAGCACAGGTGATAGGATTTACTGCTCAGTGATTGCAGGATTCAGTCTGTATTTCCCCAACGTAGTCCATAAAACCTGTCCTGTTGTGGGTACTTGAGGACCGCGGTCGGGACTCACTGCCCTAGAGCAGTGTGTCTCAACTCCAGTCCTCAAGCACCCCAAGGGGCCAGGTTTGCAGGATATCTGAAGCACAGCACAGGTGATATGATTTGCTGCTCAGTGATTGCAGGATTCAGTCTGCATTTCGTCACAGTAATCCTTAAAGCCTGACCTGTTAGGGGGGACTTCAGGACCAGAGTTGAGAAGCACTGCCTTAGAGTATCCCTTTAAACTTCCTAAACATATCGCAGGGCAGCACCTTCCATGTGCTCATCCTCTGGATGAAATAGTCATGAATGTTGACGTAAACATGGCCGACTTGGTAACCCTAATTAGAACTGACACGTGTAGTCTCTGTATATTTCGTGAACATCACCAGTGACATATCCTCTTGAATGATGCAGAGGACAGAGATATTGACTTTAAACTCTCCCTTTTCTCGCTTCATCTTTCAGCCTCCAGGAGTAATTCGCTGGTCCGCTCACACATGATCCGTCAGAAGAGCCAGAAGACAGCACAATCCTCCATAATCCTCAATAAGATGTCAAATGTGTCTACCGTGAAGAGATCTTTATGCGATAACTCTGCTGTTGAGTGCACTTACCTGGCTTTGCTAACTACCCGTTGCAGCGAGCCCTGTCAGCCAAACGTAGCCGCCACGCAGCCGGATCAAGATCCAGTTTTCTGCTGCTGACCTTTGTCTCTATCATTACCGCTCACTACAGCGTATTGCTCTATGGTTCTGTACATGATCCAGCTCACTGGTGTAGACATTCCTTTAATAGGTTCCATCTATCTGGAAATATACAGTGAATGAATAGAGCAAACCCAGCAAATAATAAGGAAGCGCAAATCAGAACAGAGAATTCTGAGAACACCATGACCATTTATAAAAAAAAAAAAAAAAAAGGGACAGGCTAGCAGCCGTGACCATTTATAAAAAAAGGGACAGGCTAGCAGCCGTGACCATTTAAAAAAAGGGACAGGCTAGCAGCCGTGACCATTTAAAGAAAGGGACAGGCTAGCAGCCGTGACCATTTAAAAAAAGGGACAGGCTAGCAGCCGTGACCATTTAAAAAAAAGGGACAGGCTAGCAGCCGTGACCATTTAAAAAAAGGGACAGGCTAGCAGCCGTGACCATTAAAAAAAAAAGGGACAGGCTAGCAGCCGTGACCATTAAAAAAAAAAGGGACAGGCTAGCAGCCGTGACCATTAAAAAAAAAAGGGACAGGCTAGCAGCCGTGACCATTTAAAAAAAAGGGACAGGCTAGCAGCCGTGACCATTTAAAAAAAGGGACAGGCTAGCAGCCGTGACCATTTAAAAAAAAGGGACAGGCTAGCAGCCGTGACCATTTAAAAAAAAGGGACAGGCTAGCAGCCGTGACCATTTAAAAAAAGGGACAGGCTAGCAGCCGTGACCATTTAAAAAAGGGACAGGCTAGCAGCCGTGACCATTTAAAAAAGGGACAGGCTAGCAGCTGTGACCATTTAAAAAAAGGGACAGGCTAGCAGCTGTGACCATTTAGGCCCATGTCAGATGAACGCAGTGATCACGTCCGTGTTGCCGCTCAGTTTAACATCCGTCGTAGCATAGAATCATGAGCAATAGAGACCCCCACACAAAGTACGTGCGCACCGAACTGCAAACGCACAACACACGTGGCAAACGGACGCAAGTTAGGCAAGAACGTAAAACCGCTAAGGCTGGGGTCAGACTAGCGCATTTTTAACGTGCGTTTAGGCGCACTTAATCACAGCCGCACTAGCAGCAAATGACGGGTAATGACGGCCAATATACGAAGTATGGGCGCACGAAAGTGCGGCCGCGCAACGCAAGTGGAAAATGAACGCATTTTTTCGAGAACGCACAACCGCTAGTATAGACGTACAGAGTGCGCTGCGTCCGCTAGCGGCGTGTTTGCGTGATTAGGAGACGTCAGACCCTGCTCGTGTCCGGCCAACATAACGTCCAGACACCCAAAGTTTCCTGGTTTGGATCCGTAAAAAATCACGCACAAAAATGCGCATCGTATGACCGTTTTCGCGCATTCCGTGAAAAAAAAAATACGGCAATGCGTTCAGACGCACTTTTTGACGGTCGCTGCGAATAATGCGTTAGTCTGACCCTAGCCTAAGACGGATGCGCAGAGTGCAACACACCCACGTAGCGGCCTGTGTGCTTTATGCTGCGACGTCAGATGTGACGTCCATAATGTTGACGCTCAGAGGTTTTTATGGTCTGGCTGACTGTACCTGTATATTAAATTATAATTAATTTCCAATATTTCCCTTTTTTGTTCTACATCCGTTAAAAAAACAGACCGTGTGGTGTCTACAGTATCTTCCGTCAGTACATCCGTCCGTTATGCACAAACGCAGAGTGCGCTCAGACTGCGTTCATCGGAGATTAGCCTTAATAAAAAAATAAAAAAAAAGGAACAGGCTAGCGACCGTGGCCATTTAAAAAAATGGGACAGGCTAGCGACCATGGCCATTTAAAAAAGGGACAGGCTAGCGACCGTGGCCATTTAAAAAAAGGGACAGGCTAGCGACCGTGGCCATTTAAAAAAGGGACAGGCTAGCGACCGTGGCCATTTAAAAAAGGGACAGGCGGGGGGGGCGTGTCCGGATGCTGCAGCGAACGGACGTGCGGTGGAGAGGCTCCTGAGCGTGCAGGCCGTTTTGAGGATTATATTGCCGTTTATCCCCGCATATTAGCTGAGCTTGGTACCGGAAACGATAGAGGACAGTTTTACGCAGACAGTTGGCACCTCTGATCCCCCCAGGAGGTGTCTCACCAGCTTGTTTGGTCCCTCGACCTGACTGGCGGCGGCCATTTTAGGTGCGGCCTACCACGACCACGCGGTCTGCTTTGACAACCCTGATGGGGAAAAAGGGTAAGAAGACGGACCCGATGGAGGATATTGGGCAGCCAGATATTAGGAGCTCTTTGAGTGGAGCGTTGCTTGGCCGACCTCAGTTGCGGAGTGCAGAGGTTCAGGAGCCGGCGAGGTGCACGGCGACCCTACCCGTTCCGGCGGCTGACGAGTCTCGGACCCCCCTGTCACAGCCCTCCACTAAAGAGGACATCCGCCAACTTTATGAAGATCTTCGAACCTTGTGGCACAGGGATCTGGCCAAGGTCCAGGATGATATTACTGCTGTGGCAGCGGGCGCCTCGAGCATGAATGCCCGGCTGGATTTCCTGGAGGAGGAGAGGCTGGGGTCCGCAACACGGTTGGAGGACTTACAGAGGCAAGTGAAATGTTTGACGAATACAGTAGTGGATTTGGAGGCCAGACACCGGAGGCGCAACCTCCGTCTCCGGGGGATCCCGGAGACGGTGGGCGCTGAAGCCTTGACAACTTATACCACCGCCTTCCTGCACGAGATATTGAAGTTGCCCCCGACTCTCCGGCTGTTCTGGCCTCAGCTTTTCGAGTCCGAAAGGCGGCTGCTGCGCCTCCCGAGGTCCCCCGGGACGTCATAGTCACCATCAAGGCTCTCTCCATTCATATGCAGATTCTGAGGGAAGCGGGGAACGTACCTGCAGTGCCGTATGGAGGTGCCCGAATTTCAGTCTACAGAGACTTACCGTTTCTTACGCTGATCGCGAGACGCCGCTTTCGGGACATTACGAGCCTCATGCGGGAACATGGGGTCCGGTATCGCTGGGGGCCTTCTGGATCTCTAGTGATATCCCTTGATGGTCGGACATATCCTACGGCTACCCCTGAGGAGGCCCGGGCCTTTGTGGAATCTCACCTACAACACTTGCCAGCTACTTCTGGGTCTAACCTGTCTGCTGCAGACGCTGCTTCCGTCGACCCGGGTTGAGGCCGATAGACCCTGCAGATGTTAGCAGTTTATTTTCGTTTGTACCCCCTTTCCCCCTTTTTTTTTTTTTTTTTTTTTTTTTTTCCTTTCTAGTGGTCGCTCTGCCCTATGTCGGTTCTGTGGACACCTATTTTTCTTTGCCGCGCTTAAGCGGCAAGAGGACATTATGTATTTGCTTCCCCTATGCGACCTGATGATGTTCCCCAGCTGGGGCCGCTTATTTGTATTCTAGCCACATTTTTATGCAGATTGGTTTATGTCAACTAGCACGGTCTTTTTGCTTTGTCTCCTTGCTGAGCAGATTACTTTAACTCCCCCCCCCTCATTTTTCCTCCCCTTCCCCTTATTTTTACACACCACCTCGTGCTGCAGATTCCCTTTCCCCCCCTCTCTCCCCCCCCCCCTTTTTTTTTTTTTTTTTTTTTTCTCCTCTCTGGAGCACTTTTTGGAATGTCCCCCCCCTCTTTGTTATTTGATTTTTGTTTTCTTACTTGCTGACTAATTGTATGCTTATCCCGCGTTATTGCTTTCATTTATTTTAACTGTCTGATTGTACCGCTGACTTTTTTTCAAAATAAAAATTTTGAATACAAAAAAAAAAAAAAAAAAGGGACAGGCTAGCGACCGTGGCCATTTAAAAAAGGGACAGGCTAGCGACCGTGGCCATTTAAAAAAAGGGACAGGCTAGCGACCGTGGCCATTTAAAAAAGGGACAGGCTAGCGACCGTGGCCATTTAAAAAAAGGGACAGGCTAGCGACCGTGCCATTTAAAAAAAGGGACAGGCTAGCGACCGTGGCCATTTAAAAAGGGACAGGCTAGCGACCGTGCCATTTAAAAAAGGGACAGGCTAGCGACCGTGGCCATTTAAAAAGGGACAGGCTGGCGACCGTGGCCATTTAAAAAGGGACAGGCTGGCGACCGTGGCCATTTAAAAAAAGGGACAGGCTAGCGACCGTGGCCATTTAAAAAAAGGGACAGGCTAGCGACCGTGGCCATTTAAAAAATGGGACAGGCTAGCGACCGTGGCCATTTAAAAAAGGGACAGGCTAGCGACCGTGGCCATTTAAAAAAGGGACAGGCTAGCGACCGTGGCCATTTAAAAAAGGGACAGGCTAGCGACCGTGGCCATTTAAAAAAGGGACAGGCTAGCGACCGTGGCCATTTAAAAAAGGGACAGGCTAGCGACCGTGGCCATTTAAAAAAAGGGACAGGCTAGCGACCGTGGCCATTTAAAAAAGGGACAGGCTGGCGACCGTGGCCATTTAAAAAAGGGACAGGCTGGCGACCGTGGCCATTTAAAAAAGGGACAGGCTAGCGACTGTGGCCATTTAAAAAAAAGGGACAGGCTAGCGACCGTGGCCATTTAAAAAAAAGGGACAAGCTAGCGACCGTGGCCATTTAAAAAGGGACAGGCTAGCGACCGTGGCCATTTAAAAAGGGACAGGTTAGCGACCGTGGCCATTTAAAAAAGGGTTCACTTTTTGCCCTTGAACTACTGGACAGATCATCTGCCCAATTCCCCCCCCTTCTTTATTTTTGGTGAATTTACTCCCCTTTTCTCCTTCTTTGGCTCAGAGACTCCTGAACCGGGAAGTCCCTGCATCTACACAACTTGCATAGCGCAGGGACTGTAAATTGCGGTCGATACAGACTTGTGTTCTTAAAGTACGCAGGTTCCATAGCGCCGGCACAAAGTGATGGATCGGAGCTGCGAACATATGCACAGATCCATTCCACCGCTGCCTCTTTGACATCGATCATCGATGGTCGACATCGATGGTCTCAGATGTAGTGATGGCGGCACGCTCTCTGTGTGCTGATGTCACTAGAGACCGTTCTGATGACCGGGAGCCTGGAAATTCAAAATCCCGACTGCTGGCAACACTGGGTAGGGTGGAGGAAACTCTTCCACTTCAACCAGTGTTTTCTCCAAATTGAGGCTGCAGGGAGTGGGGGAATCTCTTCACATCCTGACCAGTATAAAATAGTAAAGTGGTCAGGACAGGTAGAAATCCATCGCCGGCAGCCGACCTTACATAAAACAACGCTGAGCAGCAGTACCATCGACATTCTATGAGAAAGGAGTAATGTGTAGCCATTCGTTTGCCCCCTCCTCCGCCGGTGAATGATTTTTTTTTTTACAACTTTAAAGCGGGGATTTCTATATAAAATAAATAAAAAAAAAAAGGCAAAACACCGGAGGGACTACAGCTAAATAATTGCGGCAAAAACGATGGTGGAAAGGATGGTGAAAAGTACAGCGAACTATGGTGGCAGCTCTCCAAGAAGTGAACCCACAACGACTCACTGGCATTTCACAACGTTTGACGTAAAACCAATGGAAGTACTGTGGTTAGTGAATAAACCCTTAAATAACTACCGATACCACATACCCCAGGGTAAAGCAAAACGTCCTGCCAGCTACGCCGGCGAAATCCCATTCATCACAGCAAGCTGATTAGGCTTGGCACAGAGAATTACATCTACCAGGTGAGATTTGTGCCAACGCGAGACATTCTGACGAAGCTGTAATTTAATTTAAGTGACGATTACACGATATGATCCACTGAGACCTATTCATTCCTAAATGTGTTACTACTTCCAGTGCATGACGGATTACGCCCAGATCCGGCTACAATGTATATCCTGGACATTTAATTCCAATGTGCAAGAACACACACACACGTCAGTGCTACAATATGATAGGACAGGTATCCGGCCTATATTCTGCCAGAATGTCACCTAAAGTAGATTGCCAGCGGTGAGGCGCCGAGACCAAAGTATGCACAACTCTAAACACATCGAAAAGAAGCAGCTGCTGCAGAACATCTTGAATACAGATCTGGCAGAGGGAGGTTTCAAAACATTCTACACATTTAAGTTGAATATACTGTATATTAAGGTGGGGTTTATAGGCAGCCGTCCCATACATCACATTTGATTTCTGCTCTTGCGCTGCAGCAGTTATTTCAGCAACCCCCCCCCATGCTATTCACGTCCCATCCCTGACTAATTCATGGTGGGCTACGCGCCCCCCGTCCCTTATCCAGGCCACGGTGGGCTACGCGCCCCCCCTCCCTTATCCAGGCCACGGTGGGCTACGCGCCCCCCCTCCCTTATCCAGGCCACGGTGGGCTACGCGCCCCCCCTCCCTTATCCAGGCCACGGTGGGCTACGCGCCCCCCCTCCCTTATCCAGGCGCCACGGTGGGCTACGCGCCCCCCCTCCCTTATCCAGGCGCCACGGTGGGCTACGCGCCCCCCCTCCCTTATCCAGGCGCCACGGTGGGCTACGCGCCCCCCCTCCCTTATCCAGGCGCCACGGTGAACTACGCGCCCCCCCTCCCTTATCCAGGCGCCACGGTGAACTACGCGCCCCCTCCCTTATCCAGGCGCCACGGTGGGCTACGCGCCCCCCTCCCTTATCCAGGCCACGGTGGGCAACGCGCCCCCCCTTATCCAGGCCACGTGGGCAACGCGCCCCCCCTTATCCAGGCCACGTGGGCAACGCGCCCCCGGCCCTCATCCAGGCCACGTGGCAACGCGCCCCCCAGCCCTCATCCAGGCCACGTGGCAACGCGCCCCCGGCCCTTATCCAGGCCACGTGGGCAACGCGCCCCCGGCCCTTATCCAGCCACGTGGGCAACGCGCCCCCGGCCCTTATCCAGGCCACGTGGGCAACGCGCCCCCGGCCCTTATCCAGGCCACGTGGGCAACGCGCCCCCGGCCCTTATCCAGGCCACGTGGGCAACGCGCCCCCGGCCCTTATCCAGGCCACGTGGGCAACGCGCCCCCCGGCCCTTATCCAGGCCACGTGGGCAACGCGCCCCCGGCCCTTATCCAGGCCACGTGGGCAACGCGCCCCCGGCCCTTATCCAGGCCACGTGGGCAACGCGCCCCCCAGCCCTCATCCAGGCCACGTGGGCAACGCGCCCCCGGCCCTTATCAGGCCACGTGGGCAACGCGCCCCCGGCCCTTATCCAGGCCACGTGGGCAACGCGCCCCCGGCCCTTATCCAGGCACGTGGGCAACGCGCCCCCGGCCCTTATCCAGGCCACGTGGGCAACGCGCCCCCGGCCCTTATCCAGGCCACGTGGGCAACGCGCCCCCGGCCCTTATCCAGGCCACGTGGGCAACGCGCCCCCGGCCCTTATCCAGGCCACGTGGGCAACGCGCCCCCGGCCCTTATCCAGGCCACGTGGGCAACGCGCCCCCGGCCCTTATCCAGGCCACGTGGGCAACGCGCCCCCGGCCCTTATCCAGGCCACGTGGGCAACGCGCCCCCCGGCCCTTATCCAGGCCACGTGGGCAACGCGCCCCCCGGCCCTTATCCAGGCCACGTGGGCAACGCGCCCCCGGCCCTTATCCAGGCCACGTGGGCAACGCGCCCCCGGCCCTTATCCAGGCCACGTGGGTAACGCGCCCCCCGGCCTTATCCAGGCCACGTGGGTAACGCGCCCCCCGGCCCTTATCCAGGCCACGTGGGTAACGCGCCCCCCCGGCCCTTATCCAGGCCACGTGGGCAACGCGCCCCCCGGCCTTATCCAGGCCACGTGGGCAACGCGCCCCCGGCCCTTATCCAGGCCACGTGGGCAACGCGCCCCCCGGCCCTTATCCAGGCCACGTGGGCAACGCGCCCCCGGCCCTTATCCAGGCCACGTGGGCAACGCGCCCCCGGCCCTTATCCAGGCCACGGTGGGCTACACGCCCCCGGCCCTTATCCAGGCCACGGTGGGCTACACGCCCCGTCCCTTATCCTGGCCACGGTGGGCTACACGCCCCGTCCCTTATCCTGGCCACGGTGGGCTACACGCCCCGTCCCTTATCCTGGCCACGGTGGGCTACACGCCCCGTCCCTTATCCTGGCCACGGTGGGCTACGCGCCGCCCCGTCCCTTATTCAGGCCACGGTGGGCTATGCAGCCCTTGTCCCTTATCCAGACATGCTATGTGCCCCCTCCCCGGTCTGCCGGTGTGTTATATGCCCCCTCCCTGCGCTGTCTGTGGACTATGTGCCCCCTCCATGGTGGGCTATGTGTCCCCCTCCCCGTGCTGCCTGTGGGCTATGTGCCCCCCTCCCCGGTGGGCTATGTGCCCCCTCCATGGTGGGCTATGTGCCCCCCTCCCCGTGCTGCCTGTGGGCTATGTGCCCCCTCCCCGGTGGGCTATGTGCCCCCCTCCCCGTGCTGCCTGTGGGCTATGTGCCCCCCTCCCCGGTGGGCTATGTGCCCCCCTCCCCGTGCTGCCTGTGGGCTAGGTGCCCCCTCCCCGGTGGGCTATGTGGACACAGTATATGATGGGATCATTACCTAACACTTGGCCAGTTTGCTTTGATCTCTCCCCTCCTCCTCTTTTTCTTCTTCAGGCTGGGGTCTTTCTGGGGTTGATGCTCCCGCACAGGCTTGAAGTGCCCGGGGGTGAGGGGCAGTGCTCTGCCATGTCCAGTAGGGGCCAGGTCATGTGGTTTGGGGGTCCCTCTCGCAGGGGGGTCCTCGGCGTTTCCCAGGAAGAGGTAGAGCACCAGGATCCCCCCCAGGCAGAGCAGGCTGGCCAGGAGCTTGCAGTGGATCCTCATGATGCGCGGTTACGGGGGGGTCTCTCCCTTCCTGGTTTTGGGGGTCTCATGCCTGGGGGCTGCAGCTGGCAGCATCGTGCAGGGCTCCCCGCACCACGTATCCAGGAGCCCGGGCAGGGGGAGGGGAGGGACACGGGGGTAGGAGGGGAGAGGCGGGGGAGGAGGGAGAGGAGGGGAAGTTATTCTACCGTAATGAATCAAGTTGGAGCTCACTCTGGATGACACTTTACGACTCCAACTCCCATCATCCATATTTAAAGCGCTTTAGAGGCCAGAAATAGTCTGTCAGCAGGGCGAGATCATCAGCATAAGCTATACACATGTATTTTATAGAAAAGTGTTCAATGGCAGCTGAGTGGCTGCACCGAGAGCACAAAACACGATCAAACTCCCCCCCATGTCATTATATCACTGCTCCCCCATTATATATAATAACCCTCTCCATGTCATTATATCACTGCTCCCCCATTATATATCATAACCCCCTCCATGTCATTATATCACTGCTCCCCCATTATATATAATAACCCCCTCCATGACATTATATCACTGCTCCCCCATTATATATCATAACCCCCCCATGTCATTATATCACTGCTCCCCCATTATATATCATAACCCCCTCCATGTCATTATATCACTGCTCCCCCATTATATATCATAACCCCCTCCATGTCATTATATCACTGCTCCCCCATTATATATCATAACCCCCTCCATGTCATTATATCACTGCTCCCCCATTATACATCATAACCCCCCATGTCATTATATCACTGCACCCCCATTATATATCGTAAAATAACACCCCCATGTCATTATATCACTGCTCCCCCATTATATATCATAACCCCCTCCATGTCATTATATCACTGCTCCCCCATTATATATCATAACCCCCTCCATGCCATTATATCACTGCTCCCCCATTATATATCATAACCCCCTCCTTGTCATTAGATCACTGCTCCCCCTTTATATATCATAACCCCATGTCATTATATCACTGCTCCCCATTATATATCATGACCCCCTCCATGTCATTAGATCAATGCTTCCCGCTATATATCCCAGCTAGTTGCTCACTCAATATAATCAATATTATTCTCTTCCCCAGTCAGTGTTATTAATGTCCAGAGGGTCACATTATCAGCCGGGTGGAACAGGCCCTCTATAATAGGCGCATGATAGAGCTGCTATAGTTAAAGTTTGGGCAAGGTTTCTATTTCTCACTGATTTTCACAGGATTATCCTCCAAAATGTCAAAATGACCTGAAATTCAGCAGATTTGTAGTTATTTGCAATAACTGTAAAACCTCCAAGTACACAGGCAGGGTTATTCAGAGAGAGCTGAAAACCAGGAGAATGACTGGAGAAGTGAAAACTCTAGGTCAAAATAACCAAACCAGAAAAATTCTCCCATTTATCTCACTTTCCAAATCGGCTATTTGGTCTAGATTGTTCATTCTCCTGCCAATTCTCCTGGTTTTCACCTCTCTCTGAATAACTCTGTATTAATGTTCTAAAACAATGTACTTCCTCAAATCTAAAGCAGGACTCTGCAGCTCAGATTGCTCAATGGATTTCACTCAGATTTCACAAAGGGTTGCGTAAATAAAGGACGCCCGTCGCCTGCCTTTAGAAGGGTTGGGTTTAAAGAGACAAGTTCCTCATCCTGACCACTTTTTTGCATTAAAGTGGTCAGGATGTGAGCAATGCTCTCCCCCTGCCCCAATTGGGTGTAATCGCTGAGTGAAGTGGAGGAGTTTCCTCCACCCCAACCAGCGTCAACAGATTTAGAATTTCCCTGCTGCCTGTCACCAGATCGGTCACAAGTGGCACCAGCATGCAGACAGCGTGCCGACAACACCCTCTCTGAGACCAGCAATGGATCAGACCTACGAAAGCCCGCAAAGCAAAGAAAAAAAAGGGGGAGATGCCTCTGTGGGATTGACTGAAACCGCGATTTTACCACAATAAATAAACATATAGCTAAAAGTCTCCATGAGTGCACGCCTTTTTGAGGAATCGTATTGAAGTGGAATCAGGCTGGAAGCTGGCCGCCATTATAAGCCAGGCGGCCATCTTGTTCAGAATATTGGTTCACTTGAAAATAACTAGGTAGGTTTTAGCTGAAACTAGATTGAAGCATACGTAGAAATTTAGGAATGTGTTAGATTAGCAGAAAAGCAATTAAAACCTGAGAAAGATCTAGGCTGTTCCTGGCACGAAGGGACAGAATGAGAAGTGGATACACCAAGGTCATAGAGGCCCGCAGAGAGACAAAGGGAAGCATAGAAGATAGACCAGGTGTTACCCTCAACAAATAAACACAGGCGCTAGGGAGGTGAGCACAGCCCGGACTGAGTGTAGCAGCAAATCATGATCTGTCGAAACTAACATGAAGTTTGCCAATTTACGGCCAATGTAATGGAATGTCTTTGTAATAGATTAAGGGAGGTATTAACCCACGTGGGGTGGGAGAGTGTCACCGGGAGGTGGGTTAATTGGGATGTACCTAATTATGTATTTGGGGTATAAGATCTCATGTCACGGTGAGTTCGATGCTCACTCTTTGCGATTCAATCCTGTGTGAGCATTTGTGTGACGACACAAATAAAGTTTGCCTTTCCTGAAGAGACTCGTGTTCAGACAATCCTTGCTCGTGTCCGGTCCGGCCTCGTCCCGAGTGAACCTAGCAGATTCCGGTTACATTTCTTGGGGGCTCGATAGCCGGGATACGGGCCCTTGCCGGCATGGCAACGACTGCTGAACACTGTAGCGGTTGACTGCAGGTGCAAGTGATCCCGCTGGTTGGGCGTCCGTTGAAGGTGAGCTGACATCTGCAGGCGCCAAGCAGGATTTCCTGTTCAGTGGACCTCGTCTCATCACAAACGGACCCCCGGCCCGGGAACACTGGGACACCACCGATTCCGAGGAAACAGCAAGCAGCGCGGCGATAAGTAAAGTGTCTTCTATGTTTGTATGTGTAATAGAGATACCGGTATAAAGGGAAACGTCTGGCCATAGTCGGATAAGGAGACCCGCGGCCACGGTCTCGTTGACATACCGAACCCGCCGCCGAAAGCACGGACAAGCAAAGGAGCCAGAGTGGCTAGCGTGTGTCTGGACCCGGGGGATCGGATGTTAACTAAACGGTAGTTCTGTATGTGAGGGAGAGGGTAGCCACGTGGAGTTGCATAGTCGTAGTCAGTGTTTGTAAATAGAGCTTCTGCACGTGGACAAGGAAAGGAGGAGAGATTTATGTGACCGGGCTGAGAGCCCTGAGTCAGTGCTAGTGTGTACGTCGTGTAGTGAAGAGGGCTCATTGGGGCCAGCGGTAGCTGCAGAGGAAGTGGTGCCGGGTGGGTATATTACCCATAGGCAAATTGGAATTGCAGACGGGAGTGTAGTTATAGAACGGGGTGCACGTAGTCACAAGCAGACAAGAGTTAGAGTTCAATTAACGGGGTATAAGGAGCCAAAAGGAGGGACGGCGTGCCCTCGGCTAGTAGAAAGAGTAGAATTGTTTATGTATTGTTTTGTGCTGAAAGTATCTGGTACAGTATGGGTTGTGAATGATTGCTGAGAGTGCTGTGAGTGATTGTGCGCCTACTTGCCTAGCGAGGAAGCAAACTTGAAAGTGGACTCCCAAGGTACGTTTCCGGTTCAGGCGACTGCAATCAGCTACTGACAGAGGAAGCGAATACGATATATATGAATTGTTGACTGAGTACCAGACAGTAAATTTCAAGTGTTTTGCGCTAAACGTAATATCTGCACTGTGAGAAGGTTACCGCCCGTAAGAGTAACAATGGGCAACGGGTCGTCCAAACCCAAGACAGCTAAGAAGGGTGAGACACCCTTGGGGTATATGGTGCGGAATTTTGAAGTGTTGTATGCAACACATGATTATGGAATGGATTTGAGTAAAGAAAAGTTAAAATTATTGTGTACAATGGTATGGCCACAGTTATTTCCTGAGTGGCCAGAACAGGGGTCTATGGACCCGGAGATAATACAGAGAGTGCACTCCCAGGTAACCGGGAGATATGGTCATCCTGAACAATACCCGTATATAGATATATGGAGGTACTGTGTGAGAGATAAAAGCCATTTTGTTATGTTAGTAGGGCAAAGAAAAAAAAAAGAAAGTATGCCCTCAAATAAATATAAATATGAATGTGAAAATAAGTCTATATATATATTTAGTGTTTTAATATACCAGTAAATTAAACAAAGATAATTTACAAGCTTTGTGTGTGGATTATGTAATGATCTGCGGGAGTCTCTGAGCCCCCACTTCCCCCTGGGCCAGAAGAAAAAGAGAACTTTTTTTTTTTCCCTCGTATTCGCTCCCCCCCTCCTTTCTGGCACACACTGTCTGCACGGAGGGGAGGGAGGGAGTCAGTTTTTTGTTCTCTGACGAACAGAGAAAGTAACCCTTTATGTGTCTGTGCAGCGAATTTAAGTTTACCAGAGAAATAAAGAAGAAAAATTACTATGTTTAGCTAATTTTTAATGTGTGCTACAATAGAATGCATGAAGTCTGTCGAGTGCAAGATGTATATTTTTATTTTGTGTTGATATATTTGGTTAAGTCTGTCTTGACAGACTATTTTAAAATAGTTTTATATAATCTAGGCTATATGTAAGAAAGTTTTATATTGTCTAGTATTGTTGTCCGTTTGTTTCAAGCAATATTGTGTAATGTGTTGATAATATTCCAAAAACTCTAGTTTTGTTCACAGAGCTAGAATTAAATAAAAGAGGCTGTCCTGGTTTTTATATTGTTACAGAGTGTAACAATAGTGAGTATTTATAATACAACATGTATTTTATGAAGTAAAATTAAAGTATATAATAATATACAATATTGTCTACCAAAATATAATAAAATTTATTAACAAACTAAATAGAAATATATGAAAAGGTTAGAAGATAACATTAAAAGAGCAGTTCGAGAAATAATTAAAGTAACTAGTTTTATACTGTTTCATGTCCTATATAGTTAAGATATAGCGAAAGTATGATTAAATTTTTTTTTAAAAATATATATATTTCTATTTAGTTTCTGATGAGATAGTTATTCTATTGTTATAAGAGTATTTTATATGATTACTGATTTTATTTTTTTTAATTTTTTCTCTGATGTGGTATTGAGAGTCCGTTTTGGCTACGGGAGAGAGACCTCTGTGAATATTGTTTGTATATGTAGATGGTCTTTCTTTTTGGTTAAAATATACAATGTGTATATGTATATGCCCAAATGTCCCATCCAGCTCCTGGGGCGGGATAGTTTTTGCAAATTGCAAGCCCGAATTATATTTTTTCCCGGGGGTCACGCTAGATTAGACCTGCCTGAGAGTGGCAGCTCTACACGGCAGTACAGCCCAGCCAGCCAGCATACCCAACCTGTAAAAAAATAAATAAAAATGCAGTAATTCTGCCAAGAGAAGAAGAATAGTGAACGGCACCAACCCTGCCGACTCCCCCAGACCCGTACACACTACTTCTTGAAATTCCTGGAGTCTGGGCAGAGGAAAAACCCGCCCGGATTAGCTGTAAATTTCCCTCCAGTGTACGTCGATTTAAAACCTGGTGCAACACCTGTGGCTTTAAGACAATATCATATCCCATAAAAAGCCAAGCAGAATATCCAGACATATTTGCAGAGACTTAAAGACCATGGCATATTGAAATTCTGCGTGTCACCGTGGAACACATCCCTGCTACCAGTACTGAAAGAGGGCACACAAGAGTACCGCCCAGTCCAAGATTTACGGGCCGTCAACGAAGCCACAGTAACTCTACACCCTGTGGTTTCCATTCCATACAATTTATTGGCATTAATTTCTGGTGATATAAAATATTACACGGTGCTTGATTTAAAAGACGTTTTTTTCTGCATCTGTCTGGCTCCGGCAAGCCAACCCCTTTTTTTTTTATTTTTCAGTGGGAGGAATCTACAATGGATGTGCGCTCAGCCAGGACCTCCTGTCCTTCAACGCTCAGCCAGACAAAGTTGTTTTACTACAGTATGTAGATGATTTATTACTGGCTTCTCCCACAGAAAAAGACTGTTTCTCTGCCACAAAGTCCTGCTACATCTGCTATGCCTTGCAGGTTACAGAGTGTCCAAAAAGAAAGCGCAAATATGTAAACAGACTGTAAAATATTTAGGTTTTCAATTAACAGGTACCAAACGTGTATTGGGGACAGAAAGAAAAGAAGCAGTATGCCGAATACCCCAACCAAAGACAAGGAGACAGGTCCGTGAATTTCTGGGAGCTGCAGGCTTCTGCCGCCTGTGGATCCCCAACTTCGCAGACATTGCTGATCCCCTCTATCAAGCCACCAAGGAAAAAGAGCATGACCCCTTCCTCTGGGAAGAAGAGCAAACAGCAGCTTTTCTGAAATTAAAGACTTTACTAATGGAAGCTCCAGCACTGGGACTGCCAGATCACAGCAAGCCCTTCGAGCTGTACGTGCATGAACACAATCAAACAGCTACAGGAGTGCTGATTCAGAACTTTGGCTCATGGCCAAGGCCTGTGGCCTATCTATCCAAGCAACTTGACCCTGCGGCCTACCCCCATGTCTGAAAGCTGTGGCAGCCACCGCAATGCTGATAGCAGAAGTAGACAAGCTGACCCTTGGACAAGTTCTTCATGTCAAGGTACCACATGCTGTCAAAGTCCTGCTGGATGTAAAAGGAAGCTACTGGTTCAGCAACAGCCGGATGACAAAGTACCAAGCTATGATGTGTGAGAATCCACGGGTTCATTTGGACCTCATCGCTACCTTGAACCCTGCTACTTTACTGCCTGACTGCGAAGAGGATCCAGATCATGAATGCCTCCAAGTCATGGAAGAAGTGTTCAGTTGCAGGCCAAATTTGAAAGATGTACCCCTAGACATATACGATCTACAGCTATTCACTGATGGTAGCAGTTATATGAATGATGGGAAGAAAGTCTCCGGCTATGCAGCTGTCTCAGCAGAAGAAATTATTGAAGCAAATTCTCTACCAGGCCATACATCTGCACAACTGGTTGAAATAACAGCCCTAACCAGGGCTCTGGAAATCTCCTAAGGCAAAAGAGTAAATATCTATACTGATTCCAAATATGCCTTTATGACTGTCCATGCACATGGTGCACTCTACAAAGAAAGAGGCCTACTTACTTCCTCAGGACAACAAATCAAGTATGCAGCTGAAATCGCAGCCCTCCTAGAAGCTGTATGGAAACCAAGTGCTGTCAGTATTATGCACTGTCGTGGCCACCAGAAAGGTCATGATGAAATCCCAAAAGGCAACAGGCGCGCTGACCAGGCCGCAAAAGCGGCTGCAAAACCATTGCTAACAACTGATCAAGCCAAAGTCCTGCTCTGCAAGCAAGAGGCCCAACCTCCCATGCCAAACTACGAATTCTACATGAATTGGAGAAAATTTGAACCCAAAGGCGAATTCATTGAAATTATTCTGCACAAATGGCACAATGATTACGGACTATTAGAACTCAATCATGATTATATCCAATGGCTTTTCCCAACACGGTCCCAAGGCCGAAATTTCTACTCCACTTCTCTGAACCCTCAAGAGACACGTCTTATGATTAACACCTCAGAAGTTCAGCAAAGACTCCGCAGAGCATACAATATGATGCTGAAATTCTTCGGCGTAAAATTAATGGGGGAGTAATGGAGAAGATACAAAAGTAACCGAAGTTGAACGAGCAGAAAATTTCGCCTCACGTTTTGGCAGCCTAACAGCCAACCCTCATAATAATCTGAGGATCACACGAATACTGCTAAGTTTGGGAGAGTTGGGAGCAGAAGAATATCAAGCTCCGCTGGTGAGGTTCTTTTTCAGAGAGACTCTTATCAAAAACAAACTGCCAAGAATGAAGAAAAGTCTGATGAAGGAAATAATACCACGCTATGGACTTCCTCTCGAAATAGGGTCGGACAATGGCCCCGCATTTATACAGAACTGTTTACAGCAACTTGCCTGATTATTGGGTATCACCTGGAAGTTACATACTGCTTACAGGCCCCAAAGCTCGGGAAAAGTCGAGAGAATGAACCGTACCCTAAAGACTTTGATGTCCAAACTGTGCCAAGAGACGTCACTAGGCTGGTTGGATGTGCTGCCAATAGTTCTACTGCACATTAGGTGCAGGCCAGCCCCCCCATTGAAGCTAAGTCCGTACGAGCTTATGTTCGGACGGCCTACCCCTCTGATTATTGGACTAAGGGGGGACCTTCGGGCATTGGGGGAAACTAAACTAAATGATCAGGTTGTACTGTTAGGTAAATCAATGCAGAAATTGAACACTTGGGTGGGAGATAATATACCTCACTTTTTATATCCCCCACTGTATAAGTATTGTCCAGGTGACTCGGTATGGGTGAAGGAGTGGAAAAATTACCCACTAGGCCCAAAATGGAGAGAACCTTACCTTGTCCTGTTATCAACCCCTACAGCAGTGAAGATTGCCGAGGTGGTCCCGTGGATACATCACTCTAGACTGAACGTAGCTGCAGCCAATCCTGAACCAGCATGGAAGGTCATCACCAACGAGACCAATCCACTGAGGCTAAAGCTAACAAAGACCACAGTCGTGAGCACCTGAATGATCCTACTGAAAGCACCCAAAATATTTAACAAGTGGGTGTTTTGATGGACACAATAAAGCCTGACCATCCACCGACAGGGGAACAAAGGGATCCCCCGGGGGATGCCCAGAGGGTTATTTTTAGGGGCCCGGCCCCAACTTTTGATCAACTGGAAATGTCTTTTGTTTTTGAAATTCCGGTGGGGAGGGATTGGGTTTATGTGACTGTGAAAAGAATTGCCCAAGGGATTTTGACATTTGGGGCATTTGTGGTACTGATTTTGTACCTTGCATATTTGATTTATGGAATATCGCATGGAGTATGCCCCAGGTGCCCAAGCACCGCCAAGAAAGTGGATATTTCCCATATCTGGAATGGTGTTTTCAACTAGGACCAGATAAAGAAACAAATAACGAGGGTGGGTTGTGTTACTCAACTAAATTCAACTGGACATCATACATTTACACATTCAACACAAAAGAGAAGGCAAATTTTCTATACATACGATGTAGAAAGCTCACAAGCGATCAGGAGGAGGTGATTGCGAATGTGACAAATGGGAGGCAGAGTGCATTGGATATGATGAAACGACTGAGACAACTGATGATAGAAATATCAAAGGGAACACTACATTTGTCACCATTTATATTGAAAGGGGGATACCAGGTGTGTTGTGAAAGGGTGTGTTACACATGGGTACCACCTACAATAATGGGAATGTGTTATCTAGCTAAATTGATCCCAATTCAGAGGGTAAGGGGAGAAGACACTAATACAGACACAGCACTCCACCCTAGGTACCCACTGGTGTTTGAGAGACAGAAGAGAGAGTTGTTCAAGAAAGTGGATCGAATATGGGCATGGCTGCCGGCATGGACTGGATGGGAAAGAGAGTTGATGGTAAGAATGAACAGTTATGCCAGTCTGATGGACAAGACTTTGAATAAAACTTGTATGGACATTCAGTTACTGAATCTGGAAGTATGAGAGATAAGGAAGGTATAAATGATACATGATATGGCACTAGAACAGATCAGTGCGGCTCTGAATGGATTGTGTGAGATGACAATGCATTATGAATGTTGCACCTTCATCAAGAACACTACACATGACGTCCCTGACTATTACCAGGTAATCCAAGATCACCAGGAGAAGGTAGCACAGTTGCAGAACACAGCAAGGAGGATCGCTGCTGAAGGCTGGAATCCACTCCGTGGGTTCGGAGCAATCGGAGATTGGTTTGGATCCATTCTGAGATTTATTTCACAGATTGGATCCATGATTCTGATGGTGGTGGTGATCTTGGTCGTAGGGACACTACTGTACAGCATAGGGCTCTGTCTCTGGCCACTATGCAAGAGGGCACTGACACCCACACAGACACAGAAGATACCACTGATTATCCCACAAGACATGTTCCCAACAAAAATAGGTCCCCCAAAGTATGAGGAACTTAAGAATAATAGTAGTGAGGTGTAATGGCTACACGTCTCAGGAGAAGAACCTGAGGCTTGAGCCAAGGGGGGAATGAAGTGGAATCAGGCTGGAAGCTGGCCGCCATTATAAGCCAGGCGGCCATCTTGTTCAGAATATTGGTTCACTTGAAAATAACTAGGTAGGTTTTAGCTGAAACTAGATTGAAGCATACGTAGAAATTTAGGAATGTGTTAGATTAGCAGAAAAGCAATTAAAACCTGAGAAAGATCTAGGCTGTTCCTGGCACGAAGGGACAGAATGAGAAGTGGATACACCAAGGTCATAGAGGCCCGCAGAGAGACAAAGGGAAGCATAGAAGATAGACCAGGTGTTACCCGCAACAAATAAACACAGGCGCTAGGGAGGTGAGCACAGCCCGGACTGAGTGTAGCAGCAAATCATGATCTGTCGAAACTAACATGAAGTTTGCCAATTTACAGTCAATGTAATGGAATGTCTTTGTATTAGATTAAGGGAGGTATTAACCCACGTGGGGTGGGAGAGTGTCACCGGGAGGTGGGTTAATTGGGATGTACCTAATTATGTATTTGGGGTATAAGATCTAATGTCACGGTGAGTTCGATGCTCACTCTTTGCGATTCAATCCTGTGTGAGCATTTGTGTGACGACACAAATAAAGTTTGCCTTTCCTGAAGAGACTCGTGTTCAGACAATCCTTGCTCGTGTCCGGTCCGGCCTTGTCCCGAGTGAACCTAGCAGATTCTTGTTACAGTATGCCCTCGGCGATGGTCAACACCGGAACAATTAGAAGAGGAAATCCTGGATGCGGGTCCCCTGGTGACCCTATATACAGTATATATATACACAACAAGCCCGAAACAGCTGTATAGGAGTGGCTGTGACCAGCTGCATAAACCTGTTCTCTGCTCAAAAAAAGCCATCTAGTATGGCGTGGCATTGATTAGAGGGTTCTGTGTGAAAACAGACCCAGGATGCAACAAAATTAGAAATTGCAAACATCATTTGCATGTCTTACCCACAGGTCTGTGCTGCATATGGGGAATGTATCACATGAGCTCTGTGAAGCAGTTCTTTGAATTGCTGGGATGTATAAATGACTACTGCAATAATAAACTTTATTATTTGCTGTGTGGAGGCTTTTAATCAATTTGTTTGCCCTCCACCACAACTATATATATATATATATATTAGGTAGGCCGTGTTAGTCCAGATGCCAAAATCACGAGTATAGCAGTCTGTAGTGATACCTTTTTTATTGGACTAACGTTACATTTAAAGTACAAGACGAAGGGAGGAATCCTCTCGAAAGCTTGTACTTTAAGGCTAGGGTCAAACGAAAGCATTTTTACATGCGAACGTAAAAAGTGCGTCCGAACGCATTGACGTATTTTTTCACGGAATACGCGAAAGCGGTCATACGATGCGCATTTTCGTGCGTGATTTTTTACGGATCCAAACCAGGAAACTTTGGGTGTCTGGACGTTATGTTGGCCGGACATGAGCAGGGTCTGACGTCTCCTAATCACGCACACACGCCGCTAGTGGACGCAGCGCACTCTTTACGTCCGTACTAGCGGTTCTGCGTTCTCGAAAAAATGTGTTCATTTTCCACTTGCGTTGCGCAGCCGGACTTTCGTGCGACCGTACTTCGTATATTGGCCGTCATTGCCCATCATTTGCTGCTAGTGCGGCCGTGATTAAGCGCGCCAGAACGCACGTTAAAAGTGCGCTAGTCTGACCCCAGCCTAAATGTAACGTTAGTCCAATAAAAAAGGTATCACTACAGACTGCTATACTTGTGATTTATATATATATATATATGGACTCTAGACGCACCCTGCACCTTTCCAACCTGGTGTTTAAGAGCTTTTCTGGGAAGCTACCACCATACCTGAATATGCTGCTTCCCCCGGCAGTTCCCTCATCCTATAACCTCAGATCCAGGACCAGCACCTTACTTGCAATACCACAATACAAAAAGAAAGTGGCTCGATCCTCATTTTCCTACAGAGCACCGCAAATATGGAATAACCTCCCAGACACCATCAAATCTTCCCCCAGTCTAAAGTCCCTTAAGACTTCCCTGTTAACATACGTCAATACGAAATGCACCTATAAACATGTAACATAATGACTTTATTTCCTACATATTTATTTTTCTGTTAATCTGTATATTTGGTCTTGTGTTAATATCTTGCATTTTACTATTTTGTATTTCTGTAACCACTCAATGTTCTCGAACCCAGGACATACTTGAAAACGAGAGAAATCTCAATGTATCCTTCCTGGTAAAATCCTTTATAAATAAAATAAATAAATAAATATATATATAAAAATTTATATTATGTTGTCTTGAGATGCACCCGCACTGAAAGCGTAGTTCAGGTTGAGTGCTGCCCCTCTCGTGTATTTTATATATATATGCTTTTTTTTGGTGTTATATATATATATATGTACACTATGGGCCATATTACAAAGCTGGTGCTAACTTAACCAGAGCTGTTGTAAACTGAAAACCTCCATAGGCTATAATGGCTCTGGGAAGTTTACAACAGCTCTGGTTAAGTTAGCACCAACTATGTAATATGGCCCTATATTGCCAAACGTATTCGCTCACCCATACAAATAACCAGAATCAGGTGTTCCAATAACTTCCATGGCCACAGGTATATAAAATCAAGCACCTAGGTATGCAGACTGTTTTTACAAACATTTGTGAAAGAATGGGTCGCTCTCAGGAGCTCAGTGAATTCCAGCGTGGAACTGTGATAGGATGCCACCTGCGCAACAAATCCAGTCGTGAAATTTCCTCGCTCCTAAATATTCCACAGTCAACTGTCAGCTGTATTATAAGAACGTGGAAATGTTTGGGAACAACAGCAACTCAGCCACGAAGTGGCAGGCCACGTAAACTAACGGGGCGGGGTCAGCGGATGCTGAGGCGCATAGTGCGAAGAGGTCGCCAACTTTCTGCAGAGTCAATCACTACCGACTTCCAAACTTCATGTGGCCTTCAGATTAGCTCAAGAACAGTGTGCAGAGAGCTTCATGGAATGGTTTTCCATGGCCGAGCAGCTGCATCCAAGCCATACATCACCAAGTGCAATGCAAAGTGTTGGATGCAGTGGTGTAAAGCACGCCGCCACTGGACTCTAGAGCAGTGGAGATGCGTTTTCTGGAGTGACGAATCGCGCTTCTCCATCTGGCAATCTGATGGAGGAGTCTGGGTTTGGCGGTTGCCACGAGAACGGTACTTGTCTGACTGCATTGTGCCAAGTGTAAAGTTTGGTGGAGGGGGGATTATGGTGTGGGGTTGTTTTTCAGGAGCTGGGCTTGGCCCCTTAGTTCCAGTGAAAGGAACTCTGAATGCTTCAGCATACCAAGACATTTTGGACAATTCCATGCTCCCGCCTCCCAACTTTGTGGGAACAGTTTGGAGCTGGCCCCTTCCTCTTCCAACATGACTGTGCACCAGTGCACAAAGCAAGGTCCATAAAGACATGGATGACAGAGTCTGGTGTGGATAAACTTGACTGGCCTGCACAGAGTCCTGACCTCAACCCGATAGAACACCTTTGGGATGAATTAGAGCGGAGACTGAGCACCAGGCCTTCTTGTCCATCATCAGTGTGTGACCTCACAAATGCGCTTCTGGAAGAATGGTCACAAATTCCCATAAACACACTCCTAAACCTTGTGGACAGCCTTCCCAGAAGAGTTGAAGCTGTTATAACTGCAAAGGGTGGACCGACGTCATATTGAACCCTATGGATTAGGAATGGGGTGTCACTTAAATTCATATGCGAGTCAAGGCAGGTGAGCGAATACTTTTGGCAAGGTTGTGGTGGAGGACTAAAAGTGAGATAAAAAGCCCCTGTGCCACATTCCCCATATGCAGCAAGGAATTCTGGGTAGGATATGCAAATGACCCCTTTCTCACTTTTATGCATCCTGGGTCTGTTATTACACAGAGCCCTAAAATCAATGCTATGCCACACTGTGGCTTTCTAGCAGAGATAAGGTTTATGCAACTGGTCAAAGCTTTGGCGTCCAGCCATACGAAGCCTTGGTTGCGGAGGACGGGCTGAGTGTGTCCTCCCAGTGCAGCCAGCGATCGGCCGGATTCCATGTGCCCCCCGGTGCGGGCTGACATCTTGGATGTCAGCCCAGCCTCCGGGACTCCAGCGGGCACCAATAGATGTCATCGTGCCATAGATGACATCTATTCAGGCACCCCCACCAGTGCAGGAAAGGTGCCTGAAGGGGAGGGGGAGGTCGGACCTCTCTCCCTCCCCATCCGTGCAGGGCAGCCCAAAAAGACAGTCACCATTTGGAAGGGCACAGCCTGCCCTTCAAAGCGGCGGCTGTCTTTAACCCCTAGGGGGTCGGATCGCGATTCAGTGCCAACAGGCGCCGTATCGTGGTCCCCTCCCGGAGCTGGCCGACATCTTGGATGTCGACCAAGCTTCCGGGATCTCCCCTGAACGACTGGCGTCATCGCACAAATCGCAATGACGTCAGTTCTGGAGTTAACCCCTAGCTGCCACCTATGGTGGAGATAGGGGGTTCCAATGAATCCCATATCTCCCGATCTGTGACAGCTAGGGGTTAATTTTTAGTATCGTTGGAACGACCAGAGCATGGCCTTTCCAATGATACCAAACATGGCCATGGTAAGTATAAAAAAAACAATGCAGCAGTATTGCTCCCATTTCAATTATAATGTGAACAATGATGCTGAACTAACGATTTTTTCTATGGGGGGCGTTTGCTAAAAAGCACATAAATTCCCCCCCAAAAATTGTAATGAGTCCAAATTTCAATTTTTTTTAACAAGCGCAACCCATAGAAAATATAATCGCAAACGCTCGCATGATAAAAAGAGGAAAAAACACTTTATACGCTGTAAATTATTGAAAATTCTAATTTTATTGCAGTTTTTGTTATAAAATACAGGCAGGACATGACGTATACATATAATAATGATATATTATGAATCTGCCGAGTCTGCCGGAAAGAACGATATACAATATGTCTGGGTGGTATAATAAAACGTGGCTTCAAAACTTGTTTAAACATGATGAGCAAAAGCGGTAAAAATGACCTCAGCACACAGCCGTGAAATGGCTCAGCAGCGAAGGGGTTAAAAGTCGCTATTTTTATTATTTTTACCCCTGTTCGGCAGCTAGTCGGCTTTTTTTCAGATCGATTTGGTGGTCTGTTTGTCGGATGCATTCGCTGATTTTTCAGCGACTTATGGGATCGATTTGGTGGTTTTGGGCAGTTTTTCAGATCGATGAGGCAGTTTGATGGCGGTTTGATGATGCGTTCGGCGAGTCAATTCGCTACACTTCGGGGACCCTGATGAGAATGCTAAATTCACAGCAGGGTCTGCAATTTAACTTGCTGATGTGCGGCGAACGAGAGAGCACCGAAATGTCGTGTGACATTTCGGTGCTCTCTGAATAACCCCGTTAAAGAAGTCGAAAAGAGTGCTTCTCCTATGGTATATGAATATAGATTTCTGAGATTTTGTGCCGGGCGCATTGTTTATTTTTCTGAAGGAGATTGCTGGATTTAGTTAAGGATCATATACAGTATATTTATTCCTGTTTTTTTATTTTCCACTTTACACAACACAACCTGCAGTAATTTTATGCAGAATACTTGGGCTGAGTTCACAGGCCCCTTGACACACAGCCAAGCACATAAAGTTTAGTTCTGCTCTACCATTCTCCAATTGTTTGTCTTTGTCCAGCTTTTCTTTTCTTTCTCGATCCAATGGGATAATTTATTTTCCAGGATGTGTAGGAACTTGAACAAAGTAATTTACTCAGGGGCAAAGTGTTAATGTCCAGGGGGCAAGTTGACTCTAAGGCCATGAACGCAATGCCATAAAAAATTCTCCATGACTGCATAGCTTTAATGCGAAGATTGACTGACTTGCTCATTTAACAGTGAATACTATTAGTCATAAAAGGGACACCCCGGTGTGGGACTGACCCCAGGTTTATTAAAAATGCGCAAACTAAAATAATAGAGGTTAAATCACCATGATTTCCAGATTCTACAGTTAGATCTAGTCATCTCGCCCGATTTTCAAGCAATGCTTAAAGGAGCACGGTAATCTAAAAACAAGGTGAATTATCCACCACCTGAACCATCCCCAAACCCCTCAGCCTTCTCTCTGCCCTGAAGGCTGTCAATCAGCAGCATTCCCGGGAGTTGGGTAAGAGCAGGGTCAATTACCAGCAGAATCCATGATGCCTTTCATTGCTTTTGCATTATCTTGTTATTGGTCAGTGTAGGATTAGCGCACACGCAGGCAAGCGTCAGGGGATCAGCATCTGAGGAGGTGCATCCTGCAGCAGGTGCCGTGTATCAGGAAGAGTCGTCCTGTACCAATTCATCCCTTACCATTGATACTCGAGTATAGCGCGACCCGAATATAACGCGACTGATAGAGATTTATTAAGGAAATGAGAGAATATTAAAGACTCGAATATAACGCGAGGAGCAAAATTATAAAATTATACTGTACTGGAAAACCATTAAAATCCTTCCAGGTGTTCTTATCACAGTCAGGCTCCACCTCAGGCCAGGGTGCTCTGCTCTAGAATGATTGTAGTTGTTACTAAGTATGAAGCCGTCAGCCACCCGTCTTCTTACTTGCGATAAGATGGCCGGCGGAGCGAGATGACCAACACCGTGAATAATTCACCAATAGCCAGCACACTGGGAGGTGTCTTTTTCTGACCTCCGGCTCCAGCAGGCAGGCTCATCCACCGCGTCATCTGCCGATAGGATCTAGAGCAAGTCAAGTTTTTTTTTACACGCGATGCAGATGTCTCGAATATAACGCGACCCCTCCAATTTTAAGGCAAATTTTTGTCACCAAAATCTAGCGGTATACTCGAGTATCTACAAAACTCAAGACTACAAGACTCAAAACTCCCTTATTTATTTTTAAAGTGCTGAGAAAAATATTGCAGCTATATCAGAATTGCCAACATTTGAAAACAATTACCAGGGACACTTTGAGTAAAATCCAGAGAAGCACAAAGGGGCGTAACTATAACTACACGGGGTGCAGAGGATGTGACTGCAACTGGGTCCGTCCTTCTGACTCAGGGGCCTGATAGAGCCGAACCTACAAAGTGAAAGTCATTTATAGACAGCTTTACAATTGGCAGACATGATTTATACCAGGCTTCCATCTCACAGAAAGGCAAACAGTGATTCTGTGCATTGTGCAGGCTATATTGTATCCTGTATGCAAGCCTTTGCACATCCGGTGTGCTTGAGGGCAGCATGTCTGATTCTACTCGCTCACCAACACCCGGTTTAAATTGAAACAGGCAGGAAGGTGGCTGCATGAGGCGCGGCTTGAGAGGGGGGCGCGGTCTGGTGAAGGTCTTTTAAAAACCAACAGTTCCTTCTAAGCAGTGCCAGATCGTGGTTATCCATACCTGAGCTCCTTGTACCTGAATTCTCTCGTGATTTAACCTGTTATTGACCTCTGCTTGTTTTCTGACTATTCTGCCTTCCGTTGCCCTAGACTATTTTCTTGTACTACGCTTCTGCACTGATATCGACCCGGCTATTCCATTTGACTATTCTATACTCTGTATTCCTGATTCTGGCTCATCTGACTACCCCTGTGTTGCTGACCTGGTTTTGTATTACGACATTGTCTTTGATTAACCCTTTCTGTCTAGCTAGTATACCTGGCCAATTCTAAGGACCAGACAGTTAGGGATTCTTCTACGGCTACCCTGTTGGTAGCTTTTGGGCTCTGTGGAGTGTTGGGCTTTAAGGACTGCGTGGTGGGATCCGGGAACCGTGACAGCCTTCCCTTAAGTGAGGCCCAATACGGAGGACTCCCAGTCCCAATGTCCTGTGTGTAGAAAGGGGGATTGCAGAGGAGGAGGGGAGGTTACACGGTCACACATACTGGTGTATTTGCCCTCCTGCGGCCGGCTCATGCAGTGGCCTGAACCAGATCATGCTGCAGCAATGAATGGCGTCTGCCAGCTAGTGGTCGGGCCGGAGGAGGCCCATTGAAGTCAGCAGGGCATACTGTGCCAACTTGCGACTTCAAGGCCCACTCGCCGCAGTAACCTTTGTTAAGGCTTAATGGCTAGCCATGCAATGGAGTACTTCCATGCATGCGATGGAGCACTGTCCTGCATAAATATCATGGTCTTCTTGAAAGATGCAGACTTTCCTGTACCACTGCTTGAAGAAAGTGCCTTCTAAAAACTGGCAGCAGGTTTGGGAGTTGATTTTGAGTCCATCTTCAACCTGAAAAAGTCCAACTAGTTGACCTTTAATTATACCAACCCATACGAGTACCCCACCTCCACCTTGCTAGCATCTGAGTTGAAGTGGAGCTCTGTGCCCGCCGTTACTGATCCAACCACGGGCCCATCCATCAGGTCCTTCAAGAGTCACGCTCATGTGATCAATCCATAAAACCTTAGAATAATCTGTCTTCAGATATTTCTTGGCCCAGTCTTGACGTTTCCACTTATGTGTCTTGTTCAGTGGAGGTCGGGTTTCAGCCATCCTTACCTTAGCCATGTCTCTGAGCGCTGAACACCTTGTGCTTCTGGGAACTCCAGGTAGGTTGCATTTCTGGAATTTGACAGCGCTGGAGGATAATGGGTTCCTGGGAGCTTCACGTTTGATTCTTCTCGAATCTTTGTCAGTTAATTCACGTCGTTTTTTTCTCAACACGTTTCTTGCGACCCTGTTGACTATTTGCAACAAAACGTTTGATGGTTCTCTGATCACACCCCAATATCTTAACAATTTCAAGAGTGCTGCATCCCACTGAAATACTTTTTACAATTTGTGACTTTTAGGCTAGGGTCAGACTAGCGCAGTTTTAACGTGCGTTTAGCCGCACGAAATCACGGCCGTACTAGCAGCAAATGACGTCCAATGCGGGGAACATACGACGAACGGCCGCACGAAAGTTCGTCCGCGCAACGCAAGTGGCCAACGAACGCATTTTTTCGAGAACGTCAAACCGCTACTACTGACGTACAGAGTGCGCTGCGGCCGCATAGCGGCGTGTGTGCGTGATTAGGAGACGTCAGACGCTGCTAATGTCCGGCCAATATAACGTCCAGACTCAAAAAGTGTTTTATTGATGATCCGTACAAAGTCACGGACGAAAAGGCGCATCGTATGACCGCTATCGCGTATTCCGGGGAAAAATACGTACGTTCGTTCGACCGAACTTTTTCACGGACGACGTGAAAAATGCGTTCGTCTGACCCTAGCCTTAAAGTCAGTTAAAGCTCTTTTTTGGCCCATTTTTCCTGAGGAAAAGAAGGTGCCTAATAATTATGCACACCTTGATATAGGGTGTTGATCTCCTAAGGCCACACCATTCCTCATTACACAAACACACAAATACACATCACCTGATATGCTTAAGGCTGGGGTCAGACGAGCGTAGTGTTCACGTCCGTGATTGCGCCTAAAAGTACGTCCGTGATAGCATGACAGAAAGTCCATTGGAGCCTGACACATGAAGTATGTCCGCACTGAACTGCGGACGCACAACGGCTGCGACCCACGGACGCAAGGCAGGCAAGAACGTACAACCCCTAGAACGGCCACACAAAGTGCGCTGCGTCCGCAACGTCTGCATAGCTTTGTGTGTGAGTGATGGAACGTGGTCAGACGGACTGCATTTATACGTCCAGCATTTTTCACGAACAAAATGGTTTTGCTTTTTAATTTATTTTCCCTCCTACATCCGTCAAAATATACATCAGTAAATAAACGGACTGTGTGGCCACTACTGTGTCTTCCGTACTGACGTACGTCCGTGTGCACGGACGTACAGTCCGTAGAAATCACGCTCGTCTGACCCTAGCCTAAATTATTATTATTATTCATTTATATAGCGCCAGCATATTCCGCAGCGCTGTACAATGGCACAATATAGACAGGCTTACAATACATTGAACAGCAATTGACAAACCAGTACAGGAGGAAACAAGGGCCCTATTCCTGTGGGAACTCACAATCTAGAAGGGTTGGGGGTGGAAACAGGAGAGGACTGCAAGGTAAGACTTCAAGTTTATACAGCTTGGAGTTGCACAATATGCATAAAAATTATGATTTGGTCAAAATACTTGCCTAATAATTGTACATGCAGTGTGTGTATGTATGTATATTTTAGCACTATAAATGCTGGACTCAATGTCGATTCTGGGATTTTAACCAAATATCATAACGTCACATAACATTCTAAATTCTGGCTGATGTTTTTTTTTTTTTTTTTCTCGGTTTCCCTTTTTTTTTCATGTCTCTTTCAGCCTTCTCTGATTTGTGTTATTGGTTTTTTTCTTTTTCCTTTTTTTCATTCAAGTTGTATGATCTTATCTCTGTTGTTTTATTATGGGCCCAAGATCCCTCATGCGTTTATTTTCCCATTTTGAACATACCATTTGACTCTCGCTTTTTACGACACCCCCACCCATGTGACCCTTAATGTCCTAATGTTCTATTCTAGGAACTGATCAGTAAGCTTCCAGACCTGAGGAAGAGAGGAACACTCTTGAATGCTTGTCTTTTAAATGTAACATTAGTCCAATAAAAAAGGTATCACTACGTACGGCTATACTTGTGATTTTTATATATATATATATACACCCACGTGCTGCCGTCTTGTATATATGCCCTCAGTGAACCTATTTCTGCCCCTTGTGTATCTATGTCTGCCTCCGTATATGCCCTCTGTATAGCAATAGCCATATATATAAAGTGATGGCAAATGTTTAGGCATTCTCATGTTTATTTCTTTTGTTTGTATTGGTATGACACATAAAAAGTGCAAAGAAAAAAAAAAGGCCACTCTGACACGCAGACTTAATGACTATTTAACCCCTTCACTACCAAAAACCACTGTTTGTTTGGAAAATCATTTTTAATTAATTAATTATACAGTAAGAAATAGTTGGGTATATTCCCATTGTATTTCTTACTCTAATAACCTATCTGGCAGGCATATATCACCATCTGCTGGCCAACAGGAGTTACTGCAGATAGTCCTGCAGCTAACTGCAGTCCATGGTTCGTGCATGGGTTGGGGAAGGCCCAGTATGTCAGGGATTCCTTAGCCGATTTTAAACTGTTTTAGCACCTTAGGGATTATGCTCAGAGGGCTAAAACATTGGGGGCACCTTTCTGAAGCCCAAAAGCAGACGAAATTAATTTGCAACAAACAAATTTCATTGGCAGTCATACAGCACAGCCCCAGAGGGTGTTAACACAATCTCACTCTGCTGTGTCTGCTCCCGCAGATCGTGTATACCATAGTGAAGGGGGTTCATTTGTTGTTGAGGCTGCTGTGCAGTGTGACTACGAAGTACACAGGGCTATCCAGTATTGGTTCTTTGCCCGGCCTAAAGGAAAAGGGGTTAAGCAATGGCGGAACTACCGACATAGCGACCCACGCGAGCGTTATGGGGCCTGCAGCCGAGTGGGGACCGGTGAAGAGGAGCGGGCCCGGACTGACCCGTCGGGCCCTTGGACGCCGCTCAAGGCCCCGCAGGTTGAGGGGGCCCGGATGCCATGCAGGGGGGTGCCCGGTCCTGAAAACTGTGAGAGTCCATGTTGAAGGAGAGGTGGCTACGTGCCTGCGCAGGTCACGCAGTCCGGCCAGTCCGGTAGTACTGAGGCTCCGCGGCCTGGAGGGAACCCCTGCTGTCTCCGGGCCCCGCACACCCGTCAAAGAAAGGACACAGCCGGTAAATAATAAAGAATTCTGATACACTTACACACACTGCACTTTGCTGGGGGTTTATTGCTGTGGATTCTGATATGCTCACACACACTGCACATTGCTGGGGGTTTATTGCTGTGGATTCTGATACGCTCACACACACACTGCGCATTGCTGGAGGTTTATTGCTGTGGATTCTGATACACTCACACTCACTGCACATTGTTGGGGGTTTATTGCTGTGGATTCTGATACACTCATACACATTGCACATTGCTGGGAGTTTTATTGCTGTGGATTCTGGTACACTCATACACACCGCACATTGCTGGGAGTTTTAATGTTGGATTCTGATACACTCACACACACTGCACATTGCTGGGAGTTTCATTGCTGTGGATTCTGGTACACTCATACACACCATTTATTGCTGAGAGTTATATTTCTGTGGATTCTGTGCCCATACACCCCAGCCATTACAGTGAGTTATATTGCTGTGGAGTCTGTGCCCATACACCCCAACCATTACTGTGAGTAATATTGCTGTGGCTCCTGTGTATACTCCTATGCCTATTACTGTGAACGTTTAAGGCTGTGGATTCTGTGTATGCTTATACCCACACACTGCCCATTTCCATGACAGTTTATTGCTGTGCAGCTCTGTGATACGCTCATACACACCGCACATTACTGTGAGTTTTATTGTTATGCAGCTCCGTAAAATGCTCTTTGATACTGTGTTGTTCAATGGGCATTAGTTCATTTTTTTTTAGTGTGTGGGGGGGGATAGACTGCGGGGGGAGGTGTTAGGTTGCAGGGGGGGGGGCATACAACATTTTGCTATGGGGCCCTGTGATTTCTAGTTGCGCCCCTGGGGTTAAGTGTAGTAGGTTTGAACAGGGTCAAGTGGTGTGTACATGATCATGATGCCGTAGTACCCCTGTGAACCTACGAGGCTACCACATCTAGGATAGAGTTTTGCTTAATCCTGCATTTCATGTTGTTTTTATGAGTTTCTTCCAGGTTTTTTTCTTCAGAAAAGTTTTGTACATTAGTTTCACTTAGATATATCCACGTCTATATTATTTTTGTACCTAATTCCCTCCTCAAAAACAGTGAATTACTTGTGTCTTCCCTGCTTGTAGTATAGTGTTCGTTTAGTATTGTGTATTAGTGGGTTTTAGTACCCAGGGGTCTAGCGGGTGGCCCCTTGTCTCATTCTACTGGAACTTTATTCCAGTTGTAGTTGCTTTAACATCCCGCACTGCTCTCCCATTAGTCCACCAGGAATTTTGGGGAATATTGTGTATTAAATGGGCCCATTGGATGCAGGAGGCTCGGGCACCTGGTGGCAGTATTTTCCACTGCTGTATCAGATTTGTCAGAAACTCAGGTCTAAAGCTCTGAAGCAGCTTGGCCCAAGAACAAATCAAGTGCCATCACCCCCTGGTGGTGACCCTGACCTGAATGTTAATATCAGTTCAGTGGCTCCTGTAAACCTCAGGCATTCAGCTTGTGAACAGGTTCATAATTTGACAACACAACTACATTTCTTATAGAGAACAAATATACAGATAATGCTGGATTTAGCCTGAGGTTCCTTGGTGTTCTTCTAAGTTATCTGGTACTGAGTGGACTTCTTTGGTCCTTCTTTGGATTCTTGAGTCTCACTGATTTATGAAGATACTACATGAGAGCTGTAGGATATTTCTTGAGGGTAAATCTGCAGGAATGAAGCATTGTTACAGGTAACAGTATTTATAACATGGTACACGGCCACTGTTTCTGTGTAATAACTGTGTATAATCACTTCCCCTCTGTCACAGAGCACCACACCGAATGTGAAGTGCTCAGACCCATTGTGACATGTTTGACACATAATCCTGCATGATATCTGTACTTTCATGATTAATCCATTTTCATTAACATGTTGTTCTTTTTTTTTAGCTTTTTTTGTCTGGAAAAAAAGACTTGTCTTCATTCAAGAGTTTAAGACTCATCCTTAGCATCATCAAAACTGGGCATTGTTCGTCAGCTTGAACATCGCTTTTAAAGACCTGCTCAGAAATGTGAGTTAATATGTAAAAAAAAAAGCCCAAAAAACATATTCTTACAATACCCAAAGACAGAGGTGTACTTAGGGTATTTGGCACCCGGGGCAGATGCACCCTTTTGCACCCGCCCAGCAAAGAAGGAAAAAATGCAGTTCGATGATCCACCTCAATGACGTGAAAGTATTTTAATGTTATGCAAAACACAAAATGGGTCCTGCCCAATAAATTGTGCTGTCTGGGTCCAAGAATAAATTGCTGTCCCCCCAAAAAAAAAAACCCACCTACATACACATATTAAATATAAACACACAAACTAAGTCACAAACAAACCCAGTCTTATACACACCCTCAATCACACATATTAGTCACGACCAATCACGAATACACCACTGGTCACATGAGGAGTCACACAACTAAATCCACACACGCATTCGGTGGCAGCTCTAGGGTTCTGAGGCCTCACAACAAGCTGATATATGAGATCATTCTCATACAAAAGGAAAAAGAAATAAAAATGGGATCAGCACTGTCAGACCTTTTTAGATATGAAATTTCTATAACGCAGGAATGTTTAAATTTGGGGCCAGGAATTGCGTCACGCAAACAACTTGTCTGCGTCGTTAATATATAACAAGAACAAGAGACAAGCTAAACTCGTTAGTGTTACGCATACAAGAAAGGACATTTAACATTGATCAAAGACGGTCTAATGGACTCTGTTTATTTTATTTATTTGTTACAACCAAACAGGGTTTAGATCAAATGGTTTAAAAGTAAGGGAACACAATGACAACTAAGATAGATATCTCAGTATTGTGTTTATTTCGTCAGATCGAAACTCTGAAAGCCACGTAAACATGGAACAATAGGTTGCCCAATAAAGGAAAAAAAAACCAAAGAAGGTTAAATGGCTTGGGTAAACCAGCTTGTAATGCTATGCTATTCGGCAATATGTACTATATGGTATGAGAATATTTATTAGTTAGAACTGATAATTTTAGCATCTTATAAAAACAGAGGCCCTACCACATTTAGTTGATCATCACAAATGTCTGGTGTACTAACCCGCATGAAGCCGATTAAATCGGGTAACGTGTGACTGTTAAAAACGATACCACGAATGAATGATTGTATGTCCCCTCACATACACATCCCTGTGGATATAAGTAAAGCGGGATGAGATGCACACACGCCGTGGTGAAGTATGCCGGCGATGTCACAATAGAAATAAATTTTAATTTGTTAATAAAATCTATGGAGTCCCGGGATATAGGAATAAAACGACTCCAAACCAGTAAAAGATTGGCCAAGCCCATAAATTAATTCCTGCAGAAGGTTGATGGTTGATCTGAGAGCGCCATCTGCTGGCCAGGTAACATAACACCTGGACAGACCCCTGGAGTTGATGAATATATATCCTCCAATCAAATGAGGCCACATAGTGATGGGCTAGATCTAAAACTGGGCGGAAGACCACTATATAGGGGGGACACTCCAGAGCAAAGGGATGACACACACTGAGAAAAGCTTGGGGAGAGACCTGAGGGACGCTTGGAGGGAAGAGAGGCAATCACCATCGGCCGCCCCTTTAAGACCGACCACACCCTAATCTTCCACCACTCTATCTTCACTAACCAGATGGTAAAGTATACCTGAATAATATGATATCTATTTTCTAATTGCATAGTCCTGACTTTAGATGTCCATCACAAACTAAAGGAATATAAATGAATTATTTTGCTGTTTGAGCCTAATAATCAGTAGAATAGAAATTCTGCCTTTACAGTCCACTGCAGAGGACTGCTAAGGGAGAAACCTATTACCGGCTGCATACTTGAGCCATAATTTAGTGAAATTATTTATATTCCAAGAATACTGTTTGTGGACATCTAAAGATCAATTATATACCTATAGTGAGATACGCTGGGACCGTGAAATAGCTTTTATATGTCAAGTACTGTCCGCCCCATTCGTAACCTAGCATAACTCCTTCCATATCCATCTTGCAGCCCTTCCGAATGAATGCATGCACTGTAAGTCATTAAGAAGCGTTAGGTTAACGTATATCGAATGAAGTGCTGTGATTGATCTGTGGAAGAGATAGTCTCCCTATCGAGTGTGTTATGTATCTCCCTGAAGGAAGTTGCATTTAGTGAATAGGCCCCCACAATAATAAATTGTGCTGCAGGTGATGCCCAGTAACTGAGTGTTTATCTTAGCCAGGTGGAGGATTGGTTTATAATGGGAAAGGTTTAAGTGAATAGAATAGAGTTTGGTGTTTAAGAATTGAGGCGTGTATATCTGTGGTGCGGTCTATAAACCTAAAATATCTGTCCATTAGATTATTACGTGTCGCAGTATCGCTACTAATCACAATCTATAATCACTTGTAAATTGTAGTTTGCTAATCCGTTGATAACATACGATTGTATGAAACTTGACGTGTGAATAAATTTTGGTTTGAATTGTTTTACCGTTACGCAGTCTCATATCTTTATTGATTTTATTGTGTTTAAAAATATCTAGAGAGCATCAAAAGAACTCGGGATAACGCGCCATATATTTGTTAAGACGTATATTTATTGATTGGTTATTAATCCCTATGTTAGGGGTTAAATACCAATTTATACCACTGGTATTGGAGGCACTGTCAATAATATATATATATCTATGTATATCAACAATAAGAAAAATATGCGTCATAATTAATATATCCCTGACCTATTAAAGAAGTCAATAATCTCTAACAGCACCTAGTGTGATACTGTAAAACAATCAATAAAGTCAGCCTTCCATGGCTCTTCCAATGGCGCCTAGGGATATTATGGAAAAATCCCTCTTAACCACCTCCCATTCAGTCAGCTGGGGGAGGCTTCCCCGAATTCAAGTAATATATTATTAACACAAGTATGAAATAAAAAATACAAATAAAATATACTGCTAATAGTTGCCAACACTAGAACATGTTTTACATTATGTGCTTCCTCAGCCAGCGTCAACAAATCCTCCAGTCTGCTGTAGTATGGGGTTGTAACAGAACTCTGTACCCGGACAGGGTCACATCTGTCAAATGCCGCTTCCTCACTGGACACCCGGGTTCTCCTCGTGACACTCACGCCTTTCTCCAGTACCTTAACCGCAGCTTGAAGAAAACATTGACTTCTTGGAATGAGAAATCTAATTACATTTGGCAGACAGTTACAGTAAACATGATTTGACATTTCTTAACCTAAAACAATGGGTGATAGCAGATTACAGCCTATTCGAATACACAGATAACAGATAGTGAGGCAGTACTCTTACATAATCCAGTTAACACAAACCTAATTACATTATACTAGTTCCACACAGGAATACTTTAAACCAAATTACAAACAAACAGTTTGGCAATGCCCAAATGCCCTATGAACATTCTCTGCCATAATTATCCATAGTCCGCGGGCACGAGGCTGGCATCCTCTTTTCCAAGGGGCACACAGTGTAGTGAGGGCTTTGCTGTGAGTGCCCGTTCCAGCTAGTCCTGTTAGATTTTAATTTTCTGTATGAATATAAATATCCTGTATTGGAAAGCCTGTTCTGATGAAATGGGCTGTGACCCCTCCTTTCTAAGTGTCAAATCTGTATGTAGACAGTCTTTTCTTACATAGTATGTGGCTTGTGGAATTTAGCCAGATTTCCTGTAAGGTATTTGTTACATGAAGTGCAGGAAAAAGTGCACGAACATTGTAAGCTAGAGAGAAAACATCAAATTTGACGTAGAAATGTATCTGTATGCTGATTGGCTATACGTTCCTTAAAATCTAATAAATTGGTTTGTCTGAACAAAGACAGGCAGACATGATGCAGCCATATCTTGTGTGTGGGTGATATTACTGTCTCCGCTAGCGTCAGCGCGTATTTTATTTTTTGTATTTTTTTATTTGGGAAGAAACTTGCAGATGTTTATGGCATTCCAATTATGGTAATTATGACTAGGATATTGATTTGATTAGCTAAAATTTGTTATTTATCAAGTCTCAGACCCCTGGAGCACAAGTCACTGAAAAGGTGGTGCCGGCGTCCGTCACAGGGGTCCTTGGCGTCCTCTCATCTGTTTTTACCAGTGACACATCTGCAGTTGTTTGAATTCCATCTCTGGTTTGCTGAAGTTTCTTGTGTTTGCTTTTCTGTGTTAAAGTGAGTGTGGGAGAGGTCTTCTCCTCAAAAAGACAGCCTAGAATGAATCGAACTCTGGCGTACAGCTCACTGGCCTGCTGGGTATCTGTCCCTGAAGCCGGACGTTATCACATTGTCTTAAATATACCATTGCTTTATGAGTTGCTTATTTACTGTGGTGGTCAGTTGCGTCGCATTGCGGCCAAAGCTGGGTATTATCATCTCTGGGCGCACACACAGCACCGCCTATACGTGACGCATTTATTGTACCTATGGCTTTATGCTCATCTTGCAAGAACACTCTCCTGCTTATCAATAAAAGCATATTTCAGGGAATCCAATATAGTGAAGATCCAATTCTAATAGACAATATTGATTATAGAAGAAGGAAAAAATAATTTCATGTTCGTTTAAAAAGACGATTGGCTCCTGAAGTCAAGTGCCGGAGTGAATGTAAATGTCATTAAAACTGACAAATCTGTATCACGCTGAAATTAAACAATAAGTCCACTGTGCACTTTGTCTTCCCACAATGCAAAACACACTAGAATAATTGTTTCAGCTTCAGAGGAGAGCAACGCTCTTGGTGTATTGTATCAACTTGTACTATGGCAGCATTGTTCCCTGCGTCAACCTGACACGTATGCATTTTGTTCCAGCGGAAAGCAGCGTCCAATGTCTGTACAAACAGAAATGTCTGTGTGGCGTAATCTTGCTCCTTTAATAGATTTTTAGAGGTCTTTTATTTTTTGGGACGCATTAGCTTTTTATTGACATTCAGGTGATGCATTATTTTTTTATTCTAAGCCTTCAAAGTTGTCAAAATACAAAGGAAACTAAAAGAACAAACGGTAAACTGAAAATGCAACATACAAGAAAATAATAATGGTTGCAATAGCGAAAACACTGAAATGACAAGGAGGTCATTCCCCCCCCCCCCGTCACCCACTGATTCCTTTTAAAATTTTGCTAAAGTTTAAAACCAGTTTTGCTGGATTATTAATCTCTTTTTGATCTCGGGTTGGATTTTAAGAACGAGAAAGAAAAAAGATGTTGATAGACCGAATATTCTCCACCCGGGTGACTGTTCAGCTGCATGAAGACTTTCTCTTTCTCTCTAAGCTTGGTCGTGCCATCAGGTACCTGAGAGACCATTGGAGATCACACAGAGGAGGCAGACTCCACGCGTCATTTTCTAATAACTCTTCTAAAAGAGCAGTGTGTTTATTCCTGCTTAAATTGGAAAATGGTATACCGACCAATCAGTCGGTAGTAGATGTACCGTTTAAAACGTACCACCTACGTTACCCAGCTAGCTAGTTCAAAATAGACAGCCAATGCTCCCAATCGGGACAGCACCCATGCAAAAAGATATGGGAATCCCCATAACGGAAACGATGAAGGGTCGGCTTCTCCCCTATTTCACCATTAGGGACTGGGTGTATAAAAACAGACTTTCAGGTAGGGAGCACCACTCTTGAAAAAGCTGTGTTTACAGCGAAACGCGTTGAGCGTCATGTCTGGTCATTTTTAACTGTTTTGTCCTTATTATATCTTTTTGCATGGGTGCTGTCCCGATTGGGAGCATTGGCTGTCTATTTTGAACTAGCTAGCTGGGTAACGTAGGTGGCTTGAACCGCCGAGGTTAGCATAGGGTGATGCATTATATATGAGAAATCTCTCCCTACTATCGGCTATCCACCGTCAAACCTACCCTACTTCTACCCCTCAAACCATTGGGGCTACTTTCTATAAGGAACCAATCATCAGAATCATATGTAGTACCAGCATCTACATGGAATCTAGTATCTTATTACTTAAGTTTGCGAATCAATTTATATGCGATACCTTGGCTGGTTAGATACTCTTTCCTAGGAATTTGCCTCATTTATTAACCCCTTATGCGCTAGCAACAATAATCCACGCACTCCGTTGCATATGTTCTTTTCAATATTTCTCTATATGTGTGTGAGTTTTGAGACTTTTATTGATGTCAACTATTAAAAGTTAAGTTTTAAACGGTACATCTATTACCGACTGATTGGTTGGTATACCAACTTCCAATTTTTGCTTTACAAACGAGTTTGTTCTTGGGGTTACGTCCCCTTTTGGTATTAGTACCCTGCGGTACTTTCCGCACCAATTTCTTTCCTTTTCCTTTTGTTTATTCCTGCTTATCTGTCTTTCAGAGACTAAGACGTGGACGAATTAAACAAAATAATCTACATTACATACTTCTTTAGAAATGCTGAATATACAGTTTCAAACATAATAAACAATTAGCAAAAGAACACTCAATACATGTAATGAGATATATTTTGTTAGCTGAAACTGCATGACCATGGGAGGAATAACGTACCGGCCTTGGGACTACTTCTTATAAAAGTCCATTGAACAGGTAAATATTCTTATCTATCTTAACCCCTTAACGCGCCAGGATGTACTATGCTGTCCTGGCAGCAGGAGTGCTTTTAAAGACACAGGCGGCATGTGTCATTGGCTGCAAGGGGAGGGCCTGAACTCAGGCTGTCCCCCTGCACCCAATGACAACCGCCGTCCCTCTGCAGCCAATGATGCGCGCCACGCGTCGGCTGCGGGGCGCAATCTGCGCCTCGCGATAGCACCTGTCGGTGAGGCATACCTGTATGCCTCGTCGGCCTTTAGCCACCCACAACGGGCGATGCCTGCCCATCAATAAGCGGTTAAGATAGATAAGACAATAAATAATATACAGAAAAAGCGGCGTCCCGTCTGATCCACACTGGGGTGGGTGCTGCCACCAGAATTTTTTTTTCTGTGTTATGTTTTAAGAAAATAAGGGCACTATTACATTCTTCGCGCACAATTGTGCCACACGCGCAAAAACACATTAACGCGAGGGCAAAACACTTTGCGCTGAACGTCGTATTACGACGTTCGCACACAAAATGCGCGTTAACATCTAAAGAGAGTGACCCTGTGCGAACCCTTTGCGAGCGCAATTTAGTGCGCGCATCCTATACTTAACATTGTGAGCACAAATGCGTTTGTGCGCTGGTACGCGCATGGTATTAAAATCTTAGTGCAAAATTTAACGGACAACGTTTGCGCGCATAATTTTAACGTCTTTGAAAAGCTGGTGGTAACGGCAAATTGTAACAACCTGACCGTACCAAACTGCGGATTCACAACGGAGAACGTCGATGAGCATGTTTTTTTTTTAACTAGATCTGTCAAAACTGATGGCCGCTACCTTGTCTTCCGTCAGAACGTACTTCTGTTGTGCGCAGTCCGCACAAAATGCGTTTATCTGACGGACTCATGTTAAAAAGGACATTGCGCTCATTGATTTCTGTGTGCAACGGTACTTTGCACGCATTTTTACGCGTCGGTTTTACGAGCGCAATTTCCCGATGGATGAAAAAATGCGTGAGGAATGTAATTCCAGCGGTGATTTTCCTGCGTTAACGTTTAACGCTTCGTGCAAAAAAAACACGTTTAGCGTGCTTTTTTGCGTTAAGAATGTAATAGGGCCCTAAATAAGCACATATTTTCGCTACGGAAGATCTCTTCTAACATTTCTTTTAACTCTTTCAGATGTAAGTTGCTCTTTTGATTAGGCAAAACCGGCTCTGGAAATTTAGGTAACAATTGATGATCATCAATATCAGTTTATAGCGTTTATGACAGAAAGATGTGTTGTGTAAAACACAAATGACTAAATTCCCTGGTTTTCAGAAAAAAATGTAAACCATATACCGTAGATACTCGAGTATAGCGCGACCCGAATATAACGCGATGGATAGAGATTTAGTATGGAAATGAGAGAATACCCAAGACTCGAATATAACGCGAGGAGCAAAATTTTACTGTACCAGTAAACAATTAAAATCCTTCCAGGTTCTCTTAACACAGTCAGGCTCCCCTTCAGGCCAGGGTGCTCTGCTCTAGAATGATTGTAGTTGTTACTAAGTATGAAGCCGCTGGCCACCCGTCTTCTTTACTAGCGATTAGATGGCCGGCGGAGGCGAGCGAGGTGAATGATTGGCTTAAACCGAGCGTGCCCTTTGACCGTGATGGATTCCAAATCTCCCGAATCCAGGAGCCCCGCATTAATTTCAGCGAGACTACCGGAACTTCCGGGAGACTTGGGATCCAGAGCATGGCAAGTGTTTTTTTTGTAATTTTTTTTTATTATTTTTTTTTTTACACACGATGGAGATGTCTCGAATATAATGTGACCCCTCCAATTTAAAGGTAAATTTTTGTCACCAAAATCTAGCGGTATACTCGAGTATCTACAGTAATCATTTAGCAAGTGACTCACGATACAGTTTGTAGTAAATAGAATATATTTAGGGTAACTGAACAGTAGAAGAATATCCCTGCCTTCCACTGCTTTTCTGTAATAAACATGTAAATAAATTTCTATAAAAGTAAATCACTTGGCCTTTACGTGAACCGAGCAACACAAACTCATAAAATGCATTACAATAAAAGCCTGCACTCGGTAAGAAAAGCACGCTGGCTTTAAAACAAAAAAATATGAATCCTGGAAACATCTGGTTTGTTTCAAGCGCTGCAAAGATCGTTTTCAGATCAGATCATTTTTTTGGAGCCAGGGAACATGGCGTACACCAGCTGTCACGGAACGTAACACGTCTCTGCTCTTACCAGGCAAGGCCCAAAGCGCCTCTGAGAGTTCACACGCGGCTTGCTTGTAGTTTTTTTTTTGTTTCTGTCACTTGAGCTCAGCGGTTCATGTTTTTACGGTTCAATAAAGGTCCTGTGAGAAGTTGCTTTAATAATTATGAGTGGGAGGTGCAGACCAGAAGTTGAAACATAACCTCTGTATTTGAGGTTTGTACGGCGAAATAACCCAGATTGACCCAAACCAGCGACTGGCCTACATGTGGTTAGGTGGATTTATTACCAGGAAGGGAGATTTGGGGAAACACTCTTTGAAATTAGTCTTTGAAATATATTAAAAGTGCTAAAAGTCAGAGTAAAACACAGAAATGTTCTCAGCGAGCAGCAGGTATTTAATCAAAGACACATTCGAGGCCAAGGTTCAGCAACTTTGGTCCCTCAGATGTTAGAGAAATACATTTGGCATGATGTTTTGCCAAAATAATGGGCATTATGGGAGATGTAGTTTCAAAACATATGAAGACCCGAGGTTGCTTACCCCTGCTCTAGGCACTGTGACTACTCAATGTAATTTGAGTAGTCAAAGTGACTTGAGTGCCCTCACCCCTTTTCCCCCCTCCAGGAGGGTCATGGAAGGCTGATTCAGCCCTCTGAGTGCAGGGGTTAATCCTGTCCAGAACCTGTGCATGGAACACTGATTCTGGGATTTTGGGACCCAGCTCCCACCAATGGCTTTCAATGTACTCTGGTAGTGCCGACAATTCCTGGCATTTCACAAAACTAAAATCTAAAAGGCATCAGCAGAAGCTTCACGGTGCAGCTTCTCCTGCTGCTCCTTGGATTCTAGTCTTGTGAAATGCCAGTGTTAATTTTGGCGTTGCAATACCAACAGATTTAACCAGTATTTCCACCAGTGGAGCCTTAATCCACTTAGTTGTGACATGGTGTGAAAACTACTGGGAAGCTAAAAGCATCGTATTTACCAGGTTCTCATAAAAAGAGAAAAACCTGAGCAGGAACTAGACTTATCAAACTATAAGTAGATATAAATATCTTGACAAAAATCTCAAAAAACAAATCAATTAAACCGGAATGCAATACATCGATTTTCGATAAAGTCTCTGTGACGGATCCCGCTACTCGGGGTGAGTAGATCCGCCGTCAGTGCCGAGTACACCTGGAGGTCGGTAGTGTGGTAGCGAGGTGCCGCTGGTGCTCGTAGGATACCCCGAGGTTGCAGCGCTGTAGAGAGATCCTTGAAGCGTCCCGGTTCCCAAAGCCCTGTTATCCCCAATTACTAGCCGAGGCAGGAGTAAAGGTTCAAACAAGAGTGATTCATTTTGCATGGGGAACACAGGTGTATTTATGAGGGAAAAAGGCATTGTTCTCCCCTGGCCCGCCCTCCGCCCTCCCGGGGTGATTTCTGCCACTGCCCTGAGCCATTGCCCAATTTCTCTTTGTTAACCTGGGCCCCCCCCCTCCTGTGTGCAGCCCTTATCTTGGGGCTCGGTGCCAGCTCGTCTGGTGAACTTTCCCTGGCTCTGAATGAGCGGGGAACAGGGGAACAACAGGGAAAATCACATTGGGGTACTTATTAAAAGTTCGTTAGCCCTTATTTTTATAATACACAAATAAATAAACACTTGAACTGCTGTACTGCGCTACAGCGTAGTGGCGGCCGTCCCGTCACATATCTCCCTCAAGTTACCAGTTGGCAGACCCGGTGAGACCCTCTGCGGGTCCACTTGGGGATGTCCACTGACACCACCCTAGGTCTCAAGTTCAGTCTGGCGGGATAGCCCATCCGCATTGGCATTTTGCTTACCAGGACGGTATTGGATAGTAAAGTTGAAGGGCTGTAGGGCCAGGCTCCACCGCAGGAGCCTGCCGTTGTCTCCAGCTACCCGGTTCAGCCATACCAGGGGGTTGTGGTCTGTGAGGACCGTGAAGGAGCGCCCATACAAATAGGGTTGGAGTTTCTTCAGTGCCCATACCAGGGCTAGGCACTCCTTCTCGATTGCCGCATAGGCAACCTCCCTGGGTAGAAGTTTCCGGCTGATGTAGGCAACCGGGTGGTCATGCCCATCTTCACCGACCTGGCTCAGCACCGCTCCCAGTCTGAACATAGAAGCGTCTGTGTGGACAACGAAACGTTTAGTTGAATCAGGAGCGGTCAACACGGGGGCCTCCACCAGGGCTCGCTTGAGCTGCTGGAAGGCTTCGTCACACTCAGGGGACCACAGTACCTGTCGGGGAAGGTTCTTGCGGGTCAAGTCAGTCAGGGGTTTGGCAATGGCGCTGTAGTTGGGGACGAAGCGGCGGTAGTACCCCGCCGTACCTAGAAATGCTAACACCTGGGTCTTGGTGCGGGTTGTGGGCCACTGGGCGACAGCTTCAACCTTGGCGGGTTCCGGATGCTGCCTTCCGCAGCCCACCCAGTGGCCCAAGTACTGGACCTCGGACATGCCTACGTGGCACTTGTCTGGTTTGACTGTCAGACCTGCGGTGCCAAGGCGGTCCAGTACTGCCTGTAAGTGCTGTAAGTGGTCCTCCCAGGTGTTACTAAAGATGGCTATGTCATCTAGGTAGGCGCTGGTAAAGTCCTGCATCCCCTCTAGCAGCCGATCAACCATGCGTTGGAACGTGGCCGGGACATTCTTCATCCCGAATGGCATGACCCGAAATTGGTACAGGCCAAACGGAGTGAATGCCGATTTCGGCACACCTTCCTCGGCAAGGGGAATCTGCCAGTACCCCTTACACAAGTCAATGGTGGGGAGGAAGTGACCCTGGGCAATGCGGTCCAGGAGCTCGTCTACCCGGGGCATGGGGTAGGCGACGGTAACGGTGTGCTCATTGAGCCTTCTGTAATCTACACAGAACCTGGTAGTGCCATCCTTCTTGGGTACTAGAACCACCGGGGAGGCCCATGGGCTCTCGGATGGTTCTATTACCCCTAAATCCAGCATCTCACGGATCTCCTTCTGCATCCCGTCTCTCACTGCATCGGGGATTCGGTACGCCGTCTGCCGCAAGGGGGTTTGACTCTGGGTATCGACCCGATGCAGAGGTGTAGCCAGGACGAGAACAGGTATCGGTGCTCCCGTAGCACCTGCTGAGCCTGTTCCCTGTGGCGTGGACTGAGTCCCTCGCCCAGCCGGACATCAGATATCCCCAGGGCGCTCGGAGCCTCAGGCAGTACCGGCAGGGGGAGATCCTCCAGATCCCCCGCGTCCGGTGCGCAGATGGCAGCTACTGCCTCTTCTCTTTCATGAAATGGTTTCAGCATGTTCACATGAAAGGTTCTTTGGATCCTTTCATCCGAACATCTGGCTGCGATGAAGGTGGTATCACAGATCTTCTCTATAATTTTGTAGGGTCCCTCCCAGGCTGCCTGCAACTTATTTTGTTTGACCGGCCGGAGCGCTAACACTTTCTGCCCTAGCTGGAAGGTGCGGTCCCTAGCCGACCGGTCATACCACCTCTTCTGCTTGGTTTGGGCCTCTTGGAGAATGTCCCGTACCAGGGCGGTCAATTCCTGCAGCCGGTCCCTAAACTCAAGCACGTAATCTATGGCCGAGTTCCCCTCCTCGGCCAGAGCACCTTCCCAGTGCTCCTGGAGCAAGTCCAAGGGGCCTCCTCTCCGGCCGTACAACAGCTCAAAGGGAGAGAAGCCAGTGGCTTCCTGGGGTACCTCCCTGTACGCGAACAACAGATGGGGCAAGTGGCGTTCCCAGTCCTTATGGGACATGGTAAAGGTGCGAAGGAGTTGCTTGAGGGTCCCGTTAAACCGCTCGCAGAACCCGTTGGTTTGCGGGTGGTAAGGGGAACTGTACAGGGGTTTAATCCCGCACAGTCTCCAGAGCTGCTGGGTCACCTCGGCCGTAAATTGTGTGCCCTGGTCAGACAAGATTTCCTGGAGAAATCCGACCCTGGAGAATATCTGTAGCAGAGCTCCGGCAACGGTCTCTGTGTGGATATCTCGGAGGGCCACGGCCTCTGGGTACCTGGTGGCGTAGTCTGCTACGGTCAAGATATACTTCTTGCCCGTAGTACTAGGCACCGCCAGGGGTCCTATCAGATCCACCGCCACCCGTCTAAAGGGTTCTTCCACTATGGGTAGGGGTCTCAGGGTTGCTTTCCGGGTTTCCTCCCTCTTCCGTACCCGCTGGCATACCTCACAGGTCCGGCAATAGTCCCTAACATCCCCGAATAACCCGGGCCAGAATAAGCTCTGGGTCAGGCAGTGGAGTGTCCGCCTGTGCCCCAGATGGCCTGCAAGGGGAATATCATGCCCAATCTTCAACAGATCGAGCCGATATTTTCCCCGGCACTACCAGTTGCCTATGGGGTACCTGGTCCACTCCCCTCCTCGCTTCCCCGGAGGTCCTATACAACTTCCCCTGGTCCCAGGCAAATCTCACTTCCCCTACCCCTCCCGGCTCCCCCCCAGCCTGTTGTCGGTAAGGGGCAAGGGTGACGTCTTCCCTGGTGGCTTGGGCAAAGTCTGTCGGGGAATCCCAGATCAGGGACGGGGTATTGTTGGGGCCAAGGGTTGGGCTGATCTCAGTTACCGCGGTCCCCTCGGAGTCTGTGTGCGGAGCCTTCCTTGCTTGATGGCAGGTGGTGACGGGGCATACCCCGCCAGGGTGGGTGTCCTCAAAAGTAGAGGTCAGGGGGGGCGTGGCCGGCTGTCTACTGGAGAGGACGTGTTTTCATGGAGCTCCGCATGTCCTCTCTTCCTAGGGACATATAGAGGATTTTACCCACAATATTTTTGATGATGCTGAATCCTAGGAGGCTGGCCATCGGTTCTGGAATGTCCGGAGCCCGTTGAGTCCCCCGCTCCGGACGAGAGACAACTCTGGCAGCTGCTTTTTGATAACCGACACGTGGCGCAGGTGGCCATCTTGAGGCCTAGTATTGGGCTCCTGCCGACTCAGGACTCTGTCCTCGCCTTCCTCCAAACCGAGTGCCGATCGCAGTCTGAGGGGACGGAGGGCCCACGTCGCCCGGCTGCTTTGGGCGGAAGTTTCATGGAGGTGGCAGACGGACCCACGGAATGGCGGCGGGATGGACCCCCTCCCCCGCTGAAGGTGAGGGGGTTTTTCTTTCCGGCTTGGACGCCTGCTTACTGATGCTGGCGGGAGAGGACGAGGAAGGCCCACTTACTGCAGGATTTTGGCGCAAGATGATGGCTGCGTTGCGAGGCTGCCAGGAGGAAGGGATCCCGAAGAGGGAGGTGATCGGGGCTGATACGACCATTGAGATTTGCTTACCTGCCGCTGACCCAGTGGAAGAGGGCACTGAAGACGGCGTCTATGAGGTGGTACTGTCCCGGGCGCTCCAACCATCCCTGCGATCCCTGGCTCCAAGTGCTCGTGGAATTGATGAGACTTGCGAGCCCAGGGAGATGGCCGTTTTGACGAGTCAAGGGCTGAAGGCTTTTCCTCGCCGACCGGAGAGGGTGGCGCTTCCCCGACCAACGGCCTGGGTGGTTCTGACGCTCACGCCGATATCTGACCCGATCCTGCCGAGGGCTTATGGTAATGGAGCATGCGGTGCGTTTGGAGCCTTGCTGGAACCTGAAGACCTTCCTCGTGGCTACGAGAGAGTAGAGGCCAGAGGATCCGGCCTAGTGGGTGACACGCTGCCTGTGCCATGTCCCTTGCCGTTTGTGGACGCAGGCTGAAGAGATTTTTAAAAGTAGAGGTCAGCAGACCAAGGTTGTTGCCGAGTAGTACTTCGGTTGGTAGGTCTTTCATGATCCCTACTTCCACGTCCTGGGCATCCGTGCCCCAATCGAGATGGATGCAGGCCGTAGGGATCCGGTAAACATAGCCGCCGGCGACTCGGACGGCCACTGAGTAGCCTGTGGAGGCAGCCGGGGTAATAAGATGGGGCTGTGCCAGGGTAAGGGTTGCGCTGGTGTCCCGCAGGCCATTGGCACTCCGTCCATTCACCCGGACCTTTTGGCGATGGTGCTGCCAGTTATCTCGGGCAGCTGCTTGAATCGGGTCTGCTTCATGTAGGATGCCCCAGTCTTCGTCCGGAATCGCTGTGGGTTCTGGCTCCGGCTCATGTTGGCAACAATATGCCGTAGCTCTGCCCGGAGGGTGTGCTGGGCGATGCGGGGCAGGACGGTTGGCAGTCAGTGGACAGCGGTCCCGGATATGTCCAATTTGGTTGCACCCATAGCACCGGGGACTGGTCCGAGGAACCGGGGTGTGGATTGTCAGTGGCCGGGGTGCTCTCTCGGTGGGTGCGGTACGAGGCTGGGGTGCTGGATGGAACCGGGGAGGTGGGGGCCGGATGTCAGGAGGAGGTACTCACCTGGCGTCCTGGTATTCATCGGCGAGGCAGGTAGCTTCGGGCAGGGTAAGGGGACGTCGGTCTCGCACCCAATCCCGGACCTCTAGAGGTGAATAGTTATAGATCTGCTCCAGCAAAAGCAGTTGGATGATCTGGTCCGGGTGGGTTGCTTGGCATCCCTGGATCCAGCTGCGGTCGGCCTGTTGCATGCGGTGCCCCCATTCCGCGTAGGAGTCATGGGTCCCTTTCTTTAGAGCTCGGAACCGGACTCGATACGCCTCGGGGCTGAGCGCATAGCGGGCCAGCAGGTGTTCCTTGACCTGCTTGTATACCATGCAGTCCTCATCCGCCACAGCCCGGTAGGCTTCAGGCGCTCTGTCCGTCAACTTACTCGCCAGTAGAGGTACCCAATCTCGGGCCGCCACCTCTTGCAGGGCACATTGTCTTTCAAAATCTTGCAGGAAGCCGTCAATATCCTCGCTTCCCTCTGGGAAGAGTTTGAAGGCGGCAAAGGGAATCTTTTGCTTGGGGGGTCCGGTGCTGCCCTGGGGAGTCAGAGACCCACTGGACCGTTGCTTCATTTCTGCTTGGCGGAGTCTGTCCGTATCTGCCAAGACCCTCCCGATGATGTCGGCAGAGGGGTCTGTTCCGTACAGGGCCAGCCGCCACTGTACCTCTCGCCGCCATTCTGAGGTCTCAGAGCCCTCGGAGGGAGGCATACAAGCACGGTCATCCTCCATCAATTCGCTGATGATGACCGCCTTCGGTTTGCCCCCGGGGACCTTGTCTCTGGCTTTCAGCAATTCTTTAAGGACCGTGCGCTTCAGACCCTCGTAGTGCTGGGCCATACGGGGTTACGGCCATTACTTGGGGTGTCCGCCTCTCGGACCCAGGGGTGTCTGAGACCGGGGTCAAGCCAGCGGCTGTTTTTCCCCCTGCTGGGCTGGTCTCAGAATCTGCCCCCGGATGGCGGCCGCTCCGGATGCTCGGCGTGTTGCGGTGGCTGAGACCGGGGTCAAGCCAGCGGCTGTATTTCCCCCTGCTTGTCTGGTCTCAGCCGATCCCACCAGCCAATGTGACGGATCCTGCTACTCGGGGTGAGTAGATCCGCCGTCAGCGCCGAGTACACCTGGAGGTCGGTAGTGTGGTAGCGAGGTGCCGCTGGTGCTCGTAGGATACCCCGAAGTTGCAGTGCTGTAGAGAGGTCCTTGAAGCGTCCCGGTTCCCAAAGCCCTGTTATTCCCAATTACTAGCCGAGGCAGGAGTAAAGGTTCAAACAAGAGTGATTTATTTTGCATGGGGAACACAGGTGTATTTATGAGGGAAAAAGGCATTGTTCTCCCCTGGCCCGCCCTCAGCCCTCCCGGGGTGATTTCTGCCACTGCCCTGAGCCATTGCCCAATTTCTCTTTGTTAACCTGGGGCCCCCCCTTCTGTGCGCAGCCCTTATCTTGGGGCTCGGCGCCAGCTCGTCTGGTGAACTTTCCGTGGCTCTGAATGAGCGGGGAACAGGGGAACAACAGGGAAAATCACATTGGGGTACTTATAAAAATAAGGGCTAACGAACTTTTAATAACACACAAATAAATAAACACTTGAACTGCTGTACTGCGCTACAGCGTAGTGGCGGCCGTCCCGTCACAGTCTCCAAAATGAGCTTCACCTGGTTCTCGATATTTCTTGGCAGTTGTGGCACCAGAGCAAGCATTCCAACTGCTAGTCATCTGGTCTAACGAGGACGAGCAACGGCACTAGTGGCCTGCTCTACGGTGGAGCCCGCTCAGGTCTCACAGGGTTTTGCTCGATTTTGCCATTACAGGGACGAATGCTCCATATGCAAATCAGCCTGCTCTCACCCAGAAAGGGTGGCCAGTACTGATTGCCAAGGACGTCATCCCTGCACGAGAGATGCAGCAACCCCTAACGATCATTTTGGCCTTGTTAGGCCTCGTCAGAAGGGTATAGCTGACACACCTCTAGGCACCTCGAGCAAGGGATCCACGTCTGGATTACCTTATATACTTGTAGTGAGAAAAAAGAGGTAGTGAGGGTCCTGAGGACAAGCAACAGCACTAATGGCCTGCTCTACGGTGGGGCCTGCTCAGGTCTCACAGGGTTTTTGCTCGATTGTGCCATTACAGGGACAAATGCTCCATATACAAGTCAGCCTGCTCTCCCCCAGAAAGGGTGGCCAGTACTGAATGCCAAGGATGTCATCCCTGCACGAGAGATGCAGCAACCCCCAACAATCGTTTTGGCCTTGTTAGGCATCGTCAGGAGGATAAAGAGGTTTGTGAGGGTCCTGAGGACAAGCAACAGCACTAGTGGCCTGCTCTACGGTGGGGCCCGCTCAGGTCTCACAGGGTTTTTGCTTGATTGTTTCATTACAGGGACGAATATAAGAGGTTTGTGAGGGTCCTGAGGATGAGCCAACTTGGCCGTCCAACTATGGACAACATTTTTGAATGACCTGGATCGTCCACTGGAAGCGAATTTGGACAATCCAGATCGACCGACGGGAAAACCACCGAACGACTAAAAAAAAAACAAATGCTGCTGAATGCTGTCAAACGCTACCATACACATGAAGGGAACTCTGGTGCTGTTCCTGGTGCTGAAAGGGCTTGTTAAATCCCTTTCAGCACCAGGGACAGCACCGGAGTTCACTTCATGTCTTCAGCAGTGTTCGGCAGTGTGTTTTTTATTTTTCACTTTGGCAGCGAAGAAAAAAAAGAGACTTTTAAAAAAAAATCATGAATCAAAAATTTTGCCTATAAATTACAAAAATTACTCAAAAAACTCAAAATAATCTGTAAATAAAAAGGTGTTTTGCTGCAAATGAAAAGGATGAAATGTTGAATTATTAAAAAATAAAATCGAAAATATTATTTTACATTGAAACCTATGGGATCCGTCTGTGAAACTGAATCACTTATCTAAGGGACAATTTCCCTGCTGCCGATCAGCGATTTACCTATACAATTAATCTTCTTTTCATGTAAATTGTACCTGCCATGTATCTCCTATATATGTCTAATCCCTGTACACAGACAATCTTTACTACACTGTCGGTCCTTTAAAGGGATACTCTAGGCAACATGACCACATAAGCTTTTTTAGGTGGTCATGATGCCCTGAGTATGCCCTTGTCTTTCCCCCCTCCTCCGCTCAGCTGATCGGCTAAAACAGCTGAGAGACGCGGAGGAGTTTACTCCGCCCTCCCAGCTGTCAGTCAGCAGAGCGGGATTCATATTTCCCGCTTCTGCTGACTACTGCCAAGTAGGAGACGTCATCGCGCTTTCAGCGCGATGACATCTCCAACTCGCCGCAGTAGCTGGCGGGAGCGAGCTGCCAGCATAGTCTGCGGCTGCGATTAGTGTTGCGCGCATCCTCTTGTGCGTAACACTAATCAAAGAAGAAGAGGAAGCCTGCTGAAGAAGAGGATGCGCGCTTCTCACGTAAACCATTAGCCAAGTTAAAGATTTTCAGGACAGGACCGGAAGAGGAGGGAGGTGAGTATATATTAAAAAAAAACGCCGTTGGAAACAAGTGGTTTTTAGGGTATGTAGTACAGTAAAAAAAAAAGTATATATATATACACTCAATAACTAGGTAGGGAAAAGGTATATTTTAATGTAAAAAAAGGGGGGGATTTTTAGCCTAGAGTGTTCTTTTAAGTGGCTGGATTGCTAAACCTATAGTAGATGTACAGACAGACAGAAAACTAGATTCAACGATGCACAGTACAGACAGACAGTAACAGATGTAAATGCCGGATCGAAATAGAAACCAGATACCAGGGGTTAATTCCAGGATGGCTTGTAAAGCAGATACCAGGGGTCATAGGTGTGAGCAAAACAGGAGTTTGTGAGGGTTCTGAGAACGAACAACGGCACTAGTGGCCTGCTCTACGGTGGGGCCCGCTCAGATCTCACAAGGCTTTATCTCGATTGTGCCATTACGGGGACGAATGCTCCCTATGCAAATCAGCCTGCTCTCACCCAATGAGAGTGGCCAGTACTGATTGCCAAGGACATTCCTGTACGAGAGGCGCAGCAACCCCCGACGATCGATCGTTTCGGCCTTGTCAGGCCTCGTCAGGAGGGTATAGCCAGTGGCGTAGCGTGGGTTGTCAGCCCGGGGCCAGCCAAGAATTGTGCGCCCCCCCCAACCTGTGGACACGTTATCGATATTGCCCCAGCTCTCACATGGATATTGCCCCAGCTAACACATGGATATTGCCCCAGCTCACACATGGATATTGCCCCAGCTCACACATGGATATTGCCCCAGCTCACACATGGATTTGCCCCAGCTCTCACATGGATATTGCCCCAGCTCACACATGGATATTGACCCAGCTCTCACATGGATATTGCCCCAGCTCACACATGGATATTGCCCCAGCTCAATGGATTTGCCCCAGCTCACACATGGATTTGCCCCAGCACATGGATTTGCCCCAGCTCATGGATTTGCCCCAGCTCACACATGGATTTGCCCCAGCTCACACATGGATTTGCCCCAGCTCTCACATGGATTTGCCCCAGCTCTCACATGGATATGCCCCAGCTCACACATGGATTTGCCCCAGCACATGGATTTGCCCCAGCTCATGGATTTGCCCCAGCTCACACATGGATTTGCCCCAGCTCTCACATGGATTTGCCCCAGCTCTCACATGGATTTGCCCCAGCTCACACATGGATTTGCCCCAGCTCTCACATGGATATGCCCCAGCTCTCACATGGATTGCCCCAGCTCTCACATGGATTTGCCCCAGCTCACACATGGATTTGCCCCAGCTCACACATGGATTTGCCCCAGCTCACACATGGATTTGCCCCAGCTCTCTCATGGATTTGCCCCAGCTCTCACATGGATTTGCCCCAGCTCACACATGGATTTGCCCCAGCTCACACATGGATTTGCCCCAGCTCATGGGATTTGCCCCAGCTCTCACATGGATTTGCCCCAGCTCTCACATGGATATTGCCCCAGCTCTCACATGTATTTGCCCCAGCTCATGGGATTTGCCCCAGCTCACACATGGATTTGCCCCAGCTCACACATGGATTTGCCCCAGCTCACACATGGATTTGCCCCAGCTCATGGGATTTGCCCCAGCTCTCACATGGATTTGCCCCAGCTCTCACATGGATATTGCCCCAGCTCATGGATTTGCCCCAGCTCTCACATGTATTTGCCCCAGCTCATGGGATTTGCCCCAGCTCACACATGGATTTGCCCCAGCTCTCACATGGATTTGCCCCAGCTCTCTCATGGATTTGCCCCAGCTCATGGATTTGCCCCAGCTCATGTATTTGCCCCAGCTCTCACATGTATTTGCCCCAGCTCATGTATTTGCCCCAGCTCTCACATGTATTTGCCCCAGCTCTCACATGTATTTGCCCCAGCTCATGGATTTGCCCCAGCTCTCACATGTATTTGCCCCAGCTCTCACATGTATTTGCCCCAGCTCATGGATTTGCCCCCCAGCTTACACATGTATTTGCCCCAGCTCTCACCTGGATATTGCTCCGGCAGGGGTTGAGGGGACCCAGATGCCGGGCAGCGGGAGTGCCTGCCCGCCCCCCGGTCCTGAACAGTCCGTCCTGTTCTTGAAGGGGATGCGGCTGCGTGCGTGCGCAGGTCACGCGGTCCGGCCAGTCAGGTGGTACAGAGACTCAGTACCACCTGATTAGCCGAACCACGTGACCGGCTGCGCCTGCATGCAGCCGCATCCCCTTCAAGAACAGGACGGACTGTTCAGGACCGGGCGGCGGGCAGGCACTCCCGCTGCACGGCATCTGGGTCCCCTCAACCCGCGGGCCAGTTTTAGGGGCGCGAATGCGCCCCTAACAAAACTGCGCCCGGGGCCTCGGCCCCCCACGCTACGCCACTGGGTATAGCTGACACCCCTCTAGGCACCTCGAGCAAGGGGTCCTCGTCTGGATTACCCTGTAAACGTATGGTGAGCAAAAAAGGCTGAAACGATCGTCGGGGGATGCTGCACCTCTCGTGCAGGGATGACGTCCTTGGCAGTCAGTACAGGCCACCCTCATTGGGTGAGAGCAGGCGGATTTGCATATGGAGCATTCATCCCTGTAATGGCACAATCGAGCTAAAGCCTTGTGAGACCTGAGCGGGCCCCACCGTAGAGCAGGCCACTAGTGCACTAGTGCCGTTGCTCGTTCGAGAAACCCTCACAAACCCCTTTTTTGCTCGTCATAGGTGTGAGCAGGGGGTGTGCCTGGTGTGCCCAGGCACACCCTAATGTTGAGTGAAGAGGTCCTCTTTCACCTCCTACATTGACATTTTAGATATCCCTTATCTGGTTCATGATGAATAACCTAAAAACTGACTGTTTTTCTGCTTACAGGCTTGTTATTCCTAATGAAAATGTGCATTTTTGTGCAAAATCTTCTAAATTTATGCTTTCAACTAATAAATGTACCATGGGTGCGTGCACACCTTAATGCAACGGGCTGCGCATGCCAGTGCCTGGGGTTAATACCAGGATGGTTTGTAAGCCAGATACCAGGGAATAATACCAGGATGGCTCGTTGTGAGCCAGATGTAAGCTCTGGAGCAGGGTCCTCTCTAGTCTCTACTGCTGTTCTATGTGTTTAACTTGTAGGTATATTTGTAATTCTGTCTCTCCCATTGTACAGCACTACGGAACTTGTTGTTGCTTTATAAATGCTTGTAACTGTAACTGTACAGGGGTCTGATGCCAAGTCGGATCATCAGCCAAGTGGCAGGGATTGTATGCCAGGTCAGGTCGTCAGCCAAGTGCCAAAGGGTTAACAGCCAGGGGAATACTCAGACAAGCCAAGATTATACACAGGTGAGCAAAATGTATCAATGTCTATGAATGCACTGAGGGGAGTTGAAACCACTTCAGGGCAAAGGATCAATGCTCATGTGTCTGGCTTTAAAGTAGGCGGGTGCTTTATTATTAGTAGAGGCTGGGCTCTTGGTGTTTTAATACGGGCAAGAGCCCAGCCTCTACTAATAAAGCGCAGTTTTAGATTGGGAGTGCTTAAAAGCATAATACATATCCCCTTCCTTTGCAAATATTGATTTTCAAATTGTATCTGCAATATCGAACTAATATACAATTAAGCAGATTGTTTGAGCCCAAATTGGATGGACACGGATGGAGTGTCCCCTCGTAGCCTGATCCAAATTTGCGGTGTTCAAGAATGGAATGGCATTTACCGCCGATAAATTAATTACTGGAGATGTGATATGTAACGTTTCCTGTTGTTCGTTTATCTACAACTATGGAATATAGCCCATAGTATGTAACTCCACGTTATATACCGACTTCCATGACAGGTTCACTTTCACTGTTTATCTGACACCTATTCCTGTGTTTATATAACACCTGGCAGGGTTTTCTTTATGACACGCGGGTCACTGGTTTGAATTGACAGATTTCTCGCACAGCGAGTGAGCAAGTGATTCAAGCTGGGAACCGTTACGAGGCACATCTCTTGGAATATTATTGATTCTGCTTGAGTAAACCGCAATATCTGTTTATCTTTACTGATTTTTCTATTTTTTGTACTCAATTTTGGGCGGCTAATGTCAGACGAGTGAATTCTGAGCGCACTCTGCGTTCGTGCATAATGGACAGACGTACTGACGGAAGATACTGTAGACACCACACAATCCGTTTTTCTTGACGGACGTAGGAAAAAAAGGGAACTATGGGAAACAAAATTAATATGAAAAATGATAAAAATTTGAAAAGGATATGGAAAGCCATTGTGTGCGTCAATGTGCTGGACGTCGCAAATGCAGTCCGTCTGACATCTCCTCATCACTCACACAGAATGCTACGCGGACGTGGCGAACTCTGCGCGTCCGTTCTAATGGTTTTACGTTCTTGCCTAACGTGCGTTCGTTTGCCACGTGCGTTGTGCATGCGCAGTTCGGTGCAGACGCACTTCGTGTGTGGGTCTCGATTGCTCATGATTCTATGCTATGACGGACGTTAAACTGTGCGGCAACACGGACGTCATCACTGCGTTCGTCTGACACGGGCCTAATCTACATGGGAGGTGACACGCTTCTGTTGTATTCTTCCAGTGTGTCACGTACTGGTACCGGGGTGGCACCAGAGTAATAGGGGTGGTTGAGCCCAAGTTGCAGTATACTGCACAGACACAGGAATGGGTGGAGGTGGATGGAAAAACAGACTGACCAGATCGCTGAGCCTGAAGATGGTAAGTGCGGTTGCTGGAGTCCAAGGATATGGTGAGTGGTCTGAAGTTGATGGTAGCACAGGGACAGAGATTGGGATTCAAGGCAAGATTGGGGTTATTCAGGAGCTACAGAGCACAGTACTTCTCTCTGTGGGGGAATGAAGTACAATGATGAAGCGAGGATAGGAGGTGGGCGTGGTGTGACGTGCTTGGTGTTATAACTACTTGTATAAGTAGTAGTTGAACAGTGCTGGATCAGAAAGAGCAATACTTGAAGCAAGCCACTAGGGGAGTTCCAGAATGTCTGCTGTGATATGAAAGCTGGTTGCAGACAATGAATGCTGAATGCAGGTTCAGGGGTTCCAAGGATGGAACGTGACAGTCAGTGGTGTATTTTGGCCTAGGCCAACAAGGCCTAGGCCTAGGGCGGCACTTTCCAGGGGGCCGCGGCCCGCACTGGTGGCCCCACCCCAAAAAAAAATAATAATTTTTTTTTTACTTTTGCAAAGTATTTTGCCAGGAAGGATACATTGAGATTTCACTAATTTTCAAGTATGTCCTGGGTAGACAAGGCAGGGTCCCCAAAGTGCATGGAGTCGGCCGCTGAATGTTGCCACCGCAAACCCGTGGCCTGCTGTTTTCAAAAGAACTATTGAACGAAAATGTCTGGAATTTACATATAAGATCCTATGATTGATAATAAAAAGTTCTGTTACAGAAAAAAGAAAAACCGCTATTAAAAAAAAGGGGGGGAATTTTGCTTAAAAATTAGGGTTGCACCGATACCGATACTAGTATCGATATCGGTGCTGATACCGGGTACTGCAGGAGTACTTGGTACTCGTGCAGTACCCCCGATATTTTTTTCCGATACCGGAAGCCGGCATTGAGCCGGCTTGCCGGTATCCGAGGGGCTGGGGCGGCTGTCCGAATGCTCTATCGGCATTCGGACAGGCCGTGCAGCTGCTCACTTTGTTTAATACTTACCTTCCTTCAGCGACGCCGGGAATGTCTCCGCGCGCGCGCTCCTGGGAAGGACCCCAGCCGCGACCACGTGGGACCATGTGATCACGGCTGGGGTCCTTCCAACGAGCGCACGCGCGGAAACTTTCCCGGCGTCGCTGAAGGAAGGTAAGTATAAACAAAGTGAGCAGCTGCAGGGCCTGTCCGAATGCAGATAGAGCATTCGGACAGGCCCTGCAGCTGCTCTCCGCTCATACTTACCTTCCTTCAGTGACGCCGGGAAAGTTTCTGCGCGTGCGCTCGTTGGAAGGACCCCAGCCGTGATCACATGGTCCCACGTGGTCGCGGCTGGGGTCCTTCCCAGGAGCGCGCGCACGCGAAGACTTTCCCGGCGTCGCTGAAGGAAGGTAAGTATGAGCGGAGAGTGGGGGGATCCATGAGCAGGGGGGGCATATCCATGAGCAGGGGGCATATCCATGAGCGGGGGGGGGCATATCCATGAGCAGGGGGCATATCCATGAGCTGGGGGGGCATATCCATGAGCAGGGGGCATATCCATGAGCAGGGGGGGCATATCCATGAGCTGGGGGGCATATCCATGAGCAGGGGGCATATCCATGAGCTGGGGGGCATATCCATGAGCAGGGGGCATATCCATGAGCTGGGGGGCATATCCATGAGCTGGGGGGCATATCCATGAGCTGGGGGGGCATATCCATGAGCTGGGGGGGCATATCCATGAGCAGGGGGCATTATCCATGAGCTGGGGGGCATATCCATGAGCTGGGGGCATATCCATGAGCTGGGGGGCAATTATCCATGAGCAGGGGGCCATATCCATGAGCTGGGGGGGCAATTATCCATGAGCTGGGGGGGCAATTATCCATGAGCTGGGGGGGCAATTATCCATGAGCTGGGGGGCAATTATCCATGAGCTGGGGGGCAGGATATCCATGAGCTGGGGCAAATCCATGAGACCTGGGGGCTTTATATGAGGTCTGTTCTTATTGGAAAGCGTCACATGACATAAAATAAAAGTATCGGTAATTGGTATCGGTGAGTACTTGAACAAAAGTATCGGTACTCGTACTCGGTCTTAAAAAAGTGGTATCGGTGCATCCCTATTAAAAATTACTAAAAGGTACTAAAAAAAATCAATTAAGTCTTTTTACTGCACATTAAAATAATAAATGGTTTATTAGATATTGCATAAAAACGGGAATATTTTTAACATTGAAACCTATGGGGTTTGCCTGAATAAACCTGCTGATTGAAACCACCGAACATCAGGGCATTTCACTGCCATTTCTCTGCTGTTTGGTGTTCTCTGAATAGATTAACCATTACTTCTCTATGGGGATTTGCAATGCCTTCAAACAGCACCGTACTTGCTGGCAGTTTGCCAAACTTGTGTGCAAGCATATCACAGAGCAGTGGTGTACTTAGGGGAGTGCCGGAGGGAGGGCCGCCCAGGTACCAGTGATTATTTGGGTGTCATTAGGGGGTACTAGGAGGTGCCACTGTCACTATGTGTCAGCTTTGAGCAGTGTTCTCAAACAATGAGCAGCAGAGCAGGGCGTTTGCATACGGAATAAAATCGAATAGAATAAAAATCCCCCTCTCCTCCCTCCATAGCTCCTCCCCTGCCCTGCAGCAGCTCTAGGAGAGGGGAGGGGGATGTGATTTGTGTGCAGATAGAGAAGATGACAGTAAAAGGCAGGTAAAGGGGGGGGGTGTATCAGCAGAATATGAAGCCCTGTCTGCTTACTGCTGTTTAAAGTGGACCTTTCCTTAACCAGCACTGCAGTGATAGAAATTTGTCATTGAGCTGCCTGGCTCCTGGTGAGGCTGCGTGCGTGCAGGTCAAGAGGTCCGGCCAGTCAGGTGGTACTGAGTCTCAGTACCACCTGACTGGCTGAACCACGTGACACGCACGCACGCAGCTGCCCGCCCTTTCGTTAACACGGACTCTCACGCTATTCTGGACTGAACACCCACCGGGAAGGGAATCAAAGCCACGGTGCACCCTCTGGCAGTGGCACCCCACTGCGGACAAGATGGCTCCACGCACAGGCACAGCCGCGATCCTAACGTGGCCTGGAGGGACCTCCTGCTGAGTCCGTACACAGTCCCTGCTGACTCTGCACACAGCCCTACCGCGGACGGAGGCCGGTAAATATAGAATAAATAATTGCTGTGTGCTCATATTCAATCGGTTTTCTGGGAGTCTTATTGCAGTGGATTCTGATGCACTCATACACACCGCACATTGAATTTCTGGGAGTTTTATTGCTGTGAATTCTGATACGCTGACACACACCACACATTGCATTGCTGTGAGTTTTATTGCTGTGAATTCTGATACGCTGACACACACACCACACATTGCATTGCTGGGAGTTTTATTGCTGTGGATTCTGTGATACACACTGCATATTACTGTAAGTTTTATTGCCCTGGAGCTCTGGGATACGCTCATACACACTGCACATTACTGTGAGTTTTATTGCTGTGCAGTTCTGATATGCTCATACACAGTGCCCATTTCTGTGGGTTTTATTGCTGTCCAGCTCTGTGATACACTCATATGCAGTGCACATTTCTGTGGTTTTTATTGTTCAACCAATTAGAGCGGCTGTGATCCAGTATACTTGACATGCGTGGCTGTTCTTTGTAAAAATGCTTGAATTTAAACATTTCATAATTTTATTTATCTCAATAGATACATTTGAAATGGTATACAAAATATACAAGTAGGCACTTGGTATCCACTTTTAATATAAAGCGAGGAAAAGGCGGAGCTCTAAGAGGAAAAGGTGGAGTTTAAAGAGGAAGGGTGGGGATTAACCAGGACGAGGTGTGCCCTTGACAGGAAGGGGTGCCTCAAATTTAAATTAGGGGGTGCACGAGTTTAGTCAGGCCTAGGGCAGCACAAAACCTAAATACACCACTGGTGACAGTAGAATGCAGGTTCAGGGGTTCCAAGGATGGAACGTGACACAGTGTTTCGCATATAGCAATGGATAAACATGGCTACCTAGAACTTTATTTATAAGTGCATTTGGACACTGATAGAGGCTGGCACAGCTTGGGGCTCTGAGACACAGGGAATATTAAGGTCATGCCTCGTTTGGCTAAAATCGAAAACTGTTCTGTATCGAATATAACATAGAGTGGTTTGAGAATGTCATCATGGCCCTAAATACTCCATTGTAAAGGTAAACATGTCACGACTAATTAATAATTGGAGAATGCTGTTAACGGGACACTGTATTTAAAATATATACCTGCTCCCTCTCTTTTTTTGCCCTTAGCAGCCGCTGATCAATTTTCTGACAGCGTCTGCCCAATTATATTTCTTCTATTTTTTTAAGTTAAGGTGTGAGTAGAGGTAACATCACTGCTCTGCGTGGAGAGAGACTGTGGAGACACAGGTTCGATCCCGACGAGCACCTCTCCGGTGAGTGTCCTTGGGCAAGACACCTAACGGTACATACTCGCCACCCAGGACTTACTTGAAAACGAGAGAAATCTCAATGTACCCTTCCTGGTAAAATCCTTTCTCAAAAAAAAAAAAAAAATACTCACTTTTTCTGCCTCGGCACACGCTGCTCCTCCTCTTCAGCTCAGGATTTCCGAAATGCAGAAGTCCTTAACAAAATTTGCAAACATTGTGCAAATTGTGCGTCGCTTGGAACTTGTGTATGCAAGTTCCTGTCACAGACGCCTGCGTCAGTGCATCGCGAATTGGGCTATCCCTACCTCCTATGCTATGTGTAGGAAGTGATGATGTGCGGCCTGCGGAGAATAACTAGAGACTCCTTATTCTCGTATCAATAAAGTTTTTTAAAAACCAAAAATAAGATAAATGACTACATATGCTCAGACTAGTTAACTGTTTATGAATCAAGAAAATCACAAGAGAACAAATTGAAGTCGACGCATTTCTCTGGTCTGTGAGTTTGTGCCAGTCTCCATGGCGGCCTGTTTCTGGGGGATTGCATTAGTAAACATGTCTGGCTGAGCCCTGCATTGCACAAAGTGAAGCTCAGATAACACATTGCAATGAGTAATGGAGTAAAGCTGCCTGAGGATGATGGGAGATGCAGTCCCCCTGCCTTGACAATAGCCATTCATGTATATCTGGCTCTCTATCTAGCATGAATTGCATCCTAAAACATCATGGGGGGTGTGATAAACCATCTCCATGGTGAGCGCACTTTGCCCGGCCAATCAGAGAATAGCACTCCGAGCCCCGCCTATTTTTTTTCCACCAACCGCGAGCTGCGAGATTATCCCGCACCGCCTCCTGTCGCAACCCCCATACACATTTCCCTAAGCAGGCTTTCGATTGGTCGATTCGCGGAGAGGTGGGAACCCTTGGACCAATAGTCCCTGTCAGCTGGTAGACGCTCGTCGTTACACGTGCAGACCCGGAAATAGGAAGCGGGTAGCGTGGACGGTGCGTGGTGATACTCGGGTGAGGAGTGGAGCTTTTAACTGCACGTGGTGCGTTAATTGCATGTTTAGGGATGTGTTCTGAGCCATTCTATGAAGCGGATCCTTCCGCCCTCATATTGCATGTCCCGCTCACATGCTCGGCTGCCCAGGCTCCAGGGACATAGATATATGCGACGAGACATCACTAAACTGAGAGCAGTCACGTGATGTCAACACAGGCAGTAACTTTATAGCTCTCTCATCATGCATGTGGAAAGCTGGGCTGTATATCTGTATCCATCTATAGGTAGTCCTTTGTCTCACATTTTGTTGCAAAGGTGCAGCTCTCCATAGAAAAACGATACACTCCACACACCCTGACCACTTCAGTTATATGCTTTTATAAAGTGCCAACAAGTTCCGTTGCGCTGTTCAAGAGTTTACAATCTAAGAGGAGAGGGGTGACACACTAGGGAGTGTTAATAGAGAATATGAAATAGCTTGGTGCATATGGGCTGTGTGGGAAGATGCAGTAAGAAATAATGAACAGTCCGTGGGGGATTATGGAGTGGGCCACTAGGCTTCTCTAAAGTAGTGTGTTTTCAGAGACTTCTTGAAGGACTGGAGAGACGGGGAGAGTCTAATGTTGCGATGGAGTTACATAGAAAGGGGGACAGCTTGGCAAAAGTCAGGCGGGAGTTGGGGGTGCGTGTATGAGGAGCTGGTAGCATCAGATCATTGTCTGAGCGAAGTTGTTGGGGAGGGATGTACCTGCTAATAAGGGAAGAGATGTAAGCAGGGGTGCGGTTATGGAGAGCTTTGTACGTGAGCACCAGTGGTTTGAAATGGATTCTAAAGGAAATGGTGTAGAGATTGACAAAGGGGAGAGGTGTAAGGCCCCGTTCACACCTGGGCGTTTTACAGCACGTTCCTATGCGCTGTAAAATGCCCAAACATGGAAATCCCATGATTTCCTATAGGGCCCGTTCACACCTGGGCGTTTTACAGCACGTAGGATCATGCTGTAAAACGCCCTACGCCCAAAGAAGTACATGAGCTTCTTTTGGGGCGTAATGCAGTGCGTTCGCGGCCATAGACTGCAGCGTGAACAAACTGCAATGTGCGATACGTGTGACAAAAACGCGCATATTACGTGCATATGAAAAACGCTGAGGTGTGAACGGGGCCTTTAGAGGTGCGTGATGTGAGGTGTAGGAGTCTGGTACAGGTGTTCATTACAGACTGCAGAGGGAGAATCTGGGATTTTTTAAGGCCAGAGAGGAGGAGGTTACAGTAGTCAAGGTGGGAGATAAGAGCTTGGATGAGCATTTTAGTAGAATCCTGATTAAGAAAGAGATGGCTGTGTGCAATATGTTTTAGGTGGAAAAGCAAGATTTGGTTAGTGACAATGTGAGGAGTAAAGGATAGTTTGGGGTCCAAGAGGACCTCCAGGCCACGAGCCTGAGAGGAAGAAGCTAATTAATGTTGTGGTCAAGCTGTGTGGAGGGCCCCAACTCTCCCTCATTTGGGAGAAAACTTGGTGATAAGTGGAGGAGTTTTTGCCTTGGTACACGCGTGTATCCCCAGGCAGCTAGGATTCTGAATTTCCTGGCTGCCGGTCACTGGGGTCTTCAGCCTGCTCTGTGTTCTGGTGTCACCCTTTCTGGCCGAGAAGCTGACAATGGTTTGGTTTTGCACATGCCCACAGCTCCGAACCATCGTTCTACGCAGGTGGTATGGAACTTGCATAGCCGAGTGTATGCATGTTCTAAGAAATGGAGAGGTTTGTGAGGGTCCTGAGAACGAGCAACGGCACTAGTGGCCTGCTCTACGGTGGGGCCCACTCAGGTCTCAAAAGGTTTTAGCTCGATTGTGCCATTACAGGGACGAATGCTCCATATGCAAATCAGACACAATCACCCAGAAAGGGTGGTCCGTACTGACTGCCAAGGACGTCATCCCTGCACGTGAGGTGCAGCAGCAACCCCCGAAAATTGTTTTGGCCTTGCTAGGCCTCTTCAGGAGGGTATAGCTGACCCCCTCCCTCCAGGCACATGAAGCAAGGGGTCCACATCTGGATTACACTGTAAACATATAGTGAGAAAAAGGAGAGGTTTGTTGCTCGTTCTCAGGACCCTCACAAACCTGTTTCCCACTTCAAGTCTACAGGGTAATCCAGACATGGACCCCTTGCTCGATGTGCCTAGATATAGTGTCAGCTATACCCTCCTGACCAGGCCAAAATGATCGTTGGGGGTTGCTGCATTTCTTGTGCAGGGATGACGTCTGTTGTGTCCTTAAAGGAACACTCTAGGCTAAAAATCCCCCCCCCCCTTTTTACATTAAAATATACCTATTCCCTACCTAGTTATTTTGTATTATATATATATATATATATGTCTATAAGGGTTGTGGTGAAGGACTAAAAGTGAGACAAAAAGCCTCCACACTATCAAAAGTGTGATTAATATTGCAGAAGCCACCCGCACATCATAGCAATTCAAAGAATTGCATCCCAGAGCTCCTGTGCCACATTCCCCTTATGCAGCAAGGAATTCTGGGTAAGATATGCAAATGACCTCTGTCTCACTTTTACACATCCTGGATCTGTTATTACACAGAACCCTAAAATCAATGCTATCACACTTTTGATAGTGTGGAGGCTTTTTGTCTCACTTTTAGTCCTTCACCACAACCCTTATAGACACTTACTTACCTATGGTCCAAACATCCACTGCAACTGGTCATCGTGCCTGTCTCCTAGCTGATGAGGGTTCAACAAACCTGAAACAGCGCTGTCCTAGGAGTGGCTTTGACCAGTTGCATAACCTTATCTTTGCTACAAAGCCACAGTGTGGCATAGCATTGATTTTAGGGTTCTGTGTAATAACAGATCCAGGATGTGTAAAAGTGAGACAGAGGTCATTTGCATATCTTACCCAGAATTCCTTGCTGCATATGGGGAATGTGGCACAGGAGCTCTGGGATGCAATTCTTTGAATTGCTATGATGTGCGGGTGGCTTCTGCAATATTAATCAATATATATATTAGCTATGATGTGCGGGTGGCTTCTGCAATATTAATCAATATATATATTATATATATATATATATATATATTTTTGTAATACCCTAAAAACCACTTGTTTCCAACGGCGTTTTTTTATTTTTTATGTTCCGCTCCCGTCCTGAAAATGTTGCACTTGGCTAATGGTTTACGTGAGAAGCGCGCATGCGCGCCTCTCACGTAAGCCAGCCAATCAGCAGGCTGCCTCTTCTAATTGGATTAGTGTTACGCACAAGAGGATGTGCGCAACACTAATCCCAGCTGCAGACTATGCTGGCGGCTCGCTCCCGCCAGCTACTGCGGCGAGTTGGGATGACGTCTCCTACTCGGCAATAGTCGGCAGAAGCGGGAAATATGAATCCCGCTCTGCTGGCTGACAGCTGGGACGGCGGAGGAAAGTCCTCCGCGTCTCTCAGCTGTTTCAGCCGATTGGCTGAGTGGAGGGAGGGTGGAAAGGCCAGGGCATCATGACCACCTAAAAAAGCTTAGGTGGTCATGTTGCCTAGAGTATCCCTTTAAACAACACAACGTCCTTGGCATTTCAGTTTTGGCCACCCTTTCTGGGCGTAGCAGTCTGATTTGCATATGGAGCAGTTGTCTCTGTAATGGCACAATCGAGCTAAAACCTTGTGAGACTCGAGCGGGTCCCACCGTAGAGCAGGCCACTAGTGCTGTTACTCGTTCTCAGGACCCTCACAAACCTCTGTTTCCCATGTTCTGAGAAATGCACAATTTGCGCATCCTATGCATTGCAATTTGTGTTAATAAAAGCTGCCGGGACTGCCAAGTTTCGGGGCAGTGTGCACTGGGGGAGAAAGGTGTCTATTTACAGCTGAAATAATTGGGCATGTGCCATCTGCATTATCTGCTTATTATTTGAGTATTCCCTTAAGGCCCCGTTCACACCTCCAGCGCTTTCCTGAGCGCTGTAAAACGCTCAACCCCGGAAATCCCATGATTTCCTATGGGGCTGGTTCACACCTGAACATTTTACAGCGTGCTGTAAAACGTCCGATGCCCAAAGAAGTATGGGAGCTTCTTTGGGGCGTATAGCTGTACGTTCGCGGCCGTAGACATAGCCGCGAACGCGCTGCAATGCGCGTTCGTGTGTTTCGTATGCGCAAACGCGCGCTCGCTCACGTTTGAAAAACGCTGAGGTGTGAACCCAGCCTAAGTGTTAGGTGTGGAGATTGATAAAATTATGTTTCCATCATCTCCTCATGCTCTTGAGTGTCTGACCTGCCTGGATGGATGATTTTTTCTATATAGTTGCTCATTTACAGTTAAATTGTAGCAGTGACTTTTTGCAGTGTTGTACAGTGGATAAAACAAAACACACAACAATGGGAAAGTATATGAACTTACCCGTAAGGCTGGGGACACACGAGTGCAGAAGGAATGTCTATGAGAACGGATGTGCTTCCCGCTTGGTGGTCATGGCCACCTTGCTGTGCGAACAGCTCAACAAAGCATGAGCCTCCTATGGAGCACCCTCCAATTTGCAGACACATCTGACATCCGTCGTAGAGGTTGAACAGGGAGGTAAAATCCACTTTCCTTGTAATGTGCGTTTAGCAGTACACATGTTACACCGTGTGGTCCTCCCAGCCGATCCATTGGAACACTACAATGGATGCTGGGTGGAGGGGGTCACAGTGGATGTACTCAGTGCTCCCTTGTGGCCTCAGGCGTAAATGGAATAGGATCAACACGCAAAAGGTGATGGTGAACTGTTAAAGGGACATTCTAGATTAAAAACCAGAGGGGCTAATTCTGAACTCCTTCCAAATTCCAGACCCCTCTAGCCAAGGTGTTCTTTTGGTTGGCCAGGACCTTTCCGTAGAAAGTGGCATGGAAGGCTGCCGACTGGTGATTGGCTAGTGCAGGATTTGGCAACATTGGCTCGACTTGTTTTGGAAATATATCTTGCTGTCCAGCCAGCCAATCATTAGGTTGGCGGAGACTCATGCGAAATGTAGTTTTAAAACATCTGGAGGGCTAAGGTTGCTGACCCTTGGGCCAGATAGTGCTTACACAGGCATTCATATGCCCCTTAGTGCAGATGTATTGATTGGCATCACAGAGTGTCACGTCCTCAGTCCCTGGGGCACCCGGCAGCGCCGTCCTCCCTGCTCGCTGGCCGGGCGCCGAATGATATGCCGGACCGATTACGTGACTGTCCGGGATGCATGGCACGGCATGATGACACGGAGCAGTCAGGTTTAAAAGACAGTTTGCCACATTCTCTCATTGCCCTCATATGTAGTTACTTTCCCAGTGCTTTACATTGATTGTGATGGCTGAAACTAGCCCTGCTCTGTCTGAGAACCACACTATACGTACTGACCCTGCTCTGTCTGAGAACCTCGCTCCACATATTGACCCGGCTAGTCCTGGTAGCCTTGGCATAAGGATAACTCTCTTTCCTGACATTAAGATTCAGCACGGCTTGGGCTTGCTGTGTGTTTCTAATCTGTGGTCTGTTTACCTTTTCTGCCTGTGTCGAGTCCCTGAAGATAGTAAGAATCACTGACCATTCAATGAGCGGAGGGGTAGATAGGGCTTTGTGTACAGCAGTGTTTCCCAAACCTGTCCTCAGAACCGTCAACGAGGACATATTTTGCAGATCACCTTGGGGAAATGCAGACTGACTCCTGCAACCACCGAGCAGCAAATTATATCACCTGTGCTGGGCTTCAGATATCTGGCAAACCTGGCGAGGCAGAAGGTCCTGAGGACAGGTTTGGGAAACACTGGTGTACAGGGACCGATATCTAGGTATTGGGGGGGATCCGTGACACAGAGGTTCTCCTAAAGTATGACTTTATGGAATTGCGTGCTGACATGATATCTGAACCCACTAACCACTACGCAACCTCAGTGTGGCAGTGTACCTCCTCAATAATGCCTCTGGAAGAAACAAGAGAGAAGGAACTGTTTTTTTGAGAGCGAAATACGTTCCTATGGCTGAACTCGCTTGACCGAAGCTCTGTGCTAAGGCCAACACGTTCCATTTACTTTCCAAATAAAATTGGTTTTGGATAGAAACTCGCCCTGTGTGACCGGCATCCTCTGTCTATTTGCTGAACAACTTTGGGACACTTGTGGCTGGGCCACGGCTGTGTGGAAACAGGTTCTGGTGTACTACCGTGGACTTGAGCCTGGTGTCTATTTTCAACATCCGCATACTTCTAGATACACAGAGCCCTATTCCCTAGTTCGCGTTAACATGGGGACACTAACGTGGAAAATCTGCGCCTGCAGCTTTTTCTATAGCGTCCCCATGTTAAATGATATTCCAGGGCAGGCGCTACCTAAGCAGCTAACCCCTGTGATATTCGCTGTATCGCTTTCACGTTGCCGCAAGTATCCCCTCCTGGATTACATAGGACTCCATGGAGGGTTGCGCTTCCGGGTTGTGAGCCTTGCGTGTTCTTGCAGCGCCGCAGAGGGAGACTGGGGACTATTTGTTCCCAGTCTCACTCTGCTCGTGGGGAGAAGAAGCTGCAGATTATGCCACCCTTCTCGCTGCGTGATGAAAGGTGAGTATCAGATTTATTGGGGGTTTAGGGGTTTAGAAGCTGTTAAAATTGTGCCTTGCGCGTCCCGACGGTAATTAGCGCTAGCACTTTGTAAAACCTTACTTATTGAAACGCTAATGCATGTTTGTGCTTCTCATGTTAAGTATAGGATTTGCAGAGTACAGTAAGCTCGTGGAAGCTAGCGCAAATGGATTACTAATGGGGAGAAGCATGAGGAATGTAATATGGATGACATGCGTTAAAAACACTTATCCTGGCTAGGGTTGCACCGATACCGATACTAGTATCGATATCGGTGCCGATACCGGGTACTGCAGGAGTACTTGGTACTCGTGCAGTACCCCCGATATTTTTTTCCGATACCGGAAGCCGGCATTGAGCCGGCTTGCCGGTATCCGAGGGGCTGCGGCGGCTGTCCGAATGCTCTATCGGCATTTGGACAGCCGCCCCTGGAGCTGCTCTCCGCCCTGTGTTTAATACTTACCTTCCTTCAGCGCCGCCGGGAAAGTCTTCGTGCGCACACTCCTTGGAAGGACCCCAGCCGCGACCACGTGGGACCATGTGATCGCGGCTGGGGTCCTTCCAACGAGCGCGCGCGCGGAAACTTTCCCGGCGTCGCTGAAGGAAGGTAAGTATTAAACAAAGTGAGCAGCTGCAGGGCCTGTCCGAATGCCGATAGAGCATTCAGACAGGCCCTGCAGCTGCTCTCCGTCATACTTACCTTCCTTCAGTGACGCCGGGAAAGTTTCCCCGCGCGCGCTCGTTGGAAGGACCCCAGCCGCGATCACATGGTCCCACGTGGTCGCGGCTGGGGTCCTTCCAAGGAGCGCGCGTGCGCGAAGACTTTACCGGCGGCGCTGAAGGAAGGTAAGTATGAGCGGAGAGTGGGGGGCATATCCATGAGCCTGGGGGGCATATCCATGAGCGGCATTATCCATGAGCAGGGGGGCATATCCATGAGCAGGGGGGGGCATATCCATGAGCGGCATTATCCATGAGCTGGGGGGCATTATCCATGAGCAGGGGGGGCATATCCATGAGCAAGGGGGGGCATATCCATGAGCAAGGGGGGGCATATCCATGAGCTGGGGCAAATCCATGAGCAAGGGGGGCATATCCATGAGCAAGGGGGGCATATCCATGAGCAGGGGGGCATATCCATGAGCAGGGGGGGCATATCCATGAGCAGGGGGGCATATCCATGAGCAAGGGGGGCATATCCATGAGCAGGGGGGGCATATCCATGAGCAGGGGGGCATATCCATGAGCAGGGGGGGCATATCCATGAGCAGGGGGGCATATCCATGAGCAAGGGGGGGCATATCCATGAGCAGGGGGGGCATATCCATGAGCAAGGGGGGGCATATCCATGAGCAAGGGGGGGCATATCCATGAGCAAGGGGGGGCATATCCATGAGCAGGGGGCGCATATCCATGAGCAAGGGGGGCATATCCATGAGCAAGGGGGGCATATCCATGAGCAAGGGGGGCATATCCATGAGCAAGGGGGGCATATCCATGAGCAAGGGGGGCATATCCATGAGCAGGGGGGGCATATCCATGAGCAAGGGGGGGCATATCCATGAGCAAGGGGGGGGCATATCCATGAGCAAGGGGGGGCATATCCATGAGCAAGGGGGGGGGCATATCCATGAGCAGGGGGGGCATATCCATGAGCAAGGGGGGCATATCCATGAGCAGGGGGGGCATATCCATGAGCAAGGGGGGGGGCATATCCATGAGCAAGGGGGGGGCATATCCATGAGCAAGGGGGGGGGCATATCCATGAGCAGGGGGGGGCATATCCATGAGCTGGGGCAAATCCATGAGCAAGGGGGGCATATCCATGAGCAGGGGGGGGCATATCCATGAGCAGGGGGGGGCATATCCATGAGCAAGGGGGGGGGCGATATCCATGAGCAAGGGGGGTGGGCATATCCATGAGCAAGGGGGGGGCATATCCATGAGCAAGGGGGGGCATATCCATGAGCAGGGGGGCATATCCATGAGCAAGGGGGGGGGCATATCCATGAGCAAGGGGGGGGGCATATCCATGAGCAAGGGGGGGCATATCCATGAGCGGGGGGGGCATATCCATGAGCAGGGGGGGCATATCCATGAGCAGGGGGGATATCCATGAGCAGGGGGGCATATCCATGAGCAAGGGGGGGGGCATATCCATGAGCAAGGGGGGGGCATATCCATGAGCAAGGGGGGGCATATCCATGAGCAAGGGGGGGATATCCATGAGCTGGGGCAAATCCATGAGCAAGGGGGGCATATCCATGAGCAGGGGGGCATATCCATGAGCAGGGGGGGCATATCCATGAGCAGGGGGGGGCATATCCATGAGCAAGGGGGGGGGCATATCCATGAGCAAGGGGGGGCATATCCATGAGCAAGGGGGGGGCATATCCATGAGCAAGGGGGGGCATATCCATGAGCAAGGGGGGGCATATCCATGAGCTGGGGCAAATCCATGAGCAAGGGGGGCATATCCATGAGCAGGGGGGGGCATATCCATGAGCAGGGGGGCATATCCATGAGCAGGGGGGCATATCCATGAGCAAGGGGGGGGCATATCCATGAGCAAGGGGGGGCATATCCATGAGCAAGGGGGGGGCATATCCATGAGCAAGGGGGGGGCATATCCATGAGCAAGGGGGGGGCATATCCATGAGCAAGGGGGGGGCATATCCATGAGCAAGGGGGGGGCATATCCATGAGCAGGGGGGGGCATATCCATGAGCAAGGGGGGGGACATATCCATGAGCAAGGGGGGGGCATATCCATGAGCAAGGGGGGCATATCCATGAGCAAGGGGGGGGGCATATCCAGGAGCAAGGGGGGCATATCCATGAGCAAGGGGGGGGGCATATCCATGAGCAAGGGGGGGCATATCCATGAGCAAGGGGGGGCATATCCATGAGCAAGGGGGGGCATATCCATGAGCAAGGGGGGGGCATATCCATGAGCAAGGGGGGGCATATCCATGAGCAAGGGGGGGGGCATATCCATGAGCAAGGGGGGGGGCATATCCATGAGCAAGGGGGGGGGCATATCCATGAGCAAGGGGGGGGCATATCCATGAGCAGGGGGGCATATCCATGAGCTGGGGTCAGGATATCCATGAGCTGGGGCAAATCCATGAGACCTGGGGGCTTTATATGAGGTCTGTTCTTATTGGAAAGCGTCACATGACATAAAATAAAAGTATCGGTAATTGGTATCGGTGAGTACTTGAACAAAAGTATCTGTACTCGTACTCGGTCTTAAAAAAGTGGTATCGGTGCATCCCTAATCCTGGCATTAACGCTTACACATCCAGACGCTAATGTCAGCGTTAACTAGGGAATAGAGCCCATACTGTGTAACTGTGTCTGAAGAATCAAGAACAATATATTGGATGTGCATGGGTTTGTGTTACAAATATTATTTTTTTTTCCTGTTTCTAGCGAGATTCATCATGATAACCCCAGCTTTCGAAATCACCCAGGATGCAACCTTCCTCACAATTTCAATAAAGGTTCCCTACGCCCGTGTTTCTGAGGTTGATGTGTACGTTGATGGAGATGACTTTAAATTTTATATGAAACCCTACTTTCTAAGGTAAGGACACGGACTGATGTGAGTCCAAGCCTTCTTTTGGCAAGGTGTTTGCCAGTAACGTGCAGGTCCACCATCTACATTGTATGCAATTTGTAGTTCGAGAACGACATTGGAATGTTTTATCAAGGGCCACCATGAAGACCTGGATTTACAAGTCATTTCAAAATAACCTAAGTTTCACCAATTCGCCTATCACGTGTAAAATAGAAAAGGTGCAATGCAGAGTTCATGAAGCTATTTAAGCCGTTCAACACCAACAGGGTTATTCAAAGAGAATCAAAGTCACCGCACGTTCGGTGACTTTTCGTTCTCTTCAATTCGGTGCGATTTGGCGATCCCATTTTGGCACCGCAGGGAAAAGCTGCTGCAAACCTGCCGAACACTCACCACAAAACCCGGCGAATGCACACCGAAACTCGCAAATACATCTGGATTAACCCTGCCGAACACGGTGGAGAAACCTGACACTGCAGACGGATGGAGTGAAAAAAAACAAAACAGTACGCTTGAATGTTTAAAAAGTGAAACGCTGTTTGCAAAGAAACTACAGAACGAAAATGTCTGGAATTTACATATAAGATACAATGAATGATAATAAAAAGGTTTGTTACAGAAAAAAGAGAAAACGATTTAAAAAAAAAACACGATTTTTTTTTATGCGAAAAATGCCTAAAAGATGCTAAAAAAATCTAAATGAAGAAACTTTTTACTGCAGAATGTTCTAATAAATGGTTTATTAGATATGGAATTAAAACGGGAATATTTTTAACATTGAAGCCTATGGGATTCTCCTGAATAAATCTGTCAAATGAAACCACCAAATGGCAGGGCATTTCGGCAACCTTTCTCAGCTGTTTTTTGTTCTCTGACTAGACAAAGCATTGCTTCTCTATGGGGATTCACTGCCCTCGAACAGGCACCGTATGTGCAGACAATTCGCCAACATTTGGCAAACTGCCTGCTCTCTGAATAGCCAAATGGCCAGGAAAGGTAACCGAACGCTGATTTTCAGTGTTCGCTTACCTTTCGCCAGCAATTCGGATCTCTTTGAATAACCCTGCAAATGTTGAACCCAGTGGTTTATGGAAACCACTTTCCATTACTCTCGTTGTAAAAGTGTGCAGTGCATTTTGCTGTCCGTATGCCCGGTTTGCCACAAGCCTCTGCTGGCCAAAAAGCGCTACTGCATGTAATTCAGCTGGGGCTTTGCTTTTACAGAATGAAACGCAGAACTATTCAAACAGTTCCAGCACTTTGACTGACTCATTTGCAAACAAACTTAACCTCCCTGGCGGTATTCCCGAGTGTGACTCGGAGTTAAATTTCACTACCGTGCACGGTAACCCTGAGCCACACTCGGGCTGAATGCATACACACCTCCTCCTGGCTCCCTTGCTGTCCCCCGCAGTGTGATCGCGGGGAGCTGCTTCCTGGTAAGGCTCCCTGCGAGTCACACGATGCAGGGGGCGGGACCAGCAGCAAACTTAGAAAAAAATCATTTTACACTGTAATCCAAAGTGGAATGTTTATGAACGGCCACTAGGTGGCACTACAGGATAAGAAACGGACCATACATCGTCTCACCCTTGTTTTCAGACAGATTTGTGTTTTTTACTGTATTTTATTGAATATAATTTATTTGCATTATTTTGGATAATTATGTCGTATTTCAAACTTTATCGGACTCAGTGTATTTACTATTTTTTTTTTTTTATTTAATTTTATTTATAAAGGATTTTACCAGTAAGGACTCTTGATTGCACGGATTTCAGTGCGTGATTCCTAATTATTACAGGCTAACTATGTACAAAAACACAAATTGAGACGCTTTTAGACACAAAATTTTTAAAAAATTAGACCGCCCGGGAGGATAATTTGCATTTTGCGAAATTTGATTGCATTTCTCCAGAATAAGACCAGATCGCGTGAACTCTGTGTCGGGCACCTACAGGTGGTTTGGAAGATCGACATAACTCGATTGTGGTATTGAAGGGATTAAATGATAATAAATTAGAAACTCAATTGCCAAGGTGTTGGTGCTATTAAAAATTTACCCGGGGCAATGGGCAATGGGCAATAGGTATTGGATTTTACAGAAAAAACACAAAGAAAATACAATGGGGCAAAATCAAAGCACTCAAAAAATGGGGCTTAACCCACGCAATAGTACAAGGGAACAACGATTTGCACAGCAGTGCAAGCAGAGTGACTAACCATTAACCCCTTAAGGACGCAGGGCGTACCATGCCGTCCTGCACCACGTGGGCTTTAATGCCGCAGGACGGCATGGCACGCCCGCGGCGTTTGGAGCCTCTGCGCGCCGAAAAACGGCCCGCCTCCCCACAATGCCGATCGCTGGCTGGGGGTCTGCCTGACACCTGGGCAGACCCTCCCAGCTGGCGATCGGCATTGTGGGAAATGAGGCGGGCCGTTTCCCTCGAATCGGCAAGGCAGCCAATCCGGCGCCTGGAGCTGACAGTTGCAGCGGTGACAAGCTGTCACCTCTGCAACTGTCAGAATGTCTCAGCCAATGATGTTGCATTGGCTGAGACATTGTCTCTGCCCCTTTCTCCTGCTCCTCATTGCGATCTGAGGAGCAGAGAGACGGACGGAGAGAGAGAGAAAAAACCCCAGGCACTGTACCTAAAAACCCCAGGCACTGTACCCCACCTGGCACTGTACCCCCCCAGGCACTACCTACTGGCACTGTACCCTCCTGGCACAGTACCCCCTGGCTGTAAAAAAAAAAAAAAAAACCCAGGTACAGTACCTCCTGGCTGGCACTGTACCCTCCTGGCACAGTACCCCCTGGCTGAAAAAAATAACTGGAAAAAAACCCAGGCACTGTACCCCCTGGCCTGCAGTGTACCCCTGATTTGAGAACCCGCATTGGCATACGACCCTTTGGCATTTCTGACTACCCGAATTGGCATACGACCCTTTGGCATTTCTGACTACCCGCATTGGCATACGACCCCCTGGCATTTCTGACTACCCGCATTGGCATACGACCCCCTGGCATTTCTGACTACCCGCATTGGCATACGACCCCTGGCATTTCTGACTACCCACATTGGCATACGACCCCTGGCATTTCTGACTACCCGCATTGGCATACGACCCTTGGCATTTCTGACTACCCGTATTGGCATACGACCCCATGGCATTCCTGACTACCCTTGTCTAGATAGAAGTACCGGCCACTACAAGGACCGGAAGGGCTTAGTTTAGGTGTTCTAATATTTTATTTGTGTACTTGACCCCATCAGTTCCCCGACCTCCCATAAAAATGTCCTCCCGCTTTTATTCCCCAGAAGAGGCATATGAGATCCTGGCCGCCTCTGAGAGCGACGCTCTCGCCGACAGTGACACCCTCACAGCCTCTGATATAGAGCCCCTTAGTGAACCCTCCAGTGATGGTGACCCCCCACCATCTACTGAGGGGCACGAGAGCATTTGGGTACCCCCAAATATGGCTGCCCCAGAAATACCCCCATTTCTAGCGACTCCTGGCATCACAGTAAGGGTAGAGGACTGTGAGCCGGTGAGCTTTTTTAACCTGTTTATGTCGGACGACGTATTCGAGATGGTGGTTGAGCAAACCAACCTGTTTGCCAACCAGTATCTTGATGCGCATCCGGATTCATATCGCCACAGACGTAACAAGTGGCACCCAACGGATGTGATAGAGTTAAAAAAATTTTGGGCTCTAACCCTCGTAATGGGAATAGTGAAGAAGCCAAGTATCCGGTCTTACTGGCACAAAAACCCCATCCTGGCTACCCCACTATTCCCAAGGGTTATGAAGAGGGAGAGATACGAAAATCTCATGCGATTCCTCCATTTTAATGACAACGCACTGTGCCCACCAAGAAACGACCCAATGCATGACCGCCTCTATAAAATTTGGCCCGTTATCAGTCTTATATCTGCCAAATTCACCGATTAATTATGTTCCCGACCAAAATATATCTGTAGACGAGTCCCTTATGAAATTCAAAGGCAGACTGCTCTTCAAGCAGTATATCCCAAGCAAGCGATCCCGGTATGGCGTCAAATTTTATAAATTGTGTGAGTCCACAACAGGCTACACCTGGGCGTTTAGAATATACGAAGGGAAAGATGGCCACCTTGACCCCCCAGGATGCCCCGATTGTATTGGCACCAGTGGAAAAATTGTGTGGGATCTGGTCTATCCCCTATTCAGCAAGGGCTATCATTTATGGGTCGATAACTATTACACCAGTATCGACCTATTTAAAAATTTATATTGTTTTGAGACCCTTGCGTGTGGCACAGTGCGGAAGAATCGCAGAGGTTTTCCCCAAATCCTGACAGCAGGCAAAAGAAGTAGAGGCTCCTCTTCATCTCTACGTCAGGAAGAAGTGCTAGCCCTTCAGTTCACCGATTAAGAAGGATGTATACATGCTATCTACAGTGCCAGTGCCTGTGAGAGTGAGGACTGAGCCACTGGAAAAGCTGAAGTGCATTGTAGATTACAGCAAGTTTATGGGGGGAGTAGACTTGGCTGATCAATGTATACAGCCTTATCTGGTGAACTGAAAGACTAGGGCATGGTACAAGAAGATTGCCATCTATTTGACCGAGATAGCAATTTTCAATGCGTACGTGCTCTACAAGCAGGCAGCAGTACAAAAGCCATATCCCTTCCTAGAATTCATGCTTGAGATCATATCCCAATTTATCCTAACCCCGGCCCCCGTTACATCCGCTTTGGAATCAGGAGATCTCCAAAGATTAAGCGGCAGACCCTTTCCTTCCCGAGTCCCTCCCACCCGCTGTAAAAAGTCCCCCCAGAAAAAGTGTTGTGTCTGCCGCAAGAAAGGAATCCGAAAGGATTCTAGTTATTATTGCCCTACCTGCCCATCTCTACCTGGCCTCTGCATAACCGAGTGCTTCAAAATTTATCATACCGAGCTAAATTACTAAATCCCCTTTTCTGCTTTGTCCCGATTACCCTTTGCTGCCTGTACCGACTCCTTGGCTTGTTATACCGACTACCATTTGTTTGCTGCCTGTACCGACTCATTGGCTTGTTATACCGACTACTCTGACTTCTGGAATCCCCAGAATTTGGCCTGTCGCTGCTTACGTTAAGCCCAGCTATTCTAAAGTGGCTGCACCAAACAACTCAAAGTACTAATTTAGAATCCTTGGCGCGTCATCTTTGGAGCAATATTCTTTCTTGGCGTGCCATGTTCTCTCAAAGTCGACATAAATCCTGAAAATCACTTGTCAAATTACCAAAAAACTAAATAAAAATGCTACATGTGGGGTACCGTTGAATTCGTAACACATTGCCGAACACAAATATGAATGTTATAGGCCAGTAAAGGGTTGACCGAGCAGGATATTAGCAGCAAAATAACAGTTTTCGTGTAAAACAAATGCAAAACACAATCTTGAAAACTAAGTGTGGCCAGGGTTTGTGACCAAGTGGCTACTATACAAAACTGGACATACCCCATTTTCAACACTCGGGGTTGTCTACTTCTCAAAATGATATGCCATGTTGGGGTACTTTTCATACCTGGGCTGCCATACCCTCTCAAATTCAACCTAGGCCCAGAAAACCAATCTGGCAAATTTCAAGTTGTAAAACGAGAAATGGGCAAACTCTACATTTGACCGTATAACTTTCCAAAAAGTAAATAAAAATGCAACATGGGGGTACTGTTGAACTCGTAACACATTGCCGATCACAAATATGAATGTTATAGGCCAGTAAAAGGTTGACCGAGCAGGATATTAGCAGAAAAATAACAGTTTTCGTGTAAAACAAATGCAAAACACAATCATGAAAACTAAGTGTGGCCAGGGTTTGTGACCAAGTGGCTACTATAAAAAACTGGATATACCCCATTTTCAACACTCTGGGTTGTCTACTTCTCAAAATGATGGGGTACTTCTCAAACCTGGGCTGCCATACCCTCTCAAATTCAACCTAGGCCCAGAAAACCAATCTGGCAAAACTCTACATTTGATCGTGTAACTTTCCAAAAAGCAAATTAAAAATGCTAAATGGAGGGTACCGTTGATCTCGTAACACATTGCCGACCACAAATATCAATGTTGTAGGCCAGTAAAAGGTTGACTGAGCATGATATTAGCAGCAAAATAACAGTTTTTGTGTGAAAAATGCAAAACACAAACCTGAAGACCAAATTTGTGACTAAGTGACTACTATAAAAAAACAAAACGTACACCATTTGGAATAGCCTGGGTTGTCTACTTTTCAAAATGGTATGACATGTTGGGGTACTTTTCATACCTGGGCTGCCATACCCTCTCAAATTCAACCTAGGCCCAGAAAACCAATCTGGCAAATTTCAAGTTGTAAAACGTGAAATGGGCAAACTCTATATTTGACGCTGTAACTTTCCAAAACCTCCTAAAACCTCTACATGGGGGGGTACCGTTGAACTCGTATTTTATTTCATTTAATGCTAAGCGTACAATGTCATTCACACTAAAAATACAATGGAGAACTTTGAAAATTGCAAAATTTCCTTTTGTCTCATAGTTTTTAGGTTTTTTTTTCATACTATAATATATTTTATATATAAATCTTTGATGGAAGATGAAAGCCCTATTTCTCCTGAACAAAATGATATATATAAGGGTGGGTACACTTAATATGTAAGAGGTAAATTATGGTTGAACAGCGAATAGCTGAAATTCTACTTTTAGAAGTGTTCAAAAGTGTTCCAAACTTGTAAAATTACTCCCGTCCTTAAGGGGTTAATCTTTATTGTAATAATAAATAAACGTCAACACACAAGTAAAAAATAAATAAATGAATAGAATGGGGAGGTCTCCTTAGAGTCATTATGGCAAATCCAAACCACAATCCAAACTTAGCCTGAAGTCTGAGGGGAAACAATAGAAGGTAAAACAGATATAAATGCCCGGTCTATTACCTCGCCGGTTCTAGCCGCCTACACACCTGACTAATAACAGCAATATCAAGTAAGGAAATAATGGAGACCGAATGAAAGAGTGACTGCTAAAATAAACGGCATCGCTCGACGCGTTTCGCCCCTACCGGGCTTAATCCTGAGCATTAAATGATGATAATAAATTAGAAACTCAATTGCTAAGGTGTTGGTGCTATTATAAATGTACCCGGGGCAATAGGTATTGGATTTTATACTGTCCAGATGAACTGTTGTCTGGCTTTTCACTGGCTTCTCACTAGAGCCGCTCTACCGTATCTCAGGGGAAGGTCAGAGGTTGGGGCAGTTGCATCACTATTTTTCAATGCCTCTTCATGAGTTATCGAAAAGTAAACGTGTGCTTTTTATATTGTAGGCTGAGCCTCCCGGGGCGGATTGTGGAAGACGGCCGGCAAAAGGCCACTTATGATGCTGATAAAGGTATGGCCTGTTCCTGCGATCTTAATTTCCTCTCTGATTTGGATTTTTCCAATGCTAGTAAATGATGAAGAGCATGCTGTAAAGGTGCTCTTATACCGGCCGTGGGGCCAGCTGTTGGGATGCATAATGTATTGCATTTAAAGGTCAGTGCGACATCACTTCCCTTGATTCGATCTTGGAGCCGCCACTCACCTTGATTGAGCTCCAGGAGCCTCTCTCGCCCTTTGTGAGCTGAGCTGTCTGTGAGCCATCGCGCAGCAATGTGTTATTGACCCTCAATGGTGGTAGTGGTGCGCTGAGTTTTCGGTCATCCTGCACAGTGAATCAGGTGTGTAGATTGAACGGAGTGTTGTCCTGTAGGTTGGCTCTCTGCCGAGAGTGACTGCACCTACCCTGCACTATGCTGCAAGTCCACAAGGGAGAAAGATAACTTTGACGTGGAAATGTTTACACATATATATCAAAAAACTCTATCAGATGATTCCATCTTGCTTTGTGCATGACCAGGTCGCTAGTGGGTTGCTCTGAAACGTCTCTACCAGTGTTAATTTTGACAGCAAATTTTGATTTTAGTTTTAGTCTTGACTAAAATAGCGTTTAATTTTAGACCTCTGAATTGTTTTAAATTTAGTCTAGTTTTAGTCGACTAAAATCTACTGTACATTTAGGGCTCTATTACATTCTTTGCGCAAAAATGTGCGCGTGCGCAAAAACGCATTAACGTGAGGGGAAAAACCCTTCCCGCTGAACGTCAAATTACGACGTTCGCGCACAAAATGCGCGTTACCGTCTAACGCGAGTTACCCTGCGCGAGTGCAAGTTCGCGCGCGCATCCCATACTTAACATTGTGAGCGCAAATGCGTTCGTGCGCTGCTGGTACGACGTTTGCGCGCATAATTTTAAAGTCTTTGAAAAGCTGGTGTTAATGGCAAATCTGAACGTTCTGGCCGTAACGAAATACACCAGCACGAAAAAAAAATACAAAACACTATAGTTACACATTCTACACATTCCCAAACAATAAAATTGAGAGGTTGTGCGTGTTTTTTTATTATTGCTGCAGCATATATACGGAGATTGACTTTGACAGGCGCAAAAACTGAACGGGAGACAATTGTGGTTCTTAATTCTGATTGGCTGAATCGCGTGAAAAAACGTCTGCCCACCGATTTCTGCGCGCAGCGTTAATTTGCACTATTTTTTTCGCGCAATATTTTCAGACGGATGAAAAAATGCGCTCGGATCGTAATACCAGTGTTAATTTACACGCGTTAACGTTTAACGCTGCGCACAAAAAAAAATTCTGCTGCGTGGAGAATGTAATCGAGCACTTAGTCAACTAAAATCCAATGGGTTTAGTTAAAGTGTAATTAATGCATTATTTCAGCATTTCTCATTCTATACTCCTAGAGTAAACATCTATTACCAGTACCGGTTGGGTGGAGTAGAGGTAATGTCACTGCTCTGCATGGAGAGAGCCTGTGGAGACATGGGCTTGATCCCAGCGAGCAACCTCTCCAGTAAGTGTCCTTGGGCAAGACACCTAACGGTACATACTCGCCACCCAGGACATACTTGAAAACGAGAGAAATCTCAATGTATCCTTCCTGGTAAAATCTTTTCACAAAGAATGCACCCAGTGGCACATACACTGTAAAATATTCTCTTAACGAAGCATACAAGAGAAAAACAAAGCACATGTAAGATATCAGCAACATAAAATAATAAAAAGGACATTTCATATTTTGGTGGGATTGGCCCTTTAAAGAGAGACGTCCCTTCACCAGAAAAGCATAAAAATGACCTGTAACTCATACTAACCTTTTTGATTTGAGGAATTGTATCTTTTTGAGTCAGAGATAAAAGTTAGATGACAGATGTCACAGCTGCCTTGTATCGAACCTCCTACACTGGCCTAGTCCCTCTTTTTAATCTGAACATGTATTCTGACACAGTTGCAAGTCTGTTGACTGTTGAATTTGCATGGTAGAATGACCGATCAGCTGCAGGTTGAGGATCCCTAATCTGAAATGCTCAGGACCATGAAGTGCTTTGGATTTTTTCTTTTTTTTTCTTCCAGGTTTTGGAATATTTGCGTATAGGAAAAAGATACCCTGTGTGTTGGACCGGAGTCTAAATATGAAATTTTATTTTTCATGTACAGGTTGGGATCCCCTCATCTAGAATTCTGAAATCTGGAATTTTCGGTGGCTTCCGGATTTCAGAATTACTCTTCTCCATGATACTTTGCACGGGTCTTGCAGCAATCCAGGGCACTTCTCACCAGCTGCAGCACAGCGTGTCACACCCCGGGAGACTCTGTTCAGACCCAGCATGGGACATGCTGCACAAAGACATGCTGCAGCATGTCGCCCAGGAAAGGGCAGCTCAGCGTCTCCCAACATGTGAAGTGGATTGATGCTCCCCTGCTGCATTCTCCTTGGCCTCCGACATTGATTCTCCCAGATTCAGAAAATCCTGAAGAATCCGACACGGGGAATGCTTAGAATCCCAAGCATTCAGAGGCCTGTTCAGTTCCTCAGCAGCTGCTGAATTGCTACATTGCAGCAGTTCAGTTTGCTCCAGCAACCTCACTGAACATTTGGCTGTGAATATTTAAGCAAAATAGCGGAGGAATGCTTATTGAAAAGTGCTGTTTCTGCAATATCCACTGTCCATTTTATTACCACTTTAGAGTGTTAGTCTTTACCATGTTCCAATAAATATTTGGTGTTTTGATCCACCAAAACTTCAAACTGAACATTTTCTTATTTGATTATTTGCTCCGTGGAGGCCGCCATCTTTCCCACCTCACACTCATCTACTCTGCAGCACCTTTTTACTTAGCTGCAAGTGCTAAGTTAGCAGTGCTGAGCGCTGAACTGCAGCACAGCGTTCCGTGGCAAGTTACTAACTTACTACCTGCAGCGGCTGAGGAACTGAACACACCTCTGGATTAATTGTTCAACCTGTACCCCTTAATACACCTATACGAAAAAGAGATGTTTCAAACCGGTGTGGCCTATCTCTTCTTCGTATTGCTGAATTGGGATTGCAGATCCTATCGATAGAGCACTCGTCACCGGATTCCAGCCCCTCGGAGTTGCAGCCACGTAATTCCTGTTTGTTCCCTTAATATACCTAGCTGTAAGATATATTTTATGTTTATGATATGATTTTGCCAAGGCCTTTGACACAGTAGACCATGGCATCTTATTCCAAAAACTTAAAGACTCTGGTATTGGTGATCACACGCTAACCTGGTTTCAATCATATGTATCTGATCGGTCGCAATATGTGTCCATTTCTGGCAGCTCCTCCCTCCCCCTCCCAGTCACGTGCGGTGTACCCCAAGGCTCGATACTTGACCCCCCTGCTATTCACAATATTCATAAATGGGGGGGCGTGGCCTGACAGCGGACGGAGCTGGACGTGTGAGAACTGAGCTCCGTCTCCCGAACGCCATTTAATCCACTTAAGGGGCCTGCAAGCTGTAATGGGGCAGCGAAAACGGACCTCCCAAGCCTCCCAACCTGCCGGTACTCGAACCACCACGAAAACCGCCACTTTATTGCCGTTTTTAAGCGGTTCCCCGCACTTGCGGCCTCCACCGCCGGAATCCAAGATGGCGGCCGCGACAGAGATGCACGAGGAGGACAGAGAAGAAGATCCACTCCCAGACAGCCCTCCTAAAGGTAACACGGGGGCCTCTGCGGACATTGAGCTGAGAGATATTCTCAGAAATCTCCCCACAAAACGGGACTTAACTACACAGCTCTCAGTTATGGAGAGAAATGTAAACGGCAGAATTGAGGCCCTGAGCTCGGATATAAAACACTTGGGAGGTCGAATTCTAGACTTAGAAGAAGATAGAGACTCTTTATTTACGCATGTAGAACACCTAAATGTACAAGTGGCGGAACAGGCTAAACATCTTACGAACTTACACCGGCACTTAGATGACATTGACAATAGGGGCAGGCGAAACAACATCCGGATTAAAGGATACCCAGAATCAGATGAAAGCCCGGAAAACTTAGTCGAACTCCTGCGGCACCTCTTTAACGATTTGTTACACCGGCCGGAGGATGCGAAAATCAAATTTGACAGGGCCCACAGGGCGCTAAAACCTCGCGGTGCGACGACGGATCAACCACGTGACATTATATGCAGACTACATGACTTTGTCGTGAAAGAGGAGATCTTGCGGGCCGCCCGTAAAACTGCAACCATCAAAGTAGATGGCTGTTCTGTGGCCTTATATCAAGATGTGTCTTGGATTACACTACAGGCCAGACGTCTTTTAAGACCGATCACGGCTGCCCTCCGTGAACGAGAAATCCGGTATAGATGGGGTTTTCCCCTAGCACTTCATGCCCAGAAAGGCAACACTACCTATTCCATAATCACACCTGCGGATGTTCCGGGCTTCTTGTTGGCGTTTGGTTTACCTGAAACGGATGTAGCAGATTGGTACGGAGCAGCATCGACTCTGGCACCACCAGCCCAACCACAAAGGCAACGATGGAACCAGGTTGCTAAAAAACGGAAAGCGAAGCCACAATCACCACTCATGTCGAGCTCTCCAGGCCATGGCAATGGCCTCCAAACACTTAGTCCACGACGGGCATCGCAAGAACTGACCTAGGACGTGGAAGTCTTCGGATTGTTTTCCTCTTTTTTCTATTGCATCTCCTTCATGTTGCTGCCCCATTGATCCAAAGTTCTCAGTCCATTTCCTGTTTTTCCTTGCGAAGCTTGCCTCCCCCTGATACACTTCAGTTTCAGAGGCGCTTGGGTTGGACGCTGGGAAAATGGGTCCCTTGTTTTGCACTCTTCGACTCCACCACCCCGATCTACCTGGTACTAAGGTGGAAGGGAATAGATGGGCCCCATGGACTCGGCTTCTTTTCCTAGATGTCAAGGCCGTGTCTCCGGAACGGTGTATATCGTTTTTGTTTTCACCTTCTGTTGCCGTCCGAGCACAGAGGTTTACACTGTTTGATTCTGTATATACGAGTTTTTTTTTTTTTTTGTATTTGATGTTATTGTTATTGATTTTATGTGTCGTGGTCGTGCACGAGATTGAAACATCAGGGGTCAAATGCTTACAGAGAGTCCTTTCCATTAGACTATTTATGTGGTACACAGTATCTTAATGGCTGATCTCCGTTTGATTACATATAATGTTCGGGGTCTTAACTCTCCCCACAAGCGTCGCCGTGCCTTACAGGAATTCCAGCGTCTGGGGGGTGATGTGATATTTCTCCAAGAGACACACTTTCAGGAGGGACGCGCCCCGGCTTTTCATAACCGCAAATATCCTCTGGGCTACTTTAGCAACTTCGGGGAAACTAAAGCTCGAGGGGTGGGTATACTGATTGGGAGTCATGTCCCTTTTCAAGAATTAGGGGTGTTGACGGACCCACAGGGGCGTTATATCATGGTGAAAGGAATGATTGGGACCACAAGGGTCACTTTGGTTAATGTTTATTTGCCCAATAGACTGCAGACTAGAGCATTCCGGAGGATTCTGGATAAGTTGCCGACGTTTCTGGATGGAATGTTGATTATGGGTGGGGACTGTAATGTGGCGCTGGACCTGCCGGCGGAGGGTTTGGCGGGGGCTACGACCTCGGCTGGGTCCTTGCGACGGCAGTTCCAGAAGCTATTGGGTGATGAGCGCCTGTATGATTGCTGGCGGACTCTCAATCCGTCAGACAAAGATTATACCTATTACTCACATGCCTTTTCTAGATATTCCCGAATAGACTAATTTTTTTTACCTCACCGTTATTTAGATCGAATTCGGAGATGCTGGATCGGCCCGATTACTTGGTCGGATCATGCACCAGTCATAATGCACTTGACTCTACCGCAGTCGTTTAGGGGTACATCGCATTGGAGACTTAATGACACATTGCTATCAGACGTGATTCATCGGTCTGATTTGCAGTCGGCCCTTACTAGATTCTTTGAAGAAAATGAGTCCCCAGATATAAAACCCACAACACTCTGGGAGGCACATAAATGCGTTGCGCGAGGGGTACTCATACAGATGGGAGCTAGAAAGAAAAGAGAACGTGACGTTAGGGTAACACAAATCCTATCAGATATACGGGACCTCGAGAGGGTGCACAAGGAGGACCTTGATCCGCAATCTTTTCGGAGCTTGGTTCTACTTCGTGCAGAGCTAAATAAGATTTTAAACGACCAGGCTTCTCGATCAATTACTTTGACTAATCAGACATATTACTCTCAGGGGAATAAATGCGGGAAATTGCTGGCCCGCGCCCTTAAGAACAGACATCAATTAACCTTTATCCCCAAAATAAGAAGAGGAGAGGGGAGACCTATGGCGTACACGACGGGAGACATAGCCTCGGAATTCCACCAATATTACTCCACCCTATATAATAACCGCCCCGACATTGCGCCTCCAGCGGTAATCGACTCTTTTTTAGCTAAAACAATAGGCCCCACTATGGCCCGTAACCACCGGACTTTGCTGGACTCTCCCATAACGGCTGCGGAACTGACACAGGCCCTAAAGCTGACCCCTCACGGGAAGAGCCCAGGCCCGGACGGTTTTACCACATTATATTATAAGACGTTTCAAAATATATTGACTCCGTTCTTTGTACAAGCCTTTAATAGCGTTGACGAGGAGACCCGCCTACCCCGAGATACGATGGCGGCCTCCATAGCAATTATTCCAAAGCCGGGGAAGGACCCTCTTGACTGTGAGAATTACAGACCCATCTCGCTTTTAAATACAGACCTGAAGCTTTTTACTAAGATTCTGGCCCTTCGTCTGCGCCCGCTCCTGGGGGGCCTGATACATGCGGATCAAGCGGGCTTTGTCCCGAGACGTGAGGCTAGAGACAACACTCTGCGCGCTCTGTCGGCGCTTCATGGGGCGTCGGTTTCCTCCACGCCCATGTTGGTTCTCTCTGTCGATGCCGAGAAGGCTTTCGACAGGGTGAACTGGCAGTATCTCTTCGCGGTCCTGCACGCAATGGGATTTGGCCCACGTTGGTGCCAGTGGATGGCGGCTTTGTATGGGGAGCCGCATGCCCGGATCAGAGTGAACGGTACCCTCTCCGATTCGATTACTATTAGAAACGGTACTCGACAGGGGTGCCCTCTGTCCCCACTATTGTTTTTGTTGTACCTGGAGCCTCTGCTGCAGGAGATTAGACGAAGCCAGGATATTAAGGGCCTACGTTTAGATAGACAAGAATACAAGGTCTCGCTTATGCGGACGACCTGCTCTTTACTCTGACCGATGTGGACCGTTCCCTGCCATCCCTGATGCGAGTCCTCACAGAGTTTGCTAACATTTCAGATTACAAGATTAACCCCACCAAAAGTGAGTTTATGGGCCCTCTGATTCCCAAAAGTTCCCTAGTCTCTATACAAGAGACTTATGGGTTTAAATGGAAACCAGAAGGACTTACGTACTTGGGAATTAAACTAGCTACTACCCAATCTCAATTGATAGCCCTCAATTATGACCCGCTTCTTCGCTCGGTAACAGAAGACTTACAAAAGTGGAATCTACCGCACATATCATGGCTGGGTCGATTGAATGTACTTAAAATGAATATTTTACCCCGTTTCTTGTACTTATTTCAAGCCCTTCCAATATTTTTACCCCGTTCGTTTTTTATTTCACTACGAACACAAATCACACGATATATTTGGAGGGGAAAGAGGGCTCGCATCTCGTTCGCGGAGATGGCCAGGCCGGTGGGTAGAGGGGGGCTGGGAATGCCCCACTTTCAGTATTACTACCTGGCATCTATGTTCTCTATCCTCTATCATTTCTCCAAACCGACGGCACACCGACGGTGGATTGAGATCCTACAGGCTACCTCGGGATTTCCTCTGGCCTCTCTCCCATGGCAGACGGCCTCACTTCAGGCCCTGGGGCTAGCAAACCATCCGATTTTAACCCCGATTTTGAAACTGTGGAGAAGACATGGGTTGGAGTTAGGATTGACGGCGGAGAGTTCCCCGCTGACCCCGGTCACACACAATCCCCTTTTTCCGCCAGGAATAACTGGAGAGCTGCTGGGCCTTGGGAGGGAGATGCCTTATCTTCCTGTTAATCAGATTGTTGAAAACGGGGCCCTGTTGCCCCTTAATGTCCTCATTTCCCCCACCCAGTCTACGTTTGCGCACGCTTTTAATTATACCCAATTGCGCCATTTCTTTCACTCAGACCTCAGGGAGGCGGCTGCTGGACGTACGCTCACCCCATTTGAATCGATCTGCTCGGCGACAAGAGGAACGGAATCTATAGTGTCTGTTATTCAGACTTATTTAACAGATGGAGGATACTGCTCGGACTCGCCGAGATTGGCTAAATGGGAGGAAGAGTTAGGAAGAGATATAGATCCACAGGAATGGTACAAGGCTTTTCTCCTAACGTTTTATGCCTCACGGAGCATGATTATAAGAGAACAAAATTGTAAACTGTTTTTACGTTGGTACATGACTCCGGCGCAGCTACATCGTATTTCGCCTCGGAACCGGCCTCCTGTTGGCGTTGTCTAGGTGACAAAGGGGACTACCTACATATTTGGTGGTCTTGTCCTCGTCTGCGTTCTTATTGGCGGGTGGTGGCGGCTCATATTGAAGAGATTACTGGCAGCGACTTAACATTTGAACCTGCATCTTATTTATTAAACATGCTACAGTACTCAACTGATACCTTTAAAAACTCCCTGCTAGCCATCCTCTTGTCGGCAGCTAGGGGGACTATACCGATGTATTGGCGCCAAAGGGTGATACCTACAGTTAGAGATTGGGTAACACGGGTTGAGAAGATCAGAGGATTTGAAGACTTGCATTACACCGCGCAGGGTAAATATGATCATTTTCACGCTGTGTGGTGGCCCTGGATTGACCGGTTGCCGGCCCTGGCAGAGGGCGCTGGAGCGGTGGAGGCCACGGATGTATGAGATAATGCGCTTAGGTAATCGGCCACAGGGGGATAAGACCTCATGGGAAGTACCAGCTTATGCACGCTATGTTACTCTTCGTTTTTGTTCAGACCACGACTAGACACACTGTTTAAGTTTTAGTTTTTAGTGATGTTTTAGTATTATAGACTATTTTTCTGATTTAATTTGTCCTTCCTCAATGGCATCTGAGTAAAATTCATCGGACAATGATATGTAAACACAACCTTAAGGACTTAGCACAGATTTGATCTGATGTTCAGGTCGAGAAATGTCCATGTGTATATGCTTTACTGCTAATATTATTTTCCATACACGCCTTCTGTAAACATATATGTTGTTTCCTTTGGTTGAATAAACAGAAATTACATAAAAAAAAATATTCATAAATGATCTGCCCAACGTCTGCAAAGCCTCAACTGTACACATGTACGCAGACGACACCGTAATCTATATCAGCAAACCAAATCTCCTGCAGCTGGAGGCCGTGCTGCAAGAACAATTCACAGAGGTAGAAAAGTGGATCAAACACAACAAACCTTTTTCTAAATACTGACAAAACATTAACAATGCTCTTTGGTACAGCACCTAAACTACACAAATTGCAATCGCCCCATCTATGTGTGGGGACAAAATCAAATGGCACGCTGACCACAGTCACTTCTCCCAAATGTCTAGGTATGTGGTTAGACCCAAATCTATCTTTTGGCCTCCACATCGAAAAACTCATCTAAACTTTACCCCAAACTAGGCGCCCTGTACAGAAACAAATCCTGCCTGAACCCCACGGTAAGAAAGCAGATTGTACAACAAATGCTTATGCCAGCTTTTGAATATGGAGATGTAGTGTATGCAGCCGCCCCGCGAACACACCTCTAGAAACTTACTATAGTTTATAACTCATTCTGTCGCTTTGTGCTATAATGTAACTACATGACCCACCATCGTGACATGTTAAAAGAGCTAAACTAGCCGTCGCTGGAATCCAGACGCACCCTTCACCTTTCCAACCTGGTGTTTAACCCTTTCACTGCTGAAGACGTGTGGGACACGTCCTCATTGATGCACGTTACATGCTGAGGACGTGCCCCACACGTCATCAGCTGTGCGGGACCCCCGGCGGAGATACTCACCTCTCTGTCCGGGGTCCCACGGCGTTCTGACTTCAGCGTCCTCAGACGCTGAAGTCAAGCTCCTCCCGGCGTAAATGACGTCATCGCGCCATGCGCGATGACGTCATTTCCAGGCGACCCCCCCGGCAATGCCGGGAGATAGCCTGGAAGGGAGGGGGGGGGATCCGTTCGGATCCCTCTCCCTCCCGATCGGGAAGGAGCAGCGCTAAAAGCCAGGCACCGCTTAACAGGGGAGAGTCTCCCCTTTTAAGCGGTGCCTGGCTTTAACCCCTCAAGTGCTGGGTTGCACTTCAGCGCCTTGCGGCGCCGAAGTGCAGCCTATCTCCGGTGGGGGCCGCCATCTTGGATGGCGGCTCCACCCCCGGGACTCCCCTCGCTGTCTGAGGAAATCCCCTGGTGGAGATAGGGGGTTCTTGTGAACCCCGATTATCTCCAGAACCGTGGCAGCTAGGGGGTCATGGAGGGTGTCATTTGAAAGGCCTGAGCATGGCCTTTCGAATGATACCCAACATGACTAGGTAAAAAGTAAAAAAATAATAATAATAAAAAAAATTAAAATAATAAATAAATTTAAAAAAATAAATAAATAAAAAAAAACATGTTTTTTTTTGTGTGTTGTTTTCATTAATGCAGCAATATTGTTCACATTTCAATTATAATGTGAACAATGATGCTGCACTAATGATTTTTTTCTATGGGGTGCGTTTGCTAAAAATCACGTAATTCCCCCCAAAAAAAGTAACAAGTCCCCATTTCAAATTTTTTGTACAAGCGCACCCCATAGAAAACATAACCGCAAACGCTCATGTGATAAAATGTGAAAAAAAACACTTTACACACTGCAGATGATTAAAATTCCATTTTTATTGTATTTTTTGTTATAATATACAGGCAGGACATGACGTATACATATACATATAAAAATGATATATTATGAATCTGCGTAGTCTGCCGGAAAGAACGATATATAATATGTCTGGGTCATTTATTAAAATGTGGCTTCAAATCGCGTTTAAACATGATGAGCGAAAGCGGTAAAAATGAGCTCAGCACACAGCGGTGAAATGCCTCAGCAGTGAAGGGGTTAAGAGCTTTTCTGGGAAGCTGCCACCCTACATGTCTATACTGCTTCCCCCAGCAGTTCCCTCAACCTATAACCTCCGATCCAGGACCAGCACCTTACTTGCAATACCGCAATACAAAAAGAAAGTGGCTCGATACTCATTTTCCTACAGAGCACCGCAATTATGGAATAACCTCCCAGACACCATCAAATCTTCCCCCTGTCTAAAGTCACTTAAGAGCTCCCTGTTAACATACCTCAATACAGAATGCATCAGTAAACATGTAACATAGTGAATATATTTATTTTCTGTTAATCTGTATATTTGTGCAATTTTTTTTTTTTTATATTTTGCATTTTATTACTTTATTTCTGTAACACATGTAAAACGAGAGAAATCTCAATGTATCCTTCCTGGTAAAATCCTTTAGAAATAAATGTACACACACCTATATAAAAAATAAACAGTATTTTCAATAATTTTGCCCCCCCCCCCCCCATGCCCTGAGGTCATATGTGGAATGTTCCACTGTTGGTACTGTGTCCGTGTTCAAAATTTTCAGATTTCAGGACATTTTAGTATTTTGGAATTCCCAGAAAAGGGATGTTCAACCTATATTTAGAAATTTAAGGCAAGTTGTCACGTTGAAATTGAATTATTTAAGGCTGGGGTCAGACCAGCGCACTTTTAAGGTGCGTTCTGGCGCACATAATTACGGCCGCACTAGCAGCAGATGACGGCCAATATACGATGTACGGCCGCACAAAAGTCCGGCCGTGCAACGCAAGTGGAATTTGAACGCATTTTTTTGAGAACGCTGAACCGCTAGTACTGACGTACTGAGTGCGCAGCTGCGGCATAGCGGCGTGTTTGCGTGATTAGGAGATGTCAGACGCTGCTAATGTCCAGCCTACATAACGTCCAGACGCAAAAAGAGTTTTATTGACGATCCGTACAAAATCACGCCTGAAAATGCGCGTCGTCTGACCGTTTTTTCGCATTCCGTGAACAAATACGTCAATGCGTTCGGACGCACTTTTTCACGTTCGCGGGGAAAAATGCTTTCGTCTGACCCTAGCCTTAAGCTGGAAATATAGAAAGTATTTTGGTAACATGTTCAGCAAGTCTTAGGCTGCTGTCAGATGAGCGTAGTGTTCACGGCCGTGATTGCGCCTAAAAGTACGTCCGTGATAGCATGACAGGAAGCCCATCGGAGCCCGTTACACGAAGTACGTCCGCACTGAACTGCGGACGCACAACGGCCGCGGCCCGGGGACGCAAGGCAGGCATGAACGTACAACCGCTAGAACGGCCGCACAGAATGCACTGCGGCCGGCTAGCGGCCTGTGTACGTGAGGTGGAGACGTCAGACGCACCTGTTCTGCGGCCTACATCACGTCCAGACTCCAGAACATTCCTGGCGTGGCTGTAGTATATTCTAGGGGCCGGAGAGTTTATACTGGACACTGCAGGTGACATGGACGTCGAGAGGCTGATCACCGAAGTGGGGGAGCACCCCGAATTGTGGGACACTGCCAGCAACCTATACAAGGACAAGATCAGCAAGGCGAACGCATGGGCTGATGTAACGAGAGCGGTGTACCCTGCATACGACACATGGTCTGAGCATGAACAGAAAGTACAGAGTGAGTACATGATTATTTTATTCATAATGAAATGCACATTATTAATCCAAACAAAATGTAAATGTAAATTCATGAACGTCACATGTCAAATGCTCCCCATCTGCCAGGGCACCTGTCCTGCTTCGCTAGTGAAATAGTTTGCCAGTGCATCACGATGCCTGTTGCTGTGTCTATTCACAGGCATAACATCATCATTAATAAATTACTCCAAACCGCAAACAGACAAGGAGTCATCAAAATTAAAACCATCCCGCGCACGAACAAAATTATGCAACACACAACAACATTTCACTATATCTACAGAAAAATCGATGTGCACATCTAGCGGCCTATGGAAAATCCTCCACTTGTTGCTCAGTATGCCAAAGGTACACTCGACATACCGTCTCGCACGCGACAGCCTATAATTGAACACCCGCTTTGTCACAGTCAGGTGTGTCCCAGAGTATGGCCGCAGGAGATGCGTAGAAAGTCCAAAAGCCTCATCCCCTACAAAGGTGTAGGGGACTCGCACATCTGTGCCAGGCAAAGGTGCGGGTCCGGGGATGTGCAGTGTCCCACTTTCTATTGCATTCCACAGTGTGGAGTTCCTGAACAGTGTGGAGTCTGAATCTTTCCCGTATGACCCCACATCCACACAGACAAAATTATAGTTGGCATCTGCCACTGCCGTAGGCCAATGGAAAAATATTGTTTATAATTGTGATACAGTGAGCCACTCTGCAGTGGCTTCACTATACGGACATGTTTGCCATCCACGGCTCCCAGGCAATTCGGAAAGTTTGCTCGCTCCAAAAATGTTGCAGCAATTTGCGCCCATGCCGCATCTGTGGGTGTTGGCAAACATTCTTCCCTCATCGTGTCCCAAATTGTCTGGCACACCTTGCGGACGATCTCCCCAGCTGTAGATCTGCCAACGCGGAAATTATAATGCAGGTCCTGCAGACTGCATCCACTGGCAAGATACCTATCAAAAAAGGAGAAATAAATGTGTGTTATGATCAGATTCCGTGAGTCGCACCTAATATCATTCTTCTGTTTTGCAGCACATGAAGTCATCGCGAAATGGAGGATAGTCAGGGACAACTACACAAGGGTCCTCAAAAGAGATGCGGGAGCGGCACGCTCGAGATCAGCGGCGAGGAGGGCCAGCAGTTACATTTATGCTGAGCAGCTGTCATTCCTGCAACGGACCCTGGACCCAAGGCCTATGGTGGGCAGCATCGATCTCCCATCCACATCCAGGGCACAGCAACACGTGCAGCCATGTGCTACTGCCACCTGCTCACAGGAGACGGAAGAGGCCGGAGCAGACTCGCAGTTGGAGGAGACCGCTGCCCAGGAGCTGCCTACTGCAAGGGCTGACACCACCAGGCCGGGCCAGAAAAGGAGAAGGGCACCGGGTGGTGAATTTGAGCGTGCCATGGTGACATTCATGGATTGTCACCATCAACCACCACCACCTCCACGCTGCAGGTTCTGGGATGACGATGACATGTCGTTCCATCATTCGTGTCTCCCCATGTTGCACCAGATGAGCCTGGCTCAGAAGATGGAGTACCGAAGAGAACGACATTGGACACCATACACAGCATCTTGAGCCAGCCTCCAGTACCACCTGTGCCTCCCAGGGCACAATATGCTGGTGGTTATTACCGGCGGCCGAAGCCTCCACACCAACCCATGTCCCCTGGTGCCAGGTCACAACCACCCTATCAGCCTGCATACCAAGGTTACATGCCCGATCCCTAATGATGAGGATGCTCCTCATTATGAGGATTTGTAGTTATTTTCCTGCTCATGCACTTGTTTTATGCTCTGCATTGTTGTTTGCCACATGTTCGTGGACTCTTTATTTTATGTCTGATTTATGTTATGTTCAGCAACATATGGTGTGTTAATGTTATTTGGTTTAGTATTACCATTTCTTGTGGATAAAAGATTTATGTTGCTGTCACTGTTGTCTGTCATTCATTATTGAGTATGTGTGATATTATGCAATGTGTGTGGCTATGCTTGTGCAAATGGGCTGGTGGGCATATCACAACACACCGAAAATGGGGGCTCTGGACATCAAGCACATCTCTGCTGGCTGGCACCGAAAATATGAATGCTGGTGTTTGCTGTTACTTACCGCAACGTGATGACCAGCATCTCCTCGGGTGGAATGGCGTCCCTCATATTGGTGTCCCTCTTCATCAACGGCTCACGTACCGTCGACAACAATTCGTCAAAGGAGGGGATGGACATCCGCAGGTAGTTGAAGAACTTCGTCGGGTCCCTCTCTCGCAGTGGCCTGTACAGCGTGACAAAGTGGCCATGCGTGCATCTGGCAGCGTTTATGGGATGAACCCATGATCGCCGTTTTCGCTTGTTCTTCAGGTACAGGTACCCCGTTGCAGCAAAAACGAATACTTCGACTGCATCCATCTTTGGAAAACCCCACCTTCCCCAAAATGGCTTTTTATACCCCTTCCCTTGGTTTTTTGATCTGCAATTGATTTGGTTTCTCACATTTCACTTTTTATATTGATCCGTCACTAATCACGGACGTGATCACTGACGTGATCACGGACTGTGTGACCACTACTGCGTCTTCCGTACTGACGATGTCCGTACTGCACGGACGTACAGTCCGTAGAAATCACGCTCGTCTGACCCTAGCCTTATCAGGAGAGGATGTCCCATATATTTAGTAGCTTGCGCCCCTTTTATTCCGTATTGAGGGGGGCTCTCGTCATTTACTGGTTTATGAGTGACAGCTTCACTGTAATCCCAATTCTTCTTCCATTATGCTACAGCGATATTGTGGATTCTGTTGGTAGTTTCTGCCAGAGCGAGATTTCACTTCTTGATCACTTGTTTTGTGCAGAAGACACGGCCCTGGAGGCTTTTATCTTTCAATTGTTCAGAAAGGGTCAGTACTGGTCTGTTCGCTGTCAGCAGGATGCCTGAGGGTCCTGATGAAACCTATATATTATTGAAGGACACAAAGTAAGCCCAGAGCTTTTGAGCACACAAGAAATCAGAGTATGTGTAGGGAAATATAGAAAAAAATACAAATAGTACTTTTTTTTTTTTTTTGTTCCTTTATACTAACACATAAGGAGGTTATTCAACGATCGTTGGTGTTTGCCAAAGTTGCAAAAACCAGTAAAAATCACCATTGCTGCAACCGTGACAAACACGGACATGTCACAAAAGATACTATCAGTGGCAGGAGAAGCTTCTCTTTCTGCTGTTTGGATTCTCCTTTTGTGAAATGCAGGCATTTCTCACAAGTGTCTGCAACTTCGGCAAAAAACAGTGTTCATTAAGTGATCCTGTAGTAGCTATGGGGATTTTCCCAATGGAAGATCGCAAACTTCCATCCAAATAAATGAGACAAAGCCTCAGGATTTGGGAAAATTTCCATAAGTTCATGTACAAATATTTTAAGCCAAAAGTTGGTAGTTTGGGGGGGGTTGGTTCGTTTGTTTTCAACAAATTATTTGTGTGTGTGTGTGTGTGTGTGTGTGTTTACCTTTTTGAAATCTACGTTTTGCTTTTAATTCACTGTACATGATCTTTATCTCGTCCTCCTGCCAGGTGTCTTCACAATTTGTGTTCCAAAAGAGACCCCCGAGCAGCATTTTGAGGGCCTTGATTTATTGACATCGTTGTTGGCACCAAGAGGAACCAGATCTTGTAAACCGCTGGTAGAAGAGATCGGTGAGTAACATAATCAAATAAAGGAATTTCTTAAATATACGTTTGTTGAACAGACAATCCAATTGTCCAAATGCCACAATCACTGGAATTATAGACGTGCAATGAGAGGAACTAACCTGATGTACCCACATGGCTCGTATAGTGAAAACATTTCTATACCAATTTCTCCCCCAAAAGTATACTTATTGAGCTGACACTTGCGGGGTATCGCAGCACTGTAGAGAAAGGTTAATAGTTAAACCTTATGGTGAAGATGTATCTGTTCAGAAGATATGTATCCATTCAGGGGTGTGGGGGGGGGGGACAGTCTTTTCTATGCTTTCTAGGGGTTTTGAGATCAGACAACCAGCAGCTCTGGGGGGGGGGTGTTCTCCTGCTGTACAGGCATAAATCACTCCAAGGGAATAGCAGGAAAACAAAACCGCACCAGCACACATGCATGGGATTCTTTTAGTGTGTCTTTTGAAGCCAGCTTGAAAAGAGACATAAGGTTGAAATGGCGTTGGCTTTCTGAAGAGTGACCACCAATACTGGATAAATTAAAGAGATCCCACATGTGCTAATGGTGTTTTTGTATTCCTGGTCCTGAGTTTTACATGTGGCATTATTCAGGAGTTGATACACCCCTTTTCTGCGAGCGCTGTCTGATACTTTTGTTTCATCCCAAGGCCAACAGGTCATGCGGCATGCCGCAGCACAGAGAGCAAACAGGAAGCTGAGGAAGGTTTCTTCACAAGGGTTTTTTCGAAGAAAAAAACACCTATCCATCTGTTTGACTAACGCGATGTATAGGCGGATTTGGGAGATCTTTCAAATGGGCTAAAGTTGTTTTAGGCACAATTGATGCACTCTAACCTGCCTGACGGTTTTCCCGAGTGTGGCTCGGGGTTAACTTTTCGTACCGAAAGCTGTATCCCCGAGCCACACTCCGGCTGGATACTTGCATGTTTTGCGCTCCCTCGCTGATCCCCGCAGTCTCCTCCAGCCGCTCGCAAATTCACCCTGCCTGGTTCTCTTCTCGCGAGGAGTGAAACCAGGAAGTGTGACGTCGCGATCGGCTGCAGTGTGACTGCGGGGACAGCGGGGGAGCGCAGGACATGTAAGTATCAGCCCAAGTGTGGCTCGGGGATACCGCTTTCAGTATTGAAAGTTAGCCCCCGAGCCACACTCATACCGCTAGGGGGCCAAAATAAATAGGACCGATTCTGACATATAAAATATGGCAGAATCGGACCGCCAGGGAGGTTAACGTGCATAATGAAATACAATCAGATTGGCATCATTCAATTTAACATTAAAATACGTATATGAGATGGTTTCCTCTCCTGGACGTGCCTGCGGGTAGGAATAATATGACCTCAAAGCTCCCTTTTTCGTATGTGAGCATGGAAACTGATTTCCCTTGGGATGTTATTGACAGCTTTCAGGGTGGAGTTACAATCTCAGCTGTGAAGTCAGGTTTTAAGAAAACGGAATTAGTTTTTTGAAATTGTGGCTATTGGAACAGGCTGCTTGCACTATAATCAATCCGGTGTGTATATATATATATATATATATTATATATATATATATATATATTGCAGAAGCCACCTGCACATCATAGCAATTCAAAGCATTGCATCCCAGAGCTCCTGTGCCACATTCTCCATATGTAGCAAGGAATTCTGGGTAGGATATGCAAATGACCTCTGTCTCACTTTTATGCATCCTGGAAAAAAATATATATATACACACACACGGCAGCACTCAGCCGGAGTTTTAAGAGTCTACGGGCCCTATTACATTCTCTGCGCAATTGCGCTCGCCCAGTGCAATTTTTTTTTGCGCACAAAAAAAAGCATTATCGTGCGAAAATTAACGTGGTATTATGATCAGAGAGCATTTTTTCTTCCTCCAAGATTTTTCGTGTGCAAATCCGACGCGAAAAGCTGTTCGCAATTGAACGTTGCGTGCAGGAATCGGTGAGCAGACTGTTTTGTCACGAGAATCAGCCAACATCAATCACCCATTTCCAATAAAATATTTACAAACTAAAAAAAAATTCCCCACCACCAGCCAAAAAGAATAAAAATTAACAATGACACGATTTATAAATTTTAATATTTGGGTATGTGTAGAATGTGTAACTGTACTGTGCTTTATTATTATTATTATTTTTTATTTTTTTTCGTGCTGGTTTATTTTATTTCGCTCAGAACGATCACATTTACAGTTACCACCTGCTTTTCAAAGACGTAACGAAAATGCGCGCAAACTTTCGTTGCGCGAAGATTGTAATACCATCCGCGTACCAGCGCACGAACGCATTTGCGCTGACAATGTTAAGTATAGGATGCGCGCGTGGAAAATTCGTTCGCGCAGGGTCAATAGCGGTAGACGATTACGCGCATCGTTTGCGCGAACGTCGTAATACGACGTTCTGCGCAAATGGTTTTGCACTCGTGCAAATGCGCATGCGCGAAGAATGTAATAGGGCCCTATATCTTAAAACCTTGCACTATATCTTCTATGTTCTGTGTGTGTGTGTGTGTGTGTGTGTGTGTGTGTGTGTGTGTGTGTGTATATACTGTATATACATTTATCATTACATTTTTTTTTTTAGGCTGGAATCTTGTATCCTGGTTTATAATTCCACATATACTAAATAAATCACTGTGTTGCGTGCTGATGCATATATCCTGTATTTCTGGTTAATCTTTACTTGAATTTGTTTTGCTTATTTTTTAAATGTATATTTTGTATTACAATGTGCTAACTGTTTAAACCGGCATCTCTTTCTAGAATTCCCCGTACGCCAAATACATCTCCCTGGGTTGCACATTGATGCAATCTATTAACTGGCCAACACTGGCTAATAATATCAGCATTCCCCATATGCCGGTTTTATTTTTAATTCCTTGCCTCTCTCTGAATGGGTCAAGCGGAGCGAGTGAATGGAGTGCGTAATACACCTCTCTCCTGTGGGTTTGCTGTCATTTCCACTTCAAATAATAGTGTTTTGTCACAGATGAAATTACAGCTTGCGGTGTCTCTTTAAAGGAGTTTAAATCTTCGTTCCCTACAATTTTATCCGTGAAGAGCTCTCTCCGTTCTGCGAAAGGAATCATAGCCCAGGGGAATAATTACCACCGCTGCGAAACCCATATTCTGCCGCGTAATACACGTCACATAAATCACATTGTCAGTGTATTTAATAAAGGCTGGAGTGCGGCGGCCCAGCCCTCCCTGCTTGGTCTGCAAAGCTGGGAATGATAGGAGTCCAACGGCAGACGTGGGATCGGAGGTGGAGAGCGTCTCTGGTGGGAATCGATCTAGGGCAACATTTGTGAACCAGTTGCAAACCTCGTGACCATGGGAGTTCTAGGTTGACACAACCGCTAACCAGATTGTCTCTTTATGGGAAATCGACATGTTCAGAATTGATGGGGCTAGTATTACAGGTTGAGCACCCCTTATCCGAAATGCTGGAGACCAGAAGTTCTGTATATGAGATTTTTCTCATTTTGTAATATTTGCTTATAATGAAATGTCTTGGGTACGGTACCAAAGTCTAAACCCGAAACTCCTGTGTTTCACAGACACCTTGTATACATTCCTGAAAGTCATTTTCTGCAGAATCCTTAATAATTCTGTGTCCTGTCACATGAGGTCAGGGCTGGAATACTCCACTTGTGGCATGATGTCAGCACGTACAATTTTTGGATTTTGGGATACTGAATCCGTATGATAGAACGTGTGTTTTTTTTGTTTTCTTTTTATAAATTCTTTTATATATGAATTTTGCACAGACATAAATCGAACGATAAGCGAAGGCATCGCAGGGCCTCCATATGACTTCTATCACATCACATCGCAGAAGAAAAATAAAAGTCTGCAAACACTCAGCAGAAGGCATGGATGAGCCTAAAAAGCAGAAAACAGCGATTAGAGTCCTTGAATAGGATGTAAGGGGGGGGGGGAGACGACAAATGTAGGGCCACAAAATGAAAATCAAAAGTGTCCTCAAGCCCACACATGTCAAAAATGAAGGGAAGTCTCTGAGTCAAAATGATAAACGTCCAGAACTAGATCTAGAACCGCACGGCAAAATAGGGCAGTCTGAAGGGGTCACACCTCATGGGAGGGGCTGAAGGGGAAAGGGAAAAAGCAGCAGGAGAAATCTCCTCAGCCCGTGTTCTGCCACAATGCGTGGCAAGTAGCCGCACCGGTCGGAGACTCCCCGCAGCAGGTCTGCCAAACCAGCCATCCCCAGGTAACCCTTCCAGCAACACCAACTGCGTCGCGGGGCTTAGGCCCAAGGAGCTCAACTCAGTCCAACAGACCGAAAGTCCCAGTCACCGCGACATTCATAGGCCTCTGAAGGTGATCCACCGACATTGACCCGCAGACTGCTGGCCCTTCATCGGCTCCCGAACCCAGGGTCGGCCTCAGGGGCAGGTAATCCAGGAGCGGCGCCCCATCCAGACCTCCAGTCCTGGCACAGCTCTTTCCAACAGCTTCAAAAACTGGTGTTTGTTTTTTTTTTTTTTTAACCTCAATGTAGTTTAGCGAAAGCTAGGTGCTCCAGATGTTTTGGAAATACTTACCGTACGGCAGGCTGGGCATTATGGGATGTGTAGTTCTGAAGGTGTGAGGAGCCAAAATTACTCAACAATGCCCTCGACCATATCGTGCAGGATATTTCCAGTTCAGGTTCTTCCATAGAACTTTCAAATCGACAGTGTGAGTTTAATATGCGACGCATCGCGATCCTTGTCTAAGCCAGGAAAGCCAAGTCTGCAGACTTTTTTCGTTCAACTAGGGCTAACACTCTAAACAACACCGAGTGTAAATTTAGGAAAAAACTTTTTATAACCTGAGGAATTGATAGAGAAATTGCAAAAACCATCAGAATGGTCTTTTAATTGCAGTTTTTGACATCAAAACCAAGCGGTTGGAATTCACTCTCTTGTCCAATAACTCAATGTGACACATTCAATTGAAATTAGTCTTTTTGAAGATGGGTTTTGTTTTCTAACTTCTATGATATGAGGATACACTTAATACAGCCAGTTATTGTTTATATTTATTATTTCAGATTCGACCGTTGATCCTCCCGAAGACGAGGAGGATTTTGATTGGCAAATCGAACAAACCCCTTATGAAGAAGCACCAGCAAACGACCTTAACTACAGCTACGGTTTTGGAAATCTACGCTCAGGGGTGTTCAGTCGATTGCAGGTGAACAAGCTTTGGTTTTCTTTTTTTATTCAGTGCATGTATCCTTATTACTTGTACTTTTTATTCTGTGTGTGTGTGTGTGTGTGTGTGTGTATGTATATATATATTATACACACACGCACAAACCTATCTTTGTTTTATGTTTGATTCCTCTCCTTTGTTCTCGTCTGTTCACCTACTATATTTAATTTTTATACATGGGCTAAGGAATAAATGGAATTAACTTATTTTCGGTAGAAATACATGTCTTCGTTACTACGCATGCACGTCCCGTCTAGACAACTCCGGTCGGCAAGCGATCTCCACCTGTCATCTGTCTACACCCGCACGGCCAACTCTCCCCTCCAAGACTTCTCGAGGGCAGCTCCGGTCCTGTGGAATGACTTGCCTTGCCCTATCAAACTCTCCCCTAATCTTCAGGCCTTCAAGAAATCCCTCAAAACCCATCTCTTCAGATTAGGCAGCCGGCACACGAGCATACTGTACTGCGTCCATTACGGATGCACTTTTTCACGGGAGATATTGTGAGTACTGCATAAAGTGCGTCCGTAATGTCTGTCTCCACACCCTAGGAAAATACATGTCAGCGTTGTTTCTGCGTCCGTTTAGCTTTTTCACGTCGATGTTATTTTTGCGTCCGTGGCTTTATGCTTTGCCCATTCGTGAACAAGTGCGCAGGGGCTTTGTGTGGTGTGTTTAATTGACTCCTTTATAAAGCTACGACGGACAGCAAACAGTACGGTCAGACGGACGCAAAATGTTTGCTAGTGTGCCGCCAGCCTTAGAGAACCACATCGGTGAAGCAACTCCTCCCTCTGCTTACCTATTCACGCACGATTGAGGCCGCTTCAATGGCCCCACCATTCCCAAACCACTGGCACTAATGATCCTGCCGTCCAGTGAAATTCCCCTTGTCTTCCACAATCCCAATCCCTCTAGATTGTAAACTCCTATGAGCAGGGCCCTCTACACCTAGGCCCATATTACAAACATCATGCTAAAACGAGGACATTAAGGAGAAAAACTGCTTAGATTCCCTGTTTTTAGCATGTTATTATGGGGCAGGTGCGACGCTAAGCCTCGGGATGCTCGCGGGAATGCTAGGCGCCGCCGCGAGCATCCCGTCCATGGAGTCCATAGGACTTTATTGAGGCTGACGCTGCAGGTCAGCATATTGATCTACAGATTGAGACTGGGGGATTTTTTCCCCCTAATCTCGCTCTGTTCCCGGCGGCAAGAAGGAGCAGATGGAGCCGCCGTTCTCGCCGTGGGATGGAAGGGGAGTATGTGATTTTTTTTTTATTTTTTTTTTATGGGTGTTTTTTAGCTGGTGATAACTAATTCCCTAGATGTGTTCAAATGACATCACCAGGGGGTAGATTAGAAGTCTTTTAAGCTCCCTGTCTCCTCTCATTCAGCTGCCATCTCTTGTCCTGGATAGCCTGGAGTACAATAGCCACCTTCTGTCTTATCTAAACATTTCTTCTTCCATCCCATTGACTGTTAAATACTGTAGAAGATAAAACACATCAGAAAAGTAAAAAGTCTACACGGATTTTGGTAAATGTTGTTTCATGTGAAAAATCCACGAAATGGGAGATAAACCTTAACCCCTTAATGACCCCTGACGTACCCTGTACGTCCTGTCCTCGGGTCTCCCTTAGACCCGCGGACGTACAGGGTACGTCAGCGGCGCCAAATCCCCCTCCCGCCCGATACTCACCTCCCTCGTCGGATCCCACGGCGATCTGGCAGGGAGGAAGCCTGCCCATGTGATTTACATGGGCAGGCGAGGCTGATGACGTCGCCACGCTGCGTGGTGACGCCATCAGAAGGTGTTTCAAACATCAGAAGGTGTTTCAATGGAGGGGAGGGGGGGCTCCTTCGGAGCCCTCTATCTCCCCAACCATTGAAGCTAGGGAGATGCCGTTTGCACCACTGGAGAGGGGAGAGCCTCCCCTTTCCAGCGGTGTATGGCATTAACAGTTTCGCCGCCGGATCGCTTTTCGGCGCCAATTGGCGCCAAAACGCGATTCAAACCTGGAGGGGGGCTGACATCTTGGATGTCAGCCAAGCCTCCAGGTCCCCCTCCACCCACTGACAACCTCACCATATGTGTGAGGATGTCAGTGGGCCAGTTAACCCTCTAGCTGCCATGTAGAGATAAGGGGATCCTAAGGATCCCTTTATCTCCTGATCCATGGCAGCTGGATGGTCAGATTTGCCATCATTTAAAAGGCCTGATTATGGCCTTTCAAATTATACCAAACATGACAAGGTTTGGTTTTAAAAAAATTTAAAAAAAAAATTAAATAAAAAAAAAATAATAAAAAAATTAAATAAAATAAAAAAAATAATAAAAAAATTAAATAAAAAAAAATAATAAAAAAATTAAATAAAAAAAAAAAAAGGTTTTGTTTTTTTTAAAAGTTTTTTTGTCTGGGGGGAGTTTAATTAAATAGGACCTAGGCTGTCATCTAAAAATAATTAGCACAAAATGGTCAGAATGAGCGCAGCGCACATAGGTGAACTGTCTCAGCAGTGAAGGGGTTAAAAAGCAAACGCATGTTAAAATTGGGTATTTCTAGTCTCGGGACAAAATTTTGAACCTATTTAGCCGGGGTCTTTTTGGGTGGTTGTAGATTTTGGGGATTAAATTACGAAAAAGTGTGTTTTTACCATTTTTTTTCCTCATATTTCATATTTTTTTTTATAGTAAATTATTCGATATGATGGAAATAATGGTATTTCTAGAAAGTCCATTTAATGGCGGGAAAAAGGGTGTATAATATGTGTGGGTCGAATAAACGAGTAAGAGGAAAAATTGTCCTAAACACTAACAGCGCAGAAACGTAAAAACAGCAGCGGTCACTAAAAGACGGATTTGTGTAAAACCGCCCGGTCACTAAGGGGTTAAAAAATAAATCCTTTTTTTTTTTTTTTTACATGCAATTACTTCAAAGAAGAAAAAAAACAGCAGTATGTGTTTTATAATGTGGTTTTGTTTGTAATACGCAAGTAATCCATTTACAGCTTCTTTAATGGTAGTGTCCCTGTAAGGGAAAAGGTGCAGAAATGGCTGAGGTAATTTGTACATTGTTAAAACCTTCCGTTTTTCGTGTTCCTTCATGAAAAACCTGAGGACATAATGCAGGAGATATGGTAGAAGATTCTCCATCTCCCAACAGACTTGGGGCTTTTAAGACTAGAAACATGCAAAGCTTTTCTGTTCTGTGTTTAAAGATTTGCGGATTAGGTGATTGGCGTTCTAACACAGCCGGCAATAATCGTTTCTCATCTGGTGATTTAGGATCAATATCTACACATCACTAGTAGATACTCCCTCGTGGAATTCTCAGCACGGTTTTATTTTTTTATCTATCTTTCCTTTTCATATGGGACTCTCTTAGGTCTTGTTGTAAATAGTTTTTTGAGGGTGTTGTTTTACCGTATTTTATCTTTTTAACTCTAGTAATATCTTTCGCGTCATTCTCTCAGGATGAACTGAACGATATTATTGATTTACGTGATCCAGACACCACGCCGGCGTCAGACCGCACGCAGAAGCGCCTGGCTGCTGAAGACGCCAAGTTCGACCCTGATCATTATCTGTAAGTGTTGATCGTTGTCTAGAGGAGCCAAATACCATGTAGAATTTCTATAAATTTGCATTATATATCATTTTTAAAAAGAAAGTCCTAAAATATGTTGTATGTTAAATAATACATGACATTTTATGCCCTTTCTTTTTATGTACCAAAATGTTATGCTCCTCTTTTTTTTCATGTCCTCCATTTCATGCGCATCTTCTGTTTAATGCCCCCCACATATCCTGCCCCTCTTGTTTAGTGCCCACCTTGCCTATTGCCCCCATTTCATGCCCCTTTTGGTTAATGCCTCCATTTCATTTAATATCAGATAAAACAAAGGTGATGTGGCAAACACAGCGTCCAAATAATATATTGAGGATTATTATTATTGATTTAAGCGGGGAGTGTGTGTGTGAAATTATATATATATATATATATATATACCACCATGCTGTCCTCTAGTAATGCACTTACAGCTCCCAGACAGGTTCAGTGTGAGTGTATCTATCTGGCGCTTAATCAACGCACGCATGAGTGAAGCAAGCTTACTCTTATTTTGTTGTAACACATTAGCACATAATGGGCCATATTACATAGTTGGTGCTAACTTAACCAGAGCTGTTGTAAACTTAAAACTTCCATAGGCTATAATGGCTCTGGGAAGTTTACAACAGCTCTGGTTAAGTTAGCACCAAGTATGTAATATGGCCCAATGTCACTATATAGTTGAGTGGTTCCCAATCACAGTCTTCAAGTCCCCCTAACAGGCTTGGTTTTAAGGATCACCTTGGGGAAATAGACTGAATCCTGCAATCACTGAGCAGCAAATAATTTCACCTGTGCTGTGCTTCAGCCATCTGGAAAACCTGACCTGTTGGGGCTGCTTGAGGACCGCGGTTGGGAACCACTACTATAGTATACTTTTGCTCGCTCATAGTCTACCAGGTAATCCAGACGTGGACCCCTTGCTTGAGGTGTCTAGAGGGGTATCCATTATGCTCTCCTGACAAGGCCACATTATCGTCGGGGGCTGTGGTTCCTCTCATGCAGTGGAGGCTACCTTGGTATTTCAGCCCTGGTCACCCTTTCTGGGTGATGGCAAGCTGATTTGTATATGGGTCAGCCTCCTCTGTAAAGGCACCATCGAGCGAAGACCTTGTGAGACCTGAGCGGGACCCTTTCGTACGGCAGACCACTAGTGCTGCTTCCCGTTCTCCGAACCATCACAAACCTTGCAACATTGATGGTCCTCAAGGTGTTGACACTTTATACTGGTCACCGCTCCCTATACTGGTATACCAAAATCCGTTCAGTGTGTCATAAGCAAGGATTGTTCTAAGGCCAGTGTCAGACGAGCGCACCATGTGCGCCCATACTGACGTACCTTCCAACTCCCGTCGCAGTATTGTGACGTTTCGACCAGGCCGGCCGCACACTGAGAGCCTCCCTGTCGAAAAACTACGGCGCACACATTCAGGGCTACAAAGCACGACCCTCCATAGGAGGACCAAGCCTTGCAGCGCTGATGCACTAACTGCGTTCAGCCACACAAGGAACGTCCACTCTCCCAGACGTTCCTTCCGCTCTGAAAAAACAATTGTCTGACACTGGCCTAGTTTACAACCTTTATGCATTTCCCACCTTTTAGTGGGTTATTCGTCTTTTTAGATGAGTCCATAGACTTCTTCCTCCTGACCTAGACTCGTGCTGTACTGACCAGTCAAGTTCCGTGTTGTCTCCTCAATGCATTGCTATGTGACTCGCATAAGTGTCTGTACCAAAGTATACGCCTCTCTATAAGGTTGTGTAACTTTTTAAATCAAATTTTTTTTTTTTTTAGTGGTTTTATATATATTTGTTAATTGGACCTGATCAAGCAGCCAAGAAAAGCTACTTAACCCTTCATTGCTCTCCGGACCTCAAGTATTGCGTGTTTTCTCTAAGGGGCGATGCATTGGGAGCATTTATTCCGCATTTTACACCTGAGTTCTGGATACATTTGGGCCTCTCCTATCCGTAAAGGAGTATGTTATCTGAAAACCATGATTTTAATGGGAGGGTGATGAACTCCAGTGGTCGGGGATCATCACAATTTATGGCTAATACTTTTGCTGCTCCGTAAAAATTGTTTAATTGCGTGAGCACAGCCATAAACTCGCTGGCAGAGTTATGGTATTAGAGGGCCAGGATTCAAACCCTTCTGTCTAAAAGCTCCCTTAAACAAAGATTAGAAAACAATTAGTGATCTTTATACTAAACGGTGCGCTCACATATAGTGTGACACCAGAGGTGCAAATCCTAAGACTCACAGCTCGCAAGTCTGTTGGAACTTTGCTGTTTAAAAGGAAAACTTTGGAAGTATAAGATTTTTAAACGCTGGCCTGGCTGAAAATCATAAGCGTTAAAGTCCACAAAATAAGGGAAGGTAGCCCATAGGCTGCCCCCCAACCTAGAGCCCAATCCAAAAATTAGCATATTGGTGTCATTAGAAATGGCACCGCTGTGTCAGAGCTGCATAATAAAATGTAGTGTGTACCAGAATAGCAGCTCTATAAAACTCACTATAATAATGTGTATTGTGTAGCACAGAATCCACAGCAATAAAGTGCACCGTAATGCGCAGTGTGTGAGCATATTGCACAGCTCTGTGGTGTAGTTGCGCTGGCTGCCAATGGGGAGAAGTTGGGTGTTTCTTTTTGGCGGTTGGCTGTTGACAGTTGGTCGTCCATTTTGTCTGCCAGTTGAGACTGACTAGTGACGCAGCCAGTTGCTGTTTATAGGAAAACTGTATGCTTAGTTGTTAATAAACCTATTAATGAAAACCCAAGACGTCTCGTATTATCCAGAACACTACAGTGGCGATGAGGCTTTTGGATCTGCATGATGGCGCTGATTGGCACTCTGCATGATTTTAATCCAGACACCGACTCTTGGATCTCCTTGGGTGGAAAGGTTTGAACAGTATCTCACGGCTAATGGCATTTTGGAGACAAAACAGGTAGCCGTGTTCCTCACAGCGATTGGAGCGATTGGAGCGAAGGTGTACGACACAGAGATCTCCTGTATCCAGAGAAACCTGCAAGCAAGCCAGTAGCTGTGTTAGTTGCTTTACTGCGGGCCCACTATCAGCCACAGCCAAATGAAATCGCTGAAAGATTGGAAGTTTTATAAAAGACATCAGGAACCTGGAGAAAGCGTCTCCTCCTTTGTCTCCGCTCTCAGGAAGTTGGCAAGTACCTGTCAGTTTGGGGAGTATTTAGTCACAGCCCTCAGAGACCAGTTTGTGATGGGGTTACAGTGTGAAGCTATGATTTAAGAGACTTCTTACCGAAAAAGAGCTGACCTTACACAAAGCTATGGATATCGCTAGCATCATGGAACAAGTCACCAAAGAAGCTGATGTTTTGCATAGGAAGCAAAAGACTGAGAAAGAGGCAGAAATATTCCATACAGATACCAGGGAGCGGTACAAGCGGAATAAACAGTACAATTCCTTATGTCAAAGGACGGCGCATGGAGAGCTCCAAAATGTATGTTATCGATGTGGGGTGACTTCACATGAATCTCACTTATGTCGTTTCCGCAATACCGTTTGTCACTCCTGTGGACATAAAGGGCATATTCAAAGGGTCTGTAAGAAAGGGACAGTGCATGAAGGTAAGCCACATAAATTTCTTCAGAAGGGAGCATATCAAATCCAGCTCCAAGACTCCTCGGATGACTCAGACGGCCACATTCCCATTCAAACAGTAAAACTTTATAAGATGAATTCAGCTTATTCAGCCATTTCTGTTCCAGTGAAGATTGAAGGGAAATATTTGACCATGGACCTGGACACGGGGGCGACTGTTTCTGTGATTACTGAGCAAGACTGGCGGAGATTAAAAGTAAATGTTCCAGTGATTAAGACAGCTGTTCGTCTACATACTTATTCAAAGGAAGTATTAAACCCTCTGGGCAGTGTACATGTAAGAGTGCAGTTAAATGGATGCTCGGAAAAGCTGACATATATTATGAAGTCTGGGGGTCCCCCACTATTTGGAAGAGAATGGATTCATAAATTGTGAATGCCAAACAAAGTATAATGCTTGCCACGCCTTACAGACATTACCTACGGTTTCAGCTTGGATACAGGACTTGCAGAGGAAGTTTGTCCCAGTTTTTGATGATACTTTGGGGACTGTTAAGGGACGACATATGTCCCTAAGGCTAGGGTCAGATGAGCGTGATTTCTACGGACTGTACGTCCGTGCACACGGACGTACGTCAGTACGGAAGACGCAGTAGTGGCCAGTCAGTTTATTCACTGACGTATATTTTGACGGATGTAGGAGAGAAAATAAAATAAAAAGCGAAACCATTTTGTCCGTGAAAAATGCTGGACATATAAATGCAGTCCGTCTGACCACGTTCCATCACTCACACACAAAGCTATGCGGACGCAGCGCACTTTGTGCGGCCGTTCTAGGAGTTGTACGTTCTTGCCTGCCTTGCGTCCGTGGGCCGCGGCCGTTGTGCGTCCGCAGTTCAGTGCGGACGTACTTCGTGTGTCGGGCTCCGATGGGCTTTCTGTCATGCTATCACGGACGTACTTTTAGGCGCAATCACGGACGTGAACACTACGCTCGTCTGACCCCAGCCTAAATATGAGGGAAAATGCGGTTCCAAAATTTAAGGCACGGACTGTACCTTTTGCACTTAAAGCTGGTGTTGAAGCGGAATTGATGCGTCTGGAGAACCTTGGTATCCTTTCCAGAGTGCGGTGCAGTAAATGGGCCTCCCCGATTTGTGCCTGTGTGTAAAAAGAATGGAGACATTCGGATATGTGGGGATTTCCGTATCGCCGTTAATTCTCAACTTGATGTGGATAAATATCCACTTCCAAAGATTGAGGACATTTTTGCGACTTTGGCTGGGGGACAGCAGTTCACCAAGCTGGATCTCAAACATGCATACCTGCAGTTACCAGTGCATCCAGAATCCAGGCCTTACCTCCCCATCAATACTCTTAAGGGGCTGTTCCAGTATAACAGAATGGTAGTTGGGATAGCACCAGCAATTTGGCAGCGTACAATGGATGAATTGCTTGCTGGAGTGCCGGGGACACCATGTCTGCTGGATGACATGCTGATCACTGGCCGAACGGAGAGGGAACACCGGCAGAATGTGAAGACGTGCTCCAGATACTAATGGATAATGGACTCAAAGTTAATATAAACAAATGTGAGTTCTTGAAAGATCACCTGGAATTTTGTGGTCACGTTATTGATAAACTGGACTTCACACCACTGATGAGAAAGTGAAAGCATTGATAGAGGCTCCCATACCAAGGAATGTAACGCAGCTGCGCTCATATTTAGGGCTGTTGAACTATTACAATACATTTTTGCCCAATTTAGCCCATACCTTGTTTCTGCTGCATAGGCTTTTGGAAAAACCACAAAAATGGAAATGGACAGAGCCCTGCTCTGCTACTTTTAAAGCTTCAAAGGAACTAATACGCAGCTCCAGAGTCTTGGTTCACTATGATTTGTCTAAACCACTGCGTATCGCCTGTGATGCTTCTCTTTATGGGCTGGGGGCTGTGCTGTCTCATTCCATGCCTGATGGTACAGATCGACCTGTAGCTTTTGCTTCTCGCTCCCTCACCCCAGCTGAGTGCAATTATTCACAAATTGACAAGGAGGCTTTAGCGATAATCTGGGCACTGAAGAAGTTTCACTTTTATATTTATGGCCGTTCTTTTACGCTGTTGACCGATCATAAGCCGCTATTGGCAATATTCAATCCTACAAAGAGTATTTCTCAGACCACTGCCGCTCGTCTCCAGAGGTACGCCTTACTGCTGGGGGCTTATCAGGCCTGTCTTTAATATTGATTGGACCCTGGGCAAACATTTTCTTTGGCCCCCCCCCCGAAACCTGCAAGATCCTGCAGATCACGCAGCCGGGCAGCACAAGCCTCCATGGAGTCCTATAGACTGCAGGAGGCAGTACTCACAACGGCACTTAGCGCTGCATTACGGGGCATGCTTCTGCATTAACACCTGACCCGTAATATGGTGCTAAAACAGGGATACTAAGGAGAAACCTGCAGGAGCACATTATCCACCTTAGTTTTAGCACAGGGCAAGGAAAAGCCCACAAGCTCTTATGTTGAAAGAACAGACAGTGGGGAAAAAAGAGGAAACAGAAATAATATCCTGGCATAGAACATGGAGGAGACATTCCATAATGATAAAATAATAATTACAGCCCTCGTTACTGACCAGTCCCTGTGTTAGGCTAAAGTCCCACACATACAGGGTTATTCAGAGAGCGCCAAACTGGCCCAGAAACTGCACCAAACAGGGAATTTCCCCATACGGTGACATTTCGTGGCCATTCGACTATTCAGAGAGCAGGCAGGTTGCCAAATATTGGTGAATTGCCAGCACATACGGTGCCTGTTTGGCAGCCCTGAAATACGGTGTTTGGCAGCAGTGAAATACGGTGCTGTTCAGTGGCAGCGAAATACGGTGCCTGTTCGGCGGCAGTGAAATCCCCCATAGAGAAGCAATGTTTAATCTATTCACATTGAACAGCAGAGAAATGTCAGTGAAATGCCCTGCCATTCGGTGGTTTCATTCGGCAGGTTTATTCAGGCGAATCCCATAGGCTTCAATGTTAAAAATATTCCCGTTTTTAATTCAATATCTAATAAACCATTTATTCTTTTAATCTGCAGCAAAAAGCCTATTTTTTGGCATTTTTCCGGCAAAGTTTTTTAAACTGGCTTTTTTTTTTTTTTAACAGACTTTTTTATTATTATTCATAGGACCTTATATACTATATTAATTCCAGGCATTTTCATGAAGTAGTTTTTTGCAAAAGCCATTTAAGGCTGGGGTCAGACGAGCGCAGTTATCACGTCCGTGTTGCCGCACATTTGTACGTCCGTGGCAGCATAACATTCTGACCAATGGAGCCACACACACAAGTACGTCCGCACGGAACTGTGGACACATTACGGACGCAGCAAACGGACGCAGGTTAGGCAAGAACGTAAAACCGCTAGAACGGACTGCAGAGTGTGCCACGTCTGCAACGTTCACATAGCTTTGTGTGTGAATGATGCAACATAGTCAGACGGACTGCATTTATGCGTTCAGCATTTTTGACGGACAGAATGTTTTTTCATTTCCCGTCTACATCTGTCAAAAATAACTTTAGTCACAAAAACGGACTGTGTGGCCACTACTGCGTCCTCCATCAGAACATGCATCCATACAAAATGCGCTCGCCTGACCCTAGCCTTAAAGTTGCGGGGTTTTTTTTTGGTCAGCTTTTCGGGTCTGCGTTCTGCGGGTCGTCAGATGCGTTCAGCAGTCTCCTTGCGGGTGTGTTTGGCCGTCTCTCTTAGGCGGGTGCATTTGGCGGTTTTGTTCAGTAGGTTTGCGGCTGCGTCCGGCGGGTTGCTCTGCGGTGTTCAGCAGGTTTACAGGATTTGGCGGGTCAATTCGCTGCACGTCGAGGACCCTGCGGTGAATGCTGAATTCACTGCAGGGACGGCAAATTTAACTCGCCAAAGTCAGGCGAACCAGAGAGTCAGTAACATTTCGGTGCTCTCTGAATAAGCCTGATGGTCTTTACACATTAAACCGTTATTTAAATAGGCCTAAATAAAATCACATGAAAGGAGAAATAATCAGGAAAACTTCACTAGCCACAAACCCCCCCCGCAACTGAATTTATTCACAGTGTGCCTCGTTACTTCCCCGTCAGGACCCGAAGCTGCTGCCCGAATGAAGGAGGCAGGACAAGGACGCAGGGGAGAGTCTGCAGCTGTGCTGTATTTTCCAGAGCCGCCGATCTGAATGCTGCTGTGCCTGCGGGTCAGAAGAGGCGCAGGGGGGGTTGATGTCCTTTGTGTGCCCCCCCTGGCTGTGTCTCTGGCTGTCTCCCTGGCTGTCTAGCTCCATTCTACTCGTGCCCCCCCCTTCGCTCCCCGTGCACACAGAGTGCTATGCGCGGGGACAGGAAGATGAGGGAGGGGGGGAGATAGGGAGGAGCCGTATGCAGAAGCCTGTGTTCTCTCTCCACACGGCTCCTCAGCACAGGCTTCCACATTCCTCCTGTCTCCCGGTATCCCAGTCCAGTGGTTGGCCGCAGAATACGTGGGCCCAAGGGGCAGCTGCTTTGGGCCCCTCAACAATGACTGAGCCCGGGGCAGCTGCCCCTTTTGCCCTGCGTTAAAGACGGCCCTGGGGCTTATCAGTATGAAATCCGATACAGGCCTCATGATAAACCTACAAATGCAGATGCGTTTTCACACCTTCCTCTTCCACTCTCCACCAATTATGTTCGGGATTCACCACCTTCCATTTACTTTAGAAAAACACTTACTGCTGTTGAAATGGCCCAAGAGACCAGTAAGGATGCTGATCTTCAAGAAGTTTTGTCTTATGTACAACATGGTTGGCCATTTCAAACCTCTCCACGTGTCCGACCTTTTCACACCAGTAATCTTGAGCTGTCAGTCAGAGAGGGATGCTTGCTATGGGGAGAGCGGGTAATTGTTTCTCCAGCCTTGCAGAAACCCACGTTAAATTTTGCATGAAGGGCATCCAGGAATAGTCCGGGGGAGAAAATTCATATTGACTTTGCAGGATCAGTGAATGGACAGATGTTCTTAGTGGTAGTGGATGCACAGTCCAAATGGCCTGAAGTGATATTACTTCCTCAGACTACAACTGATGCCACCATTGATGCCCTGAAGAAGCTGTTTGCCACATTCGGATTGCCTAAGATACTAGTATCTGATAATGGGCCACAGTTATTAGCTCAGAAATTTCAAAGTTTCATTAAGGATCATGGTATTCAACATCTCCGTACAGCTCCGTATTATCCAGCTACCAATTTTATTTTTATAAAGGATTTTACCAGGAAGGATACATTGAGATTTCTCTCATTTTAAAGTATGTCCTGTGGTACCAATGGTCTAGCTGAAAGATTTGTCCCCAGACTCTGAAAGGATTTTTAAGGAGTACTGTGACAGACCGCAAAAGCTTACCTCAACAACTCCAGCAATTCTTGTTGCAGTACAGGAACACAACTCACCCAACCACTGGCCAGCTACCAGCAGTTCTGATGTTTGGCAGACCACTCAGGACAAAGTTAGACTTATTGCAACCGGACAAGAAGGGTCAAATGGACATCTCACAGGAACGTCATGTACAGAAACAGCAGGAAAAGATGAAGCATGGAAAGATTTCACGCACATACAATATAGGGGATCCAGTCTGGATATGGATGTATAGAGGGCCAAACCGTTGGTCTTCGGCAGTTATTTCCAAGGTTTTGGGATTCCTCAACTAATGAGGTTAGCACGTCCAATGGTCTGCACACTGAGACATTCAGCCCAGTTACAGCCCAGGTCTGTTTTTGACAAAAAACTGACCAGGCTGAAAAGTCGACAGACACGGATATATGGATGCGGGTCTGGCATGATAATGGAGATGTATTTTCACAAGAAGAGGAGGATTGTGCCCTGTCGAGGGAAGAAATAGATGGTGATCGTCTCAGTGAAGCAGATTCCACTTCACATGATCTGGCTGGAAATGTCAGTTTAGCTCGGAATCAAGAGTCGGAGTCCGGCATCCTCCAGAACGCTGGCAAGCTCCAGACCCATTGAGGGATTTCCAACGGAGGAGTAAAAGCTTGCGGAACCACAGATACTATGTGAACCGAAAGCACAGATTACAGAATGGAAGTCAGGAGGGTCTGGAAGATACATAGACTTGTACCGGCCATTTTTGCTTTGTTTTGTTTTTTTTTTGTTCTTTTTTCTTTTAAGAAAAGGGAGGAGGTTCGGTGTAGTTGCGCTGGCTGCCAATGGGGGGAAGTGGGTGTTTCTTTTGGCGGCTGGCTGTTGACAGTTGGTCGTCCATTTTGTCTGCCAGTTGAGACTGACTAGTGACGCAGCCACTTGCTGTTATAGGAAACCTGTATGCTTAGTTGTTAATAATCCTATTAATGAAAACGCAAGACGTCTCGTATTATCCAGAACACTACAGGCTCCATAGCTATAAGCTCATAGGGCTCTATTACATTCTCCGCGCAAATTCGTACGTGCAGCGCAATTTTACGTGCAGGAGGGGGCGCAGGGTCTGTGGGTGGGGAGCAGGGGGTGCAGGGTCGTGGGTGGGGAGCAGGGGGTGCAGGGTCGTGGGTGGGGAGCAGGGGGCGCAGGGTCTGTGTGGGTGGGGGACTTCAGGGTATTTACCAGTGTTTATAGAGATCAGGGTCACTGAGAGTTTGGAGGGGGTTCAGGTTGTGTGTGTTTGTTTCAGGATCTTTGTCAAAGTGTGTGGGAGCTCCGGGTCTTTGTCCGCATGTGTTTTTCTTTGTCATTGTCAGTCTCTTCCAGTATCTGAAAATACCAATGTTTTTTCCAGGGCTGTGTCTAGGAATGTATCACCGAGAACCACAGCAATAAAACTCAGATATGTTTTAAAATGATTTTATTGGAGTGTATGTATACCTTGGACCGGCTGTTAATAAGTGACGTTGTGTTCAGCGCACCGTATGCGGATCTGCCCCAGAGCTGGCTGTTACTCGTAGATTTCAGTAGCATTGAGCCCTTTGTGATCTTTCTGCTTTTAGCAAAGGTACAATGTTTTTTTCTGCATTATCAATCATCCCTGGGTTAGCCCTGGGTTTATTGTGAAACGTGCTTGACGTGGACGCCGAGGCGGCACCGGTTTGTCCAACATGCAGGAGAGATTGCTATTTCATACGTAGGGTTTGGGATCTGTAGCCCTTTTGATGAAGCATGGGTGATTGCAGTTGGAGACCTGCCATGTTTACAAACCAGTTCATCCAAGGCTACCATGTTACAGGAGGAAAGCAACCCTTTAGCGCTATGGTTACGGTATAATTCAATGTATTTTCCTGCTCCGTGATGAATTCTTATTGTAATCCCTGACCCAACCCCACCCTTTAGTCTGTTTCCTCACGTTCTCGCAGACACATTTCATCTTGTTACTATACTTCTTTTCTCATATTGACCATCTGTGGTATTTTATTTTTTTCTCACCTATTATTCGAGTCTCCTATTGCATGTCCCACAATTTCATCATTTCAGCCAGCTGAAATTATATATATATATATATATATATATAATTTTCACTCGACCTTAACTACGCTTTCAGTGCGGGTGCAACTCAAGACAATATGATACGACAAACCAGAGAAAGAGCGCAAACCAAACATGTTCAAACAGTACAGAAAAAAACAACAGCAGCTAAATTCATTTTACCAGGTTTAACCCTTTAAATGCCTACAAACAATTCTTATCTCCTTCAAAAGCACTATAGTTCTTAACCCTTTAATGTTGAGCTCTGTTGAAAAATGAAAGGGTTTTCAACAGAGCTCAACATTAAAGGGTTAAGAATTGTTTGTATGCATTTAAAGGGTTAAACCTGGTAAAATCTCCTGTTTTTTTTTTTTTTATAATTCTTTATTTTGAAAAAGTTTTAAACACAAAAAGACAGGTAAACAGCCACCTGTGACATCGCCTCGCAGGGCAGAGAGGGCAGGCCTCATAAAACATGGTTTGGCTCAACTCATAAAATCATGGTGAACATAAAAAAGCAAACTGGTTGAGATCGGAAGAAATGTAGTAAATCAGCCCTTATGCCCAGCGCTTGGCATGCCACGTAGCCGACCGGACAAGACTAACAATAACCCACGTATGACAGGAGAAGGAAAAGAGAAGGAAAGATAAGGACAGAGAAAAAAGGAGAAAGAAAGAAGGAAAGAAAGGAAGAACCTCCCGCATCTGACTCCCATTAGGTGTTAATCTGGCTTTAATTAGTTTCTTCCCAACGACTCCAGGTTTTATAAAACGAGGGAAGAGAGTTGTGAATCACCGCGGACAGTTTATCCATGTGATGCGCCTCGGCTATATAAGCCCGGGCCACCTCAACGGAAGGCACCTCCCCAGCTCGCCAGTGTTTAGCGAGAGCTCTCCTAGCTCCCAACACTATCCTGTGGAAGAGTTTGCAATCCGGTCCCCGAAGGGATGCCGGTGACCTATGGAGCAGGAAGGCCCAAGGATCAAGAGGGACAGGTTGCTGAAATACCTCCTCTAATAAATCCCCAATCCGGTCCCAAAAGGATCGCACCTTCGGGCACTGCCACCACATGTGAAACAGGGTACCTCGAGCCCCGCAGCCCTTCCAACACACATCAGGGGTACCCGGCTGCAGATGCGAGAGCAAGACCGGGGTGGCATACCATCGGTACAGCGTTTTATATGCCTGTTCTTTCAGCGTAACACATATAGACACTTTTGCAATATTTTCCCACATATCTTGCCACTCCTCTCCCTCCAACTCCTCCCCAATATCCGCCTCCCAGCGGGCAATGAATCCAGGGGTCAGCCAGGAGACATCCTCGCATGAAAAATGACTATATAAGGTGGAAATCAGAGCTTTTGGAGCCCTTCCGGAGTCACACATGGATTCAAAAAACGTTAATTTTTGACTAGCTGCTCGTGAAATGTTGTGTTGAGATAAAAAGTCTCGTATCTGTAGGAATCTGAAGTGGTCGACGGTCCGGAGGTCACCCTTCGATTGTAGGTCCGAGAAGGAGAACCAGTCACCTCCTGGAGATCTGAAATGCTTAATCCTCTGCAGGTCGATATTTTCGAAAGCTGTAAAGGCGGAGGGGGACAGTCCCGGAACAAAAGCTCTGTTGCGTAAATATGGCATTAACGGCGAGAAGCAAGAGCAGAGGTGAAATTTGTCCCGGACGGAGTCCCAAACCTTCAGGGAGGTTAGAGTCGCTGTACAGGTGGACCGCAATAGCGGGCGGAACTCTTTGGGTAGCCAAAAATAAAATTGCGGGAGGTCTGGTGCAAATAGATCCGATTCCAAATCGGCCCAACGTTGGGAGTGTTGGGGCAGATGAAACATGACAAACTGAGCAATCTGAGCCGCTTGGAAATATTTATACAAGTGCGGAAGGCCCAGACCCCCACGTTCTTTAGGGCGATATAAGACATATTTAGAAACCCTTCTCCTGCCCCCCGCCCACACAAAACCCTCAATTTGGGACTGCAGCTGTCGAAGAGATCGGGGGCACACCCAGATCGGCAGGGCTTGAAATAGATATAATAATCTCGGAAGCAGGTTCATTTTTATGCAATTAATCCTGCCGATCCAGGAGACCCCCTCCCTCCCCCACCTCTCCAGGTCCTCGCCCAGAAGCTTAATCATCGCCTCATAGTTTAGGGAGTGCAATCCATTCACATCAGGCGTAAGCCACACTCCCAGGTATTTCAAAGAGGATCGAGTAAAACGGAAGCCCGAGGAACTCTCAATTTCCTGACAGATCGAGGCCGACAGGGAAAAGGGCATAGCAACCGACTTTTCAAGGTTAACCTTATAACCCGAGACTGCTGAAAAGTCGCGCAGGAGGGAGAGCAGGGGAGGAATGGAGGCGGAAGGATGGCTAAGAGTGAGCAAGACATCATCGGCGTACGCCAATACCTTGTACTCCTCCCCACCCACAGTCACTCCCGTAATATGGGGAGAGTGGCGAATAGCCGATAAGAGGGGTTCGAGAGATAGGGCAAAGAGGAGGGGGGACAAAGGGCATCCCTGTCGCGTCCCATTTCTTACAGAGAAGCTCGTGGGAACAGTGCCTGGTGTAATGACAGCTGAGGTAGGGGAATCATACAGAGATCGGAGGGTCGAGATAAAGGACATCGGGAAGCCCCACGTGGTCAAAAGTCGAAATAAAAAGGGCCATTCCAGTCGATCGAATGCCTTCTCTGCATCTAAAGAGATGAGCAGAGAGGGCAATTGGGTGTCAGTCATGCGCTCCATCAGCACCACAGCCCGTCTGGTATTAGCAAATGCATGCCTGCCCGGGATGAACCCCACCTGATCCGGATGAATAAAATCTCCTGTTTTTAAATGAATTTAGCTGCTGTTGTGTTTTTTTTTCTGTACTATTTGAACATGTTGTTTGGTGTGCGCTCTTTCTCTGGTTTGTTAAAAAAAAAAGGTGTGTAATAAATATTATATATATTTAATTATTTTCACCCCAAGTGATGCTTTGACGTCTCTCACTCTTTTTTCTAATGTGGTCTCCTTATCAATACCTGTTCCTTTCTTGCCCACTTCCCTCCCATTTACTAATCCTTTTTTTCCCACATTATCCTCCCCCCTTTTCCCCCTTGCTCTTTTTTCTTTTTCCTTTCCTTACTCCCCCTCCTCTCCTACATCTCTTTTTCTTTTTTCTTTATCCTTCTCATTCTCCTTTCTGCCTATGCTAGTTTTTTTTTTCCCCTCCCAATCAGTCTGCAGACACACAATTTTTTTATATATCTATCAAAGCTTCGCGCCCCCCCCCCCTATTTGTATTTTGCCACACAGACCACCCCGGTTGCAGAGTGACCCAAAATACAAGAATCTAATATTTTATTGTTGACGGCGCATTCCTGCCATGCGGAGCAGAAACGGTTAAGGTGGCGAATCCACGTCGGCAGCGGCTCGTTAGAGATGTCCAGAAGCTGTGCCCATCTCTCGCTTCCTGCGCTGTGACTGCGCGCCTGCAATTATTTTCCTTTTTCTCGGAGCTGGCTGACTCACTCTAATCTATTTGATATGCTCACCGGAGGAATCTGTGCCGGGCTATGACGTCAGCCATTAATTTGGGGCCGATGCCGACTGGAGCCGGCTAGGCTGAGTCTTATGTCTTTGTTCGATTTCTGCAGATGCTCCTGTGTTGACAATAATAAATATGAAAATATAACATTTATTTAATTCTATTTATTAAGAAAAAGCAGAAACGGAGACCTCCATCTGTGCTCCTTAAACTCTTTTAAACAAAGTATTTTATCCTTGCAAATTAGGCGTCTGGAACATTAAAAGCCGGTAGACACGTGCGGTATTGTGCATTTACACAGAAAAGGCTAACTGTTCCTAATGTCACCTGATCGATCTAAACCGGCTACAGATGCTGTGATTCCCAGAGGACTATAGATTGAGATCCAAGGCACGGGGCAAATGTAAAATGATCGCGTTCACGTAATCCGTGCGCAAGCGGGTAATTCAATTCAATGTAAATGCTTCACGGTTAAATTTATTTTGTACTCCTGACCTGTTCAGTCTATGCGAACGTTGTTTTTTTTTTTTTATTATATAGCTATCGGTATAAAAGCTTTATAAATATTTGTGCTATTTATATAGCTAACAAGTGTGTATTAAACCGTAGCAGTTAGTCATATATTCCTGATGAAGTCGTCTTAGGCGAAACGCGTCGAGCACACCTACCGAGACCAGTCGCGCTGTGCTGGAGGCTTTTATCGGCATTGAGAATGAAGGACTGTGTTATTTTATGATTTTGATATGCTTCATTCACTGTATTAGCTTGTAAGCACAATAAATAATAGGGATACACCAATACCGTTTTTTTAAAGACCGAGTACAAATACCGATATTTTTTTTCAGGTACTCACCGATACCGAGTACCGATACATTTATTTATATGTGCCCGTTTTCCAAGGCAGGATGGATCCATGCTTTCATGTTGTTTTTGCCAAATTCTGACCCTACCATCTGAGTGTCGCAGCTGAAATCGAGACTTATCGGACCAGGCAATGTTTTTCCAATCTTTTATTGTCCGATTTTGATGAGCCTGTGCAAATTGTAACCTCCGTTTCCTGTACTTGGCTGACAGGCGTGGCATCCGGTGTGGTCTTCTGCTGCTGTAGCCCATCTGCTTCAAGGTTGGACGTAATGGTATTCTGCATACCTTGGTTGTAACGAGTGGTTTTTGAGTTGGGCCCCGTTCACTCTGTGCGATGTCGCGCTGTGTAGCTTCTCCAATGCATTTCAATGGAGCTGTTCACAGCTTGCCGCGCGACGTAGCACGTCGCTGGTACATGACCCTTTTTTTGCGATTTGCGATCTGCGATTTGTATTGGTGGCGCTTTGCAAAAATCGCACAAAACAGCGATGTCGCGCGGCATTATCGCACCATGTCGCGAATATGAAAATCGCGTGACTTTCAAATCGCACAGTGAGGCCTTACTGTTGCCTTTCTATCATCTTGAACCAATCTGCCCACTCTCCTCTGACATCAACAAGGCATTTTCGGCCACACAGCTGCCGCTCACTAGATATTTAGTTTTTTTGGGACCATTCGCTATAAACCCTAGAGATGTGTGTGGGGTAAAATCACGGTAGAGCAGCAATTTTTGAAACCCTTAGATCAGCCCGTCTGCACCAACAACCATGCCATGTTTAAAGTCCCTTATACCCCTTTCTTCCATATTCTGATGCTTGATTTGAACTTCAGCAAGTCGTCTTCTCCTTGTCTAGATGCCTAAATGCAGATTGTGTTAACACCTCTCGATGCTAAATGTGTTTGGCGCTAAATAGATTGTTTGAATTTAACGTTTTCGATTAGTGGAATTATGTATTCATGCAGCTCACCATAGGTGTGTCCTTCACCAAAGTAAATAAAACAATACAAACTTTGTTAAGGGAGCGCAAGAGAGAGGGAAGCAATTGCTGTTACGTTCTTAGGTCACAAACGTCTCAGATTAATGCCACAAAGGAAATGTTTCTAGAAAATAAGAGCAAAAATGGCCTTCATTGCATAGTATAGCTACTTGGTTATTGGATATAGATTAATTGACAGGTATAACACAAACATGGAGCCTCTAGGCTCGTGATATTCGCCTCCAAGCCTCTATGGGGGGGCTCCTCCCATCAAACGGTAATAGATGGAAATGGTTTCTGAATATTCATCGGTACCTCAAATAAATGAGAGAATATATGGCGCAATACCAGTGCAAATTTTGGCAATATTGTAAAGTTTGGCCAATTTACTCACGTGATTTGAGCCTCCCAATTGAGTGGCTCAGTATCTCAGCTTTGGACCGCTTCAATAAGGGGGGTCCTACCCCTGCTGGAATATTTGCTGGCGGATTCACTGTTGGAAGTGAATAGTTTGCGCAATCTGGATCAATTGGGTGAAGTGAAATTAAAAGAAGGTAGAAGTATTTAAAAGAAGGGAATTTTTAATACAAAAAAAATTAAATAAAATAAATTCTACAGATGCTAGTATAAAATATGGTGAGGGGTAAACCGAAACGCGTTTCGCTCGCTAGTTCTGCGGGCTTCGTCAGTCGGATCTTCCATATTCTGATGTTTGATTTGAACTTCAAGTTGTCTTTTCCTTGTCTAGATGCCTAAAATGCATTGAGTTGCTGGCATGTAATTGGCTGATTTTAGCAATTTGCGTTAAGCAATTGACCCGGTGTACCTAATAAAGTGGCCGGTGAGAGTATATTTTCGTATTTTACCCCTTTCACTACTGAGGACGTGTGGGCAACGTCCTCATTGACTCCTAAGGAAAGATAGGGGGTTCCTTTGAACCCCGATATCTCCCGACTGTTGGCAGCTAGCACGTTCATGTTTGGTATCATTAGAAAGGCCAGAGCATGGCCTTTCCAATGATACCAAACATGACCATGTTTAAAGTAAGAAAAAAAAAATGAAAAGAAAAACGTGTTTTTCAGCAGTGAACGGGTTAATTATTTGGATTCCTGGGTTTCTTTAACTATTATGTAGGATAGAAAATAGCGACCCCCCCCCCCTCCTCCAGTTGTGCTAACCCATGTGTGATATCTCTCTCCACCTCTTATCTACCCTCCTGATATAAAATATGATCTGTGCTTTTGTTTCTGTATCAGAGCTGATCTCTTTGAAGATGAGGCCATTCAGCGATTGTTGATGTACCAGCCCTGGTGGGCAAAGACTGTGAAAGAAACAAGCAGCACATCACCAGATAGTGAGGAGAAGAGAGGTGAGAAGAATCTATGTGTATCGCACTTTTCTAAATTGGAACACGATGTATCCGGCAGGAGATAAACAGCCCTCCCTGTTTATCTCCATCCTCCTTGCTTGCTCCTGTGATCCTCTCTTCCACCGTGGCCTTTGTCTCCTGACGAGTGTTCTTCTAGTAATACCTGTATATAAATCTTCCCGTGCCCAGCCGAATGACTGTGCCTCGCTCGCTAAAGACAGGAACATTTCCAGCGCGCTGCTAGAATGCTGAAATTATTTATTGATTGAACTGACAGGCCGTGATTAAACAGGAAACAAACCACTATAAATGAAAAGGTTGTAATATGCATTTAAATCGTGTAGCGATGCCAGCTAGCAGCTGCATTAATCCTTCCTCTCCTGCAGCCGGAGCCTTGTGGCTATAATGTCTGTTTGTTGGCAATCTAGCGGTTATGGGTCGTATTTAATCATGGTCACATGGCTGAAGGAATATTATAAGAAGTGCGCCGTCTGCTTCATGTTGCCACTGTTCCCTCATGGAGCCACATGCTGGATTTGTACCGGTGAATTTATACCTCTCATTTCAAAAGTTCTTGGTCCTAGACTCCCTGTTGTAAGAATTTTATTATAGGGGTTATTCACAAAGCGCTAGTGTTGCATGCCTAGAAACACCAGCGTTTCACAAAGGTAAAATCCATAGAGCGACAGACGCTTCATGTTAAAAGTTCTCGGGCCCTATTACATTCTTAACGCAAAAACGCTCGCACAACGTGTGATTTTATTTTTATTTTTTTCTTCTTTTTTTTCGCCCAGCATTAAACCTTAACACGCGTAAATCAACGCTGGAATTACAATCCTCACGCATTTTTTCATCCGTCGAGCTATAACCCTCGCAAAAATGGACGCGCAAAAACGCGCGCGCAGCAATGTTGCGTGCAGAAATCAGTGCACGGGCTGTTTTTTTCACACGATTCAGCCAATCAGAATTAGGAACTACAATTGTCTCACGGTAAGTTTTTGCGCCTGTCAAAGTCAATCTGCGCTTATATGCTGCATCAATAAAAAAAAGCACGCACAACTTCTCAAATTTATTGGTTTGGTATGTGTAGAATGTTTAACTATACTTTGCTGCGTATTTGTTTTTGGGCTGGTGTATTTGGTTTCGGCCAGGTTGATAGAATTTGCCATTAACACCAGCTTTTCCAAGACGTTAAAATTATGCGCGCAAATGTTGTCCGTTAAATTTTGCGCATAGATTGTGCGCTGGTACGCGGATGGTATTACAAACGCATTTGCGCTCACAATGTTAAGTATAGGACGTGCAAAGTACAGTAAACTCGTGCAGCATTTGCGCAGGTTCACCCGCGGTAGACGTATACACGGGTTTGTTCCGCTGACATTGTAATATGACGTTCAGCACAAAGGGTTTTGTTTTGCCCCTCGCGTTAATGTGTTTTTGTGCGGGCGCAAACGTATGCGCGAAGATTGTAATAGGGCCCCTCTTGTTGCTCTTTGGATCCCGCTTATGGGTAATGCCAGCGTTTGCCAGTGCTGCAATACTGGCGTTTTGTGAATGTGCTCATGTAGATGTTTAGTAGAGTGTTTAAATATCACGCCATCTGCAGAAATCAAGATGAATAGTTTCAAGAGAGCCTACAAGTAGAACGAAACAGGGTTATGGTAACCTGTTCATTAAGAGGACTGTACAAAGGACAAGACATCATCTGTTGAAAAAAGGAGATTTTGCCTAAAGCAGAGTACTTTTCACAGTAATAATACTGATATGGAGGTTCAACTGAAAAGATTGTTCATTTCCTTCTACATCAGCTAAAACGGCTGTATGGAACAGCAAAGTGAGGCTTCGTTCGTTACTACATCCTTGTCTAAATCTCATTACAAGACCTCATAAGATCATACCAAGATGTGTGTAGAAGAAATGCTTAGAGTATGCCACGAGGGGTTATTCAAAGCGCACCGAATTGGCCACGAAATTGCACCGAACAGTGAAATTTCCCTGTACGGTGCAATTTAGTGGCCATTCGGCTATTCAAAAACCTGGCAATTCACCAAATATTGGCGAATTGCCAGCAAAATATGGTGTTCTTCGGCAGCAGTGAAATTCCTCATACAGAAGAAATGGTTAAACAGCAACGAAATGTCCGTGAAATGCCCTGATTTTTGGTGATTTCATTTGACAGGTTTAATCCGATGAATCCCATAGTTTCACTGTAAAAAAAATTAGGGCTGGTAATGATTAATCAAATTTTTTTTTAAATCGATTTAATTATAATGCACATACAGATCAGAAAAGGAAAACTTAAGAAAAGGATATAACATCGCTCCACAGTAATAAAACTCACAGCAATGTGCGGTGTGCATGAGCGTATCACAGAATCCACAGCAATAAAAATATATATATATATATATATATATATATATTTCAAAGAGCACTCCATATCAACGACCACCCTCATCCACCACCCTGTGCAAGAAAAAAAACAGTTCAAAAAACCTGACTGAGGCAAAATGATGCCTCAGTCAACAAAGCATGATCATAGCCTGCGTAAGCCTGTCATTACAAACCTGTGGTGTTTGTGTGTGTGTATATATATATATTACCTTGCCTCCAGCTCACATGGATATATTGATTTACCCTCAGCTCACGTGGATATACTGCCCAGCTCACCTCCCGGCGTTGCGTGTTTGGCTCCCTGTGAGCGTCCGGCGGCATGGAGCTTGGACACTCGCCTGGGGGAACCACGTGACGAGCCGTGAGAACGCAGCTGTTCATGTGGTTCTCCCAGGCGAGCGCCCAAAGCTCCATGCCACCGGACGCCCACAGGGAGCCGAACATGTGGTGCAAAGCACTGGTCAATATTAATCGATGGATTAATCGTTAATTTCCGCAGCCCTAAAAAACATATTACCCGCCTTTAACGATTTATTCGCACGTTTATCTTCATTTGCATGAAAAAAGTCTAATTTTTTTGTCATTTTCGATAATAATGGTTGATAATGATTTTCATGTTGAACAGGACAATAATTCACAGATAAACATGACGAGCTTTTATCGTGTTTTTTTTTTTTTTTTTTTTAGCAGATCTGGGTTAGACAAACGTTTGAATCCTTTGCGAAGGACCCAAAATACACTTTTTTTAACGTGTTTTTTTTTTCTGTTTTCAGTTGCCTTTACTGAAAGCGAGAAAGATCAGCTGAGGCAATTTACCAACAAATCCTATTTGCTTGATAAGAAAGCGGAGCGCGTGGCATTCCTGGGGCTAATCGACGTGCTGCTGGCGTACTGCTATGAAGTCCGCGCTACTGAGGGGGAAAGAAATGTAAGTGCGTTGCGGTCAGTTAACCCTTTCGCTACCAAAAAGTGCATTTGTGTTTTTTGCATTTAAACCAGATTAAATTTAGCTTCTAAAGCATAGCTTTATAACCGCGTAGCTTTCTAATGCAAGATTATGGTCCCGTCTGGGAGAAACAAAATGTCTGAGACCTCACTCCTGTGTATTACTGTAAAGAAGCTACAAGGACAGCTCCCACTCTCTCTGGATCAATAGGTTCAACAAATATTACTGCTGCATTACAACAGCCAAGGAAAGGGCAGAATACAGGGAGAGCTCTGGGGTCACTCACAATTTGGGGGGGGTAGAGGGGTTATAATTGCTGAAATTCCTTGTACAGTTCAGATACAAGGTGTTGGGCCCCATTCACACCTGGGCGTTTTACAGCGCGTAAAACGCCCAAACACGGAAATACCATGATTTCCTATTTATTTTTATTTATAAAAGGATTTTACCAGGAAGGATACATTGAGATTTCTCTCGTTTTCAAGTATGTCCTGGGTTCGAGAACATTGAGTGGTTACAGAAATACAAAATAGTAAAATGCAAGAAATTAACACAAGACCAAATATACAGATTAACAGAAAAATAAATATGTAGGAAATAAAGTCATTTATGTTACATGTTTACAGGTGCATTTCGTATTGAGGTATGTTAATAGGGAAGTCTTAAGGGACTTTAGACTGGGGGAAGATTTGACGGTGTCTGGGAGGTTATTCCATAATTGTGGTGCTCTGTAGGAAAATGAGGATCAAGCCACTTTCTTTTTGTATTGCGGTATTGCAAGTAAGGTGCTGGTCCTGGATCTGAGGTTATAGGATGAGGGAACTGCCGGGGGAAGCAGCATATTCAGGTAGGGTGGCAGCTTCCCAGAAAAGCTCTTAACCCTTTCGCTGCTGAGGCTTTTCCCGCCCCTGTGCTGAGGTCATTTTTACCGGTTTTGCTCATCATGTTTAAACGTGTTTTGAAGGCTTATTTTAGTATATGACCCAGACATATTATATATCGTTCTTTCCGTCAGACTCGGTAGATTCATAATATGTCATTATTATATGTATACGTTATGTCATGTCTGTATATTATAACAAAAAATGCAATAAAATATGTATTTTCAATAATTTACAATGTGTAAAGTGTTTTTTTTCACATTTTAACATGCGAGCAATTGCGGTTATATTTTGTATGGGGTGCGCTTGTTAAAAAAATTAGAGATGGGGTCTCGTTACATTTTTTTTTGGGGAAAATTACACTATTTTTAACAAACGCACCGCATACAAAAATCGTTAGTGCAGCATCATTGTTCACATTATAATTGAAATGGGAACAATATTGCTGCATTAACAAACCAAAAAAAAATAAAAAAAAAGTGTTAATTTTTTTTTTTTAATTTTTTTTTTTTTTTTTTACAACATTTTTCACTTTCATGTTTGGTATCGTTGGAACGGCCATGCTCTGGCCGATCCAACCATACCAAAATTTAACCCCATATCTGCCACGGATCGGGAGATAGGGAGTTCATTGGAACTCCCCATCTCCACCGTTGGTGGCAGTTAAGGGTTAAGTCCAGGACTGGCGTCATCGTGCTACGCACGATGACGCCAGTCCTCAGGGGGAGTTCCCGGAGGCTTGGCCGACATCCAAGATGTCGGCCAGCTCCGGGAAAGGATCGCGAACCGGCGCTTTTCAGCGCCGATTCGCGATCCAGCTCCCCAGGGGTTAATACCAGGCATCATTTGGAAGGGCAGGCTGTGCCCTTCCAAATGATGCCTGGGTTAACCCCCGCAGAGCCGCCGATCGGGAGGGAGAGAGGTCCGAAGGACCTCTCCCCCCCCCCCCTTTCAGACGCCTCCTCCGCATATGCGGGGGGGGGGGGCGCCTGAATTAGGTGTCATCGCGCTGCCGCGATGACGCCTAATTCCGGCGGCTGTGGTCCCGGATGCCGGGCTGACATCGAGGATGTCAGCCCGCACCGGGGGGGCCAGCGATCGGCCGGAACCCGGCCGAACGCTGACCCCAATGGGAGGACGCGCTCAGCGCGTCCTCCGCATACCAGCGCGAATGCTGAGGACGCGCTGAGCGCGTCCTCCGCATCGAAGTGGTTAAACACCAGGTTGGAAAGGTGAAGGGTGCGTCTAGAGTCCAGTGATGGCCAGTTTAGTTCTTTTAACATGTCACAATGGTGTGTCCTGTAGTTACATTGTAGCACAAAGCGACAGAATGAGTTATACAATGTAGTAAGTTTCTGGAGGTGTGTTTGTGGGGCGGCTGCATACACTACATCTCCGTATTCAATTGCTGGCATAAGCATTTGTTGTACAATCTGCTTTCTTACCGCGGGGCTCAGGAAGGATTTGTTTCTGTAAAGGACACCTAGTTTGGGGTAGAGTTTAGATGAGAGTTTTTCGATGTGGGGGCCAAAAGATAGATTTGGGTCTAACCACATACCTAGGTATTTGAGAGAAGTGACTGTGGTCAGCGTGCCATTTGATTTTGTCCCAACACATAGATGGGGTGTTTGCAATTTGTGTAGTTTAGGTGCGGTTCCAAAGAGCATCGTAACAGTTTTGTCAGTATTTAGAAAAAGTTTGTTATTTGCGATCCACTTTTCTACCCCTGTGAATTGTTCTTGCAGCACTGCCTCCAGCTGTGGGAGATTTGGTTTGCTGGTATAGATTACAGTGTCGTCTGCGTACATGTGTACAGTTGAAGCTTTGCAGACATTGGGCAGATCGTTTATGAATATTGTGAATAGCAGGGGGCCAAGTATCGAGCCTTGTGGTACACCACACGTGACTGGGAGGGGGAGGGAAGTGCTGTCAGAAATGGACACAAATTGAGACCTATCAGACACATAGTACGTTAACCTGGTTCCAATCCGATCACCAATACCAGAGTTCTTAAGTTTTTGTAATAGGATGCCATGGTCTACGGTGTCAAAAGCCTTGGCAAAATCAAGGAAGATGGCTCCAGTTAGATTTCCTTGTTCCATGCCAGCTTGGATATCATTACAAACTTTTAAAAGGGCAGTTGTAGTTGAATAGTTTGGACGAAAGCCTGATTGATCTGGGGTTAAATAGTTCTGATATTGATAATAATCACGTAATTGAGTGTAGACACATTTTTCCAGAATTTTTGACATTACAGGGAGCAGTGATATTGGGCGGTAGTTGGATACCAAAGTATTGTCTCCACTTTTATGGATAGGTACCACCCTTGCAGTCTTCCAGAGTTTGGGTATGTATCCAGTCGCCAGTGATTCATTAATCAGGGTTGCGACAGGTTTTGCAATTGCTGGTGCACTGATTTTCAGCAGCATTGCTGGGATTTGATCAGGTCCAGACTGGTATTTCATTTTTTGGTTACGGAGAAGTTTAGTGATGGCACTGACAGGCACTGGCCTAAAACTGAATTTCTCTGGGTTACGGGGTCTTTGCACTGTTGGTGGGTCCTGACCTGCGTGCAGCCTTTCTGATTGCGTGTCATTTCCTAGCTTAGCAATCAGGGTGGTGGCGCATCCAACAAAATAATTATTAAAAGCGTTTGCTACATCTAGGGGGTGTTGTACAGTTTGGTTGTTTACTTTTAAAGCAGCTGGTTGGGAGTGGCTGGGGGGTGCTTGTATGTTACTTATGATTTTCCAAAAATTTCTGGGGTTTGATATGTTATTGTTTCAATTTTCATTGAAGTATTGGGCTTTAGCCATTTTTGTTTCTTTTGTGCATTCATTCCGGCATTTTCGGTATTCACAGTGATCGTTCATGGATCCAGTACTCTTGAACTTTGACCACAGGGAGTCTCTAAGCTGGTACATATGCGTGAGGTCAGCTGTAACCCAGGGGAGATGGGCCCCTTTTACTCGCACTTTGCGCAGTGGGGTATGGGTGTTCCAGACTTTCAGGAGCTCGGCTTGAAAGTATTCAATTGCACAGTCCAGGTCTGGGATTAGGTTTAGTCTGTACCATGGGAGCTGTTTGAGATCATTTAGGAAGGATTCAAGATTAAATTTCTTGAAAGACCTGGTGATTATTACCTTTGGTGGACATTTTATGGCCCTTATTTTGCGCACACAGTACACTAGGCAGTGATCACTGAAACTGTTAGCGAGAACGCCTGCCTCCTGTATTCGATCAGGACATGAGGAGAGAATCCAGTCCAGCAAGGTGTGGTTAGGGCTTTTCATATTAACCACTTCAATGCTAAGGACGCGCTCAGCGCGTCCTCAGCATTACCGCTGGTGTGCTGAGGACGCGCTGAGCGCGTCCTCACATTGGGGTCAGCGTTCGGCCGGGTTCCGGCCGATCGCTGGCCCCTCCGGTGCGGGCTGACATCCTGGATGTCAGCCCGGCATCCGGACCACCAGCCGCCATTATTAGGTGTCATCGCGGGGGCGCGATGACACCTAATTCAGGCGCCCCCCGCATGTGCGGAGGAGGCGCCTGAAAGGGAGGGGGGGGAGGTCCTTCGGACCTCTCTCCCTCCCGATCGGTGGCTCTGCGGGGCTTAACCCAGGCATCATTTGGAAGGGCACAGCCTGCCCTTCCAAATGATGCCTGGCATTAACCCCTGGGGAGCTGGATCGCGAATCGGCGCTGAAAAGCGCCGGTTCGCGATCCTTTCCCGGAGCTGGCCGACATCTTGGATGTCGGCCAAGCTTCCGGGAACTCCCCCAGAGGACTGGCGTCATCGTGCGTAGCACGATGACGCCAGTCCTAGCGTTAACCCCTAACTGCCACCAAGTGTGGAGATAGGGAGTTCCAATGAACTCCCTATCTCCGATCCGTGGCAGTTAGGGGTTAAGTTAAATTTTGATATGGTTGGATCGGCCAGAGCATGGCCGTTCCAACGATACCAAACATGAAAGTTAAAAATTTTGTAAAAAAAAAAAAAAAAAAATTAAAAAAAAAAAAATAAACACTTTTTTTTTATTTTTTTTGGTTTGTTAGTGTAGCAATATTGTTCCCATTTCAATTATAATGTGAACAATGATGCTGCACTAACGATTTTTGTATGCGGTGCGTTTGTTAAAAATAGTGTCATTTTCCCCAAAAAAAATGTAACGAGACCCCATCTCTAATTTTTTTAACAAGCGCACCCCATACAAAATATAACCGCAATTGCTCGCATGTTAAAATGTGGAAAAAAACACTTTACACATTGTAAATTATTGAAAATACATATTTTATTGCATTTTTTGTTATAATATACAGACATGACATAACGTATACATATAATAATGACATATTATGAATCTACCGAGTCTGACGGAAAGAACGATATATAATATGTCTGGGTCATATACTAAAATAAGCCTTAAAAACACGTTTAAACATGATGCGCAAAACAGGTAAAAAATGACCTCAGCACAGGGGCGGGAAAAGCCTCAGCAGCGAAAGGGTTAATGCGAGTGGGGGAGGAGATTAATTGTGTTAGCTGCAAAGCCTTAAACAGTGAGCAGTGTTTATTGTTTTTAGGATTCAGCCAATCAACATTAAAGTCGCCGAGGACCAGCAGTTCGCTTTTTTGGTTTTGAGCGACTAATTTACTAAGCATTTGGGTTATGTCAGAAAGGGATTGCACTGGGGAACTTGGTGGGCGGTAGAATCCAGCAACAATAATTGTTTTACTGAATGGGATCTCAATAGTACCAGAAAGGAAATCAAATGTGGCCGGGGGGCTAGGATTCTGCAATGGGGTGAACTTTATGGAGTTGTCAACATAGATAACAATTTCCCCTCCTCTCTTAGCTCTGTCCTTTCTAGAGCATGAATACCCTTGTATTGCTATGGCAGAGTCTGGCACTTTAGGGGTTAACCATGATTCTGTCAGCACAATGACTTTAGGTTTGTAATAGGAGCACCACGCTTTAAGCTCATCCAGTTTAGGGAGTAAACTGCGGATGTTGCAGTGCACAAAGGAGAGGCCTTTTTTAGTGGGGAGATTAAATATGGTGTCAGCTATTGGACCAGGGTTGGATTCAACATCATTTGCAAGTGCAAGCAGCAGAATAAAAAGGAATTTGGACAGGTTTTTTCTTTTTGGTAAATGGTGATTGAAGAGTTTTAAAGCTCTGTTGTGTGGGGGTGGGAGGGCTGGATTTTAACACTCTCCACCAGCACTCAGCTGATAAGTTAAAGGAGCTGAGCAGGCTATGGTGTATTTGGGTTTCTTTTCCAGCTTGCTGTAATTTGTAGGGTGTATAGGGAGGGAGGGTAGATTTAGAGAGAAGGGAGATGGTGGAAAGAAGCAGCAAGAGGGGGAAGAGAGGGAAAAACATTTCTAGAGAAAGGTGGTGTGGGAGAAGGGGAGGGAAAAAAAGGAAAGGTAGAAGACAGGCAGGGAATTGATAAGGAAAGCAGAAGATAGAAGGAGTGTGGTAGGTGAAAATCCAGAGTGGTGTAGGTTGGTAGCTGAAAATATCACATGACCAAATTAGTTGGGTATAAATGAAATGAGAACTGTGGGGTGGGTGAGGGGAGGGAGGGTGGGAACTAAGTCCAGGTGGGAGCTAGTAGGACACTGTGAATGAGGCTTGCCCTGTAAGCTGTATGGAGTGAAAATGCTGAAAAAAACAGAAATCCAGGATTACATTGCATCTTTGGGGGATGTTGGGGCAATAAATTCTCTAATGCAGTGAATCATGACTGGGGGGGGCAGAACACCAGGCCCATGGCTGAGAGGAAATAAATATAACTGGTAAAAGACGGCAATTTTGGAGGGCAAACAGGACTGGTAAAGATATGGCAATTTTGGAGTGCGAACAGGACTGGTAAAGATATGGCAATTTCGGAGTGCAAACAGGTCTAGTTAAAATATCTTAACAGTTACGCTATATGGGATTTACTTTAACATAAACATGCAAATTAACATGGACAGTGCTATGAAAGTAACATACTAAACATTGAAAGTTAAGGTATTAGGCGTTGCGAAGCGTAGATTCAAATCACCTTGCAGGAGCCTTGGGTAGGCGTGTCCAGGTGGGAGCTAGTAGGACACTGAGAATGAGGCTTGCCCTGTAAGCTGTATGGAGTGAAAATGCTTGCAGGAGCCTTGGGTAGGCGTGTCCAGGTGGGAGCTAGTAGGACACTGTGAATGAGGCTTGCCCTGTAAGCTGTATGGAGTGAAAATGCTTGCAGGAGCCTTGGGTAGACGTGTCCAGGTGGGAGCTAGTAGGACACTGTGAATGGCCCGTTCACTCCTGGGCGTTTTACAACGCACAGGAACGTGCTGTAAAAAGCCCAAAGAAGTACAGGAGCTTCTTTGGGGCGTATTGCAGCGCGTTCGCTGCCATAGACTGCAGTGTGAACACGCTGCAATTCGCATTCGTGCATTTTTCAGGTTTGCGCGATACGCGCACCAAAAACACGCATATTACGCGCATATGAAAAACGCTGAGGTGTGAACCCAGCCTTAGTGTAATTTTCACATACAGGCACATTATGCCAATGTAGAGATGTTGGGCCCTATTACAATCTTCACGCAAACGTTTGCGTGCGTGCGCACAAGAACGCATTAACGCGAGGGGCAAAACCCTTTGAGCAGACCGTCGTATTACAAAGTCAGCGCAACAAACGCGCGTAATCGTCTAACGCGGGTGGACCTGCGAGAACCCTTTACAAGCGTACTGTGCTGCACGCGTCCTATACTTAACATTGTGAGCGCAAATGCGTTTCTGCACTGGTACGCGGATGGTATTACAATCTATGCGCAGTTTTTAACGCAAAGCGTTTGCGCGCATAATTTTAACGTCTTTGAAAAGCTGGTGTTAATAGCAAATCTGAACGTCCTGGCCGAAACCAAATACACCAGCCCATAAAAAAAAAAATGCAGCAAAAGTATAGTTACACATTCTACACATACCCAAACAATAAAATGGAGAAGTTGTGCGTGTTTTTATTATTGCTGCAGCATATATACTTAGATTGACTTTGACAGGTGCAAACACTTGGCGTGAGAAAATTGTGGTTCTTAATTCTGATTGGCTGAATCGCGTGAAAAAACGGTCCGCTCAGCGTTAATGCTCGCGTTTCTGCGCGTCCGTTTTACGCACGTTATTTTTTGATGGATGAAAAAATGCGTGAGGATTGTAATACCAGCGTTCATTTACGCTCGTTAACGTTTAACGCTTCACGCAAAAATTAACGCGTGGTGCGTGTGTTATTGCGTTATTTATTAGCATTGCAGCTTCCACAAAATACAAATAATCTCATTATGATCACTACAAATCCTCATAAGCAGGATAGCTGACCATTCTTATTGACGGTTTGCCAATAATGCTGACCCCTTTAAAAATTGTGCAAGATGAGGGACACCAGCTATAGTTTAGAACCTTTCATCCCAGCATTAGTTCTCTACAGGATAAACAAATGCTTGAAAAATGATAAATCAATAAATTTAGCATTATGCTTTTAGCGATCTCCGAATAACCTACAGTAAATGATGGCAGCTAAACTGATAATTGTTAACTGTTAAGACAAAAAGAATTGGTGCCACAACACGTCAGTGCCTATATATGTGCTTGTGCTGGTATTCTCTCCTGGACAGTCGTGTGCATGATTGCAAAGCTCAAGTGGAAGTACAGTGGAGAACTTTGTGGACGGTTTCTGATTTTATCGTACCGTGCTTTCTTTGTCTGTGTTAAAGGTGGAATCTGCCTGGAATATTCGGAAGCTAAGTGGAACCTGAGCTGGTTTGAGGTGAGATGTTTACTTGTGCACCTTTTTTCTCTTTAATGTCTCTCTTGTGGTTTATCTGGGAATGTTCTCTAACGTACAGCAATTCTCCTTTTAGCCATTTCAAAGTGCCCTCAACAGACCATGTGTGACGGCAGTCATTATATAACTGGGGATACCTGGACCCTAGACTGCTCTTGGGAGGTGTGGGATTGCAGGTTCTGCTGTTCTGTTGCCCCCTGCCTTCACCTATATCCTAGTCCCCCTGTACTTAGAGGTGCACTGTGAGCATTATTTGTTATTACTGCTAATATCAATATTGTGTTTGATAATATTGTTATTGAATCCCACGGTGAAAGAAAATGTTTACAGCTGTGACAGGTTTGAGTGGTCATTGTTTGTCAAACATTGTGTTATCTGTTTTTTTCTTATGATTGCCCTATTGTTTCATGTTTGTAATTTGGATTGGGTTGTGGTGCATAGGATCACAAGAGGTGAAGGAGGGGGAGGGTGACCAGGGTGTCATCTTACAATGGTCTCCAGTTCCCTTCTTGCACGGTTTATATATCCTTCATATGTTTCATTAAAGTAGGTCTGTTTTACCCCAGTACTGAGTTCTGTCTCATGCCTGGGGAATGCTATAACCACTTTTTTATTTTACCCGTCCTTAAACTTCGGCTAAGGTTAGGACAAGGCATGAAAGATCGCTGGTGGGAGAACGGATGTCTTGTAAGGGAGCGGCTTTAGTGGATATAACCCAAACGGGTGCGGAGAGCCGTTACACCATGTTCGAGGGATAACATGATTGTATTTCTTAGAGATTACACAGACCCTTTACTACTGATCACAGTAACTTTATCTTCGAAAGTACAGCAACATTACATGCTCAAGATGGAGTTAACTCGAGTTGGGTTTATTGCACAGCATTGCAAACGAGTTTTATTTTCCAATTGACTCCAATCCAGAATACGCTGAAAGTTATAACACACCTGTAATGATACAAGACTCTATTCCATTTGGAGCGGTAATGATTGCGTGAGGCTTGGCAATTGCTGCAGGTCCTCACACAAGCATTACTGCTCTGATATTTCAAATAAAGGAAGAAAAAAATATCGGCCACATGCAGCAGATTATATATATAAAAAAGGCAGATATAATTAAATCGAGCACTGAATTGGCAGCTTCAGTACAGTTACAGAATGGGACCAATTTTATTTAAAGCGCTAACATGCCAGCTTGCTGAATTACTGTTCCTGGAAACCAGCGAGCAGGTTAAAGCTGATATTCAAGTAGGAGAGCAAGGCAATTTTATATTCTTATTTATTAAGCGCCAACACATTCCGCAGAGCTGTACCAGGTGCAATGGGTAAAGACAGGACAATTCTACAATACATACAGGAGATGGGTCAGTATTCCTGCCAGCAGATACAGGAGGACGTGAGGGACCTTATTCCCGTGGGAATTTACAATCTCGAGGGGTGAGGGGAGGACTGTTTTTGGGTTGATCAGATGTCTTGTTACGGAGTCAGGTGGTCGGCTTCCCTAAATAGAAGGGTCTTTAGTGAGTGTTTAAATGAAGCCAGATTTGGGGACAGTCTGATATTGCGAAGAAGCGCATTCCATAGGGTCGGCGCCACACGAGAAAAGTCCTGCAATCTGGCATGTGAAGAGGTAATGATGGAGGATGCCATGCGAAGGTCAGTGTTGGATCGTAAGGGACGGGCTGGGGTGTATCGGGTGACTAGTGAGGACAGGTAGTGAGGAGCGGCGTTAGTGAGTGTTTTGTAGGTCAGGGTGAGTAGTTTGAATTTGATTCTGCTGTGGATGGGGAGCCAGTGCAGGGATTCACAGAGAGGAGCAGCAGAGACAGAGCGACGGGTGAGATGGATAAGCTGGGCTGATGTGTTTAACATGGACTGCAGGGGAGAGAGGCGGGAGATAGGAAGGCCAGTCAGGAGGTTGTTGCAGTAGTCCAGGCGGGAGATAACAAGCGAGTGGATAAGTTGCTTGGTGGTGTTGGCAGTCAGAAATGGGCGAATTTTGGTGATATTGCAGAGGTGACTGCGGCAAGATGAGAGTGATTGGATATCAAATGATAATACAACAAGTACACACTTTGGAGTCCATAGGACTCCATCTCGTGAGATTTCCATGCAAGTTATGGCAGAAAGACACAGAGGAAACTATTTTACCAGGTATGGGATGATAGATGATAGATGAGAGTTGTGTTTTTTGTATTTTTATTAACTCTATATGTAAAGTAATTTTGCTCTCGCAAAATCACTGTACAAGAGGTGCCTACATTTCGGTATTCCTTCGGTCCCTGCACTTCGGGGAATCAAATTCCCTGACTCTGCGGTGAATTCAGCATTTACTGCAGGGTCCCCGAAGTGCAGGGAAAATACGCCAAATCGGGGGAAAAAAAAACACGGATAAGCTGAGAACCCGTCGAACGTGCCTGGAGAAAAACCAACGAGCCGCCAGAAAAAGCTGACAAGCTGACGAACGAGGTTAAATAAAACAACAAAACAATTGAAACTTTCAAAATTTTCAACGCTGTTTGCAAAACAATTACCGGACGAAAATGTCTGGAATTAACATATAAGGTCCCATGAATAATAATAAAAAGGTCTGTAACAGAAAAAATGCTATTTAAAGAGAATGGGGGGGATTTGCTGAAAAATGCCTAGAAAATCATTAAAAAAATAGTATTTTTTGCTGCAAATTAAAAGAATAAACCGTTTTAGATATTGAATAAAAACGGGAATATTTTTAACATTGAAACCTATGGGATTCACCTGAATAAACCTGCCGAATGAAACGACCGAACATGAGAGCATTTCACTGATATTTCTCTGCTGTTCGGTGTCTCTGAATAGATTAACCTTTGCTTCTCTATGGGGGATTTCACTGCCGTTGAACATGCACTGTATTTTGCTGGCAATTAGCCAAGATTTGGCTAATTGCCAGGTTTTGAATAGTCGAATGGCCCTGAAATTGCACCGTACCGGGAATTTCACCGTTCGGTGCAATGTCGCAGCCACTTTGGTTCTGTCTGAATAACCACTTAAAGGGATACTCTAAGCAACATGACCACCTAAGCTATTTTAGGTGGTCATGATGCCCGGAGTATCCTGCCCTTTGTCCCCCCTCCCTCCGCTCAGCCGATCTGCAGAAAAGGCTGAAAACAGCTGAGAGAGGCGGAGGACTTTACTCCGCCCTCCCAGCTGTCAGTCAGCAGAGCGGGAATCATATTTCCCGCTTCTGCCGACTTTTGCCGAGTAGGAGACGTCATCGCGCTTTCAGCGCGATGACGTCTCCTACTCCCCGCAGAAGCTGGCGGCTCCCTCTTCGGGTTAGTGTTGCGCGCATCCTCTTGCGCGCAACACTAATCCTCAGAGGGAGCCGGGAGGAAGCCTGCCGATTGGCTGGCTTATGTGAGAGGCGCGCATGCGCGCTTCTCACGTAAACCAGAAGCCAAGACGCAGCAAGAAGAAGGACGGGAGCGGAAGAGGAGGGAGGTGAGTATAAAAAAAAAAACCGCCGCTGGAAACCAGAGGATTTTAAGGTAAGTATTGCAGTTACAAGAAAAGAAAAAAAAAAGAAGGTTTTATTAAGAGAATAGGGATAGGTTAGGAAAAAAAAACGGGGGGTGATTTTTTGTTGGAGTGTTCCTTTAAGTCTCCTGTGAAAAGAGACCTGCGGCAGCCTCAGTGCTATACCAGGATTGACCAAAAGGGGGAGCCCTATGCCTGACAAACTGCAATAATTATGGGTTGGAGGTAAAGTTATGTGTGTTTTAAATATAGTTTAAAGGGGTTGTTTAAAGATTATCTATCTATCTCTCTATCTCTCTATCTCTATCCTACATGGACCAATTTTGATCTTGAGGAAATAGTTTGGGGGCTGTGGCTTTAAGCGCTGGCAATTTAAGAACTATGGCAGTGCCAGTACAAAGCTCAATATGTGAAAGAAAGAGGATTTTGACTCCTGGACTCATACCAGAAATATATGGGAATACTTTGTGAAAACATCCAAATTCTTGCACCAGTCGTGCGTGGCCTGTGACTGAATGGTTTAACATGAAAGATAAGGAGATAACGAGGCCCACGTAGCATGGTTATTCACTAAACTGGGAATCGAATGTGGAATATTAGATTCTTTGGCCACGATGGCTGATCTGGCAAACCAGTAGAGAAGGAGAATTTTCCAGTTCAGCTATTATGGACTAAAATATCATAAACAGGGCTTTAGAAAATGAAGATGCATTAAAATTGGGTTTTTATGTGTGCTGTGATACAGTAATGATTCCCCCTTGGAGCAAGTTATGCATGGCATCTGTCTTTTGAATAATTACACTTCTGTAGTCTATGAATTTTTATAATAATTATATTCGTATTTAAGTTCTCACTCCCATATTAGGGCTCTATTACAGTCTTCACGCAAACGTTAACGTTTGCTGCGGTTATTACCGCATATTACAATCCAAACGCAAACGGGTTAAAAAAAAACGTTTGCGTTTGGTACCTTGCGCTCCTCTGCGCGAGTTTACTGCACTTTGCGGCTCCCCATGTTAAGTATAGGGAACGCAAAGTGTTAATCAGCGCTGGAATTACAAAGTCCCAGCGCTGATTAACGCCTGGCTCTGGTTAGCGAAAAGTTAACCAGAGCCAGGTGTTAACGGATTACGCTTCTGCAGAATCCATTAACACCAGGCTTTAAAAAATAAAAAAAGCATCACATACTCACCCTCTGTCCCGCGTCGAGGACCGCGGCTCTGTTCGCCTTCTCCGGCCGGCGGGAGCAGGGAAAGACTGGTGGGAAAAAGTCCCCCCAGCCTCTCCCTGCGTATCCCTACGCCGACCGGCCGGATCTCGCAAAGCGAGATCCGGCTGGTTACGTGACCGGCAGGGAGGAACTCGATGGAGTCCTATGGACTCCAGCGAGTGGATGCTCGCGGCTACGCTCACCGTTGCTTCGAGCATCCTGGCTTTTACTGCCTGTAAACAATGCAGGCAGCATTTTTTGCACCTGCATTGTGATCTGGCGTTAAAACGCAGGCGCAAGGGGGAAAACTGTGGGCGCAGTTTTTCCTCCCCTGCGCCCGCGTTTTAACGCGAAGATCATAATAGAGCCCTTAGTGTGTACCAGAATAAGTGCCTCATTATTATGCCACCTACCACCAAAAATAACTACTATTTCATAAAGTTTTGCTCATGAAAACAAAATCCCTTAATCCTTTCACTACCAAAAGATTTTACAAAAAGAACTGCTAGGAACCAATTGTAAGAAATATTTGGGAATAATTCCAATGTATTCCTTACTGTAATAGCCTATTTGGCAGGCTGATGTCGCCACCTACTGGCCAAAAGGAGTAACTGCACTTCTGGTCTCTGAACAACGTCTCCCAGAAGGTGCTGCACAAACACATTCCCAGCTGCTTTTTTTTTTTGTTTTTTTTTAATAAAAGCACATTGAGCATCATGCAAAACGGTGCTAAAACTTTAGGGGTATATTCCAGCACCTAAATGCAAAAGAATTTAATTTTCAATCAACAAAATTCCCTTGCATTGCTCCAAAACTCCCCCCAGTTTTTAACCCCTTCCCTACACCATATGGACTGTTCTCGATATCGGTTCACCAGGAGTTGCCTTGCAGATCAAGTATAGTTGATTTTGATAGGGAAGAGGTTAAAAACTCTGGGATAAAAGAAATACAAGCATTAAATTGCATTTAACTATAAAGTCACAATATAAAGCAATTCGCTGCCTGTTCTTGCTGCTATTGGAAGAACACCCAGGACAATAGTTCCCTGGTGTTCTGCTGCACCTGCACAAGCATGGGAGATGATTTCAATCTCCCTATGTGTCCTTCAGTCAAAAATGTTACATGACGTCATTCTGGTGTTAATACTCAGTGCTGTACTACAGATTTGGGGGTGATACCACTTGAGGTAGTTGTTACTGCTAGCGGTATTCGTTATAGGCCTAGCATGCTTAAATCAAACTTCTGCTGGCGTAGTCCATGTGTACTGTGGTCTCCTGTTGGACAACGCATTGGTCTTAGACCGTAGTATAACGTTTCACCCCTTGATGAGATATGGCAGGCTGTATATACTTCGTTCCAGCGCTGGATGCAACCATGCGTCTGCCCTGTGGGTGGAGCCGTTCCGTGTCCGTAGTGCATCGCCATGCGATTGACCCTCAGTGATGATGTTGGCACGCTTTGTCAATCGACGCACTGGCCTGCAATCGGTTGCAAGAAGTGAGCAGTTGGCTGTCCTGTAGGACAGCTGTTCTACTCGCAGCTGTCACTCGCCTCGACAGCTGTCACTCGCCTCGACAGCGGTCACTCGCCTCGACAGCTGTCACTCGCCTCGACAGCTGTCACTCGCCTCGACAGCTGTCACTCGCCTCGACAGCTGTCACTCGCCTCGACAGCTGTCACTCGCCTCGACAGCTGTCACTCGCCTCGACAGCTGTCACTCGCCTCGACAGCTGTCACTCGCCTCGACAGCTGTCACCTCACCATCCACCGGAAGTCAGTGACACGATACTTTGATAAGGAATAACTTGGTATTTTCCTAAATATATTTATATGTGTTGGCAAAACAATGCTAGCACATACAAAGAGAGTGATTCCCTGTCAAACAAGCCTAAGTTGGGCATGACTGGTGTACTTACAGTGATAAAAGTAGAGCATTTATCTGCCAAAAAGTGGCAGACCGGCATCCTTCACTGGGTGGTGTGCGCATCATTTGGTGAAGTTTTAATTGTTGCACACTGCAAGTACCTGTCTTTAATTTTTTCCTTCGATCTTCGTATATGTATTGACTCAATGAATGGCTACCAATAAAAGACCTTGGCACCCATGCATATTGTTCCCAATGTCGTGAATGTATCTACATGTATATGTGCTGCCGTACGTTGTTCCTTACAATGCTTCCGTGCATGTGCTGGGAAATCAAAGACCACACCGTTCATTCTTTACGGTAAAACATTTTCCAAATCAACGAAAGCCAAAACTTTCACAACTGGTCGCACTCCTGCTAAAGTCACCCGCCTGCTGCCGATGGGGTTAATCGCGAGCACACACAGCGCCTGTATGTAGGATCAGCGGCCGCCACCATAGACCTCCAGCTGCTTGAATCGAAGCCAGAAATAATACAAGGACGTTTCAGCAACGCTGGAGAAATTGTGCCGAGCGATGTAGCCTCTCTTTCTCCTGCCAAGCGTCTTGGGAAACCTATTAGAAAAACGTCTGCAGCTTGAAAATACTGACTATTCACAAGCCAATTGGGTGCAGGGTGGTAGAATGTCGCCAAATTATATACAGCTCTTTTCAAAAGGGAAAAAAAAAGTCTGTGTATATATGGATAAACCGCACAAAACCAGAATGACTGCACTCCATCTGAACATACATTTTTCATTAGGGTGTTTTTGAAACCAATACACACAAATGCAGGTCACTCTGCTTTAATATAGTCTGAAAAGATTTAAAAACTGATATAGGAATAAATGATGGGGATTTGGTTACAAAATATATAATCCTATATTGCTTAAACCTGACACAACGTCATTGTATCCCATCATGGGGCACTCTTGCTGTAATGAGGTACATTGTCAATGTGGCAGACTTGGGCAACATATGATCAGATTTTGTTTCTGAATCCTCCTCAATCAGGTGTTTTTACAATCTTTAAACTATATTAAAGCGAAGTATATGTTTTATGCATATATATGTATATGTTTTTGTTCCTGTTTTTTTTTTTTTTGTTTGTTTTTTTTCCTTTTTCCAATTAATCACTGGGCAATTTTCACATTGACATGCTGAAATTTGCCCCAAGACGTGTTCTCCTTTATACACAAATGTAAAGGAATCCCTTAGGCGCATAGGTGTCAAAATTAAACCTATATCTGCATGACACTTTTACAGAATGTATAATCAATTGTAGAGGATAGGTGGTTGATATATGGTGATTTTCTTCTGATGGGGATTCTCCTTAGATGGTTTCTGGAGGGGGGGGGGATATAAGCTAGACAGAAAGAACACGATTGTGCAGTATTATGCAATATATGCCCCCTTTGATTCTCCCCTATGGGGTACTTACTAGACCCAGAGCCTCTTCGCCCGGCTCTGGGAATGGATGGTCTGTGAGGTCCTTTAGGTAGCCTCCAACCTCCTTTAAACCGCGAGTGGTCTCCGAAATCTGGCTGGTGTGGTCAGGGGGAACGTACAAAAGAGACCCCAGATCCAAAGACTTAAAAAACGCCTTTTTTTAAATTTAAAATTATGGGCATAAAAACGTTTTTTAAACCAGGATAACAAATTAAAAAGGACCTGAAACACGTCTCGCCAGCGTCACCTGGCTTCATCAGTCAGACTGACCACACCAGCCAGATTTCGGAGACCACTCGCGGTTTAAAGGAGGTTGGAGGCTACGTAAAGGACCTCACAGGCCATCCATTCCCAGAGCCGGGCGAAGAGGCTCTGTGTCTAGTAAATACCCCATAGGGGAGAATCAAAAGGGGCATATATTGCATAATACTGCACAATCGTGTTCTTTCTGTCTGGCTTATATCCCCCCCCTTAGAAACCATCTAAGGAGAATCACCATCAGAAGAAAATCGCCATATCTCAACCACCTATCCTCTATAATCATTTCCAATTGATTATACATTCTGTGAAAGTGTCATGTGTCAAAATTAAACATATATCTGCATATGTGCCTAAGGGATTCCTTTACATTTGTGTTGATCTATAGGTCTCCTGGGTGTCAGACCTATCCCTAGGGGCTTGCATTCTATAAATTCTCTCATACTTTTCGTTTACCGTCCTAAGCGCCTTTGATTATTACCTACCTTTGCTGTGTTCTCCTTTATGGCCGCCTCTTTATCTGATCCCGCAAAGACAATGGAGGAAACTATTAAAAACTCGTAAAGATTCCACCTGCAAACCTACAGCCGCAAGGAAAACTAGGGGGAATATCTCGTCTCGCTGTCAGACCACCCGTTTTTATATTTACCTCACTCCTTTACGCCAAGAACATAAATCTGACTCGAACCTTTTGGAGAATTATGTTCCAGTCCCTCTTATCCTGATGCATCGCAGGCGTTTGTGAAGTTAGGAGCGAAAAGGTCTTTCCTCTCGCTCTGTTTCAGTCACGTTATGAAGTTACTCATTGGACGAGTTCCACGTTTATCATGAAATAGAATTCTCCTGTACTTTCTGGGTCTGTCGGACAGGGTTTGATACTGTAACGCTGCCTTGTGTACACTGTTAGCCAGTTTATAGCCGCGCCGAGGCCTTTGCAGATTGTAAAATGCTTCACACTATGTAGTCTTGTTCTTTCACCGAGTGTATAATTGCAAAATGAAAACCGTTGTCGATATTCTTTTTTTTTGTGTTTGTGTTGGCTAAAAGAATCGCTTAAAGTAAAATGAAAAAAATACCGCAGTTATTCTTTATCCCTTATCCCAGGGTATACATAAAGCGATCGAGTCTTTTAGCACCAAAAATACACCATAGAGTGGTGCCGATTTACAATACGCCACGCAGCCACCCAAGTGCATAGTAGGTTAGAATGGTTAATGGGAAAGTCTCTTGAAGATTCGTCTTTTTAAAAATCGGTTACTTGTAAATCCTTTTTAGAAATAAAGCTTACCTTTAACGCCACCACCTTCTACGGGCTATATTAAGAACCTAACGGGCAAAATCTGCGCCTGCAGGTTTCCTCTTGGCATCCCCATTTTAGTGTTTGATTCCAGGGCAGGTGCTAACACGACACCTTGCCCCAGAACGAAGCGCTACCCTCGGTGATGCTCGCGGTAACGCTTATGTGCCACTGCGAGTATGGCCTCCTGGAGGGTTGCACTGCCAGCCCATGAGCCATGCGCGACGTCGCTCTCATGAGATCATGCAGCGCCGTGGAGTGATTGCAGAGGGAGACTGGGGTCGATTTGTCCCCAGTCTCCATCTACTAGCGCCAGGAGAAGCGGCGGTTTGGGCCATCGTTTTCGCTGCAGGATGAGAGTATCGGATTTATTGGAGGGGAGTTTTACTGGGTGCTAAATGATTCTTCAGAAGCTGAATCATTTAGCACCAGCTTTTAGGACTCACTAAAAGTTTGTTTAACCCATCGTTGCGGTAATTAGCACTAGGACTTTAATACCTTACTTATGCGAACGATAATTACTGGTTGTGCTCCCCATGTGAGGGGAAAATTTTATTTATTTTTTTCTTTCGCCCTGATGAAGTCCAGTTTCTGTTTGGACGAAACGCGTTGGCTTTTATTCTTTTAATTAAATTTCTTTACTGGAACCAGCCTGGCGTATACTTCCTGTGCCGGCGGGGTGTTCAGTCTGGCTGTACTTTATCCGAGGGAGCAGTAACTAAGATATATGCACACAATTTCTTGTATTCTGTGAGTGCAATCTGAAAGGGGGCCTTTATGTACCCGATTTGAGTGTTTTACTGCACCATGATGTGTTATTTTGTCTCTTTTATAGAGCTCATTACCCAATTTTTGTTTTAAATTTATTATATCATCGGCGCCATTAGGAAGAGACGCTGGGGGAGAGAGATACTCTAAAAGATATTGTGGCGGGATGGAAGTCCGCCTGCGGTCCTGTTCTATTTGACCCCCCCCCTTTGGTGGCCTCCGGCCCGACTACCGAGTGGCACGGCACTCGGCGTCTCGAGCGGCCTGGAGAATGAAATGGCGTTGGTCCGGCGTCTGGAGAGATGGTGCGGTGTTGCCTTGGGGATCCCGTTCCTGGGTTGAGTGGTGATGCAGGAGACCGCTGAGTGTCTCCTGCAATAGTGATTGTAGCTCTGAAATGAAGACACCAGACGCGGCTGTATACTTTAAAACAGTGAACTGAATTTTATGTGTTTCAACAGGGTCATTTATACAACTTCACACAACAGATTACCAACTCCCCCACTCACACAACCAGCACTGATTGGCTCCTTTCCCAGCCTCCTGTTCCCTATCAGGTCCCTTTCAGCCTTTCCATTGTCCAGGGATTAGGCAGATGAGGTCTTGGAAAAGCCTCCAATCCTCTGGCCCGCTGCATCCTCCATCTTGAGGCATGAGATCCATTGTTCTGTGAAACCATGCTGGGATGAGCAAAATGGCGACGGGGAAAAACACATACAAACGGTTTCTTTCATACTTTTACAGTCACCTCATACAGGGTACATTTTTATTACATTACACCAATAAAACCACATCTAGCAATAAAATAAGAGGTCCATGTGCTCACACGCAAAACCAAAACGAAAACAGGAAAAATGGTCTTTAAAAAGAGTTCAGTCTTTAGTCCTGTGGTTCACTGAAAAGAGCTCTCATGTCCATTCGTGACATTTCTCCCCCCTTCTAGAGTCCGACGGACACGGTTGGACCTACACGGGTCGACTCGGAAGTCGGAGCAGTCTTTGTGGCCCATAGTCTGTGGGAAGGAGGCGAGCCACCAGGCTTCTCCATTTGTCCTTGCGGCAGTGCCTGGCGTGTTGGGGGTACAAGTCTTTGGGGGTACCCCCTCAGGAATAAGGGTCCTGTGGTCGGGGAGGGGTACCGCCTGTACCACCTCCGGAGGTATCGCGCACCCGGGAAAAACGGGTGCTAAATGCATGTGCCCCGAGTGCCCTGGTCAGCCGTTGGAAAAAACAGTGGCTGCATGGGGCCTCCGGGCCAAAGGGGTGTGGAGATGGGCAGAGTTGAAACAGGCTCTGCCCCATTGCCAGCGCGTCGGCTGGGGGGTTCAAGGCCGAGGAAGGGTCCCCGGGCAGGAGAATGGTGTCCTCCATCTCCGGTGGGGTCAGTGGCTGCGGGATAAGCAGCCCGGGTGTATCCGCTTTCTGTTCCCCGAGGCAGGCGGTGAAGGTTGGGCAGAGGCCGGCAGCACTCGGTCCGGTTGCCAGCTCTTCTTCTGGGGAAGCGGGCGCAGGAACGACGTCCAGGCGGTTGGATGGGGTCAACGGCTGCGGGGTAAGCAGCTCGGGGAAATCCTCCTTCTGCTCCTCGGGACAGACGAGGGAGGTGGGCAGAGGCCAGCGGCACTCTGCCCCGTTGCCAGCTCTTCTGCTGGGGAGGTGGGTACAGGAACAAAGTCCAGGGGGTTGGATGGGGTAAGCGGCTGCGGGATAAGCAGCTCGAAGGTATCCCCCTTCTGCTCCTCGGGGCAGATGGTGGAGGATTGGCAGAGGCCAGCGGCACTCTGCCCCGTTGCCAGCTCTTCTGCTGGGTAAGCGGACACTGGCACAGTGTTTTCTTGCAGGGGCGGGAGGATAACTTCGTCTCTGGGCCACTCGGACCCTTTACGCGGCCCATTCTGGTCGCTTGGCACCTGCCGTGCTTCTTCCGACCTGGCCGCTCGTCTACTGTGGTCCCGACGGGGACCCATGGGAGCATCTCGGGCTCCAATACTTCCGTGTCACTTGGACTGGCTGCTTCTTCGGCCAGACAGTCCCAGGTCATGGGGCTTAGGCCTGACTGCGGAGCGTCGTCCAACAACCTTCTGTAGGCCTTCTCAAGCTCCCATTCGCTCTCTACCAGGAACTCCAGTTCCTCTATCTCGAAGTCCTTGCTCTCGTATGAGAGTTCCTCTTCTCGGCGTTCCAGTATCTCCTCCAACCGCCACTCTGACTCTTCTCCAAACCCGGGGTCCTTGGCCATCCTTACGTATAGCAGCCCTGTGCCACCGTAGTGGAGGCCTGCGGTGGAGGCGCCGTCGATGGTGCGGGGTAGCAGGGGGCCTATTAACCACTGGGACGCCCGGTAAGCGGCGTCCAGTGCGATCTCCTGCTGAACCAGGTATTGGAGCTCTGCCTCCCACTCCTCTGGGGGTCGGCCTTTCAGGAATGCTGCTCTGGCATTGTACTGCACTTGGTAGATGGCAGCGTCGGAGGGAACATTGACACCATGGTAGTCCCTTTCATGGTACAGTGCCTCGTACCAGAGTTCTTGGCGGATCTCGTCCCGCCACTCCGGCCCAGAGGGCTCAACTGTAGATCCATGATACCGATCCAGGCCCTCCTGTAGCCTTCTCGGGAATTCAGCCCTCGTGTCTGCAAGGGTGCTGGAACAGTGGCACCACTTCTCTATGGGGGGTGTGGTGTCCTCGGATGCAGCTCCAGGCGGGCTGTAAGCCTCCATCCAAGGGTCGCTGAGATGTGCGGTTTCCTCAATTAAAACTCCAGGCGAGCTGTAAGTCCAAAAACAAGTATCGCTGGGGGGGTGTAGATTCCCTGGATGAAGCTCCAGTTGAGCTGTCAACATAGAACCAGGGTTCTACGGGGTAGGGTTCAGGGGCAGCTTATTCAGTCCTTTTTGCTCAGAGCGCCGCCATCCGCAGCTGGTGCTGACGGTCCTTCTCTTGCTCCTCTTCCTGCCGGACCTCCTGGATGGCGTTGTGTATAGCGGCTTCTGACAGGGCGGCTCCGAAGAGGGCTAGCCGCTGCCGCACTTTCCTTTGGAAGGGATCTTCTGGGACCAATGCCTGGGTGGGTGGTAAGGTTGGCGTGCCCACGGCTCCCTGGTCCATTTCCTGCAGTTCCTCGATCAGGGCGGCTTTGCTTTTTGAGCCCGGGGTGCCTCCTCGGCTCTCCAGGATGCCCCACAGGGTGTTTTTTTTTGTAGTTGGTGTACCCTGCCATGCTGAGTGCTTTTTCTGGGGGTTCAAAGAGCTATCCCACCGCTGCCACCAGTGTGGCGGGATGGAAGTCCGCCTGCGGTCCTGCTCTATTTGACCCCCCCCCCCCTTTGGTGGCGTCCGGCCCGACTACCGAGTGGCTCGGCGTCTTGAGCGGCCTGGAGGATGAAATGGCGTTGGTCCGGCGTCTGGAGAGATGGTGCGGTGTTGCCTTGGGGATCCCGTTCCTGGGTTGAGTGGTGATGCAGGAGACCGCTGAGTGTCTCCTGCAATAGTGATTGTAGCTCTGAAATGAAGACACCAGACGCGGCTGTATACTTTAAAACAGTGAACTGAATTTTATGGGTTTCAACAGGGTCATTTATACAACTTCACACAACAGATTACCAACTCCCCCACTCACACAACCAGCACTGATTGGCTCCTTTCCCAGCCTCCTGTTCCCTATCAGGTCCCTTTCAGCCTTTCCATTGTCCAGGGATTAGGCAGATGAGGTCTTGGAAAAGCCTCCAATCCTCTGGCCCGCTGCATCCTCCATCTTGGGGCATGAGATCCATTGTTCTGTGAAACAATGCTGGGATGCGCAAAATGGCGACGGGGAAAAACACAAACTGTTTCTTTCATACTTTTACAGTCACCTCATACAGGGTACATTTTTATTACATTACACCAATAAAACCACATCTAGCAATAAAATAAGAGGTCCATAGGCTCACACGCAAAACGAAAACAGGAAAAATGTTATTTAAAAAGGGTTCAGTCTTTAGTCCTGTGGCTCACTGAAAAGCGCCCTCATGTCCGTTCCGTGACCGATATGTATTATACTTTTGTGTGACAACACGTTTTTGTTTTCTTAACACCTCCACCTTGAAAAGCTTTCGTGGGCAACCACCTGTCAGCAACACCATTCAAATCAGCTTAACCCTTTCACTGCTGAGGAGGTGTGGGGAACGTCCTTATTGACTCCTAAGGAAAGAGAGGGGTGGAGATAGTTTATTTGAACTTAGTTAGCAGGGTCATGCTTGGTATCATTAGAAAGGCCAGAGCATGGCCTTTCCAATGATACCAAACATGACCATGTTTAAAGTAAAGAAAAAAAATAATAACCATAATAATATAAAAAAAAAGAAAAATGTGCTTTTTTTAAAAAAAGTGAAATGGCTCAGCAGTGAAGGGGTTAAAGGGATACTCTACTGTTAAAATGGGAGGGACGGTAACTTCTTGTAAGGTGCAGCATGTCATGTGACAGTGTGGAGCAGCCAATCCAATGGCTCTCAATGCTGAGATCATTGACAGCCGTTGGTGGGAGCCATGTCCTCCGCACTCAGGTTCTGGGCAGAGTTAAGCCCTTAAACTTCAAGGACTTAATCAATGCTTGTATCTGATATAGTAGTTCCAGGCACCATTGCAATTCTGCTTCATGTATATGTTATTCTGCAAGGACCTACAATGTCCAGTTCTCCCTCACGTGGCTTATAACGTCAGAATTGGGAACATAAATGCGCCATGCAAGCCCAGATTACCGTAGCCAGCCCCGTCATAGCTTTATGCATTGCGGCACGTGTGCGGTTGTGCCTAATAGCTCTCAAAATCTGCAGTGAGTCCGAGCAGCACATTTGCTGACATTAGTGTCACATCCTCGGCTCCTGCGTGCTAGGGCTGGCAGTCCTGACTGCTTGCAAATCGAGAAGTACAGAGGTCTGTCCAAAAGGATCCACATCACGGTTATCAGGGGCGAGCGCTACGGCGAACGTGAACATTAGCTTATGGCAAAGCCTCAGGTGGGCACCTAAAAGCTCACTCTCACGGAGCTTATGCATCAAACAGGGTTAGTCATAGAAAGGTGAAAACCAGGAGAACTGGCAGGAGAAGAGAACAATCTAGACCAAATAGCCGATTTGGAAAGTGTGAGATAAATGGGAGAATTTTTCTGGTTTGGCTATTTTGACCTAGAAATTTCACTTCTCCAGTCATTCTCCTGAGGTTCGCCTTTCTTTGAATAGACCTGATAGTATTTGTGTGGAATGTCAGTATACTAATGACATAAATACTGCCATTCCACACAAATACACTCCTACATTCACACATTCCTGTATACGAGGAGGGCTGTGTGTGTTCCTAATTTATATTTTTTTGGGTTAACATTTCTATAGGAAGAGGAGCCCCACGTCTCAGTTGTGCCCCCCCTAACGCTAGCGCCTCCTCTGCACAACCGAACTGCATGTTCAGGTGTATTTTTTTATACACAAACACACAATGTATTGTTTGTCCTATGTCCACACGTGAATCGGCTTTACCTCCCTCCTGGCATGTTGCTGGCTGTGTGCCAGGCAGAGCGCAAGTTGCAGAAAGTTCTTAACCTCTTTTTGTGTGTGTTTAAATGCACAATTCTGTGGGTCTTTCAAGTCAAAATGACAAGTGCTATTGAAATAAGGCTTGTCATTTTGGCATAAGAATGACCCTTTTAAGTGCATCTAAAAGCGCAATTGTCTGGGTGTTCAAAGCAAAAGGCTGGTACAATCCCCGGCGATTCCTTTGCAGTTGGAACTTTCCTTTACTTTTTTCTGAACCCGGGCATCTTTATTTATTTAATTCCCCCCCCCCCCCCCCAATCTTTCATTGTTTCATTCAGCCTCTGGAAGTGACTGGGGAGAACAGGAGAACGGTGAAATATTCATGTGACAAGAAACCGCTCTGAGCCTCTCCAACGCGCTCGTTTTAATTTTTAATCCGCAGTAAATGTTGATGCCTAATCAAGACAACATAATTCATAAACAGAATACATCCCTGAGAATACGTAATTGCCTCCTTTTAAAGTCGCGCCTATCTCACAAGCGCCTTTGGCTGTGATTCCCAACAACACACAATGCTCGGCAGCCGGCTTCAGGGAAATGCATAATGCATCCGTTCCTTTGTATCCGAGCGGCGTTTCTGCGTAATGATGGCATAAATCATTTTTAAAGATCAAATATGTACATATGTAGTTAATAAATATCACATGTAGCATTCCTGTACTGACTGTTGCCTATTTTTTAACTCTTATTTGTGCCCGAGGTAAGGGCAGCACACTGTGAAATGTGCTTCTTGTACCTAAATCAACATGTAATCGTCGGATACACGTTTTGTTTTTGATCTAGCTGTCCACTGGAATTTTTATTTTTCATGGGAGAACGACTAACTTTGGGCCACATTACAATCTCCACGCTAAAACGGGGGTGGTAGGGAGAAAAATTTTCTCCCTACCGCCCCCGTTTTAGCGTGGAATTACAATGCAGGCGCTTAAAAAGCTGCCTGCATTGTTACCGCGAGCGAGCGAAGCCCCTGGATGCTCGCGGCAGCGCTGAGCACAGCTGCGAGCATCGACTCCATCGAGCCAGACACCAGCGGTCACATCGAGGCAAGATCTGGCCGGTCAGCTTAGTGATACGCAGGGATAGACTGGGGGTACTTTTCCCCCCAGTCTAACCCTGCTCCTGCCAGACGGAGGAGGCGGTTGGAGCCGCGGTCCTCGCTGCGAAACAGGTGAGTATACAAATAGTTTTTTTTATTGTTTTGGATGGTGTTAACGGATTTCGCTTCTGCAGAATCCGTTAACACCAAGTCCTGGCTTTGGTTAACTTTCTGCTAACCAGAGCTGGACGCTGGTCAGCGTTAGGACTTTGTAATCCTAACACTGATTTAAGACTTTGCGCTCCCTATACTTAACATGGGGAGCGCAAAGTACAGTAACCTCGCGCTGAAAAGCGCAAGATACCAGACGCAGACGGGTTACTTAACCCGTTTGCATTTGGATTGTAATATGCGGTAGACAACGCGGCAAACGTTAATGCTCACACAGGTGAGTGCTAACGTTAGCAACAAGATTGTAGTGTGGCCCTTTATGTTTAGTTATTTGTACAGTAGTTCTATGTGAACATGACAGTACCAAAGGGTTTGTTTTCCGTAGGAAATCGTCAGACGTTAAAGCAGTTTCTCCGTAAAACCTTTTGGGCTCTGAGAGGTGGCCTTATCCTCAGGCAAAAAGGGCTGTCTATGGGGCTTCACATGAAGGAACGACCTACCCTGGAACCTTCATTTCATCATGCAGGATCCCTCTCCTTACCCCCAAATGTCTTAAATTACTCTACCGAACTTGGCATTTGTCTCCTGGTCAGTCCACAACCTGGAGGTTTGTCCAATAACGCGCATACATAAGTCAGCTGTGGAGAAAAGATGACAATCACATGTTTCCACCTCACAAATACATCCATAAGTTGAAACCTACAGCTCCAAAACATTCATGGTACACATTGACACTCTGCATAACCTCCTGTATTCCCCAAATTACGCCCTTTTTTAACCAAAACATATACATAAAAACACTACATACATATACAACTCTGCATTCAAGCGCATGTTAAAATTGAGGTTGATGACCGATGATCTGCTTCTGTGGTTGGAAGGATAGGTCACCTAGTTGGGATACTAGCAGCACCACAACTTATTCGTTATTGAGCGCCACAGAATCCATCTATTATTTATATTGATGACCGATGCTATCCGCATTGGTGTCCAAGGTCCCAGAATGCTGTTCTTTGCAACATTCTGGATGGAGGAAAGTCCCTCCACTTTCAAATAGCTTCATAACTGACTAGAGTCCTTTTAAAGATGGCTGCCTTCACAAAGCTAGGAGAAGCCTACAGGTGCACACTGTCATGCCCCATGATTTAAGATTTATTTATTTTTTCGGTTGTGTTGAATCTGCCTTTGCTGCTTACATGCTATTGATTTCACAGCTATTTTGTCCCTGCTGAGCTTCCTTAGCTTTCTGCATTTGGCTAGTTACACCCCTTTGCTTAGTGTCTTGTTCTAAGGAAATTCCTGGTTACATAGCAGCCATTCTGTTCTCACTGCTAGACAAAATTAATGACTTTTTACCTGCTTATCTGTACACTAACAAGATTGTCAGTCTGATCATTAAACTCTTCAACTGGATTTATCTTTGGATCTGCTGAACTTCGTGTGAGTACTGGTCAAATACAGACAGCTAGTCTGGGCTTGACAAAGACCAGTTGTGGTCGAAACGTCGTTGTTACTTGGTTTTGGAATAAATCCACTTGAAATAATATTGTGGAATTCAGAGTTTATTTATTTTTTTCGAGTCTAAAGCACCCACGCCTCACAGCTTTGCTCAGGCTGGCGGCACACGAGCGTTAACAGAGAGAGGAAGGAACGTCTGTGAAAGTGGGCGTTCTTTCCACTCTCTGCGCTCAGCGTACAAAGCGCGATCCTCCTATGGAGAATCGCGCTTTGTATCCTGTCAGCGTCCGTTTAGCTTTTTGACGGGGAGGGCTTTTTCACGTCCGGTGGATGGCTTTCCCCGTCAAAAACACACGGACGCAGGGAATTGCGGGCGCACATGAGCCGTAAATACGCTCGTGTGCCGGGGGCCTTAGGGAAGCAGAATACACACGGTGTACAAAATAATACACAAAGGGCCATATTACATTCTCTGTTCTTTGCGTGCATTGTCCAGCGTTATCGCACGAAAATTAATGTGATATTCGGATCCGAACGCATTTTCTCATCCGTCAAAAAAATAACGTTCGTAAAAAAAACGCGCAAAACGAAGTGTATTACTCGCGCAGTAACGTTCCGCATGTAAATCAGTGCGCGGACTGTTTTTTTTTTTGCGGGATTCAGCCAATCAGAATTAAGAACCTTAATTGACATAAATTCACCTTAATTGACTCACGTTTTTGCGCCTGTCAAAATAAATCTGAGTATACATGCTGCAGCAATAAAAAAAAATATGCACGAATTCACAATTTTTTTTGTCTGGGTATGTGTAGACTGTGTAACTATACTGTGCTGTATTTTATTTTATTTTTTCGTGCTGGTGTATTTTGTTTCGGCCAGAACGTTCAGATTTGCAGTTAACACCAGGTTTTCAAAGACGTTAAAATTATGCGCGCAAACGTCGTTCGTAGGAAGTTGCGCATCTATTGAAATACCATACGCTTAACGTATTTACGCTCACATTGTTAAGTATAGGACATACACAGTCCACCCGCGTCAAACGATAACGCGCATCGTTTGCGCGAACGTTGAAATACGGCGTTCTGCGCAAATGGTTTTGTCCTCGCGCAAATGCGCATTTGCGTGCTCGCAAAACCGATCAAGGAATGAAATAAGGCCCAAAGTGTTTGTTCATATGACATGTTGTTTTTAATTTTCTAGAATATAAATCTGATGACCATCTTTCTTTCCTAATCTCGCAAATATATTTGTTTTGCTGAATACTAGAGACTATCCCCTCTATAGTTGCCGACCTTGACCATGTCTCTTAAAAAATATCTCTTGTCCTTCTGATGAGCTGCTTTGTAAGGTAATATTTTTTTTAAAATCCTGAATCTTGATACACTTGACTCGTTTTGATCGCAACCAGCTTTAATTTTGTTTATTTACACAGAATTACAACTCCGTCAAGGAAGTCCTGGTGTCATTTGGTCGAAGGGTGTTATGCTATCCGCTCTACAGACACTTCGGGTTGGTGACCAAGGCTATCAAGGATTCCTGTTCACTGCTTACACTTGGTAGGATATTTAACTGGCTTGATCGTGAAAGAAAAACATTTTTGTGTGGTGTAAAGAGATTTTACCTCTATTCTTTAATCTCCAGCCATGATGGGGCCTCCATCTTGCAAATCCCTGCAAAACTCTCAAAGTCTCTTCTGTCTCCTCCCATATTCAGTGACCGTCTAAGCTTGGGAAACACATCTTCAAGTAGGACACAGGCTGACCCGTTGGCTTCATTGCCTGCACTGAATGTCCTGCAGGGAGAGCTGTAGAACCACCTTCTGAAATATTCTCCTGTCCATCAATACTTAGATGGGAGGCTCTGCTTATGGCACGGGCGTTTGACCGGTGGTTGAGGGAAAGTTTTTATGTTGATTTTTTATTGATCTAGAAATAGCAGCTCGCTAATGGGTAAACTGTGCGTGAGCCGTTACTGAGTTACCAATCTACTATATTAGTGGCTCGAGTCGGAATAATTAAGATCTGACAGTAGATACTGTCTATTGATTTCCATTGAGTGATGCGCAACCCAGTACAAGCTCTGGTGCAGTTGGGATGCAGAAGGATGCTGGGACTTAACACCAGGGTTTGCGAAATTGTATTCTTCTTAGAATACCGGCTCGAGAGGAAAAGGACATGTTACAATGTGATTGCTCGGTCTACTGGTAGCTGCACTTTAACGGCTCCTATACACAGTATAGGAGCCATTCATTTACAGTAAACTCCGAATTCCACAATATTATTTCAAGTGGATTTATTCCAAAACCAAGTAACAACAACGACGTTTCGACCACGCTTGACAGGCTTTATCAGGCTTGACAAAGACAAGTTGTGGTCGAAACGTTGTTGTTACTTGGTTTTGGAATAAATCCACTTAAACTCCGAACTCCACAATATTATTTTATTAATTTTTTCGAGTATTGAGGCTGTACAGCAAGAGACCTCTACTCCGTTGACCCACCAAGGGGGATGGTGCCTAAGCTTAATTTTTTGTGTGGATTCATTTACAGTAGTTGGCCACAATGGTCAAGCCGGAAATAGTTTGAAGCTCGGTGGGGATGGCAGCTTGAGACTTTGTGACCGCTTATGGTTTTAGCGTAATAGCTCCGTTAGAATCGGGCTCAGGATATTTGCTAACTCAATGTATGGACAGGATTTCCAGCTCCATTATAAAAGCTAAACTGGACCATTGCATGACAGGTTCATTTTAAACCCTAAACCACATATTGGATCAAAAGGATCCAACATTTGAGTGTCCTCATGGGTCCAGGGGCTGCGGTAAGGGAAATAGGATTTACTTTAATTTGTATTTTTGCTAGATTGCTAAATTGCGGTGATTCCTTCATACCCAAGGCAGACATAGATCCTGATTTCCACCCCTCTCTAGTAGATGCTCTTCCTTTACCATCAGTGTGACTGTTGCACATTTGCCCTCAGTGTTGGGTTCCCGAGCTTGATCTTCCTCCTCGTAGAACATGAAGAAAAATAGAATTCAAGACTTTCTTATTTTGGTCTGATGTCACCACTTTTGTAACACGATCGCTTGGAATCCTTACGAGGCTGAACTGTTGCCCTCAGCCATCCCTTTACATTAAAATAATAAAAGATGTTTCCAAAATAAAGAAAATGTAGCCTCTAAAGATGTATGTAGCACATCTCACTATTCCTGCCCACCGTAACCCTTGACGGTTTCTGGAGAGATGCCCGCGATGGGATGAGAGACGCCCCACTTGTAGCTGAGCTGCTTTTTGTCTGTCAGTAGTGTGCGGGGCAAGGTCTCTGCGGGGAAGCCTCGCATTAGTCGAAGAAATCTGCCTTTGATTTAATACAGTCTGGAAGCTATTTGAGCCCTGAGAATCCTCTGCCAAAGAACGAGTGTGAAAATGTGAAAGCAGGGAGAAATGCCAAAAAGGCCTTTCGAGTTTAGACAACAATATCTGTTATTTTTATCTTGCACTCCACGACGGAGCCAGGAGTCTGCAGCCAAGAATATAGATGGGGTTTCGCTCCGACGAAAGCTTTATAGATGGAACAGAGCACAGATTGCTGCTGGATTATCATTTAATTGTGCAATTAAAGACTGCATTGGAATATTGTTTCATAAATACATCAATGTGCAAAACTAAGCCCCAATAAAGAATGTAAAGGTTCCTGTGTCATAGTCTTTCTGTCGGTTTCTGTGTCCTGTCATTCAATCTGTGCTGTGTGTGTGTCCATCTGAATCTGTCACATCTATCTGCATATGATTCAAATCCTGGTAAGACCACAAAGCTAGAAAAATCCATAAATATCCTTTTTTCCGTCATTTTCACTCCCCGTAAAGTTTAGTGGGATAAAGACCACAACATTGATAAAGACAGAGAAGGCCCAGTTCAGTAAGTGCTGACAGTATAGGATACAGTCTGTCTGCATGTCGGTATTTTGTCTGTCTCGCTGTCTGCCCCCCCCCCCCCCCCCAACGGTCTGTCTCGCTGTCTGCGCCCCCCCCCCAACGGTCTGTCTCGCTGTCTGCGCCCCCCCCCCAACGGTCTATCTCGCTGTCTGCGCGGCCAACGGTCTGTCTCGCTGTCTGGCTCACGTTCTGTCTCCCACATGTCTGTCTGTCTGCATCTTGACTTTTTGACTCCTGTATGCCCCATCTAACTCATTGTCTTGTCATTTCTGCTTTACTTACTGTCTACTCCATGTCTGCTTTTATGTCCTGTTTGTCAGTCTGACTCCTGTACCTTCTCTTTCTTTTTGATGTGTTTTCCGCACCCTGGATCTAACCATGCAACTCTGGGCCCTATTCCAAAGTTGATGTAAACTTAACCAGAGCTGTTGTAAACTTAACTCCATAGACTTCAATGGCTCTGTCAAGCTTACAACACCTCTGGTTAGGTTAACACCAAGCTTGTAATAGGGCCCTCTGTCATTAATTGCTTGTTAGAAAATGGGGTGCATTTATTAAACACACTAAACAAACATACGAAATGGAATATTCTGTATGAGGACAATTTAGACCACTTAATGGCTCATTTAAATATGTTCTTTATTTCGTTTATTGATGACTTTGGCGGCCAAACGTTAACTTGCTTTCTTTTTGTTTTCGAGAACATTCCCTTTAATTAGATTTAGGCCCACGATGTGCTGCCAAACCACGCAGCAGCCAAGATCAGTTGGAGAGCTCGTGGTTGCTCATCAGATCATTCCCAAATAAATAATCGAAACGAGAAGTTATTTTTCAGATCGTAGAGAACCACCAGCAGTCCAGTTATAATCCATTTATACATAACTTGGTACCCCTGCGTTCAGCTAGTGAGCAGAATTTCTGTTTGCTGGCATCTGCGTTTCCTCGTCTTTGGCCTGCACGCCTAATTCCATCTAACTGCTCACATTTTGTCCTATAAGCCACCATGTCCACTTGAAGGAACACACTACACATCCTGATCACTTTAAGATGCTAAAGGAGCCAGGCTGTGGAGAGTGCCCCCTCCCTCCAGTGCTAATCTGGAGAAAGCACTGTGTGAAGCGGAGGAGTATCCTCTGCCCACATAAGCATCACCAGGCAGCTGAGTTTTTGAATTTCCCAGCTGCCAGTCACCAAGTCGGTCACTAGTGATGTGAGCATGCTTTGCTTGCTGACATCAGCCTCTCTCAGACCACCAGCGATAACCGGCATACTGAGAGAGGCAGCCGACGCGCGCAGCTTCAGTCCATCGTTCTGTGCAGACGCTATGGAACTTGCATAAGGAAATCATGCACATTCTGAACGAAGGGCAATTTGCGTATCCTACGCTACGTAATTTTCGTAGACGCCTAAAATATCTACAGGAACTGCCGGAGTTCAGAAGCCCTAAGCTGATGGGGACAAGCAGCACGCTGTGGGATAAAAGGTGAGTATTTAAAGCTATAATTTTTAAAATATATATTTAAAAAGCAAATTAAACAGAGGCTGCCAGCGGCTTCCGCCTAATTTAAGGGTGAAAAATTGGAAAGGAGGGGGGGTGATTATTTTTATTAGTGTCCTTTTTAAGCTTATCTTAAGTGGTTATAGTGACAGGAGCCTATTCCCATTTTCCAGAGCTGCCAACATAGGAAAAAAATTCTAGGGGCAATTTGCTGCACAGAATCAAGGGATTGAGGCACACACACCCTGTGAGACACAAACTGGCAGTCACTAAGTGACACACAGGCAGAGTTACACAGACTTTGACAGGAACATACACTGACAGACCCATATTGACAGAGACAGTGACAGACGCACTTACAGAGACAGACACTGTTAGAGGCAAACAGATACTAGCATGGTCATAGACATACTGAGAGACCTACAAAGAATCACAGACACAGAGAAACCTGGAAACACTGACAGTCACTTATATTGCCTGGGACAACATATCGACTCTTAACTGACATAAACTGGATGCGCTTAGCAAGTCTTGATTTTTGACACTTTCAGCACCGTGAGCATTATCAGACCGATGTTTCTGGTACATTTTCCTCCAGTTGTCCTGAAAACTAGGCGAAAGCCTATGGCTGATGGGTAACTGGTAAGATGATTGGAAGACCGTCAAATTGTGTGACTTGACACCTCTGCCATAGGCGATTTATCGATGTTTCAGTGCAGAGGCTACCATCTTGGAATTGCTTCGTAATTTTCCAAACACTGAGTAAACCATTACTGATAATGAAACACATGTGTCGTAAGCAGCCATTGTGCAGGAAACAGGAAGTGACTCTGAGCAGGAAACAGGAAGTGGCTCAATGTACAGGAAGTACGCTTATGTCTGTGAAATTTTTAAAACGTTTTGAGATTTTTACTAAAGCTGTTCAACAGATTAAAGAAATATGAAATTCCATTTGATAGTTCAGAGAATGTTTTTCGTCATAGTGCCTGATTAAGTATACCCCCCCCGACACCTCCTTTTGGGAGTGTAGCAGCGGTATAGCCACGCTGCCACTTAGTGGTGAATATGTTGAAAGGTACTTCCTAAAACCATTCTTCATTTGTCATTTAAGTATGTGTATCTTTTTTTACATAATATATTTATATAGTGAGATAATATAACATGATAGAGTCCTGCAAGTTTTTTGTTTGGCGTTACTGTTACAGGTGGATGCTCTGTGTTCCTGTGTTTGGCTTGAAGTCTTACAAAAGCACTAAATTACCCTGTTTCGGATTTCACTTTCTAGGTAAAGCTGCTGTTTTGAAATGCCTGTTGGATATCCACGCTATATTTCAAGAAAATGATCCGGCCTACATCCTTAACGACCTATATATTACAGACTACTGTGTCTGGATTCAGAAAGTCAAGTGAGTTGTGACTGCTTTTCTAATAAATGTGATGGGGGTATTGCTTCTGTGCTTCTAGTTTGCTATGAACTTTATTTCATTTTGCATCAGTTTAGTCCATTTTTGATCTTGGTAATAATAACAGACTTCCGAACTTCCATAGTTTTTTCAGTACAGTCCCTATTTTCCGGCCTTACCGTGCTGCCCCTGAATTCTTAATTTTTGTATATTGTTCTGGAAATTCCAATGAAGAATTCTCATTTAGAGCACTAAATTAATTCACGGCATGTTATGTGAATAGTGCCGCTGTCAGGGCTGCCAATCAGCTTGGTATTCCCTCATACTAGGCTGGTATGTTCCTTTTGTGGGCAGGCGATGTCCATAGCTGCAGCCCTGATAATGTTGCATGGGCAAAACACTAGTTTCAAGGTAAATAATTAAGATAATCCTAAAGCAAGCAGCGTTCTCTGTATTGTCTGATATAACGTCTTCTTAAAATGCGTCAGGTAACTACCCTTAAGTTGCTCAGTAATAAGGCTTTTAAACCTCCCTGGTGGTCTATTTATTTTGAAAATTCTAGTCTGAAAACGGTCTATATTTTTCTGCCCCCCTAGCGGCTTCCCGAGTGTGGCTCGGGGTTAAATTCCTATGTTGGAAGCGTTAACCCCGAGCAACACTCGGGATGCCGCTGGATACATCACCTCTCCCTGCGCTCCCTCGATGTCTACTCCGGCGATCACGACCTCATTACTTCCTGGTTTCCTCCTCGTGAGAAGGAATCCAGGAAGTATGAGGTCGCGATCGCCGGAGGAGACTGCAGAGATCAGCAAGGGAGCGCATGGAGAGTTGATGTATACAGCCAGAGTGTGTCTCGGGGTTACTGCTCTCAGCGGTGAAATTTAACCCCGAAACACACTCGGGAACACCGCCAGGGAGGTTAAGGCATGGATGTCAAACTCCAGCCCCTCCAGATGTTCACACAACAAGCCAACAATATAGGAAACAGCACTCTGCATAGTGGGTACAACCTGGGTGCGTGATCGAAGGACTCCTCAATACATTCAATAAGGAACAAACTGTAAAGATCACGTAACACCAGGATTATTCAGGAGATCTTTTATTCCACAAAAGTGGACCAGGCAACATTTCGAATCAATGTGAGTCTTTATCGCAAGGCCTCAAGAGCCGATGTTCAATCCAAATTTTTATCAGGAAATTAAACACCAGTAAACCCGCATCCCGTAGCCGTAAAAAAATGGCTGAGAATCATCTGAAAATGGTGTGAATGTCATTTTATACAGTATTTGGAAGTATTATGTCCTCATCTCATGGGGTCAAGTGTGGAGTTTCCCATTTGTGACATCATAGCAGCACTCAAAAAAAACTTCGGATTGGACTGGATGAAAGGGAATTTGGTCTAAAGCCTAGAAAAGTTTATTTTACGATGAGAACAGTAAAACTGTGGAATTCTCTGCCTGTTGAGGTGGTTGGGTCAGAGACTGTACTGCCTTTTAAACAACGACTGGATGACTTCCTGCAAAAACATAATATTAAGGGTTATAATATTTAATATGTGGGTAAAAGCTGGTTGATCCAGGGAGAAATCTGGCACCATTCTGGGGTCAAGAAGGAATTTTTCCCCAAGTATGATTCAATGCGAGTGCTTTAGACTGGGTTTTTTTGCCTTCTTTTGGATCAACTCGATGGACGCATGTCTTTTTTCAGCATATGTAACTATGTATCATCACACTATGGGCTCTATTACACTGTTTGCGCAAAAATGTTCGCGTGCGCAAAAACGCATTAACGCGAGGGGCAAAACCCTTTGTGCTGAACGTCGTATAACGGCGTTCGCGCATACGATGCGCGTTAATGTCTAACGCGAGTGACCCTGCTCGAACGCAAGTTCGTTTGCGCATCCCATACTTAACATTGTGAGCTCAAATGCGTTCGTGCGCTGGTATGCGGATGGTATTACAATCGATGCGCAACTTTTTACGAACGACGTTTGCGCGCATAAATTTAACGTCTTTTAAAAGCTGGTGGTAACTGCAAATCTGAACGTTCCGGCCAAAACACACCAGCACGAAAAAAAAAAAATACAGCACAGTATAGTTACGCATTCTACACATACGCAAACAATAAAATAGAGAGGTTGTGCGTGTTTTAATTTTTGCTGGAGCATATATACACAGATTGATATTGACAGGTGCAAAAACTGAACGGGAGACAATTGTGGTTCTTAATTCTGATTGTCTGAATCGTGTGAAAAAACCGTCTGCCCACCAATTTCTGCACGCAACGTTAATGCGCGTGCATTTTTGCACGTCTTTTTTACGCGTGATATTTTTTGACGGATGAAAAAATGCTCTCGGATCGTAATACCTGCTTTCATTTATGTGCGTTAACGTTTAACGCTGCGCGCCAAAAAAATTGCGATGCGCGGAGAATGTAATAGAGCTCTATGTATTTTGAAATATTTCGGACTCTGGAACTCCGGGTTATGGATACTCAACCTGTATGAGAGATATTGCTCTGACAGTAACCGTAATCTGTATGAGCAGACTTTTTTACGTATTAACTAGTTGTGTATTTTATGTTCATTCTTCAAAGAGTTCCATTTTTCATGCTCATGTCTGCAATCTCTCGTTTAATCCCAGCAACGACAGGAACACTTAAATTGCTGGAATGATGAAGTACAGACTGTGTTTCTTGGCCCGAGTGGTAATCTCTACAAAAACTGAAAAAAGTTTGAGGCCCAGTAATAATGTGTTATATACAGGTTGGGCTCCTGTTATCCAGAATTCTGAAAACTTACAGACTTAACTTCCTCTTCTCGTGCCTGGTCCTCCTCCATTCTTCATTGGCACTGCAATGTGGTCACCATGGATGCTTCGGGGAACACTGCAGCATCAGACATGCTGCACAACGCCTGCTCATTATGTCCCAGTGTGACTCACTCGTGTTGCGCAGTGTGTGCCAATATTGTTGGAAAGTGCTAGGGAATTGCAAAATTTAGATCAAAATGTCTGAATCTAAAATATTTTCCTCTAGAAATTCTCAGATCTCCAATAATGTTTGGCAGTTGCTTTAAGTAACGCAACCCGTCTCTTCAACGTCTGAAAGTATTTTTATTTAATTCATCCATCACGGTAATTAGAAATAGAAACATAAATCAAGCTTCTAGTGGGAGAGCGCCATTTGTCAGTTTTTCGAGTAAAATTGGAGCTGTTTCAATGTGGGGTTCTAATCACCTCCTTTCGGAAGAATAGCAGGGAGGAAAAAACAACAATATACTCTGGAAAAAAGAAAGAATTTGCAGGTATCTTATAATAAAGACCGCGCCGCCACCTTCCCTTCTGAATTGTATACGGGCCTCATTAATGAAACGTTGGATCCCAGTGCTGCAAGTATCAAAAACATCGTATGTGTGATCTGTGTAACTCCAGTGGAGGAGACGGGCTGCTCGGGGAAGCTTCGCTTTGTGCCGTCGAATGTCTGTTCTGCAAATTAACACGTCTGAGATCTGAGATGACACGAACCGCCAGACGCCGCAGCAGATTTCAGAGGGAACGGCAGTAACAGATTTCACGCGAAACAGTCACAATTGGGAAATGGCTGATTCTTTCACATTGCATAAATCTAAATGGAGCGCACGTAGACAAAAGCTCTCCCCGGGGGGGAAAAAAGAACGGAATGAGCGGCCCGCTCCTATAGCGGCGTCTCATCCAGGTGTCAGCCTCTGGCGCGGACTGTTGGCATATTAAGTATTGGCACAATTTGCTGCGTGAGAAAGCGGTTTTAATAGTTACACTAACCCGATGTATTGTGGTTCTTTTAGCTTGAAACCTAACCCAAAAGAGATCAGTGTTGGGGAAAAATGGATTACAGTTGCCTTCGTGTATGTCCTTTTTTGTCTAGAATAGATTTTTTTTGCCATTTTCCATTTCCCTTGACAAACCAACTGATAAAATGAAGTCACGTAGATCTTTTTAGGAATGTACTTTACTTCCGATTGAAAAATAAAACCCTGGAAAACCTCCGACTGGCAGCACTTAGGAGCGAGCGGTAGAATGCAAAACTAGAGATGATGCTTGCAAATGGTTGTGAACCTGTGGCTATCGCTGGCTGACGTGCTAGCACTATGTAGCAGCCAACAGATACTGCTCATTAGGGATCGACCGATTATCGGTTCTACCGATATTTTGGGATTTTTCAAGTATATCGGTATCGGTGTTCAGGCCCCCGATATTACCGATTTTTATTTATTTATTTATTTTCTTCTGCTTGCCGCTCCCCAGCGCGCTCGGTCACTGCGGCGCATGCGATGTGTTCTTGTTCCTTTGCAGGGGAAGCCGACCAATGAGGAGCTTACGCCGCCCACCACATGGTCATCGCGTCAGCAGCATATCCGGAAACCCTGCATGCAGATCTCGGAGAGAGCAGGGTAAGACCCGGTCACCGCCCTGAAAAAAGTTTACTGCATGTCTATCGGTTTTTAAATTAATTATTACAACCCAGGGTGTGCTGCTGAGTGTTCCGCTCCCTTTCACTAGCCCCACGCAGTCACTGTCTGTCACCCACTAACCAACCCCACTAGCTGCAGCAGCTCCCCCTCCTTCCTCGGCTACATCCATCTTTAAAGCCCCTTTGCTCCGGCGTCCATTGACTCCATCCATCATAAGCAGTTACGGCCCGGGACACAGCACTGCAAACCAGAGCTCAGCCTGACCTGAAGCCCCCTTAAACACAGCCCTGCCTGAAGTTCAACCTGCAGCAGGTGAATAAAAAACATTGGCCCAGAGCTGTGTGTGTGCACTCTCAGTCTGCACACACACAGCTGTGGGCCATTTTTTATTCACCTGCTGCAGGTTCAACTCCAGGGCTGTGTTTAAGGGGGCTTCAGGTCAGGCTGAGCTCTGGGTTGCAGTGCTGTGTCCCGGGTCGTAACTGCTCATTATGGATGGAGTCAGTGGACGGAGCAACGGGGCTTTAAAGATGGAGCTGAGGAAGGAGGGGGAGCTGCTGCAGCTAGTGGGGTTGTTTAGTGCCTGACTGTGTGGGGCTAGTGAAGGGAGCAGAGCACTCAGCAGCACACCCTGGTTGTAATTACTTAAAGGAACAGACAGCCAGCTAGCGATCTACACTTAAACCTACAGTAAACCTTTTTTTTCAGGCCGGTGACCGGGTCTTACCCTGCTCTCTCCGAGATCTGCATGCAGGGTCGGTCAACCCCCTAATTTAATGTTTAAAATATGAATAAACATGTTCAGTTTATACCAGATTTGTATGAAATTGTGTTATTTTTCAAAAATTTAAGCGCACAGAATATCGGCCCCTGATATCGGTTATCGGCCAGAGAGACGGCCGATTATCGGTATCGGCCTGGAAAAAACCATATCGGTCTATCCCTACTGCTCATTGGTCCAAATCTTTATACGCTTATATTTATGTGGGCCCAGTAAGTATACTTGATGCTGTATTATTATTATGTGTAACTAGAAATACTATACAACTACTAAAAAATTTCCCTTTAGCGTACTGGACTCCGCGCCTGCTCCGTAGCGGCTGCTAGGCTCCAGGATGCTCGGGGCAGCGCTAACGTGCCGTCACGAGCATCCCCTCCATGGAATCCATAGGACTCCATGGAGGCTTCTAATGCTTGGTCACATGATCTGCAGGATCTCGCCTCTCGAGAGGTCCTGCAGGTCGGTGGAGGGAGACTGGGGACTTTTTTCCCCCAGTCTCACTCTGCTTCCAGTGACCAGAAGTGGCGGATCCGGCGGCCAGAAGTGGCAGATCCGGCGGCTGTTCTCGCCGCTGCATGAGAGGTGAGTATTTGATTTTTTATTTTTTTTTTGGGAGAGGGGTTCCAGCTGCTGCTATCTGATTCTGCAGAAGCTCTAAGCTGTAGCAAACTTTAAGTTGGCGACAGAGGTTAGTAATTAGCGTTAGGACTAGCGCTAATTACTGTTTGCTTTCACTTTGCGCTCCCCATGTTAAGCATAGGGAGAGCAAAGTATAGTAGGATCACTCTTAAAAGCGCCAATACCGATTCGTTAACGGGTTTTTTAACCCATCAGCGATTGGGAGGTGATCTTTGTGGCATGCTATGTGAGCGCTACCGTTAAGGAGGTGTTAGGGCCCCTAGTATGCTTCTTCTCTAGCTCAAGATCAGAATGAAATTGAGTCTGTATGATTTTATTAGCCCTTTATTATTATTACTATGTAAAATGTTAGTACTTTCCATCAATTTTCAAGATTTTATTTTTAAGCACAGCACACTATTAAAAATCTGTATATCCTAGTTTGTAAATATATTGGACCAATTCTTGTCAGGTTGACTTTTCCTTCGATGTCTCCTCACACAAATGGATACTAAATTAATGAAAAGGGTAAAATCGAACTGTATACTGTGCATTGATCATAAGATTAATGATTAATGTGGTATCCTGTTCCTTGAAGGAGATATTATATACGGCTTCTTGCCTGTTTCCTGTGCCAGGGCACTGCCATTTTCCTCCTCTTGTGGGCGGCACACAGTGAGAACAATGGCTGGTAAAAAACAAGGCCTGTTCGTCGACAGTCAATCATCTGCCTGGAGTGACGAGAAGACTGTCCTGTATGATGGTTCTTCTGCTCTTTGCTATCACTCACTCCATTAGCGTGCCAGTGGAAGTTAGTGAAAACAATTGTGTGTGTATATATATATATATATATATATATATTAGAAAGAAATGGTCAATTTACTATATATAGTGTTGGCACAATAAAGCTATCACACTTATAAAATGAGCCCAGTATATGTTGGGTGCGAGATTACAGCTTCACTTTAAGGATTCCATGGGACACACGTCCGCTTCTGCAGAATCAGTCAGCGCCCCCAGATTCGAAACTCCCCTTTCATCCCGTGGTGTGAATGGTGGCCCGATCCAACGCTTCTGGCTGCCAGGAGCAGAGTGAGACGGGGGACAGATAAGCTCCGGTATCACTCCGCAACCATGCACGATCTCGCAAGCGCGAGATCGTTCAGTTCACGTTGCCTGGCAGCACAACCATCCATGGAGCCCTATGGACTCCAGGAGGTGATATTCGTGACGCGTTAGTACTTGTCACGTCCAGCGGCGAAGTTCTGACCCGGCACTCAGCAGCGCCGTCCTTGCTGGCCGGGCTCCGAGTGATATGCACATGGTTGGCCAAGGGGCGGGGTTCAGCCTGATGAGGTGGCGCCGACGAGTTTAAAATCTGATTGCCCTGACATGGTTCAATATCCCTCAGTGCTTTGTGCGATTTTGGTTTACGTGTATGACTCTGGCTATCCGTGACGAATCCACTCTGTATACCGCCTCGGCTATTCCTGACAACCCTGCTCTGTATACCGCCTCGGCTATTCCTGACAACCCTGCTCTGTGTACCGACTCGGCTATTTCTAATGACCATGCTCGAGCCATCTCTCCCGGTTATGAGATCCCTGTTACCAGAATATGAAGATATACTTAGTCAGGGTATCTGTTAACCCTTGCTTGGGTGCTTAACGATCTGTTCCTTGAAGATAGTTAGCGTTACTGACCATCAAAGGATCGGAGGGGTAGATAGTATTCTGTGTACAGGGACCAGCATCATAGACCCAAGGGGGATCCATTACAGTACTGACGTAAGAATCCAAGGTCTTGGACTGGGGTCAGACGAGCGCACTGTGCGCCCGTACTGATGTGTCTTCCGGCGTCTGTCACAGCGTTGTGACGCTGCGACAGGGCCGGCCACACACTGTTGCGCACTCAAGAATTACGAGCCTGACAAGCGGCCGTGCTGCGTCTGTGCAGCAAGCCTCACCGTCAAAGCACTAGGATGCACGTTGACAGGGCTGCAAAGCGCGATACTCCATAGGAGGATTGGGCCTTGCAGTACTGAGCACATTAACTGCGCTCAGCAAGGTGGCCAGACGGGCGTCGAGTGGAAGGAATGTCCACTCTCACAGACGTTCTTTCTGCTCTTACTACCGCTCGTCTGACCCTAGCCTTAACGCTGCATTACAGAGCAGGGTGCTGGTTCGACTGCCCCGTAATATGGTGCTAAAACGCGGACGCTAAGGGGAAACCTGTAGGAGCAGGTTTTCAATCTTGGTGTCCCTGTTTTAACAGAAACTATCAGGGTTATTCAAAGAGATCCGAATGGCTGGAGAAAGGTAACCGAACGCTGATTTTCAGCGTTCGGTTACCTTTCTTGGCCATTCGGCTATCCAGAGAGCAGGCAATTCGCCAAATCCTGGCGCATTGCCTGAACATACGATGCCTGTTCGGTGCCTGTTCGAGGGCAGTGAAATCCCCATGAAAAAGCAATGCTTCGGCTATTCAGAGAACACAAACAAGCAGTGAAAGGTTCCCGAAATGCCCTGCCATTCGGTGGTTTAATTCGACAGGATTATTCAGGAGAATCCCATAGGCTTCAATGTTAAAAATATTCCGGTTTTAATTCAATATCTAATAAACCGTTCATTATAAAATTCTGCAGTAAAGAGTCTCTTTATAGATTTTTTTTTTTAGGATATTTTAAGCATTTTTCATGATTTTTTTTTTTTTTTTTTAATATTATTTTTTTAAGTTTACTTATTTTTTCAGTTTTCAGCCCTTTTTATTATCATTCCCTGGACCTCATATGTAAATTTCAGACATTTTCGCTCAGTAGATTCTTTGCAAACAGCGTTTCACTTTTCAAACATTGAATCAAACTGTTTTCATAATTTATTCACCTCCTTCGTCTGCGGTGTCGGCTTTTTCCGGCGGCTTCGCTGTGTGATCGGCTCCTGCTCGGGTTTTTCGGCAGGTTAATACAGATGTTTTTGCGGGTTTTCGGCGTGCATTCGCCGGGTTTTGCGGTTAGTTTTCGTCGGGTTTGCGGCAGCCTTTACCTGCAATTCGAGGACCCTGTGGTGCTTGCTGAATACACCGCAGGGTCACCGAAATGGGATCGGCAAAAGGAACCGAATTGAAGAGAACGAAAAGTCACCGAACGTGCGGTGACTTTTCTATTCTCTTTGAATTACCCTGTCATTTTTTTAATATTTTTTTTTGTCTTTTTAAAAAGAAAAAATATTTTTTTATTCGTCTATTAATGTATTATCAACAGGGCATATTAAATTTAAACCAATATAAGTAGTCTGTAAGGATTGATTTAAGTCATGGTTTTCTTTGAAGAGACTCCTCCTTACTGGTTGTTAAATTCATATTTCCAACCAGACTAAGGTTTAATTTTTCTGAACAATAACTTTTCAGAGTAGTAGAAGAATTAAAACACATAATTACTCAGAAAGTTACGTTCTCTTTTAGCAACTGGCCCCTCCTTCCTCACGCTTAGCTCCTTGTGCAGATCTATTCTACTTTTTTGGAGTTTAGCATTTAAAATGTACGGTGGTTATACTGTGCGCATAAATTTACAACATAACAATGGGATTAAGGTTTTTCCTGATCTCTTCAGATTTATTGTGTTTGCCGTTAACTTGTGCAAACAGACTCAGTTATAAGAACTGCAAATCCAAGCATCTGTGATATTCTAGACAAAGTGTCCAAAATAAGCATGGAATTAATGCAAATAATTCTCAGTTTTACACACATTGTGATTATTTATATAATCATATGTTTTCCTTGAAAAGCAGTAAGTTAAACAAGAAAAGGCTTTTTTTTTAAATTTTATTTTTTAAAATTAATTTAAGCCCAATTATCGGTATTATTTTGTAAAAATGTGTATCGTTCCCAGTCGGAGTTGCCCATTTAAACATCTATTTACATTCTATTTAGAATCTTCTCTACTTCGGTTGTTTTGTAGTGTAATCCACATTCCAGGATGACCTTTGTACAGTGCTACGGAACTTGTTGGCGCTTTATAATGCGTGTAACTGGAACTTCTGTTGGAGAAATAATAAATTTAAGGAAAGTAATAACAGCATGCTACAGATTAGTATAGCCACCTATATATCTATAAACAATATCAGACAATAGCGAGGTTTAAAATTGGAATTCTATTGTGACCGGTGCTCTTGGAATATATCCAGCCATGGGAATCCGCGTCTCTGTATCGCCCCCATCTTTTGTATGCAATTGAAATCCTTTAGTGCGCATCAAACCGCTCTCCAATACAGCACTCGAAGGGTCACATTCTTGCCTTCCCCATAGTATTTAAATTCACATTATGCGCTGCGCCTGCCTGCCTACTTACGCATAGATGTTATTTTCCCTCTACACAGATAAGAGGATTTTCTAGAGAAACCACTAAACCGGAACAGCACCTACAGCACTGATTTCATTGTCAATTGAATGCTTCTCAGCACCGTAAGGAAAGGAACAGCAGGTGGTAGCATGTGTGCGAGACAGCCAGGTCTTACCAGATGGAAAATTGCATGTTTAACCCCTGAGGTCAAAGCCTAATGTCATCACTTCATTTCTTCCTCCCGCTAAGTGAGCTTATTAAAGAGCCTGCCGCCTCTGCCGCTTCTCCGGCGATAAAACAATCAAAGGGAGACTGTGTGCTTTCCTGGTTACCTTTTATACCAATGCTTGTTTTTTTTTTTTTTTTTTTTTAAGGGCGAGTGAACGTAGAAGTTGTTTTAATTTATTTTGGTATGGTCCTGGTTTAGAATAAGATGGATGCATGCGATGTGTTTTTGTCGAAAGTGACAAGATTTGGTTAGTGACTGTGAGGAGTAAAGGCGAGGTTAGAGTCAAAGATGACACCAAGACTGCGAGCCTATTATTATTAATTATTATTATTATTATTTTCATCATTTTATATAGCGCCAACAGTTTCCGCAGCGCTTTACAATAACCAAAGGGAACGAGATACATATAATCGGACATAAGAAGGAAACAAAAGGTGTAGAGGGCCCTGCTCATAGGAGTTTGCAATCTAGAGGGATTGGGGTTGAGGAAGACCAGAGAATTTTACTCGATAGCAGGATCCTTAGTGCCAGTGGTTTGGGAATGCTGGGGCCATAGACGCAGCTTTAATTAAGTGTGAGCAGGTGAACAGAGGGAGAAGTTGCATCAGTGATGTGGTACGCTGATCTGAAGAGATGGGTTTTGAAGGATTTCTTGAAGGCCTGAAGGTCAGGGGAGAGTTTGATAGGGCGAGGCAGGTCATTCCACAGGACTGGTGCTGCCCTTGAGGTCTTGGAGGCGAGAGTTGGTTGTGCGCATGTAGACCGATGACAGGTGTAGATCACCTGCTGAACGGAGTTGTCTAGATGGGATGTGCTTGCAGAGTAACGAAGACATGTAGGGTGGGGTTGAGTTATTTAGTGATTTGAACGTGAGCATCAGTATTTTAAACTGTATCCTGAAATGTACAGGAAGCCAATGGTGCGAGTTGCAGTAGTCAAGTTGTGAAATGACAAGAGCATGAACCAGCACTTTTGCGGAATCTTGTGTCAGAAAGGGACGGACAAGGGCAATGTTTTTGAGTTGAAAGTAACAGGATTTAGTCACTGGCTGGAGGTGGGAAGAGCACGTTAGGTCAGAGTCAAAAGTGACACCAAGGCAGCGAGCTTGGGGTGTTGGGCTAATGGGCGTTCCATTTACTTGTAGAGAGATAGGTGGTATTGGGTTCTTCTTGGAGGGAGGGATGACGAGAATTTCAGTTTTGGCAAGATTGAGTCTAAGGAAGCAGGAAGCCATCCAACTTGAGACGGCGGAGAGACGGTCAGTGACTCAATCCAGGAGCGCTGGAGAGAGATCAGGGGTGGAGAGGTATATTTGAGTGTCATCAGCGTATAGGTGGTACTGGAATCCAAAGGAGCTGATCAGTTTTCCTAGAGAGGCCGTGTAGACTGAAAAAAGTAGAGGGTCCAGTACTGACCCTTGGGGCACCCCAACAGAGACAGGCTGACGTAATGGAAACCCCATTCACCTGAAAGGAGGCAAGTGCAGGAGGTTCAGATGGAGAGACTAGACAAGGATTTCAGTTTTGCAGAGGTTGAGCTTTGAAGAGAATACTCAATAAAAATAGAGCCCTTTTTTGCGCTTACATAATTGGGCAGATTCTGCTGTATTTTTTTAAAATTTTTACCTTTTTGCAATTTTACTCGCCTTTTGTCCCTCGGCTTGCAGGTCCTCCTCTTCAGTTGAGGGACTACCGAATCCGCAAGCCCCTGCAGCTTTGCTATGCAATTTGCGTGACTATGCAAATTTCGTAATCTAGGATCCAACACTTGCATATCACTCGGGCCTTGCGTACGCACACAATTCTGTAACACTCGCGCAGAACAATGGAATGCATATAACCGATCCATCGGCTGCCGCTGAGAACATGCTCTCTGCATGCTGATGATATTAGTGACCGATCTGATGACCGGCAGCCAGGAAATTCAAAATCGCGGCTACTGGTGACACTGGGTGGGTGCAGGAAACTTCTACACCTCAGCCAGCATTTTAACCAAATCAGGACAAGCCTGTCTCCTCCTGGCCACTTAAAAAAGCTAAAGTTGTCAGGGTGAGTAGAGTGGTCCATAAAGAAATGAGTGGTCGTCCTGACAACAGACTGTGAAACGATCGAACACTGGGGTAGAAAGCTCAGGAGAGATACATCTGGGTGTCACCAGCATAGAGGTGATATTTCAAACTGGGGAACACACCCTCAAGCAGGACACGGGCTGCAGTCATCTCAATATGTAAAGAAAACACATTCTAAAGCGCATAATGGGTGCCTGGGAAAAAAAACCTTTAGTGTGTGATCATACGTAGCCTATAATATTAGAAACAAAGCCCTTTGGCACAGATAAATGTGGAGACAATGGTTATTTGACCATGTTGGTGCCTGATATAATTGGTGACACCTACAATACAGTTTTTCGGTTTATACAGTATAACCAGAGGTTTTTGGTGCATTAATAAAGTGCGAGCTGGTTAAGTGCTTCATAAAAATGTTATTTAGCAATTTCACTTATCCTCTGAGGTATCGGCTCTAAAGGTTATTCCATATCCAGATCGTGTTGTGTATCCAGCTAAAGGTATATGAGGACAGTATATTCCAAAAAAAGAAAGCGAAAAGAGAAAAATAGTGTAATATTGCCAATTAGATTATACGTGTTATAAGTTTGTATGGATATGGTAATAGATGGATATAGTATCCCACTCACAAGCAAGGAGCCCTTATGTCAGCTCCGTGGGTTAAGTAGCATGTCCGCTTATAGAGGGAGTGACACCGTTCACTCTTTCTGAAGGTGTATCCTGGTTTCCGTCATAGACAAGATCGTAGAGACAGCTCCATAGTGCGGTTTGTCCATGCATCCTTTAGGCTTATATATTAATGTTGAAAATTTGCGCTCCTCTGCTTAAGAGCCCCAGACACCAGCTCTAGTGTTGTGCGCCTTGGCAAATTTTATAGGGTATTGCCCACTCTGGCCGTGGATGCCCTTTATAGACCATATCCTATAACTATTTGCCGAGGCACAGAACACTAAAGCCGGTGTCTGGGGCTCTAAACCAGGTGAGCGCAAATTTTCGACTTTAATATATAAGCCTAAAAGGATGCATGTACATACCGCACTGTGACGCTGCCTCTACTTAACCAGCTTGCACTTTATGCACCAATATCCTCTTGTTATACTGTTTAAACCGAAACACTGTATTCTATGTGTCACCAAATCCGGCACCAACGTGGTCAAATAACCATTGTCTCCACATTTATCTGTGCCAATGGGATTTGTTTCGAATAGTATATGCTACGTATGATCACACACTGTAATTTTTATTTTCCTGGCACCCATTTTGCGCTTTAGAGTGTTTTCTTTAAGTTCGTCAATTTCCTGACTGAGTGTTTTGGGGTTTGACTCCGCCAACACATTCCCCTATAAGCTGCATTCGTTGTTACCACTATTGTATCTGTCTTTTGCGCTCCAGGTCTCAGGCGTTTGTGTATTCTCTCAAGTCACCTCAATATGCTTATCAATGCCAGCAGGGGGAGCAGTTGGACAGCCAAATGAAGGTTTCTCCCGCTCTCTGCTGTCACTCAAACGCAGGCTTTGCTGTCTGGTATCTCTTCCTAACACCTATAGATTAAAATAAGAGAATCAGCATGGGATATGTTCACTTATTACCACTAACATTTTATTAATTTAGTGCAGATACATGTTTATTAGATGGTGCTTGTCCGGTAAATACATGTTATAATAGAAATAGGAGTTAAAGACAACATTAAATCTTAAATATTCACTTCAAATCCCTCCAACTGCCCATAGACCCCCATCCTCTCTGTGCAGACAGTGCATTGATCATCTGACTGTTGTTTCTGTCCTGCATGATCCTCGTCGTGACAATCCATTGGTGTAATTTGCTAATTTATCTATCGTCGGGGTAATGATCCAAAGCCTGGTATTAAAAATTATCCTAGTCAGCATCCATTAACCACAAATCTCGAGTTATTACCCGGAAATAAATTTGGTAGGACTAATCTGCCAAGCGGGTGAATTTCCGAAGCTCTAGAATCTCACGACACAAATATAGGAAAAATAATATAAATCATTTAGTGGTATACTATTGGGATGTTCACTTGCTGGTCTGTACGGTAAAATGCAGACTGTGTTCATCCACACCCTTTGTATGCCAGGGCTGTGAAACGCGTTGGAGATCAAAATTATTTTTAATTTTGTTTTTTATATATTTTTTCGTGTGGACATTTGATTTGTTTTATTATAAATTGTGCTTGTAACATTTTGAAGCATGCAGGGTGTTTTGAGGCCCCCCCCCCCCAAAATGTATGGTAAGACTAGACAGATACAGGTGGAAGGTGTCTGTGATAAAGTTTGTGATTGACAATATTTGCTTGGGAGTTAGTACTTCGAGCAGGTTTAAGTCAACCAGTGGGGATTTCCGAAAGTATTTTATACAAAGAGAAATTTATCTTGTTAAATTTGGCGCAGCGTAGATCAAGTTACACGCTCACGAACGAATTTTAGGGAAATTTGTAACATCAGCCAATGCCACAGTTATCACAGTGATTGGCTGCTTTTGTTTATGCTTCATAACGAAAATATTTTTCTAAGAAAGATTTGGTTTCTGTTTTTGCCAAAGTCTAAAAAACATAGGGCAGTATTACATACCCTCTAAAACAGTACAGTGCTGCGGAATATACTGGCGCTTTATAAATAAAGAATAATAATAATAACAAGGACACTAAGGCTGGGCGTCCGCTGGATCCGTAGTCGCACGACCGACTTGGTCGTCAGACTTGGAATGATATCGGTCGTGCGACTTGGTCTGACGAGGGTCGTCCACTGCATCAGACTAGCGATCAGCGACTTTGGACAACTATGGACCCAAAAAACAACAGTTTATTCTGGTTTTCTTTTTTTCTGAAACTATTGCATAGTGCATTCTGCTTTTGGAATCACTGCAGTCTGTGTGCAAATATGGATATGGAGGAGCTGGATGCGCTGCTATGGGGAGAGGGAAAAGGAGGGGGCTTGCCCAGGCTCCAGAAATAGCATTTTTTTTTAAATATATATATTTTTAACCCTTTCACTGCTGAGAACGTGTGGGGGAACGTCCTCTTTGACGCCTAAGGAAAGATAGGTGTGCAGATAGGGGGTTCCTTTGAACCCCCGATATCTCCCAGCTAGCAGGGTCATGTTTGGTATCATTAGAAAGGCCAGAGCATGACTTTTCCAATGATGCCAAACATGACCATGTTTAAAGTAAAGATAAAAAATATAATAAAAATAATAATAATAATAATAATAAGAAAAACACGACGTGAAATGGCTCAGCAGTGAAGGGGTTAATGAAAAGTCAGAGTGCTATACAAAAGTGACAAAAACAGAAGATGAGTGATACATCAAATGAGCACAATACTTTCCAAGCTTTTACAATCAAATCAGGGGGAGAGGGAAAAGGAGGGGGCTTGCCCAGGCTCCAGAAATAGCATTTTTGACTCCCCTAATTAGCTTCTCTGAATCCATCTTTTTCTTCCCTGATCGGCTGTCTGAGTTGTAATTGCGATATTTCTAGAATTCTAGAATTGAAGCACACTTCAAAAATCGCAGGAAGTCTGATGTCGCAAGTCTGACGCAATGGACGACGGTACATTGACAATAATGTTGTTGGATTAGTCTGACGACACGGACGACTTTGTGCGATGTCGTTGTCGCACGAATACAGATCCAGTGGACGCCCAGCCTAAGGAGGAATACCTGCACCTGCAGGCTTCTCCTTAGCGTCCCTGTTTTAGCTTCATTTTACAGGGCAGACGCTAATCCAGCAGCCTGCCCCGTAATGCACCACTAAGCCAGAGGATACCCGAGGCAGCGCGAAGCGCCGCAGTGAGCATCCCCTCTATGGAGTCCATAGGACTCCAATGAGGCTGTGACTGATGGGTCACATGACCTGCAGGATCTCGCCTCTCGTGAGATCCTGCAGGTTGGCAGAGTGATTCGCGGAGGGAGACTGGGGACTTTTCCCCCTCCAGTCTCACTCTGCTCCCGGAGGCCAGAAGTGGTGGATTGGGCCGTGTTCTCGGAGAGGTGAGTATGTGATTTTTGGGGGGGAATTTGTAGCTGGGTATAACGGATTCTGTTGAAGCGGATTCCGTAAACACCAGCTCCAAGCTTTGGTTAACTTTTCAGTTCATGTCAGCGACCGCTCGCAGGGAGAGGGACGGCCGGCGGCGCTGCTCCCAGATTCTGGTGCTGATTGCACCTCCATTGGTGGCATGCCAGGGCCCGGTCGCAACTGCAACCATGGTACTTCCGCCACTGCACTGAACATTTGCAGAAATCTATATCTCTTACGTAAAAACATAAATACAAATACTTATTTTTAACCCCATCGAAACCAAGTGATTTTCCAAAAACCATTGTCAGGAATCAGTGTTTTTTTTTAAAAAAAAAAAATCATGTTTAATTAATTGTACAGTAAGTAATTGGGCATATTCCCAGTGTATTTATTACTGTACTAATATATTTGGCCAGTAGAATTTAATTTGCTTTTGAGCTGCAGATCGAGATCTCTCTATAGCGGGCATCAGATGGTGCCTTTGCAGCCCGAGATATCGCGATCTCAGTAGTGAAGGGGTTAAAGCTGTCATTTCCCACACACACATATTTATCACAGTTTAACATCACATCATTTATCTGGTTGCCAAATCTGCCCTGTTTTCCTGAGCACGTATTGCTCCTTCATTCACAGGGGGAGCCAGGGAAGGATCTGCCATGTAACATTTAGACATTGCAGAAGGCAAATCAATTGCCTCATCAAGGCAGTTCATTGTGGAACCATCATGATTAATGGATGGGTTTCAAACATGCACGTAATGTAATGTAGGGCATCATTTTCAACACACTGCCCATGAAGATCATGGTGTGCATATATACAGTTGTGTTCAAAATTATTCAACCCCCAATGCTGTAAAGGGTTTTAGGGAATTTAGTGTACATTTGTAATTGTATTCAGAATGAAATCCTACAAGGACTTTTTAAAGAACCATATGCAACTAAAATGACATCAATTGGTTTTGTAATACAGTAGTAAATGTTTCTTTTGTGAATTCTTCATTGACACAATTATTCAACCCCTTAAAGACTACCACTCTGAAGAACAGAGGTTCATTCAAGTGTTTTCAATCAGGTATTGAAAACACCTGTGGATGTCACGGAGCAGCAATAAAGCATAATAAGCACCAATTAGGCAGCTTTAAAATGACTGTGATACTCAGCTCCTTCTAGACATTTACTGGTGTGGTTACAAACCTGGTGAAGTCAAGAGAATGGTCCAGGAAAACAAGAGAAGAGGTGATTACTCTTCACAGGAAGGGCAATGGCTATAAGAAGATTGCAAAGATGTTAAACATACCAAGAGAGACCATAGGAAGCAACATTCGCAAATTCAAGGCAAAGGGCACTGTTGAAACGCTACCTGGTCGTGGCAGAAAGAAGATGCTGACTTCGACTGCTGTGCGCTACCTGAAGCGTTGAGTGGAGAAAAGTCCCCGTGTGACTGCTGAGGAACTGAGAAAAGATTTGTCAGATGTGGGTACTGAAGTTTCAGCTCAGACAATACGGCGCACACTGCATAATGAAGGCCTCCATGCCAGAACTCCCAGGCGCACCCCATTGCTGTCTCCAAAGAATAAGAAGAGTCGACTGCAGTATGCCAAAAGTCATGTGGACAAACCACAGAAGTTTTTTTTTTTTAAACGTGAAGCATAGCTTGACACAAGTGTCTTGCAGCGATCTACGGGTATCTTCGCCCATTCGTCATGGGCAAAAGCCTCCAGTTCAGTCACATTCTTAGGCTTGCGCACTGCAACTGCTTTCTTTAAGTCCCACCAGAGGTTCTCAATCGGATTTAAGTCAGGTGACTGCGATGGCCACTCCAAAATGTTCCAGCCTTTAATCTGCAACCATGCTCTAGTGGACTTGGAGGTATGCTTGGGATCATTGTCCTGTTGAAAGGTCCAACGTCTCCCAAGCCTCAGGTTTGTGACGGACTGCATCACATTGTCATCCAATATCTCCTGGTACTGAAGAGAATTCATGGTACCTTGCACACGCTGAAGCTTCCCTGTACCTGCAGAAGCAAAACAGCCCCAAAGCATGATTGACCCCCCCCCCCCCGCCATGCTTCACAGTAGGCAAGGTGTTCTTTTCTTCATAGACCTTGTTCTTCCTCCTCCAAACACAGCGTTGATCCATGGGCCCAAACAGTTCTAATTTTGTTTCATCAGTCCACAGAACACTATCCCAATATCCCAAAACTTCTGTGGTTTGTCCACATGACTTTTGGCATACTGCAGTCGACTCTTCTTATTCTTTGGAGACAGCAATGGGGTGCGCCTGGGAGTTCTGGCATGGAGGCCTTCATTACGCAGTGTGTGCCGTATTGTCTGAGCTGAAACTTCAGTACCCACATCTGACAAATCTTTTCTCAGTTCCTCAGCAGTCACACGGGGACTTTTCTCCACTCTACGCTCCAGGTAGCGCACAGCAGTCGAAGTCAGCATCTTCTTTCTGCCACGACCAGGTAGCGTTTCAACAGTGCCCTTTGCCTTGAATTTGCGAATGATGCTTCCTATGGTCTCTCTTGGTATGTTTAACATCTTTGCAATCTTCTTATAGCCATTGCCCTTCCTGTGAAGAGTAATCACCTCTTCTCTTGTCTTCCTGGACCATTCTCTTGACTTCACCATGTTTGTAACCACACCAGTAAATGTCTAGAAGGAGCTGAGTATCACAGTCATTTTAAAGCTGCCTAATTGGTGCTTATTATGCTTTATTGCTGCTCCGTGACATCCACAGGTGTTTTCAATACCTGATTGAAAACACTTGAATGAACCTCTGTTCTTCAGAGTGGTAGTCTTTAAGGGGTTGAATAATTGTGTCAATGAAGAATTCACAAAAGAAACATTTACTACTGTATTACAAAACCAATTGATGTCATTTTAGTTGCATATGGTTCTTTAAAAAGTCCTTGTAGGATTTCATTCTGAATACAATGACAAATGTACACTAAATTCCCTAAAACCCTTTACAGCATTGGGGGATGAATAATTTTGAACACAACTGTATATTACATAAAAACATGGAAAATCAGCAAATCTCATTCTCCCTAATATTATAGAATTCCTTTATGTCCTTTTCCGTTTTCACACACGTAATTCAACAATCCAAATTTTAAATAACATTATATACCTTTTTAGACATGATGAATTCTCTCGTGTTTTCTGCAGTTAGCTTCAGTGAATCTTTACGGAGTGATAGCAGAAAATTTACTTCCCTGGCTTTCTGATTTACAGGGCCTCTGTGGAGTTACAAGCCAGGATTTGTTTCCGTGCTCTAAGGAAAATAAATTAACTTGTATTCTAAGTGGTCAATAAGTGCTTGCAAGAGGTCTGTTAATTAATGTAGATCATCTGACGAAGATCAGCAATCCACTTGCCCCTCTATGTTGAATGGTAAGCCAGTTGACACTCATGCTCAACTCTGCTGGGTACTTTTACACATTGTATTCTTTGTATACACTTGTTAACCCCCCCTTTTTTATTTTACTCAACTTCGAACCAATGGCATGCAGCCTCGACTCCGGGTCCGTTCATGACCTGCTGCACAGGCTTCCTGTCACATGACCTTAGGCCGAGGTCACATGAGTGTGTAAGGAACGTCTGTGAGAACAGCCGTTCTTTCCGCTTTTATGTCAGTGTGCTCAGCCCTACAAAATGCAAGCGTCCTTTTGGAGTATTGCGCTTTGTAAGCCCGTCCAATGTTACACCGTGAGGCCCTCCCATTCGAGACATCATAGCACTACGAAAGACTCTGGAAGGGAGGTCACTGTGGACGTACTTGCAGGGTTATTCAGAGAGAGGTGAAAACCAGGAGAATGACCAGAGAAGTGAAACTTCTAGGTCAAAATAGTGATTTGGAAAGTGAGATAAATGGGAGAATGTTTCTGGTTTGGCTATTTTGACCTGGAATTTTCACTTCTCCAGTCATTCTCCTGGTTTTTACCTCCCTCTGAATAACCCTGCCAGTGCGCTCGTGTGACCCCGGCCTTAGGACGGCTGAACGTTCAAGCAAGTGTCCAGCCAATCCAATGGCTCTCTGTCGAAGCACATTCAGAGCTATTGGTGGGGGCTGGGTCCCCAAGTCCAGGAACCAGAGACCATCACTCTATCTCATATTCTGGGTGAGACGAGAGAGGAATGAGGGCACTCCTCTCACTGCGAACACTTAAATGGAAACACTCTGCACAATTAATGTAATTTAAGTGATTCCACACTGGCAAAATCACTTGACATTAGCAAAAGGTACATGATATTGGAAAACCCATCTGAGCCCACTGAGTAGAGTGGGAATGCCTCTTCTCGTGATTGTCAATTGGACACTGAGAACAAATAGCACCTTTCCACCAGTCTCGCATGCGCTCGTGAGATCACATTATTGCTTAACTACCTAGGGACTTTGGTAATGAGTAGCAGCAGCTGGGCTGCTAATAAGTTGTTATAGTGCATGAAGAGCTCTTTTAAACACATTTAGCGTCCCCTATACTTGGTGTCACAGCTTCCCCTGCGCATACTGTATTTTGCCAATCTTGCATCTTGTGAGTTTTCATGAATGTATGAGTTTCTGTCTGTGTGCTGGAGGGGTGCCTGCTTAACCTTCTTCAATGCATGGCTAATCATCACCAACGTGAAGTTCTTACCTGCTGCTTTGTACACACTAGGAAATTGCTTTGTTTTTAAAACTAACGGGGTTATTCAAAGAGAGCAGAATTGCCTGTGAGTTTCCCCATACGGTGCAATTTCGTGGCCATTCCGCTATTCAAAAAGTTGTCATTGATAGAGAAGTAATGGTTAATCTATTCAGAGAACACGATCAACACTCACATGTCAGTGAAATGCCCTAATTTTCAGTGGTTTCATTTGACAAGTTTAATCAGGCAAATCCCAGAGGTTTCAGTGTAAAAAATATTCCCCATTTTTATTATTTATTCAACTGTTTATTCTGTACACTTGCAGCAAAATGGCTCTTTATTTTTAGCCTTTTTGGCTATTTTTTTATTTTATTTTAAAAATAAATTTTTAATTTTTTTTTTTCTGTAACGGCCTTGAGGCTAATGTCAGATGAACGTATTCTGAGCGTACTCTGCGTGCGTGCATAACGGACAGACGTACTGATGGAAGATACTGTAGACACCACACGGTCTGTGTTTTTTTGACGGACGTAGAAAAAAGGAACTATGGGAAATAAAATTAATATGAAAAATGATAAAGATATGAAAAGCCATTGTTTGTGTCAAAGTGCTGGACATCGCAAATGCGCTGCGTCTGACATCTCACTCAGAACGCTACGCGGACATTGCGCACTCTGCGCGTTAGTCTAGCTGTTTTACGTTCTTGCCTAACTTGTGTCCATGTGCGTGCGCAGTTCAGTGTGCACGTACTTCATCTGTGGGTCTATATTGCTCATGATTCTATACTACGACGGACGTTAAACTGTGCAGCAACACGGACGTGATAACTGCATTCGTCTGACGCCAGCCTAAATGTGTAGTTTTTTTTTTTGCAAACACCTTTGAAAAGATGATTTTTTTTTAATTGTTATTTTTACCCCATTCATCGGCTTGTCGGCGCTCTGTTCGGCGGGTCGTCGGCTTTTTTTCAGATCAATTTGGCGGCTTTTCGTATGGATTTTCAGTGTTTTTTCGGATGCATTCGCGGGCTTGTGCCCTGCACTTACGGGACCCTGCGGTGAATGCTGAATTCACCACAGGGTCGGCGAATCGGACTAGCCGAAGTGCTGTGAACAGGAGAGCACTGAAATGTCGGTGACATTCCGGTGCTCTCTGAATAACTCTGTTAGAGAAAAATAGAAATGTAACAATACACATTTTTTTTTTGTCCATAGTTCTGAGATGTTCCAATATATGCTTCGCTACTCTTTATACACCATTTGTTCATCCACTGCCATTCTCCTGATGGCACATACGCATTTCCTGTGATGCTCCTATCTTTCTTTTCCATTTAAAGTCAACATAAATCTATTTATGTAGTAACACTTGTCAGCAACTATATTGTTTACGGTAACGTTGCACAGATATCTAGCCCTAGTAGTAGATTAGGATTTTATTTAGTAGCCACTAAATATTAAGTAGTGTATTTAGTAGTTTACTGTTGTTGCAATAACGATAAATTCTATGGTTTCCCATGAGGGAAACTCAAGCGGCGACAGGAGAATATTAATTGATGAAGTTCTCCTGCTGCTGTTTCAATCCCTTTTGGAAATTCAAAATTTTATTTTCGCTGCAACAGCAATATTCACCCAGGATGTAAAGTTAAGTATAAAATGTTAAAATGAGGCACAGGTTTTCCCCATTAGTGCCCCCATTTTAGCATTAGGGAGGGAACGTGTTCTGGGACGTAATTAGACCAGGGACAGCTAATGGAATTAACCCTGGTCACCACTACACATTGCGCAACATACCAACTATACAGATCAATAGGACAATAGCAGAGGGGGGCGGAGCCTGCATGGCCACAAGATAGGACATGCCCTGTGATTCCTCCCGCTCTTTAACACTGAATGCCGGACAATTATCCCCTGCATTTCCTGCTCAGCCAGCACAGGAGTGCCCCTACACCCCCTGAGAATGGGGAATAACAAGAAAAAAAAGGAATCCGAGGTCCCAGTGGCGCCGATTTTCGCGCCCCGCCGCATGGAGGTGCAGGCCCAAGATGGAGCCGGCGGAGACCCGCTGGAACGACCACCGGAGAAGGTAGGAGATGTTCCCCAGGCAGGAGCCCCGGTATCGCGTCACTGGGGACGAAAATCTCAGCCTCTCAGGAGTTTTTGGCGGCGGAAATGAACCGCTATTTTCGGGCCTTAGCAGCAGATGTGCAAGCTATCGGGGGGTGCACCGCGGACATGGAGGAACGCACTGATGCTATAGCCTCTCATAACAATGCCCTGGTAGACACAATCCACACCATGGCGGCGACTATCGGTCGTCTGGAGGCCCAGGTGGAAGTCCTTGCGAATCGCAGCCGCCACCACAACATACGTCTCCGGGGGCTCCCGGACTCGGTCCCCCACGACCAATTGACGGTGACCGTGGAAGGTGTTTTTAAAAAATTGCTGCCGGATTTGCCTCCCTCCCGCCTTCTTATGGATCGGGCCCACAGGGACGTAATAATCAGGTTCCATTTATTATTCTAAGGAGGCACTCCTTAAGGAGGACAGATCGGTTCATCTGTCATGTGAGGATCACCCACTTTCTCTTCTGCCCGACATGGCCCCTTCTACCTTGGCCAAGCAACGGGAATGGTGCCCTGTAACAGAGGCTCTGAGAGCTGGAAAGATCAAGTACACCTGGGGATTCCCCCCCCCCCCCCCTATGCCTTGTGGTTTACAAAGAGGGCCAAGCCCTCACTTGCTCCAAGATGGAAGAAGGCTCCGGGATGAGAGGGCCGGGCAGGTTCGCTAATACAACCATTCTCTCTCTGATTTCCCCAGTGCTGGCTGCTGTTGGCTGAGGTCTAGGCCTCACCGATTGAAGGGGGAGATGTGTAATGTATTGTATTCTAATTCTGTTTTAAACTGGTTTATTCGGTTCAGATATGTTTGGTAACCGCTTCATATGTGTTCCATTATATGTTCGTCAGGATCTTTGATAGACACGTTTTTGAGCTGGGAACCGGCCTGACAGGGGGCCGTAGACCGACTCGTGTCCAGTGGGATTCTGGTTACCACGACTGGTTATATTTCTTAGCGGGAAGGGGAGGTTGGGAAGCTCTAATGTCTTTGTTGGTGACTATGTGCCTTCTCCGTGTCTCCCGTCTTGACTCTCTGGCTTGTCCTTCTTGTCGAGGTTTTTCTTTTCCTTCTTTTTTTCCTTTCCTTTTCTCGCTCATCCATTTCTTTTCTGTCTTCTCTTCTTCTTCCCTGGGGGGGTGGGATGGGGGGGCCCGCTGGTCCGTGTATCCGCTATCCTGCATTTAACTTATGGTGTCGCTAAAGTGCCTTTCCTTAAATGTTAAGTGCCTTAACTCCCCGCGCAAACGGCGTCTCCTTTTCCGCGAATTGCACAAACAAAAAATAGACATAGCCTTTATACAGGGGACGCGTATCCCACGCAAGGCCACCTACAGATTGGCGGATGCGCGCTGCCAGCGAGTCTTTTCTTCTAATGCTTTACCCAAACGTAATGGTGTCTCTGTCATCCTGCATAATTCTTGCCCCTTCCAGGTGAAATCGGTGGAGGGGGACGACTCCGGTAGATACGTAGTGGTACAGGGCCACTTTGGCGCCCACCCTTATGTGCTAGCTTCAGTATATGCTCCTAATTCCCTTGACAAGGACTTTTGGTCCGCGCTCTCGGAATTCTTGGGGTCCCGCACTCCTGGCGACTTAATCATTGGGGGAGATTTTAATGCCTTGTTATGTGCAGCTGTAGACAGATCAGGAACAGGGGCTTCCACGCCACAGGACCATGCCTTCTCTTTTACACGGGATATGGGTTTGGTGGACGTCTGGCGGGTGCAACACCTGGGGGAGAGAGAGAGACTATACATTCCTGTCACACCCCCATAAAACTTCCTTGCGTATTGACTATTTCCTTGCTTCGCCAAACAGCTTGAAGGTAATTGACACTTCCTCTATAGGATCTATCACGTGGTCTGACCATGAAGATATCCACTTGGGTCTGACGGGTTTGGGGGGCTCTGTTAATAGGAGATGGCGACTAGATCCGAGGATTCTGCTGATGCGACGAGACATTACGGATGGAATAGCCGCGGAATTGTCAGAATGTCTCTCCCCCAATGATTTGGGCGGCCCATAAAGCCGTTATTCGGGGCGCTTTCATCAAGTATGGGTCTCCAATATAAGAAACGTAGAAATGCCCAGATTCTAGATTTACAGGCTGACCTGAGAGATAGACTGACCATAAGACGTGCCCCTCGGAAGCCTCTTTCTCGGCACTTCAAACCGTACGACAGGCCTTGAATCAGTTACTGGTAGATGATGTCGGACGCTCCATGATTTGGAACAGACACTTATATTTCGAAAGGGGTAACAAAATGGATACTCCTTTGGCCCATAAACTACGACCACGACCTTATTCGGTCCCGATTTGCAAGCTTCGGAACAGAGAGGGAGCGCTGGTGACTTCCCCCTCCGCGATTAATGATCTCTTGACCTCCCTTTACAAGGACCTTTATAATCATTCCCCTTCCCACACGGCTGACAATCAATCCCTTTTGTCACGACATTAGAGACTTTCTATCTTCCCTTAGTTTGCCCACGGTAGGGATTAACTTGCCAGGATTAAAAAGACGTCCACAGGAGACTGCTGGAGATAATGTGGGGCCAAAGGCACATATTTCCACATGTGGTGGACCTGCCCTGTTATCCGCACCTACTGGACCTGTATACAGGCACTAGTCGAGGAAGTTATGTCCTGCCTGATCCCCCTAACGCCGGACCTTTTCCTGTTGGCGAACCCGCTAGCTGACCTTTCACAAAGGGAACACAAATTGCTTATTAAGCTCTATTAAGCAGAGTGATGGATAAGGATGGAAGCGCCGTCCACGGGACGGGTACTACGCCTCATCAGAGACTCCTTTTTGATGGAAAAACTGATGGCGATTGTCCACCACACCATGGACTCTTTCTCTAAAACGTGGGCTCCATGGCTCTTTACAACCCTAAATGCACTATATGAGGAGCACTACCCCTCGAGTTGTTTAGATAAGTATTACCTACCTCATAACTTGCTTTCCCTTCCTGATCGGCCGGCCCTCGTTGCGACTTTCGGAGGTCTGTGATCTGCCTATTCTTTCTATGCCTGAGACTGGGGGTCCCCCCTTCCATACCTTCCCCCCCCCTCTCCTTCTTCTTTCCTTCTCCTCGCTCCTCTTTCTTTCCTTCTCCTCGCTCCTCTTTCTTTCCTTCTTTCCTTCCATAAAAACAGGTAGCTATCCCGCAACGAAATCGGGACAGGGGACTTTATTACTTAGAGCTTCTGCTCGTTACTTTGCATTGGTTTTACTGTTTTCCCCCTCCCCTATTTCTTCTTTCTGTATCCTTGGCAACATTGATACATGCTGCTTGAAAAATAAGGTATTTAAAAAAAAAATAGCAGGTTGTTAGGATAAACAGGGGATACAGATTATACAGTATTTGGTAATGGGGTAGTGTTTGCCAAACAGGACAGACAAAGAAAGACCGTTGCAACCTTTAACAGATGTAAACCTATTTGAGATGGGGGGAGTTGGAAAGGGCTACAGCGACCCACACAGGTATCCTATTAGCGGATAGTAACAGATAAACATAGACAATAACAATACCAGTATTCATGTGTAGCACAGATGACACAAACACCCTGCACCTAGAATTGTAGGTACAGGGTGACTTCAATATAGGAGAGGGCAGGGAAACAATATAAAACATCAGGCTCGCAACTTCCAAATGCGTTTCTAGGTCCATGTACCCAAAGTTCAAAGTGACTCTTGTCACATCCTGCTTATTTGTATTGATCATAATGTGATTATTATCAATGCAGATTCCAAAAATACAAAAAAAATCTATGTGGTATAATGCCTGTGTATTGAAATTACAATAACACATTGTATCAGATCAGTACTTTACAGGGATTTTCAATGATTATAATCCTCTGAATCTTATCCTTGACAGTAGAGAGAGGTCCCAGGGCTTTCCCACCTCTCTGTTCTCTCTATGGCTGTTGTGAATTCAAAAAAGGGTGGGGGGGGGGCTCCTCAATTATCTTGTATGCAGTTCTTCATGGTAAAAAAAATCAGTTCTTTAAAAGGATTTTCTTTTTGTGTGTTTTTTGTTTCTTTTATGAGGGAAAATTAATAAACATTTATTGGTAATGAAGGGGTTAAAGTATCTTCTATAAACCTGATATTCTGTACCAGCAGTATCCCTGCAAACCAGGACACTTTTGTTTCCTACAGTCTCATTTGCCCTTTTCAAACACTTCCGTTGCAATAACAAGGCTGAATTTAATATACCGATGACCTTGTCATATCTAGTTCCTTCAATCTTATAACGTCGTAGAGATGCTGTCACTGTAGCCAGTCCTTGAAATGTGCACCAGACATGGTGGCTGGCCAGTTCGAGACCTATGCATCTCTGCCTCCTGCGTCTGAGCATAACAATGTGCCTTTACTCTTTTCTTTTTACTTTTCGATCTTATCTTGTTTTTTTTTTTTTTTTTTTTATTATTACGGTTTTTGTTTTCATTTTGTTTTTTTTTTTTTTTTTTTTTTGTAAATGGCAAAGGCACTTCAGCCAAGGAGGTGTAGAAATGGGGGGGAGTTATTCCTTACACCCAAAGCCCTTATGCTTTATTTATTTAAAAATCATTTTTAAAAAAAGTGTTTTGAACACTGTGTTGATTTAGGCTAGGGTCAGACGAGCGCAGTGCGAACGCGCGTGCAGGCGCACTTAATCACGGCCGTAGTAGCAGCAAATGCCGGGCAATGACGGCCAATATACGAAGTACGGTCGCACAAAAGTCCGGCTGCGCAATGCAAGTGGCAAACGAACGCATTTTGTCGAACGTAAAACCTCTAGTACGGTTGTACAGAGTGCGCTGCGTCCGCTAGAGGCGTGTGTGCGTGAATTGGAGATGTCAGACACTGCTAATGTCCGGCCAACATAACGTCCAGATGCACAAAGTGTTTTATTGATGATCCGTACATAATCACGGATGCAAATGCGCATCGTATGACCGCTATCGCGTACTCCGTGAAAAAATGCGTCCATTCGTTCGAACGCACTTTTTCACAGACAACGCGAAAATGCGTTCGTCTGACCCTAGCCTTAGTCGTCCACCAGAAATTATTCTTAAAATCCAAGGAAGATTTTTATGTGAGAAGATGTAAAGTTCCAAATCTTTGCAATTCATGTGCACAGAAGACCAGCAAATTCTGTAATGCACTCAAAATAATGAATACTGAAAATGCAAATCTCACACTCATAACAAGATGCATCTTTGTCTCCAGGGGGCACTATAGTTGTCACAAGAGAAGGAAAAAAAATGCACTTTTGTGTTCTGCTGGCAGGCTTCATCTAGTAGTTGTGTGGTTTTTTTTTTGTGGCTGTGGCTATTCTCTAACCTTTGCCTCAAAATAATGGTAGAAAGCTCTACAGGGCATCAAAAGGGGCTGAAATTAAATTATGATTAATTCAGAAGGTAGGAGTTTAAAGTAACAAAAGTCAATCAATGAATCATGTATTTTATGTGTATGAAATTAGAAAGCGAGTCACAGTATGCAGAGAATTAATATTGCAATGTTACAGGGTTATTCAGAGAGCGGTGAATGGCTGGAGAATGAAAAATTCTAGGTCAAAATAGCCGATTGGGAAAGTGAGATGAATAGGAGAATTTTTCTGGTTTGGATATTTTAACCTAGAATTTTCCGTTCTCCAGCCATTCTCCTGCATTTCACCGCTCTTTGAATAACCCTGATAGTATTTTATGTAGAAATGATCAAACGTAAAAAATATGTAACAAAGTTACTTTGATCTTGTACCTTTAAAAATACCTAGATAATTTATAAAGGCCCTTTTTCAAGTTTTTTTTGTGGCGGTTGCTCCCCGCTGAAGCCAAATTAATATCCTTCGCTCGGTGTCACTGTTTCTGTGTGTTTGTGTTGTTTTTTGTTATACAGACTTTACCACAGGGGAAAATATATTGAAATCTCTCTTAATTGTTTTAATTCTATCTACGTGAAAGATCCCAAAGTAATGCAAGAAAACCATATATATTGTTGTCTAAACAACAATGGCATTTAAGTGATAATATTTATAGTAAATTTGCCTTAATATGGTATAAGGAAATGAATGAAAGTTTCCAGGTTATTCATAGTTTTCCAAAAGTGTGTTTCTGCTGAACAGACAGATATGGATAGATAAAATAAAGTGTGACCTTCCATAAAAGCATTTATACTCTTTTGTGAACAGTTACGATAACACCGAATTCTTTAGGGAGTGCGCTATCTTGCGCCGTTTCCTCTATGAAGTGTTGAATACCATGATAAAAACACCAAAGTACCATTACCGTCCTTTTCACTGGGTCGTTTTTGTGTTTTCTCAAGATAAAACTCCTAATCTTTAGATATGGCAGAGGGTGTAAAAGTTCTAACACAATCGGAAGAATTTCCCAAAATGTTTCTTGTATTTTGGTGGCACATCAAGAAATACTGGACTTTTCTCAAACGTCATGGTTTTGCTTTCGAATTCTGTCGATAATCGTCACCACTGATGTAACTGATCAGGTATTGCATAGGCCTTCAGATATAATGGATCCTATTTATTTTTTTTCTGGAGAAAGGATTTTTACCAGGAAGGATACATTGAGATTTCTCTCGTTTTCAAGTATGTCCTGGGTGGTGAGTATGTACCGTTTGGTGTCTTGCCCAAGGACACTTAATGGAGAGGTGCTCTTGCCGGGATCAAACTCATGTCTCCACAGACTCTCTCCACGCAGAGCAGTGATGTTACCTCTACTCCACCCAGCCAGAGACGTTATCATTGATTAATCAAACGTCCCCACTCGTTAATCATAATGGCTCCTGCCCTGTTCCTACTGATCCGTAAACTTTGTGGCTTGACTGCTGTGACTACCATCTATAAATAAAGCTTGAAAAATCTCAGCAATTTGTTGAAAATTGATTTAATTGATGAGGTCTTACCAATGATATGTCCCCAACATCATCCTGGTCCTTAGAGGGATATTCTAGTAGTGTTCATTTGTACATGTAGAGTGCCCCATATCCAGTTTTTGAGTCTTCTGGACATTTGTTCTGGACTTGTGGAAAATTTGTTCAATCCATATGAGACCACTCAAAAATTTTCTTAAAGCAACACTCTACGAATCCTGACCACTTTACAGGTTTACGGTGGTAACTATGTGAGGAGATTCCCCCCCCCCTCCCCACCCAGCTGCCCTGATCTGGCAGAAAATGCTGGGTGAAGTGGAGGTGTTTCCTCCACCCCACCCAGCGATATCAGCAGCCGGGATTTGGGAATTTCCCAACTGCCTATCACCAGATCGGTCACTAGTAATGTCATCATGAAGAGAGCATTCTGACGTCACCCTCTGAGACCAGTCACGGTAGCGAGCATGAGCATAGCGGTGATGCATCATTCTGCACAGGCATGTTGGAACTTGTGTACGTAAAGCACGCCAATTAGCGGTGCACTATTTGTGGTTCCTATGCTGGTTTTGGGAGTTCCTAAGCCAAAGAGGAGGAGCTGCAAGCAGCAAGGGACAAAAGGTGAGTTTAATGAAAAATAGTTCCTTCTTTTCTTAAAAAAAAAAAAAAAAAAAAACATTTAAATCTGCATCTCTACATGTATGGTAGCCATTCCATTCCAGTATCTGCTGAGTTTCAAAACAGATACACCACGTTCTAATTAGTGACTTACTGATTAGGCGGCCAGTGGAAGCAAATATTCTTTGAGGGAAAATCTGAAATCCACCGCTATGATCAGCAGGGTCCTCGTGGAATAGGCCAGCTGGGTGTCAAAAACAGGGCTAGTACCTCAAAGGTAATTGGGGGGGGGGAAACTATAGATATTGATCTGTGATAGAGTTGAAAAGAGAGGTTTTAATCCTGACTTTAATGGCAAGGGGGCACAGTAAGGCTGGGGGCAGTTGAGCGCACTATGTGCGCCCGTACTGGCGTGCATTCTGGCATCCGTTGCAGCATTGAGACGCTGCACCGGGCCAGCATGAATTGCGTGCGCAACAGCAGCCATGCTGCGTCCGTGCAGCAGCCCTCTCGTCAAAGCGCTAGGACGCACGTTGATGGAGCTGCAAAGCACGATTCTTCATACTAGGATCAAGCCTTGCAGCGCTGAGCGCACTGTGCGATCAGCGAGGTGGTCAGACGGGTGTCAAGTGGAAGCAACGTCCACTCTCACGGACGTTCATTCCGCTCTCCAATGACGCTTGTCTGCCCCCAGCCTTAGTGTCAGGTTGCTTCTATCCTTAACATTTCAAAGATGCCTGGTCATAAGAACAAGCTCAATCACGGGGAAACCAAGCTATAGACCGGCAGAGGGCAAAGACTACCCTCCACTGACTGAGGTGACCACAGACTCCTTCGAATGTCACTCGACAACTGTAAGCTGACGTTAAATGCCCTTCAAAAAGAATGGCAGATGGGGTGAAGGACACACAAAGGATTGCTCAAATCAGGCTCCTAGGGGCAAGGCTGAAGTCGTGCAAAGCTAGAAAAAAAACCTTTTGTCAATGAGCAGCAAAGAGCCAGACTAAGGTTTGCAAAAGACCATACGGATTGGACCATAGAAAACTATAGTAAGCTTTTAGCTTTGCCAATTATCAAGTCATTCAATGGTTAGACGAGACTTGGAGAGGCCTACAACCCAAGTGTCTTGCACTCACTGTGAAATTTGGTGGCTGGAATCGGGCAGATTCATCTTTGTGAAGGACGCATGAATCAAGTCAAGTATAAGTTTATCTTTCGACAAAAAATGGACTGACAATATTGCTTATCGCTGTGGATTTAAGGTTTGGTTGGAGGACCACCAAAACAAGACCTGTCATGAATAGTCCAATCTCCAAACTCGAACCCCATTGAAAACCTCTGGAATATGATCGAGAGGAAGATGGATGGTCACAAGCCCTCTAACAAAGTCTACAGTATGCTGATGGCTGCTGAATAGATAGGATTAACTATGAAATAAGTATATCACAAAATGCTTCTTTTACCAGACTGGATTTACAAAGACTTACTTGAAAATCAATATTTTAGATATGTAAAAGTCCTTAATGACTTCAATAGAACTGCTAATGTTTAAATGCTGATAATCAAACGTGTGAAGGGGGCTAACGTCACGTTATCAAGATATATAGTTCAGAAATAAAATCCTATTAGAAGGTAAAATGCAAAGTTTTGTGACATGCCGAATGATTATCCTCCCATGAGGAAGAATATGAAGCTCTTAAAAGCCATTCAGCCGAGAGAATGCACCTCGGCATTTGCCTCTTGGGATTTTGTGTATTACATTATCCGCTGATTGCTCTACTGTGTGTGTCATGCCTTGGAGGTTACTGAGGGTTACACAAAGGAAATGAAACTGGCTGTAGCTGGAGGATTTATAGAAGCCGTATGGTTGCAGGAAATCGCGCTTTCTTTAGTGGGCTTCAGACGAAATGCTGTTGACACACACGCACAGGATATACATGTCCGTACCGTCACGTGCATCCCGTCTCCCTGCTTCTCTCACCACAAACATTTTGTGCATTTTCTCCAGAGAACTGTAATCGTTGTAATAAACAATATTTATTATCTGCCCGCGCATCGATCCCCTTCAGGATGTCCACTGCCATCTCTAGCGTCTATAAAGACAAATGACATTTTAAGCGACTGAGTTTAATGAGGACCAGTGGATTTGCCTATTTATAGTGTAATAAATCTTCCGCATAGGGTGATGAAATCCAGTTTCCTATACTAGACCAGACAAAGAACTATAGAAGCCCGTATTTCTGGTTTGGCCGGTTTAAGGCAGCCGCCCAGGTTGAAATTTGGTGTGAGCCGTTATACTAGCAGTCAGTCTCCAAATTTATCTGGCTCACAAAGCAATACTGTAGCATTGCCGCATACTGCCTCTGGTAATCTCACCTGGAGTCCATCATGTGATTTTCGCTTTTACGGCATAGAACTATCTGTTCTCCGTGTCCTTCCCCTTATAGCAACAGAAGGTGGCACTCTGAAGTGTCTTCTTCTGATTTATTATTATTACCCTTTATTTACATGGCGCCACAAATTCTGCAGCGCTTTACAAGATCGGTGTACAAGGAGTTGATACATTAGAATACCACACCTGGATGATGATTTGATTCTGGGGGACCCTGTTCCCAAGGGAACTTACAATCTATAAGATGTACAAGTAGGGCTCTACTACATTCTCTGCGCAAATTCGTCCGCGCAGCGTTAAACGTTAACGTGCGGAAATTAACGCAGGCATTATGATCCGAGCGCATTTTCTCATCCTTCAAAAAAATATTGCATGCAAAAACGAGCGCAAATTAACACTGCGTGCAGAAATCGGTGGGCAATCAGAATTAAGTACCACAATTGTCTCCCGTTCAGTTTTTGCGCCTGTCAAAATCAATCTGCGTATATATGCTGCAGCAATAATAAAAACACGCACAACGTATCAATTTTATTGTTTGGGTACGTGTAGAATGTGTAACTATACTGTGCTGTATTATTTTTTTTCGTGCTGGTGTATTTCGTTTCGGACAGAACGTTCAGATTTGCCATTAACACCAGCTTTTCCAAGACGTTAAAATTATGCGCTCAAACGTCGTTCGTAAAAAGTTGCCCATTGATTGTAATACCAGCCGCGTACCAGCGCACGAACGCATTTTCGCTCACAATGTTAAGTATGGGATGCGCGCACAAACTTTCGCTCGCGCATGGTAACTCGCGTTAGACATTAACGCGCATCGTATGCTAGAACGTCGTAATTTGACGGTCAGCGCAAAGGGTTTTTCCCCTTGAGTTAATGCGTTTTTGTGCACTCGCAGGTTTTTGTGCAAAAAATGTAAGAGCCTGTAATTTGTGAGGTAGGCGCATCCATATCGTTGGGTGTCTTGCCCAAAGACATTCTCTTCGAGCTTTTTCTGAGTGGGAACGAGTCGATTTTTCCATGATTGTAGATCAGCAACCTGATGGTTAGGTTGAACCCGCTTCCCGTAAAGTCGAGACTTCCCCACCAGTGTATTGTAGGGTTGTGCTGAACGGGATTTGACTTACTTCTCCACGGTCGAAGGGCAGAGATGCTGCCACTGGACTCCACAGCTGATATTACTTTGTATTTCTGTAACGACTGTAAAATTTCAATGTTCTTGAACCCAGGACATACTTGAAAACGAGAGAAATCTCAATGTATCTATCCTTCCTGGTAAAATACGTTGCAAATAAATAAATGAATAAATATTGTGTGGTAGGGAAGTATGTTCCGTTAGGTGTCTTGCTCAAGGACACTTACTGGAGAGGTGCTCTGGCCAGGATTCAAACTTGGGTCTCTACGGTTCTAGAGAAGTGATGTTGCCACTACTCCATCCAGACGGTAAAAGCAACACATCTCTGCTTTTCTGCACTTTCTCCTGTAATAAAAGCCGTGGCTGCTCAGTCGTTGTGGTGCACTTGGTGGTATATCCAACAGTGGATTGTGGCTTGGCTGAGCGCTACACTGGTCTGTAGTGGCCGGAGCACACAAGGAAAAACCAGAAATAAAACCATGTGGTTCCTTAAAATGATGTATTAGTTCTAATTCTTCACTATAGTCACGTCTATGAGCTTTTCTGTAAGTGCTGACCCTGAGAACCTTGAATAACCAAGAACAGACACATTCTTTGTAACAGTCCTCATGTTTAAAACAGGAGGAAAACATAAACTAAGCGGTTAATCATATACCCCCTCCTGACTGCTTCTACACTCCTCCCTATCATGTTAACCCTTTAGTTTCCTTTAAAAACGTGCCTAAATCCACCACTGGTCTGCCTCTGAGCCCTGCTTGACCTGATTTACCGCAAGCAGCAGCATGTCACGTGACCACTGGGTGTGGGGGGGCTAACCATGCCAGCCAAGACAGTGGCTCTCAGTGCCGTGAGAGAATTAAAGTACCTCAATATGGACGACCAGCATCGATTACTGCTAAATGCTATCCTCTAATTTACACCAGAGGCACGTTCAGTTCCTCAGCAGCTGCTGAATTGTTTCATTGCAGCAGTTCAGTTTGCTGCAGCCATCTCACTGAACGCTTTGGCTGTGAATATGGAAGCAAAAGGGCAGAGAATTGCTTAATGAAAGGTGCTGTTTCTGCAAAATCCACTTTTGTTCATTTTATTACCACTTTAGTGTTAATGTTTACCATGTTTTAATAAATATTTGGTGTTTAGGTCCACTAAAACTTCAAACTGAACATTTCCTTATTGGATTATTTGCTCCGTGGAGGCGGCCATCTTTCCCACCTCACACTCAGCTAACCCCGCAGCACCTCTCGACCTAGCTGCAAGTGCTAAGTTAGGCTAGGGTCAGACGAATGCATTTTTCACGTCTACCGTCAGAAAGTGCGTTGATACGTCCGAACGCACTTTTTCACGGAAGACGCGTTAGCGGTCATACGATGCGCAATTTCGGCCGTGATTTTTGACAGAGCCATTAAAAACAAATGGATGTGATGTTGGCTGGACATGAGCAGTGTCTGACGTCTCCTAATCACGCATACACGCCGCTAGTGGACGCAGCGCACTCTGTACGTCAGTACTAGCGGTTCTACGTTCTCGAAAAAATGCGTCCCTTTGCCGCCTGCGTTGCACGGCCGAACTTCCGTGCGGCCGTACTTTGTATATTGGCCGTCATTGGCCACTACTACGGCCGTAATAAAATGCGGCTCAACGCACGTTCGCACTGCGTTCGTCTGACCCGAACCATAGCAGTTCTGAGTGCTGAGCCGCAGCACAGCGTTCAGTGCCAAGTTGGTAACTTAGCACTTGCAGTGGCTGAGGAACTGAAGGCGCCTCAGGGCTCCCCTGCAATGTTGATGCCCTGCAATTCCCAGAACACTGTGAATGCCATAGACGGCAAGAGAATCATGGGAGTTGTAGTTTAGGAACATCTTGGAGGGCCAGAGTTTCACATCCCTGCTTTACACCATTTTCTGTAAACTTAATTCTTGGAGCACCACTTCTAAACAATGAGCACCCTGAGTTATGCTTCTCCATTTATATATATGTATCAGCCTGGTAAATGATGTATACAGCAGTTCTAGCTCTGGTGTGAGCATTCTATTATGACTTATCTAGTTTCAGCTGACCCAGATGAGCAGACACCTGGCCTATCTGGAAGGCGTGATATGATGCATGGCTGGTGATAAAGCTTGTAAAAGGGGGCAGTGTATAAAGATTACTTGGACCCCTATAGTAAAGCAATTAAACTGTGATAAGGCGATATAATAAATCACTTGTGCTTCACTGGTGTTGATGTATGGCTAGAGGCCCAGCCCTGGTCTGTTAGATAAGTAATCCAGCTATTTCCAGCAGTCACAGCGCGCATAACGTATGCCAGACTGCGCTCATCCACGCTTGGTTTCCAGATTTATTCTCCCTCTTAAATAAAACCGTTTGACAACCAACAAACCTGGGAAATGGAGCACATTTCATTTGCCGATGCTGTAACATTTTGCTTTATCGTAGGACTGAGAATCGATTCAGATAAATCCGCTGATCTATAAAATCTGCCTGTTTAAATACTTGGCAATCACGGTCCACTTATTTAGCTACAGAGGGCCTGTTTGATCCCCACACAACGGTAAAAGAAGCATTTTAGCTATTTACATGATTTACTACTTTTTTTACCTGCAAGACGTTAATCATATTTTTTCAGGCACCCACAATCCTCCCACTTCCTGAGGGGGAGCAGATGGAGTTAAGTTTATAAAGAAATGGATGGAAGCAGAAAAGAAGTATATGCTGTTCTACATAACACGCAATAAAATCAATATTTGACAATGCTTTTAATGCACATTTCCTGAGGAAAGCTCTGCTTGAGCGCTGAAACATTGACTATTTTAATCCTATTTAATAAATGTATTATTTTACTTGCTCCGTGTGTGTGTGTCTTTTATATATACAGGTGAAACTCAAAAAATTAGGATATCGTGCAAAAGTTAATTTATTTCTGTAATGCAACTTAAAAGGTGAAACTACTATATGACTCCGTTCAAGCCGCGATTTGTCATAATTGTGATGATTATGGTTACAGCTCATGAAAACCCCAAATCCACAATCTCAGAAAATTAGAATATTGCATGCAATCAATAAAACAAGGATTGTACATAGAACAATATGGCACCTCTGAAATGTATAAGCATGCATATGTACTCAGTACTTGGTTTGGGCCCCTTTTGCAGCAATTACTGCCTCAATGCGGGCAATGTGGCGTGGAAGCGATCCGCCTGTGGCACTGCTGAGGTGTTATGGAAAACCAGGATGCTTCAATAGCGGCCTTTAGCTCTTCTGCATTGTTCGGTCTCATGTCGCTCATCTTTCTCTTGGCGATGCCCCATAGATTCTCTAAGGGGTTCAGGTCAGCCGAGTTTGCTGGCCAATCAAGCACAGTAATCCCATGGTCATTGAATTAGGTTTTGGTGCTTTTGGCAGTGTGGGCAGGTGCCAAGTCCTGCTGTAAAATGAAGTCAGCATCCCCATAAAGCTCGTCTGCGGAAGGAAGCATGAAGTGCTCCAAAATCTCCTGGTAGACGGCTGCATTGACCCTGGGCTTAATGAAGCACAGTGGACCAACACCAGCAGATGACATGGGTCCCCAAATCAACACAGACTGTGGAAACTTCACACTGGACTTCAAGCATCTTGCAGTGTGTGCATCTCCATTCTGTAACGAGCACCGTAGCGCTCACACAGGAGTAGCGAGGTTGAGATCTTTTTGGACAGAAATACCTGCTTGATTTTTACCAAATACTCCGTTTTCACAGACCTGTACGCCAAAGCCAAGGAGCACCAAAGAACTGATTTGCCACTAGATTCCAAAGGTTTCAAGACCAACGGACAACTTCGAGCACCTTCAGAAACCCAATGATTTACTTGACAGTCAATGAATTGTGAAGGATGCAGGGCAGTCAACAAATGTACAGATTTAGCGTTCTCTGATAAGCTTGAGCGGGTGAGAAGTACCTTACAATTATCAGAGGTGGCTGACACACATGTGGGTATACAGTTGGGTACAGACCTGGGTATATTTAGCGGTTAGGATGCAATGATCATATGCGGTATTTAAACAGTATTTCTTTACTGCGATTTGCACATATGCTCTTAGCAATGAAACATACACCTTGGGTCTTAAATAGTAACCTGATAAGGCCACAAATGATACCCCAGAGCGAGATGGGAATAATCCCAGATAGCGAGTGAAAGTCCCAGCAGCAAACATAGGGTTAATCCACCAATGCCCAATACTAGCGATTGCTAATGGTGGAAGCAACAGAATGGTCCGAAACAAGGAGGTCAAAATCAGGAGCGGGAATTGTAGACAGAAATGGGTCGGCAACTAAATCAGCAATGACAAATAATATTAGCGATGCGGGAACAGAACTCCACGTCAGGGCGACAAGGCAACTCCTCGTGCCCTGCTTTAAACCCTGCGGCCCCACCCCCTCAGAGGCTGCTTGGCCATTACAAGGTGCTGGCAAACGACCAGCCAGTGGCACCAAACTATGCCCAGACTCCCCGGGCAACACAGCAGGGGCTGAGGATGTAACACATTCTTCCTCCATACTCTGGGTCCTTGGTTTCCAGGACATACTTGAAAACAAGAGAAATCTCAATGTATCCTTCCTGGTAAAATACTTTATAAATAAATAAATAAGATGCAAAAGTTGCTCTCATCAGAAAAGAGGACTTTGTACCACTGAGCAACAGACCAGGTTTGTTTTTCTTTAGCCCAGGTAAGACGCTTCTGACGTTGTTTGTTGTTCAGGAGCGTCTTGACAAGAGGAATATGACATTTGAAGCCCATGTCCATGATCCGTCTGTGTGTGGTGGCTCTTGATACACTGACTCCAGCCTCAGTCCACTCCTTGTGAAAGTCCCCAACACTTTTGAATGGCCTTTTCCTGACAATAATTTCCAGGCTGCGGTCATCCCTGCTGCTTGTGCACCTTTTTCTTCCACACTTTTCCCTGCCACATAACTTTCTATTAATGTGCTTTGATACAGCACTTTGGGAACATCCAACTTCTTTTGCAATTACGTTTTTGAGGCTTTCCCTCCTTATGGAGGGGGTCAATGATGGTTTTCTGCACAACTGTCAGGTCAGCAGTCTTTCCCATGATTGTGATTCCTACTGAACCAGACTGAGAGACCATTTAAAGGCTCAGGAACCCTTTGCAGGTGTTATGGCTGAACTAGTTGATTAGAGTGGGACACTTTGAGCCTAGAATATTGCACCTTTTCACAATATTCTAATCTCCTGAGATTGTGGATTTGGGGTTTTCATGAGCTGTAAGCTATAATCATCACAATTATGACAATTCACGGCGTGAACTATCTCCTATATTAGTTTCACCTTTTAAGTTGCATTACTGAAATAAATTAACTTTTGCACGATATTCTAATTTTTCGAGTTTCACCTGTGTGTGTGTGTGTGTGTGTGTGTGTGTGTGTGTGTGTGTATATATATATATATGTGTATATATATATAATTTTATTATTGCAGAAGCCACCTGCACATCACAGCAATTCAATGAATTGCATCCCAGAGCTCCTGTGCCACATTCCCCATATGCAGCAAGGAATTCTAGGTAGGATATGCAAATGACATATTTATTGGTCATGCCTACCTCCTAGCTGATGAGGGTTCAACAAACCCGAAACAGCGCTGCCCTAGGAGTGGCTTTGACCAGTTGCATAAACCTTATCTCTGCTGGAAAGCTACAGTGTGGCATAGCATTGATTTTGGGGTTCTGTGTAATAACAGACCCAGGATGCATAAAAGTGAGAAAGGGGTCATTTGCATATCCTACCTCGAATTCCTTGCTGCATATGGGGAATGTGGCACAGGAGCTCTGGGATGCGATTCTTTGAATTGCTTTGATATGCAAGTGGCTTCTGCAATAATAAACACACTTATTATAGTGTGGAGGCTTTTTATCTCACTTTTAGTCCTCCACCACAACCCTTGTAAATACATTTAAAAGACAAGCTTTCGAGATCTATAGTAACGTTAGTCCAATAAAAAAGGTATCACTACGTACTGCTATACTCCTATTTTTTATATATATAATATATTTCTCTCAAAGTCCCAGCAACCGGGCACGTTGAGCGTGACGTCGCACATAGCTTTGTGTTGCCAGACGGCACACAGAACAATTGGATTCACATGCAGGGAGTTTCCTTCGCAAACAAACAGACTGGTGAGTGTGTTCAGTGATATTGTATTTATACACACTGTTAGCGTTACACTGTAACCTTGATAATGGCTCCGTGGTGAGCTGAAACGTCGTTCCAATTTTTAATTATTTTGTAATAAAATTTATATATTTTTTTTTTATACACGTGTGCGTCCCTCACGTTGTTTGTGTGTGTATATATATATATACACACACACATACCCTGTATATACATATAGCCATATGCATATACTCTAGGGACTTCAGTAAAAACAAAACAACTATATTTCAACAAGCTAAACCTATGTCAAGCTCACACAGATCCTTTATCAATGGGATGCTTGCCATACGTTACATATATACTTCTTATCTGCTACTCCCCTAATGTTCTAACAAAGGAAGGAAGTGGGAATGAAAGATCCTGTTTCCCCATAAATGGAATTATGAGGAGTGGGTATAAACTTGAATCAGAACCCGTAGCTTCCTGTTGTGTATGCATTTATATGGCATAAGCTCTTTATAGCACAAAAAGATATCGGATTCCCTGGTCTGGGCAATAGTTACCATGAAGAAGACGCAGACGCACAATATGTATTTTTTATCCTTCGTTTTTTCCATAGACACACTGAATATTCCTTCCAGTGCATGTAATGATGGCTAACACAGTCAAGATGCTACCACTCAATGCTTCACTGCTGGGGTTAGTATTGCATAGGTGATGAGCAGTGCGTGGTGTCCTACAGATGTGACGCTTTAAATTAAGGCCAAACAGTTCAATCTTCCTTTCACCAGACCAGAGCATCTTGTTTCTCACAGTGTAAATGTCCTGTAGGTGCTTTCTATCAAATTCCAAGTGGACTTTCATGCGCCTTACAGTGAGGAGACGTTTTCAAGTGGCATAAAGGCCACTTCAATAAAATTTTGCAGTGATGGTTGTCATTCCATAAGTTTCTCCCATCTTCATCCAGCGTGACCACCAGTTTCCATGTCACTTCTGCTACCAAGGCCCTTCACCTCCGATTGCTCGGTGTGCAAGTAAAGCCATCTTTAGCAGGAGTCCTGGTTGTTCCAAGCTTCCTCCAATAAAGAGTTACAGAGGCCACTATGGTCTTGGGAACCTTCAATGCACCTGAATTTTTTTTTACAGCCTTCTTATCTGTACCATGACACCATCCTGTCTCTGGGCTCTGCAGTACTACCTTTGACCTCATGACTCGGGGTTTGCTCAGATAGGCATTTACATCTCTGGGATCTTCTATAGTCAGGTATGTGTCTTCCCAAATCCTGTCCGGTCAATTGAATTTGCTTGATTAGGGGCTTTAAGTAATGGTTTGATGTGAAAAAAAGAATATAGCGTACGGCTGCCACATAAAAACCTGGGAAAAAATTAAGGTGTCCGAATATGCTCTGAGTGCACCCTACAATTTTACACGCACACATCTTAGGCTAGGGTCAGACTGGTGCAGTTCGAACGCGCGTGCAGGCGCACTAAATCAAGGCCGTAGTAGCAGCACATGACGGCCAATATACGCAGTACGTGCGTACAAACGTGCGCCCACGCACGCAACCGGCAAATGAACGCATTTTTCGCACAACGTGATACCGCTAGTACAGACGTACAGAATGCGCTGCGGCCGCATAGCAGCGTGTGTGCGTGATTAGGAGACGTCAGACGCTGCTATTGTGCGGCGTACATCACGTCCAAACAGCCAAAGTTTCCTGCAGTTTGTTGGAGCGTACCTGCGACCATCGAACATGGCTGCTGGACCAGAGATGGACGTGGAGAGGCTGATCAGCGCTGTGGGTGAGCATCCCGAGATCTGGGACACGGCCTGCGACCGGTACAAGGATAAAGTGAAGAAGGCCAGCGCATGGGTCGTGGTGTCCCGTGTGGTGTACCCGGAGTACGATACGTGGTCCGAGAAAGAACAGCACATCCAGAGTGAGTATAAGATTATTTAATTCATAATCCCATACCTGTAAATCACAATAATAACAATAAATAAAAATATGTAATCCTAGAGGTGAAATCTCAAATGCTCCCCAGCTGCCAGGGCACCTGACCTGCATCACTGGTCAAATAATTAGAGCATCGCGATACCTGTTGCTGTATCTATTCACCGCTATGATGTCATCGTTCACATCATCCTCAAGACCGACAACTGTGAGGGTATCGTCAAAATTAAAACCATCCCTGGCCCGCACATAGTTATGTAGAATGCAACAGCATTTCACAATGTTCACACCGAAATCAACCTGTACATCCAGCGGTCTATGTAAAATCCTCCACTTGTTTGTCAGTATGCCAAAGGTACACTCGACATACCGTCTCGCCCGCGACCGCCTATAATTAAACACCCGCTTCTTCACATTCAGGTGTGTCCCTGAGTAGGGCCGTAGGAGGTGTGTGGATAGTCCGAATGCTTCATCACCCACGAAGGCATAGGGGACTGTCACGTCACTGCCAGGCAATGTTGCGGGTCTGGGGATGTTCAGGGACCCACTCTCAATTTCATTCCACAGTGTGGAGTTCCTGAACAGTGTGGAGTCAGAGTCTTTGCCGTATGAACCGACATCCACATAGACGAAACTATAGTTGGCATCTGCCACCGCCAGTAGGCCCATAGAAAAGTAATGTTTATAATTCTGATACAGTGAGCCACTGTGCGGTGGCTTCACTATGCGGACATGTTTGCCATCCACGGCTCCCAGGCAGTTTGGAAAGTTGGCTCTCTCCCAGAATCCTGCTGCAATTTCTAGACATGCCTTGTGTGTCGGTTTTGGCAAACATTGGTCCTTCATGGTCTCCCATATGGTTTGGCACACCTTGCGGACGATCTCACCAGCTGTTGATCTGCCAATGCGGAAGTTGTAATGCAGATCCTTCAAACTGCACCCACTAGCGAGATACCTAGAAGACAAAACAAGAATGTTTGAATATGATCACATCCCATGAACACAAGCTAATGTCACACTCATTATGTTTTGCAGCACAAGAGGCGATGAACAAATAGCGCACAGTACGCGACCACTATATACGTGTGCAGAAGAAGCAAGCCATGGCTGCGCGCTCTGGAGCTGGTGGGAAAAAGGTCCGTGGATACATCTATGCTGAGAAACTGTCGTTCCTCCGAAGGACCCAGGAGCCGCGCAGTAGCGTCAGCAGCATGGACCAGCCATCGACCTCCGGCACACAGGTACAACACATGGTGCCAGGAGGTTCTGCCAGCTGCCAGGAGGAGGAGAACCAGGGTGGTGCAGAGTCGCAACTAGAGGAGGATTCGGAGACACAACAGGTGGCAGGTACTGCAACAACGGTCAGCACCAGACCTGCACAGAAGAGAAGGGCACCAGCTGCAGACCTGGAGCAGGCCATGGTTACCTTCATGGAGGCTCAAACCAACCATCCACACCAACGCTGCATGCTTGCGGACTCCGTGGACATGTCGTTCTTTAATGCCTGTATGCTCCTCCTCAACAAGATGAGCGAGGCTGAGAAGATGGAGTACCGGCACAGATGTCTGGCAATATTGGAGGACATCCTTTCCCGTCCCCATCACGCAGCCGCTTACCATGCTGTGCCACAATCCACCAATGCCAGTGGATCTTCCCTCCCCAGTCAGGTGCTGTCCACCCACCCAGCCATGCCCCCTGGAGCCAGGCCACACACAGAGTCGGGGTCCAGCTCTAGCCACACCACCGGCCCTCATGACCCAGATGCTCGGCGGTATCATGATCTGTGATACAGGTCATGAATATGTTTTATTTTTGTTTGTCATGTGTTATTTGGTTTAACGTTTTATATATCCTGACCTTCAGTTTACAATTTTTAATATATGTCCCGAATATATTACTGTTATTTTATTTCATGTTTCATATTATATTATTATTTTGGTCTACATTGTTGTCGGAGTCATTTCTGATTATGTACGTGTGATGTGATGCCTGTGTGTGTATGCATGTGACAGTAGGCATGTGACTACAGACATGATGCACTCATGTCAGGTGACTGGCAGCGATGTCATGTATACAGGTGTTTGACAGTACGTACCGCAAAGTGATGACCAGCATCTCCTCCGGTGGTATGGCGGCCCGCATGTTGGTGTCCCTCTTGGTCAGTGGCTCGCGTACCCGCGACAACAGTTCATCAAAGGAGGCGATGGACATCCGCATGTAGTTGAAAAACTTCACGGGGTCCCTCTCTAGCAGTGGCCTGTACAGCGTCACAAAGTGTCCATGCGTGGGTCTGGCAGCGTTGATTTCATGAACCCAGGTTCGCCGCTTTCTCTTCCTCTTGAGGTACAGGTACCCCATCGCAGCAAACACAAAGACATGTGCAGGATCCATCTTTGGAAAACGCCTCCATCTCCAAAATGGCTTTTTATACCCTTCCCCTTATTTTTACATTTATCAATTGATTAGATTCATCGGATTTTTCTCTTTTTTTACAGCTCCGTCATGAAATACGTCCAGAATTGCGCATCGTCTGCCCGCTTAAGCGTATTCCGTGAAAAAATGCGTTCGCACGCACCGACGTACGTTTTGACGCTGGCCGTCAGAAATGCGTTCGTCTGACCCTGGCCATATATGTAACCTTTCAAGTGGCAGAAATCTTCAATCCCTATTTGTTTTTTAGCTTATTGACCAGCCCAGTCATTTACCCTGGGATTGTGTTGATACAGGACTTTGCCACATTCAGAATCTTGTTGGTTCTTCGTGTTTGCCAAAGGTTGTTGATGTATCAACAGTTGGCACATCGACTGTACCTGGCAAGCTCTGTGCATAATGACTCAACAATTAGGCTCTGTGCCCGACAGAGATTTTAATAATCGCTGCACAAGCTTTTCTTGATTCCTTTAAAAAGGCACCTGTCATGATCAGAAATAATAGAGCTCAATTTATCATACTGTCCAGCTATTCTGAATCTGGTTGGTACAGACCCAATATACGAATTTAATTCTCAGTCCCGGAAAAGACCTTCTGTTTCCCGCATCTAATTGCACCGGAGGAAATTCCCTGTAAAAGCAGCCCGAGAACACCCCGTATGCGGTCAGGTGATTCTTTTGGGTATCTGGGTGGCTTGGGACGACTTGTGGCAAATACTCAGAATGTTTTGTTTTATATATAATGGGGGTGCCTTTTGGTGAAACTATAACGAATGTATCCAGGATTCGTTGGGCCTCATGTTCAAACATGTCCCCTGTTATGGCCAACCTCTTTTTCTTCCCAAATTATTGCTGGATTTAGGCTGGGGTCAGACCAGCGCACTTTTAAGGTGCGTTCTGGCGCACATAATTACGGCCGCACTAGCAGCAGATGACGGGCAATGACGGCCAATATACGATGTACGGCCGCACAAAAGTCCGGCCGTGCAACGCAAGTGGGATTTGAACGCATTTTTTTGAGAACGCAGAACCGCTAGTACTGACGTACTGAGTGCGCAGCTGCGACATAGCGGCGTATTTGCGTGATTAGGAGATGTCAGACGCTGCTAATGTCCAGCCTACATAACGTCCAGACGCAAAGAGTTTTATTGACGATCCGTACAAAATCACGCCCGAAAATGCGCGTCGTCTGTCCGTTTTTGTGCATTCTGTGAAAAAATACGTCAATGCGTTCGGACGCACTTTTTCACGTTCGCGGGGAAAAATGCTTTCGTCTGACCCTAGCCTAAATCAGCACTTCGGGTTTACAAAGTGGACATTGGCCAAGCAACTTCCTGCAACCTAATCTCTAACCCAAATTTTTTACCCTAGCCTTTATTTCGAAACATAACTCTTATTCCTAACCCTAATACCGGAGCACCGAACTCCGAAGCGTACAAATTGGCAAGTCATTTTTAAAGACAAGGTTTTTTTTTTTTTTAACGCCTCTCAAAAAAAATGTCTTTTCAATAGGATGCTCAATTATTAAAGTTTAAAGAGTTTTATTCCTTTTCAGCTCTGTACATACCCGCAAACATAGGTGTCTCTACAGGGGGGCAAGGGGGGGCAATTGCCCCACCTAGGTTATTCCTTGCCCCCCCATGTGCCCCCCCACCAAAAATCAGCCTCCAGATTCCCACACTTTTTCGGATCGCGATATCTCCGTCCCTGTGCATCGTGTATGGACGATCTAGGTGTCATTCGAAAGGGCAGACCATATTCAGAATAAAACAAAAGTCATAAAACAATAAATAAAAACGGGTTTGTAAACGTATACATTTTCACAGGGTTGAAATGGCTCACCAGTGAAGTGGTTAATGTTCAGTCTAGACAGTACATTGTGTATTACATTCGCTTTTGCCTTGGTTTAGTTGTATATTAAGGGTTAATGGGTAGGCGTCATCCCTCATAGTATACATTTTATTTTCCTTGACCAATGGCATTTTAGGGGTTACTATGGAAGTTAGAATCTAAAGTTAGAACCATCTTTCGATCCTCTGCTTTCCGTCACATTTCAGGTAATTAATTTTGCCGAAAATATGGTGAATTCCCTATTTAGAGAATGGTCACTGTAAATCGCTAAAATTGGAGTCGCTTAAGCCGTTATTGGACATTCAGCGGAAACCGCCAAATAAAATATTTAATTTAGGTATCCGGTTAGTACAATAAAAAGGTATCATTGCATCACATTACTGTGGGGTTTGGAAGGAACCTTATTTATATATTCCTATTTAGGGCCCTATTAGCTGGTGTGAGCTAACCCTTGCGTCGGCATGGTTTTGCGTTAGCGCCAGGTTAATTCAGTCTAGCGCCTGACCAACAGATAGTTTGCCTCCTAGAAACGGGAAAAATCACTAGCGGTTTGTAGCGCGAGCTTACTGTACTTTCCGCGTCCTTTACTTAACATGGGGAGAGCTAGAGATCTCTAGCACTTTTTGCAACTAACAGATCACTTGGTGCCAGATCAAATTTTTTTGAGGAGCGCGAATTGCAACATTTTACCTACTGCTCAACCATGGTGCTAACTCCAAAAAAACTGAAACAGATCCTCGCCCAAAATTAACAGGCAATTGAAAGGAATGCAGCACAGGTGTTCTCTTGGCCCCATACACCATAGTAATGGATCTGGTCAGCAATGTCGCTGCTGTTGTAGTAGGCTCTATTAAAAATGTACCCTTTATCTACATATTCCCTAATTCTAATATATTGGCTAATTTTAAACATTTTATGCTGGGGGTTATTCATAGTATGTAAGTGGTTGAGTATTAGGGGTTAGGACTAGGTTTAAAGGGACACATGGATAAGTCTTTCTTGCCCTGAAACATGTATTATTTATATGCTGCAGCAGGGAAGTTATTGTCACTCCTGTTGTAGCCGGAGTCAGACAGGTTCACTTCATTAACGGCGCCGGACCAGACACAAGCAAGGATTGTCCAAACACGAGTCTCTTCAGGAAAGGCAAGAGTTTATTGTGTCGTCACACAAGTGCTCACACAGGATTGAATCGCTTAGAGTGAGCCCCGATTACACAGAGACATGAGGTTTTATGCCCCAAATACATAATTAGGTACATCCCCATTAGCCCACCTCCCTATGACACTCTATTCTACCCCACGTGGGTTAATACTTCCTATCATTAATTTGAACACAAAGAACATTCCACATATAACTATAAATTGAGCTTCCATCAGCAGAGTCTTTAATTTCAGAAACGCTGCGGTTTGCTCTTCTTCCCAATGAAAGGGGTCTAATTCTCTTTTCTTGGTTGCTTGATGAAGCGGCTTGGCAATTTTTGCGAAGTTGGGGATCCACAGGCGGCAGAAGCCTGCAGCTCCCAGGAATTCACGGACTTGTCTCCTGGTCTTTAATTGGGGTATGCGGCACACTGTTTCTTTCCTTTCTGCCCCCAGTGCACGTTTGGTACCTGTTAACTGGAATCCCAGGTATTTTACACTCTGTTTATATATTTGTGCTTTCTTTTTTTTAGACACTCTGTAACCTGTTTGGCTTAACCGATGTAGCAAAAGTTTTGTGACAGATAAACAGTCTTTTTCTGTGGGGGGAAACTAGTGTAATTAATCAACATACTGTAGCGTGGAAGGACAAAAGGTCCTGGCTGAGCGCGCATCCATTGTAGATACCTCCCACTGAGAAATAAAAAAAAAATAAAACAAAATAAAAAAGTTGTCTTGCTGGAATAATGGTGTGTTTTACGGTGACACGCAGAATTTCAATATACCGTAGTCTTTAAATCTCTGCAAATATATTTGTATATTCTGCTTGGCGTTCTTTGGGATATAATATTGTTTTAGAGCCACCGGTATTGCGCCGGACTTTAATTTAACTAATTTGGGCGGGTTGTCCTCCGCCCCTACCTTAGAAATTCCAAGGAGTAGTGCGTGCGGATCCAGCGTGGCAGATAGAGTAGGTGCCGTGCGCCATTCTTCTTCCCTCGGCATAACTACTGCGATTTTCACAGATTGGGGGTTGTGCGGGCTGGCTGAATTATACTACCGAACAAAACTGCCATTCTCCGGCAGGTTTAATTGAACGTGACCCCCGGGAAAAAAAAAACATAATTTGGGCTTGCAATTTGCAAAAAATATCCTGTCCCAGGAGCTGGATGGGACATTCGGGCATATACATATACACATTGTGTAAATAATATTCTCAGAAATATTTTCTTATAGCCTAAAACAGACTCTTAATACTACATCAAAAAAAACAATAAAAATAAATTATTCCATCAAAAATCAAACAAAAACATACCTTGTAAAAACAGTAAAGAAAAATTACTTTAATTATTTCTTGAATTAATTTTTTTAACCGTTTCATATATTTCAATTTAGTTTGTTAATAAATTTTTATATTTTAGTAGACAATATTGTATACCATTACATACCTATTATTATTTATATACAATAATATAAAAAAAACAGGACTCCTTTTTAATAATATCAACACAAAATATAAACATATATCTTGCACTCAACTGACTTCAGACAAATATTCTATTGTAACACACATTAAAATTAGCTAAACATAGTATGCTGCACAAGTATATAAAGGGTTATTTTTTTCCACCTTTCAGAGAGCAAAGAAAAACAAACTGCTCCCTCCTCCTTCTTGCAAACAGTCTGTCAGAAAAAGGAGGGGGCCTATTACACCAGGGACGACGCTCAATCTCAACTTTTAATTGAACAGTTTAATGATCAATTAAAAACACAATCGGACAAAATCAGTCTGAACCACACATAAACTATACAGCACCGCAACTATTTCACTCCGTGAAATATTAATTAATTTATATATACTCCTATCGGGCATCTCAATCTTTTCTGGTGGAGCCTCTCTATCTTCTTCACCCGATACACCCTGCTCTTCTTCCTCAGCCATACGGGACGGGACGGAGCGGAGCTGACCGAGACATAGCAGCTGTCCGCCCCCCCTTTCCGCCCGCACAACAGCGGCATTCAGAGCTTCCCTAGCTGCCCCATAACATAATAAATAGGACGGGGGTAAAACATTTATTTTTTTCCAGTTGTTCTACTAACACCTTTTTTTTTCTCTTATTTTGGGGGTCCTGTTTCTTATTTCTTCCCGCTATCATTTACAAAATGACTCTTGTTTTTAATACAATATTTTCATATATCTATATACGGGTATTCTTCAGGATATCCGTACTGCTTTGTAACTTGGGAGTGTATCTTCTGTACCAACTCCGGGTCCATTGACCCCTGCTCTGGCCATCCTGGGATTAATATCGGCCATACAACTGTACACATTACTTTTAATTTCTCTTTTGTTAATTCTACACTATAATCATACGTTTTTATATAATGCTTCGAAATTCCGCACCATATATTCTAGGGGCATCTCACCCTCCTTTACCTTCTTGGGCTTAGATGACCCGTTACCCATTGTCACTCCTGAAAACAATACTTTTTGCGATACAATTATTTTATTTCAATAACAGTTAAAATCTACAGTCTGATACTTCAGTCAACAATTTATCCGCATCCACATACGCTTCCCCCTTCAGTAGCCGAAACCGTACGTTCCAGGGTCCACTCTCGAATTTGCTTCCTCGCGGAGCGAGTAGGCGCACGTTCACTCACAGCACTCAAGTCAATTCATTCACAACACATTCCGTATCAGATACTTTCAGCATAATATAGAACATATATCACTTCAACTCTTTCCATTAGCCGAGGACGTATTCCTTCCTTAGTGGCTCCTTATACCCCGTAATTTGAACTCTAACTCTTGACTGCTTGTGGCTATGTGCACCCCGTTCCTTGTCTACACTTCCGTCTGCAATTCCAATCTGCTTTATGGATAATCTACCCACTCAGCACCACTATCTCTGCAGCTATCGTTGGCTTCACTATAAGCCCTTGTCACTATACGACGTACACACTAGGCACTGACTCAGGCTCTCAGCCCAGTCACAGAAAAATCCTCCTCCTTTCCCGTTTACCCACGTGGTGAAGCTCTATTTACAAACACTGAACTATGCAACTCCACGCAGCTACTTTCTCCCTCTCATACAGAACTACCCTTTGATTGGCATTCAATTCCCCCGAATCCAGACGCCCGCTAGCCACTCTGGCTCTTTAGCAATGTCAGCGCTACCAGCGGCGGGAAAGATATGCCAATAGGATGGTGGCCATCGCATCCTCTTATCCGTCTATCGCAGTCGGACGTTTCCCTTAGATACCGGTATTTCCTTTAGACATACAAAACATAGAAGACACGTTACCTATCGCCGGCGCTGCTTGCTGTTTCCTCAGACTCGTTGGTGTCCCAGTTTTCCCGGGTCAGGGGGGTCTGTTTGGGACGAGATGAGGTCCACTGTACAGGAAATCCTGCTTGGCGCCTGCAGATGTCAGCTCACCTTCAACGGACGCCCCCAACCATCGGGATTCTGGCACTGCTGCAGTCAAGCGCCGCACTGTGTTCAGCAGCCGTTGCCTGTGTCTTGGCAAAAGGCCCGTTATCCCGGTTATCGAGACCCCAGAAAATGTAGCCGGAGTCAGACAGGTTCACTTCATTAACGGCGCCGGACCAGACACAAGCAAGGATTGTCCAAACACGAGTCTCTTCAGGAAAGGCAAGAGTTTATTGTGTCGTCACACAAGTGCTCACACAGGATTGAATCGCTTAGAGTGAGCCCCGATTACACAGAGACATGAGGTTTTATGCCCCAAATACATAATTAGGTACATCCCCATTAGCCCACCTCCCTATGACACTCTATTCTACCCCACGTGGGTTAATACCTCCCATCATTAATTCGAACACAAAGAACATTCCACATATAACTATAAATTGATACACTTCTCGTTAGTTTGACAGTCTGTGATTTGTTTGTGCGGTCTTTCTCCGGGGAGTGCCTCCCTCCCTTTCGGCTATATTTATTCAGATGGCCTGGGGCCCGGTCTTCTATACTCCTTCGTCTTTTCACGGGCCCAATCGACCTTGGAATATCTACTTCTCCATGCCAGAAACAGCAAAAATCTTTCATAAGACTTTAGATTAGCAGAAAAGCAATTAAACACATTCCTAAATTTCTACGTATACCTCATTCTAGTCTCAGCTACAAACCTGTCTAGTTATATACAAGTGAACCAATATTCTGAACAAGATGGCCGCCTGTGTACAATGGCGGCCGTCTTCCAGCCTATTTCCACTTCACTGTCACCTGGCCTTCCTTATGGATTTATTAAATGCAGTGTAATGATTCTACATGCTGTTGGGTGGCATTTATCATGCAATGTCCATCAGCCTTAATATAGTGTATGTGTGCATATAAACATGGATGATACGGCCAGCTTGGAGGATTTTAATAATGCAGGGGTGTGAGGGCTCTTCCCTGGAGGTGTTCATACTTATTCAAGCTTGTGAAGGCAGGGGATAGGTATGGCCCAGCACTATGACCGGAAAAACCTGTTCTATCCTGTACACAACCGCATTAGCGCTGGGTCTCAGCCCGGGTCTTGGCGTTTCCCTGGCGTGCGCCAAACCACCTTGTACACGGACTACTATGGACAAAGTGATTTGTTATTAGGTCATCAGGCACTAAGTTTTAGCAACTCGTGCTAAATTTTTCCTTTAGTGATGGCGTTTTAGCTCACACCAGGTGATAGGGCCCTTAGTTTTTTTCAGTGGTATGATTTAGTGGTGAAAATTATTAGTGCCCCCCCAGTTTTGACTGTGGTGTCTTATGTGCCCCCCCTACATATTGTTCCTAGAGTCGCCACTGCCCGCAAACCCCGATTATATGGATGAACTCCTAAAAAGAGGGCCTTATGAGAGAAAAGAGGAACAGATTGATTTGCACTCAAAGTAGGGACTGCCCTTCTTGACTAGGGACACTTGGGAGGTATGAATTTATGAGAATGAGAGAGAAATGACGAGAGTATTTAAGAAAGGGAGCAGGTGGGTCTGGCACAGAGTGAATAAGGTGGTTAGCTGACGGGTGAAGCGGGTTAGCTGAATGTTTGCTTAGGATGGGAGAATCCTTGCACCGGCCCTGTTTATGTGTACAATCCTTTGTCTTTATATCTGGGCCTGGTCATTTGGCTCTGGCCTGTAGTGCCAAGTCCTACTAGACTGTATGAATACTCAGTCCCCTTGTTCCTACACGAGCGTTCGCATAGATCAGTCCAATTAATTGCACACGGCAATAATTGCTGTTAAAGAAAACCAATGGGAGTCAAAATGTATTGACTACATACTACGTATGAGGGGGACTGCCCTAATTTTGTTAGTTAAAATAAAAATTACATGTAATGTAGCCTCTTTATTATTTGATAAAAATAATAAATAAAAGTAAAATCCCTTATTTTGCTCCTTGCTAAGTGGGAGCGGCCATCTTTAAATCTTCTTTAGTCAGAAACAAAGGGCTGGATTCCAAGACTTAAGGCATTTGCGAGTGAGTCGTTAACGCTTAAGGCTCCACTTACAAATATAAACTACAAAATGCCGGTAATAGAGCAAAATTTTACTTCTGAATACCTCAGGAAATAATTTTCATGAGCAAAGAGAAAAAATGCAAAACTGAAACCTTTAATTCTGTGAGGGTTTTCCGAGCCCCCTAACTATCTCAAGCTGCTGTAAGGATTCCTTTTTACCACACAATTAAATGAACTCCAGCTATTCCTCTGTTTATTGCCTCTTTTATATTTGTTATTTTTAACCCCAAACCTTTACCACCCATAAGTACATGTGTCTGAGCTCCGTTACAAGTATGGGTCTAGATCAGAGGCGTGTTCAATACCTCAGCCGCTGCAAGTGCTAAGTTAGCAACTTGCCATTGAACGCTGTTCTGCTGCTCAGCGCTCAGCACTGCTATTTTAGCACTTGCAGCGACCCGAGGAGATGCTGCGAGTAGCTGAGTGTGACGTAGTAAAGATGGCCGCCGCCATGAAGCAAGTAACAATTCAGTATGGCAATGTTAATTTTGAGGTTTTTGTTCACCAAAGCACAAAATGTTTATTATTTACCCCTGCACATAGACATATATTACAGTTCAATTATATTTTGTTTCAGAAGCAAACATAACGTTTATTCAATAAAAACTATAATTTGTGGTGTGTGCATACAAAACGGATTGCTTTTCTTTATCATATATACCTCAACTGTTGTCCGAGTCATACGAAAAACAATCTGAATCTTTCATTAAGAAATCGTCGGCCATTTTACTTCGAAAGTCGCATCCAAAGCGTTCAATGACACTGCTGCAGCAAACTGAATTGCTGCGCTGCAGAAATTCAGCAGCTGCTGAGGTATTGAACGGGGCTCTGCTAACCCGCAGGTAGACGCCAGACACCTCAGCCAGCCAAGTGTCATGGGAGTTGTAGTTCTCCCAGCTGCTCTAGAAATCAGCGTTTCTCTACATTACATCACCAGTCATGGTTTTCATAATAATAAAGGATTCTTTTTTTGTTTGAGGGCCTGGTCTTAGGTCAGGGTCAGACGAGCGCACTATGTGCTCCTGTACTGATGTGCCCCCCGGCATCCGTTGCAGCATTGTGACGCTTTGATGGGGCCGGCCACACACTGTAGTGCTCACTCGTATTGCACGCACGCTACAGCGGGTGTGCTGCGGACGTTCTGAAAACCTCCACGTGGAAGCGCTATGATGTGCGTTCGGCGGGGCTGCAAAGTGTGATCCTCCGTAGGAGGATCGCGCCTTGCAGCGCTGAACACAATAACTGCGCTCAGTGAGGTGGCTAGACGGGCATCAGAGTGGAAGGAACGTCCATTTTCACGGACGTTCCTTCTGCTCTGCAAATTGCTCGTCTGTCCCCGGCCTTATTGTTGCCATATTTAATCTTTGGTAAGTCAACAACTCAGAAAATATAATTTTGTGAAGAAAAAAAAATATTGAAATAAGATGGCCTTTAGTCAGTGCCCCACGGAGTCATGTAAAGGTCTGATCATCAGGGTTTGTATTGGGACAGCTGCTCAGGCCTATATATTTCTTACATATTTATTTTCTGTGTTATTCCATATATTTGTGTTTTATTTTTATTTATTTTTTTGAGAAAGGATTTTACCAGGAAGGAATTATTATTATTGAGATTTCTCTCGTTTTCAAGTATGTCCTGGGTGGCGAGTATGTACCGTTAGGAGTCTTGCCCAAGGACACTTACTGGAGAGGTGCTCGTTGGAATCGAACTCATGTCTCCACAGGCTCTCTCCATGCAGAGCAGTTACCTCTACTGTTACCTCTACTCCACCCAGCCGGTACATTTTATTACATTGTATTCTGTACCCTACTGTAAAAATTCAATGTTCTTGCTACTTGAAAACGAGCGAAATCTCAATGTATCCTTCCTGGTAAAATACTTATAAATAAATAATTTGCTAAAAACAGGAGTTTTTGTCACTAAACATACATGTCAGTTTTCATTCCTTCAGAAGTACAAATTGATGGCATTTATTGTAAATTTGACCCTTTTTTCATTCTCGTTTTTTTTACCCTCACCTAGTGTGTCACCCCTCTCCTCTTAGATTGTAAGCTCTCGAGCAGAGTCCTCTCTCCTACTGTTCAGTGTGTGTGTAACGTATATGTATATTCATTTTTCTGTCTCCCATTGTATGGCGCTAAGGAATTTGTTGACGCTTTATAAATGCTTGTAACTGTAACATTCACTCACTTATAAAGGCTAATAGGGCGGGCAGCATCTCGGCAGAATTGGCCCCTCTGTGATCTACCTTCTGCTGTTGGCTCATTAGAAGAAATACAGGAGGGGAAAAAAATGAAATACGTCTGCTATATATTTATATACGATGTAAAGGTTAACACAACTTTCATTACAAAAATCTACTTTGAATAGATGCGTCTCCTTTAGCTGTACCCTCCGTCGCGTGTCCATAAACAACATGCCTTTGTAATAAGTCCTGCAACAACTGAACCGACTGCTATCACCACAACCTGGCAGGCAGAGGGTTAATGTATACATTATTTTATAAAGAAGCGGAGTCCCGTGTGTTTGTATTACTGACACGGGATGGACCCTTGCCCTTGACGATGAACTAAGGGATGGCGACGGTAAAGTCACCTGCCGACATACATTTACGTTAATTAGTAACCAGCGAGGAGAGGTGTGCCTGGCTAATTACAGGGCTCTCGCCACTCTCCTTTCTAATTGGTTCTTCTCATCCCTCCTAGCCACGTTGGCAGTATCCTGCGATGAGAAATAGGACTAAAGTATCTTGTTTGATCCAGATCTTCTTCCATGTTTTTTCATGTTGTTGTTAACATATTGTATTTAGTTTACTTTGGATGTTTTATATGTTCTAAACGCTGGAGAATATGGCGGCTGCGCACAGTCAATGTACAACAATAGAGCGCTTTCTTTGCAGTCTTGGAATTGGTCCAGCCTGTTATGTTGCTATTTTTTTTATTTTTTTTTATGTTATGTTGCTTAAACCAAATATTCCCACTTACATTTTGCTCTTGAATACCTTCTATTTAGCGCCGTTTGTTAAAAAAAATATGTATATAATTACCTGTACTAGGATACTTTTTTAATGAATTATTTGGAGATCAGATCAGTTTTCTCTTCACCCAAGAGATATTCAACGTCAGGGTCAGGAAAGATAGCAACAATTTTGTGCACTATGTATGCATTCTGATTACTATGGCTGGTAGGTTGGGGAGGGTGGAGAACAGAAAATAAATAATGCAATACTAAGGCACCCATTGAAACCTTCAACATCAAAATGTCAAAAGGTTGAGCGGACCTGTGATAGCCCTGCCATTCATAAGGACGCAGCTTCATGACCGTGTCATTCTTTGGGTGGGGGCGGAGGGGTATTCTAACAATATTCATGTTTAATGTTTTTTTGAGAGCAGCATAAAATAAGAGTTTTGCTCATTTTAATTGGCTGTAATACAATCAAAGAATATGAATGCAGAGCTATCCAGCAGTTCTATTAGAATACTCGACATTATGAATTCCGATATTTCTAAAAGAAAATCCTGAAAAGAGACAAAATCTCTTGCTTTTCAGGGTACAATTGGCCGTAAGAAAAAAACCTTCCTTATTGGATGTTTTGTACTGCTTTGTGTCTCATTACTCTTTGTCAGATAGAAAAGAATCTCCTGCCTTCTAACACGCTTTGCGTTTTTCTCCTTTTACTAGATCAAAGAAGCTGGCTTCTCTGTTGGTTTGTGTGCAGGAGGCCGGCCTCTCCAAGGACGACGTAGGCTTTGAATTGGCAGAGCTGGAAGAAGCCGCCCGTCTCGTCCAAGAAGAGGAGAATGAGCAGTCGGCGCATTCAGCATCCGACGCCGTTCCCAGGCAACCAGACACACTCCTTGGCTCTGACACCACCAGTAGCGATTCCTCAACAGAGACTGATGACTCCTCATCGGAAGAAGAGGAAGACGACTACCCATCAGGAATCCAAGGGTTGGAATCGGAGAAAGCTTCAGCGTCTCTCCAGAAAGACCGTGTCTGTCTACTTCAGAAGGACCTTGCACCAAGCCAGAAATCAGGTGCCATGGGCAGTGATCCAAAATTACCACCAGACTCCATGCAAGCTTCATCGCAGTTGATAGAAATAATAGATGGAGCGATGAAGAAAGCATCAATCGGAGATGAAACGGTGATGGTAACATCCCTCTCTGAGAATGTCTCCGGTCATTCCCAGGATGGTCGATCAACAAACTGTGCTGCTCCACCTCCAGAGAACATCGTGGAGAGCTCTTCGGCCAGAGAATACCTGGAAGTTACTCCACGGCTGTGTCCACTCTTTGTCGTTTCACAGAATGGTCAGGAGGAGGACAGTATGCTGGAGAATGTGGAGAATCCCCATGCTCAAACCTTATAACTCAGATGATACAGTCTTTTTTAATGTGTATTCAACTTGAGAAGAGACAATTTTGTTAAAAGATACTCTGGATCCTGGATGTATTAGATGTCTTAGAAGTGCTTTCGAAGCCTAGTCTGTGTCTCATGACATTTATTTAATAAACCGTTTACTGTAGTCAGTCATCTAGTGTACGAAGGCATCTCAAAGTTACTACAAACCTTTCTCCCTCAAAGCTCACATTTTCCTTTCTGTCATTTTTTAAATCCAGGTCAGATCAGGCGTTGCTGTTACTTATTTCTTTGATTAAAATATTTGGTCCTGTTCCAGTTTGTTTTAGATTTACCTGTATACCATATGTTTTGTTTGTTAATATCTTAGAGCTGTGGGTCTCGTGTAGATGTGTGTGTGTGTGTGTGTGTGTGTGTGTGTGTATATATGTATATAATTTAGGGAATGATTCAGAAGTAGAGTGGAAATGCTGCTTTTTTTCTTCCCTTTTGGATTGTGAGGGAATGCACCATAAAACAATACCTGACATCTCCCCCTTAGTGATACACAATTTATCAATTTTAATCAAGAAATTGAATATAAATTTTACTTTATTTGGCCCCTTTAAGCCAACCCCAGTTTGCAGTGTTTGGGGTTTAACTCTCCAAGCAAATAGTATTGAATTTATTTGTGTTTCACCATGCAATTTCCTATAGGAATGTGAGGAACTTTCTTTTCTTCATTCGATCTGTGTATTATCCAGAATTTTTCCTACAATTTTGCTAATAGCCCAGATAAATCATATTTGGGCTGTTCAGTTTGCTTTTATATACACTTTTTAATCTATCCCTGGGAGATTGTCAGAAGAACAATCTGTGGGGGGGGGGTCTTTCTGTCTGTATTTCTGTCTCTGTGATCTGTATTTCTGTATACTGACATATCTGTCTATCTGTAAAATGTTGTGTGTCTGTAAGACTCTTGTCATGTGTCTTCTATCACATTGTCACATGTCCATACCTCCCAAGTGTCCCTTTTTAGGAGGGATAGTCCCTATCTTTCTGTATCAATGAACTGTGGGTGCAATGTTTGATATGTTTTCTTCCTCAACGACTGAATAATTATGCTTGGATCGTCACCGATACGCATGTGGTGGACAAAATAGCTGGATCTAAAAAAAGCAAATCAACTTCTAATTACAAATGCAGATATTTTAAGACTTTGAATATCTTGTCAATGATATGTTTTATCACTACCACTAAATAATCACTACTTAGCTAATTAGGCATTTGTCTGGTTAATTATGTGTGATCTTCATGTCATCTCTTGCCCTGCTCCATCTTTTCATGCAAGGTCTTAATGACAGGATGCAGACTACTACATGCCAAGCACCAACAGGAAAGGGATGTGAGCCCAGGGTTCATAAACAAGAAAGAAAAACTATATATGTACAGAAAAGAATAGATAAAAACAATCTACTTTAATAAAGTTGTGTGTAGAAAATTAGAAATCCGACAAGAAAAATATGAATTACTAAAATAAAGCAAATGCAGTACAGACATCCTGATCAATTGATGGTGCCCACCAAAGGCCATGAGACAGGAACCTGGGCATATGGCTATGATGGTACAGTATGGATGATTATATATAGATAAATACTACTAAACACCTAATGTAAATATGGTAATCCATAATAAAGCCATCTCCATGTTTTCCTGATCATACTTAGAACGCATAGAGAAGGAGATGGCAAGCTGGTCAGATTTGAATATAAATAATATCATGTATACAGTTTGGCCACTGTATGTCTGGAATTCTGAAATCCGGAAGACTATCGAAAGCCAGACGTTTCCGGTGTCTACCGTTTATAGATTTTACTTCCCTTCCTGCAGGTTCTCCTGCGTTTCTGGCAAAGAGAACCTGGTTGGGGTTTGGCTATATTACAGTGGAGTGCTCTGTATATGGTTGAATTTATTGTGAGTTGCACAGCGAAAGTAATGACGTTTCGATCAACAATGTGATCTTTATGAAACGTTCACGCTGTTGGCCGACATGTCATTCTTAACCCTTTAAGGAGCAAGGGCCTTTAAAGCCAATGCATTTATGACGTAACCGTTACGTCATCGGTCCTTAAGGAGTTAATGTTTATGCCGAAATAGATGGGTTCCACTAAAAGACTGAAGTTCTGCTTCATGATACTTTTGATAAAATGTATTCACTGGAAGTGGGGTCTAGAGTTTTTTCTTTTTCCTGCACCCTTCAAGCAGAGTGAGTGCTCTCTCCGTTCTCCAAATTGTCCGTTCTCTTCTAATGTCAGAGCAAGTGAATGTCATTTCCCATTTTCAGTGAATGACTGGGACAGATGTTTTCGTCACAAATGAACTGTTGAAACCTTTAGACTCTGTGGAACTTGACTGTACCCACCATTTGCTGATAAACTTACTGATGACTTGTATGGAATATATGCATTTGAAGAGCATGGACAGCGAATGGAAAAGTGGAATTTTCCCTTGTGGCGGATGCCACTACTCGGTTGAGTAGTTCCACCGGTGTTTTTTTCTATCCTCTGGAGATACCAAGGAGTGATAGAAAGTTGCTCTTAATTACTCCCAATCACTTGTCGAGACAGAGTGTAGGGTGAAGAAAAGTGGTATATTTATTTTGAGAAACTGTCAGTCTTTTTCTACATAATTGCTCTGATGACATTGTTCATACCCCTGCCCTCCCCAGACATCCTGGTGCCGGGTGACACTGCCCTCGCCTCGAGCCAACTTTGCTGAGACAATAGGAAGGTGCCTCAAGCTCAATTTAGGTGGAATGTACCCCTGCCTTCGCCTCGGGCGCAACAAGTGGTGCTCCGGTTTGAAGTTCATAGTCATCCTGATGTCCCGCAAACGGTTTTTGGGGGTGATCCTGGGGGAGTGGCGGTACTTCCTGGGTGCCGCTGGCCAGCTCTGCTCCCCCTTATAACACTGTCCAAAAAGCATCTTAATCCATGACCGGGGGACCGTGCTGCATCGATGCAAAGGTATCCGGCTCCTGGCTGCGTGTACCTGGGACCTAGCTCCATAGGAGAGGCTGCACTCCCCGAGTGAGAAAGGGAGGCTGGTTTTATAAGGTTCCCGGTGGAGCTCCCTCCCAAGAATAACCCCAATTCAGGCTCTCCCTATGGTGGGAAAATCCCCACAAAAGCACCGATGTAGTGTCAAGGGCTGCTGTATCGCTCAGGTGGACAGCAAGTGGGGGTCTGTCGGGCCTATAGCCCGTTTCAGGCCTGGTAAGGAATAGCGTATAGACATTTATATATTATATATACACAATATTGCCAACAACAATTAAAAATGACGGCCGTACTGTCACATCCCCTTTCTAATTTTGCAAGGTAAGGGAGAGATCTTGTAAAATAGAAGAATTTCAGTTGACCAAACCATATGCTATGTACAGTTAAAGGTTTTTATAGGGGGCGTGGTCAGCTCTGCATGGGAGCAGTCGTATTTCTGTGGAGCTCTGTGGGATCCTCCTGTTATAGGGGGGTTTTATGCATGTTATTTTTTGGGACTCGCTCACCAGTGGAGATCCTGCACGGCTGACCATTCTGGGGATTGCTCCTGAGCACAGTCAAGGTTTTTAAAGAGATTCTCTGGTGGCACTGGTTGGCCATTTTGAGGCCTACTCTTTGATGCCTGGACACCTCGTTCCTGTTCATCCAGCTTCCTCCTGAGGAGAACCCCTGCCGAGTGTTGCACCCCTGCCGGGGGACCTGTGGGTTGCGGACTGTGGGGATGGAGGGCCCCCATCCTCCGGCTGTGCCTGCTCTCCCCTCTGAGTGGAAAGTGGAGAAGTGACAGGAGGGGCACGGTTTGGAACACCCTCCACCCGCCAGTGGTATGGAGGCTCTGTTTCCAGCCCTTGAGGCCTGCCTCGATCAGCTCCTGGGGGAGGAAGAACGTCCACTCACCGAGGTTCATGGCGGCGGCTGATGTGGTGCTGGGAGTCGGTCAGCAGTCTGGAGGCCAAGCGGAGGAGGTATCGAGGGATGCTGAGCCTAGTGGACGTCTGGATAGGGTCGCTGACCCGCAGAGAGATGGGCTGGAAGGCCCGAATCCGTATTTGAGGGGGAACGCGGCAGAGAGTCCTGTCTGCGAGGCTGGAGCTGCACCGATGGCCACGGGGATAACTGTCGCAGAGCTTTCACGGGAACTGCGATGGGGGCACTGACCGGGACTAATGGACCTAGCACTGAAGGGAGGCAGTGTCGGCCTTGGTCCAGCGGTGCAGCTGGCCTGGTTGCTGGGTCGGCCTGGGGACAGGTCGCCCATTGTGTCCGTCACGTGGGCTTGTACGCCATGCGGACCTCGCTCCTCATCCCCAGGTGCATTCTTGCTGGCTGGCTTGGCCTGCAAAGAGTGGCCCTACCTTGTGGAAGCTGCCGTTCAGGGACACTGGATGAGTGCCTTGCCCCAGGAGTTGTATTGCCTCTTTGATGACACCCTTTGTCTTTTTATGAGGATTTTCAGCTTTGCCATCTTTATGTTCTATCTGCGGACATTTTGTCTTCCTTTTTTTTTTTGTGTTTTTTATGCGCTTCCTTTGCGAGGACTCACAACCCTTCCATTTTTATGCTGCCCTTCATGTCCCCGGGACATCCTATCAGAGGCCTTTTTGTTTTATTTTTATTCTGTGAGGTTTTTCTTTGTCTTTATTATTGCCCCCCCCCTGTTTTTCGATATTTTGATGCTTTTTTTTTTATTGTGAAGATCCCCCACCCCCCTCATGTTTTATGTGTTTTTATGTAAGTGTGATATTCGGCCCCGTGAGGCCGACTTTGTTGGTCGGTCTGTGACCCTTTTGTCTGCAAAATAAAAATCTTACATAAAAGTATTTATAAAGCGCTAACAAGTTCCGTAGCGCTGTGCAATGGGAGGCAGAATAACAAATATACATACAGGTTAAACACAGAACAGTAGAAGAGAGGACTCTGTTCCAGAGCTTACAATCTAAGAAGAGGGGTGACACACTAGGTGAGGGTAAATAGAGAACATGAAGTAGCGGGGTGCATGTGGGCTGTGTGGGAAGATGCAGTAAGAAATGATGAACAGAGGGGGATTAGGGAGCGAGCCAATAGGCTTCTCTAAAGTAATGTGTTTTCCTAGACTTCTTGAAGGACTAGCGAGATGGGGAGAGTCTGGTGCCAGGGAGGGAGTTCTATAGAAAGGGGGACAGACAGGAGATGTCCTGTAGGCGGGAGCTAGGTGTGCGGGTCCGAGGAGACACTAACGTCAGATCATTGGCATGTACATGGCTTCCTCACAGAATTTTCAGTACAATAAGCTATTGTGCTCAAAGTGTCCCCATAGGCTTTGTTTCACCGATCAATGATCTTGTCAAACCCAGCTTTCTTTAAAACCTGTTGTTGGGGATAAAAACATCCGCTGTGTTCAAAGTTGGATTAAGAGGCGACCTCTCTCCCCGGTGTTTCTTCACTGGTCTTGAAGCCTCTCCCCAGCCGATTGTCAGTGAAGATAGGCATTGATTAGCCTAGTCGCAATGATAAATGCGCCAAAGAAATTGATTAATACTTCAGGAGTAACTACTGAGCATTTCTGCCCCAAGCAGACACATCTTAAATAACGTCAAAAGATTGAGCTGATGTCTCAAGGCTGCAGAAAACAAACAGGGAAATACTTGTCAAGGAGATAAATGGTTTGGTTGTTTGGTTTTCGCCTCTGCAGCCATTTATCTGAGAGATAACAGAGCTGCTGGGATAGATAAGCTCTGAGGCAGAATGGATGTTGTGAAATGCTCAAATGCTTTTAGAAAGTCCTGGAAGGGAGAGTATTTTCTTGTGTGGTCCGTAGATTGCCTCTCCTATTCAATATGGGACTCTACTCTTGGATTGACTTTGGAACTTTATTGGTAACCAAAGAACCATTTGTAACGGCATATTTTATCAATCTTGATACTTTTGTGAAAGAAGAAAAATGAACATTTTTGACTGTGGAGAGGATTGCAAAAGCTGCAATGTTGCCCTGGATGTCCAACAGTTGCAGAATGGCAGTATGTGAAAATGCTGCCCAGTAATTTTACGAATTCATGCATCCGAGCTAGAAAGTCAAATAATACTTTTTTTCTTCTTGATATAATTTGCTTTATTCCAAGATAAAGAGCAAAAACCGTACATATGTCAGCAGTAGAGCTGCTCTATAACCATGGCGACACAGGTTTGAATCCCATCAAGAGCACCTCTCCAGTAAGTGTCTTGGGCAAGACACCTAACGGTACATACTCGCAACCCAGGACATACTTGAAAACGAGAGAAATCTCAATGTATCCTTCCTGGTAAAATACTTTCTCAAAAAAAAAAATTCCATTGAACCATGAATGTTAGTAGTCAATATTCACATGTATAATGTAAAATAGAATTCCAGTAAAGGTTGACAGTGGTATAGCGGAACACAAAGAGTAATCCGTAGGCACAGGAACTTCCAAGAGAAAAAATAGAAACCCCAATACTTCTGTGAATACACAGTCCAACAGATCCCATAATGACAAAAGAAGGTAAGGCACACAGAGGGGGTCAAAAAAGCAGAGGTGCAACACTCAATCAGTGCCACAGCATCCCAGTCGGGGTAGACACATTGTGTCAGCCAGTAGACCCATTTTCAGCTATGTTCAGCAGCCTTCCCTTGTGCCAATGCAATACGTTCCACCGAGGAGCGTATAAATTCCACTTCTCTGAGCCATATCACCACTGGGGGCGTTTAGTTATCCCGATGTTCTGGCATAAACATAATCACGGTGCGGGAAGCAGGTGAATGGCTAACAATTTTCGAAAAGTCTGTGGAGAGACGTCCGTGTGGTTAAGTAAACAAAATACAGGTGTGATGGAGGTGGGGATTCTAGTACTTCAAAGTCGGTCATGAACGTGCACCAGAACTGGTGAATGGTAGGGCAGGGCCACCGTATATGCAAGGGTGTGGTGTTTGGGGCATCACATCTCAAGCTCGTCGCCGCCTCTGCGCCTGCAAATAATTCATACATTAGTTGATTGAGTTTCTTCCTGCAATATTATGAACTTCACCTGCCAAAGGGCTTCTTCTAGTTGGGTAATGTGCATCCATGAATATATGGTGGATATGGCCAGAGGCGGCTCTATAGTTAGGTAAAATAGGCAGTCTCCTAAGGCCTTGCTCATGCAATGCACATAGGGTTCATAACAACATTCCACACACATGCAATCCTGCATATACTTCAATCTACCAAGAGAGATGTGTGAGCCATCGGTAATTATAATTTATTGGGGTAATGTCTGGATTTGTTGCATTAAACGAGGGGCTTCGCTTAACGGCATTGTAAATTCTAGAGCTGCCTCTGAATATAGCAGAGCTCTGCACGGCTGTTCTATAAACCTGTTTTAATGTCAGGAAACAAGTTTTTGGAGACGTTGTGTACTCTTTTAATGTTATTGTTATTATTATTGTCATAATTTATATAGCACCAACAGTTTCCGCAGCGCTTTACAATAACCAATGGGAACGAAAAAGGAAGGACCTAAGAAGGAAACGAGGTGTAGAGGGCCCTGCTCAAACAGTCTAGAGCAGTGTTTCCCAAACCTGTACTCAGGATCCTCCGCCTCGCCAGTTTTGCTAAATATCTGAAGCACAGCACAGGTGATCTGATTTGCTGCTCAGTGATTGCAGGATTCAGTCTGCATTTCCTCATGGGTGGTCTGCAAAATCTTGCCTGGTTGAGGGTCCCGAGGACAGGTTTGGGAAACACTGGTCTAGAGGGATTGGGGTTGAGGAAGACGAGGAATTTTACTCGATAGCAGGGTAATACGCGGAATATCATGCCGGGGTGTAATATGTGGAATATCACGCCGGGAGCGTAATAAGTGTAATATCGCACGGGGCGTAATAACCAGAATATCGCGCCAGGAGCGTAATAAGCGTAATATCGCACGGGGCGTAATAACCAGAATATCGCGCCAGGAGCGTAATAAGCGTAATATCGCACGGGGCTGTAATAACCAGAATATCGTGCCGGGGCGTAATAAGAGTAATATCGCACCGGGGTGTAATAAGCTGAATATCGCGCAGGGGCGTAATAAGTGGAATATCAAGCTGGGGGGCGGAATATTGCACCGGGGCGTAGTAAGTGGAATATTGCACCGGGCTGTAATAAGCGGAATATCACTCTGGGGCGTAATATCGTGCCGGAGGTGTAATAAGATGAATATCACGCTGGGGGCGTAATGAGAGTATCGCGCCGGGGGCGTAATAAGTGGAATAGCAAGCTGGGGCGTAATAAGCGGAATATTGCGCTGGGGGCGTAATAAGCAGAATATCGCGCTGGGGGTGTAATAAGTGGAATATCGCACCTGGCGTAATAAGCGGATTATCGCTCCGGGGCGTAATATCGTGCCGGGGGTGTAATAAGTGGAATATCGCGCTGGGGGCGTAATAAACGGAATATCACACCGGGCGTAATAAGTGGAATATCGCGCTGGGGGCGTAATAAGTGGAATATCGCGCTGGGGCGTAATAAGTGGAATATCGCGCTGGGGGCGTAATAAACGGAATATCGTGCCGGGGGTGTAATAAGCGGAATATCGCGCTGGGGGCGTAATAAGCGGAATATCACACCGGGGTGTAATAAGTGGAATATCGCGCTGGGGGCGTAATAAGTGGAATATCGCGCTGCAGGCGTAATAAGCAGAGTATCACGCCGGGGCGTAATAAGCGTAATATTGCGCTGGGGCGTAATAAGCGTAATATCGCGCCGGGGCGTAATAAGTGGAATATCGCACCTGGCGTAATAAACGGATTATCGCTCCGGGGCGTAATATCGCGCGGGGTGTAATATGCGGAATATCGCGCCGGGGCGTAATATCGCACCCAGGTGTAATATCGGAATATCACGCTGGGGGCGTAATAAGTGGAATTTTGCGCTGGGGCGTAATAAGCGAAATATCGCGACGGTGGCGTAATAAGCGGAATATCGCGCCGGGGCGTAATAAGCGGAATTTCGCACGGGGGTGTAATTGTGACATTCCCCTAGACAGACCTGGAACAGATCCCTGTTAACGAACCTCTAGCCCTTCGATTCTTGAGTGGTCATGGCCAGGGAGACAGTGCCAGGTAGTAAACACAACAAGCAGGGGTACAGAGATGGAAATGTAACAGGCAGGGTCGGCAACAGATATACATTGTGTACTGCGATATTGTATATGGCAGGATATATTGCACACAGCAGCAGCACCAGGCCACAACACAACAGGCAGGGGTACAGAGATAGAGAATTGTCGCTATAACAGAACCGGGTCAGCAACGGATATACACTATGTACAGCGATACAGTATGTGGCAGGATCAATGGCACACCCCAACAGCACCAAGCGATAAACACAACAGGCAGGGGTTAAGAGAGAGAATGGTCGATATAACAAGCAGGGTCAGCAACAGAAGGAGGTCCTCAGTAAAGCAGGGTCAGCAACGAGTATACAACACGGCACAGTAGCGATACAGGAAATGAAACTCCACGGCAAGGCAAGGCTCATAGCGCGCGCTGCTGATTTAAAAGCTGGCGGCTCCGCGTCATCACGCCGCGCCCTGCCCCCTGATCAGCCGCAACTATGCCGGGTGCCGCCGGAACTCCTGGCACTCGGCCAGCCGGTAGCACCATGCATCCGGGACCCTCCTGAAGCGCTGTTGTGTCAGTAATAAGCAGAATATCGCGCCGGGGGCGTAATAAGTGGAATATTGCACAAGGGGGGGAATATCGCGCCAGGGGCGTAATATGCGGAATATCATGCCGGGGGCGTAATAACGTAATCATGCCAGTTCTACAGTATATATTACTCAATGTGGGTGGTTTTGTCTTTATGTAACTTACAGGGTAAGCGTTGAATTAAACCGTTAATTCATTTATTTTTTTCTATACGGACAGGACTGCAGTGCAAAATTATAAAGAAATTACAATTTTTTATTGTTTGGTGAGAACATGTATACAAGCCCTTGCAAAAGTGTTCAGTTGGACAAAACGTGTGGTGCATAGATTTTTTTAAATTTATTATATTGCTAATATTTTTTAATTCTGTTTCTTTATTGTATCACAGTGGAAGTGTTCTTTTTCTTGCAGCAGATGCTCCACTGAGGGCCTAGACTGCAATTTATTATCTCCTCTGAATGGGTGTTGCACTTTCCTCGCTGTCTCCTGTTATCTTGTGTCTTTTTCCCAATTTGGTAGCTTTTAATGTGCAAACTGTGCTACTATTTATATATTATATATTTTTTTTGTTTCTAGGGCATCATCTTTAACCCCTTGCCGCCGTGGGACGTGCTATACCGTCCTCACGACGGGAGGGCTTTGAAGACGCAGGATCTACATGTACACCCCGCTGTCTTCAATGGGGCGCCTCGGCCCCTCCCCACAGCCGGTGCGGGCTGTGTGCGGTTGGCTGCAGAGAGACAGCCTGAACTCAGACTGTGCCCCTGCAGCCAATGACTTTTGTCGAAATCAGCGACTCGCGCGTTAGCCCACCCCTGATGGGCGACACCGCCTGCCATGAAGGGGTTAAATTGACATCTAATAAAAAATTTCCCCTATCCCCTTAAATAATTGGGCAGAGACTACTGATTACATCTGCCCAATAATTTTTTTTCATTATTGTTTTTACTCGCCTTAAATCTCTTGGCGCACGCTGCTCGTCCCCGACAGCTGAGGGCTTCAGGTTTGTGAAAACCTACACAACTTGCATTGCTTAGAATACACAAATTACGCAATGCTCAGAGGTTGCGCACTTTTGTAAGAAAGTTCTGTAGCACTTGGGCAGAAAACTGGATTGCAGCTGCGTGTGCACTTGCAGAACAAATCCATCGGCTGCTTCTCTCCGGATGCTCAATAGTGCCGAGCTCATCGGTGACCAATCTGTGACTGGCAGCCGGGAATTTCAAAATCCTGACTGTCCAGTGACGCCTGTTTGGGTGGTGGCTACTCCTCCGCTTCACAGTCAGGTCTATTCACTAAAAGGTGAAACTCTGGACAATTGGCAGGAGAAGAGAACACACAGAAAAGATAGTCAGCGCCCAAATTTGTGCCACCACCAGTATCCCAATGCCAAACCAGATCTATAGAGGTTTCCCCCAAACCAATGTAACAACAAGTGTGAATATACGTATCTGGTGGCGCGATAACAATCGCTTCTTGGTGTTCAGGTGGTTCTCATGGTATACATCGTTAACGTCCAATATGGATTATATAGAAAAAAGCACAAAATGCATATAATAGTGCAGGGTGTACAAATAATGGTGGAATAAATGACAATGAACTGTTCCACTCACAAGTGGAGAGCCCCGTCACTGGCTCTGAGTGGTTACGAGCGTCTGGGTCCTTTGTCTTCTTTATAGTTTTGGAGGAGACCCACTCCCTTCAAAATCAGTGTTTTCTTTCACTCATCGGATGTGGAAGAAGACATAGAAAACAGAAGAAAGACCTTCTTGTGCAGGTCCGCCAATATACATATAATTAATTTAATTATCGTATCAACTCACATTAGATGGAGCTTATGGCCAAGCTCTGGGTGGTAGTACCAGTGGATTTGTTGAGTGGGTCAAATCCACGAAAACCTCAGATGGATTCCGAAACAAAAGGGACTAAATTCTTCTTTATAAAAGAAAAATCTTTAATCTAAAATGTAACATAATAGAAATTATGTACTAAATAAAATATAAAATGCTCTGTACAATCGCCAGAATGCGTTTCGCCATATAATATGGCTTCTTCAGCTGGTAAACCAGCAATCTAGACCAAATAGCCGATTTGAAAGTCAGATAAATGGGAGAATTTTTCTGGTTTGGCTGTTTTGACCTAGAATTTTCACTTCTCCTGCCCGAGTTTCACCTTAATGAATAGTGTTTTCTGCTGAACAAGGCAGGGGAGAGGGGTGTATATAGTGTCCCTTTAACTACTTGGTGTGTATTTAAAAAAAAAAAATATGATATATTTTGCCATCTCGTGGTCTTCAGATTGGAGGTCGGTACAATGAATCTCTTACCAAATCAGTAATTGGCTCCTTATGGTCTGCTCATCATGCGAGCGGTTGGATGAAGGGTAAAGTAAATTAGTACGTCTTCGGAAGACGATCTAAGAAAGAGGAGGCTGGAATAAATCAAATAATCACTAACAGAATGAATACTGTTTAAAAATAAAAAAAGCCCCTGTAAATCCAAGGCCTTTAAAGGGCCACTGCCACCAAAAAATATTGTGTTTATATTATGTTGCTGATATCTTACATGTGCTTTGTTCTTCTTTTGTATGTTTATAAATAAGTATAAAGTATTTTACCAGTAAGGATACATTTAGATATGTGTCACTGGGTGCATCCATTGTGTTATCTTTTGTGTTCTAAACTGCCACCCTAGTATCTTTCCATCACTTGCTCCTCACTGTGTGGCAATGGCCATAGAATGAAGTCTATAGGTCGATTACTGACTCAAAGCATTGTATTGTGTGGGATGTATTCAAAGGACATCGCCGGGGGGGTGGTGTAAATTAGAGGTCTTTTAAACTCCGTGTCTTTTCTCGTTGAGCTGCCATCTCTAATCTCAGGGAGCAGAGTCAGGACAATAGACCTCCTGCCACTTTATCTAAACATTCCATCCTCGACCTCATTAAGTGTTAACTAATGTAGATTAAATAAAGCACAGCTACAAAGTAAAGCTTGTGCACAGATTTTGGTAAATGTTGCATCATGGGAAAAGCGACAAAATGGAAACAGGAGATAAAAATGTGAATTTTATTTTCCTTTTTACATGCAATTACTTCAAACAGAGAAAAAAAAATAGCAGCATGTTTTTTATAAAGTGGTTTTATTTGTAAAGTTTTTTCTTAAGATCTTGCATTGTATTACTTTGTATTTCTGTAACAATTCAATGTTCTTGAACCTAGGACATACTTGAAAACGAGAGAAATCTCAATGTATCCTTCCTGGTAAAATCCTTTATAAATAAATAAATAAAATAAAATCTAGTTACAGCTTATGTAAGTGGTAGTGTCCCTCTAAATTCCCCATGTCAAAGCTAAAGGCGTGTGTCGATGTCCAGACTGACCCTGAGGGCACACTTACATTTAAAAATAAGACCCCTTTGTGTCCTGCATGGTCACCAGCAGTTTGTTCCTTATGGTTGAAGGTACAATAACCACAAGTGTTTTACATTGCGTTTAATGTAGCTGAAGCAGATAAACAACATGACAGCTTTCAATTTAAGGCAAGAGACACAAACACCTTTCATCACTTGAAAAGACAGATTGTTTTGTGTCTGGGAGTGTGTAAATAGTAGCGCCTGAGTTTAGAGCATTTATCGGCACTTTATTTTTTTTATTATTAACAACATTCTGTATATTTAAAAAAAACTGTAGCTTCATAATTTTTGTGAAAAGAAAAAAGTAACAAGGTGAATAAATTGTTGCAAACTCAGAATAATTACAGCATCTGTGTGAACGAGTCCATTATCCACATTTTTTAAATAAGAATGGATTTCTGCATTTTAATATTAAATGACAGCGGTAAAGAATTGGATGGGGAACTTTTAGAGACTCGCTTGAATAATACAAGATTTGTTTATGTTCATTAGGCATTTGTAATTTGTTGTTGCTAAGAATATTATGTATTTAATTTTGTCTTTACATTTATATGTACTTTGTTCTATTTTAACAGACACAATTTGCATAGAGTAGGGAGTAGACATGTGCACAGCGAAAAATGTCAGATGGGATTTAGAAATTTCCTATTCAGACTGGTCAGAAATGATCATTCCAATCTGATACCAGTTTGGAATATTCAGATAATTCATATTCGGAAAATAGGGGTACTTTTAGGGCTAAGGTTAGGTTTAGAAGGTTAGGTTGGGTTCACTGTTGGACTTAGGGTTACTATTTCTGCTTGATTTAGGGTTACGGTCAGGGTTATTCAGAGATTCTAGGTCAAAATAGCCAAACCGGAAAAATTCTCCTATTTTTCTCACCCTCCAAATCAGCTATTTTGACCTACAATTTTCACTTCTCCAAAAGTTCTCCAGAGTTCCACCTCTGAATAACCCTTACAGGGTTATTCAAAGAAAATCGAAAAGTCACCGCACGTTCGGCGACTTTTTGTTCTCCTCAATTCGGTTTGATATGGTGATCCCATTTCAGCGACCCTGCGGTGTATTCAGCAAGCACCACGGGGTCCCCGAATTGCAGGGAAAAGTCACCGCAAACCCGCCGAAAACTCACCGCAAAACTCGGCGAATGCACACCGAAAACCCGTAAAAACATCTGGATTAATCCTGACGAAAATGCCGGAAAAACCCGAGCAGGAGCCGATGACACGCAGTGCAGCCCCGGATAAAGCCGACACCGCAGACGAATGGAGTGAATAAATTAAAAAACAGTTTGCTTGAATGTTTGAAAGTGAAACGCTGTTTGGAAAGAAACTACTTAGCGAAAATGTCTGAAATTTACATATAAGGTCCAATGAATGATAATAAAAAGGGCTGTTACAGAAAAAATAAGTAAAGTTAAATTTTTTTTAAAAAATCCCAAAAAATGCTTAAAATATTCTAAAAAATCTATAAATAAAGAGACTCTTTACTGCAGAATATTATAATCAACGGTTTATTAGATATTGAATTAAAATGGGAATATTTTTAACATTGAAGCCTATGGGATTCGCCTGAATAAACCTGCCGAATTAAACCACCGAATGGCAGGGCATTTTGGGAACCTTTCACTGCTGGTTTTTGTTCACTGAATAGACGAAGCAGTGCTTCTCTATGTAGATTTCACTGCCCTTGAACAGGCACCGAACAGGCACCGAATGTGCAGGAAATTCGCCAGGATTTGGTGAATTGCCTGCTCTCTGGATAGCCGAATGGCCAAGAAAAGTAACCGAATGCTGATTTTCAGCGTTCGGTTACCTTTTGGCAGCCATTCGGATCTCTTTGAATAACCCTGTGTATTTCTTTTTGTTTTACAATTTTACTTTTAGGGTTATGGTTAATATTTTTGCTTGTTTTATGTTTTAGGGTTACTTTTAAGGTTACGTTCGTTATTTCTACTTGTTTTAGGATTATTGTTATGGTTACGATTTCTGCTTGTTTTAGGTTTACGTTTACCATTTTATGGTTAGGATTACTTTTAGGGTTTCTAGCTTGTTTTAGGGTTAGGGTAACATTTAGGTTTCCTTTTTTGCTTGTTTTACAATTAGGATTAGGGAAACTGTATTGCACAGTGATTGCAACTGGTTTCAGTGATCCCAATCAATACTATTCCATCCAACAATATTCGGATCATTTCAGACCGATTCTGAAAATTTTTCACGGAAACTATTTTATTTGCCGTTTTTATATTCATGGTGCTTAGAAATCTCCAATATTCAGTCAAATTTTAACCCCATCTGAACCAAAATGCCCATGTCTAATAGGGACCATGGGCGAAGTCCACACTATAGAGTTACGTGACGAAAGGGCCTTCTGTTAGGCTAAGGTCAGCGAAAGCAGTTTTAACGTGCGTTTAGCCGCACAAAATCACGGCCGTGCTAGCAGCAAATGACGTCCAATGCCGGGGAACACACAAAGTACGGCCGCACGAATGTTCGTCCGTGCAACGCAAGTGGCAAACGAACGCATTTTTTCTAGAACATCAAACCGCTACTACTGACGTACAGAGTGCGCTGCGTCTGCATAGCGGCGTGTGTGTGTGATTAGGAGACGTCAGACGCTGCTAATGTCCGGCCAACATCACGTCCAGACACAAAAAGTGTTTTATTGATGACCCGTACAAAATCACGGACGAAAAGGCGCATCGTATGACCGCTATAGCGTATTCCGTGAAAAAATACGTACGTTCGTACGAACGCACTTTTTCACGGACAACGTGAAAAATGCGTTCGTCTGACCCTAGCCTTATAGGTGGGCAGAGAGAAAAGGATTGCTAGTGATGATGTCACAAACGATTCTACCCATGTGAATTTCTGCTGCAATTTGGTCACTATGCAGTAAAAACTTTGACAAATGAAACCAGTACCTACAATTTATTTACTATAATGTGACTTTGTTATTGTTACTGAAAGCCACAACACATCAGGTTCCTGTGTTTTATTCTTAGTACCTTGTAAACATAATGAAAACACTGAACTCCTTTGCACGTGGCACAGGGAGCCCTAAGGCCGCAAGTCTTTCATGGCAACCTCTAGCCTCAGCTGGCAAATTTCCAGTTTTTAATCTAAGGTATAAAGCTGCCTGCTGAATATTGGTGTTTTTAACCATTCATCACCTCATCAGAAAATTTTTAACTTTTACAAGCTGATTGTATCATCACCATCATCATGCTGGCTTTCTGCAGCACCAATCGGCAATTGTTTCCCTTGTTTTTCCGCTGAGTTCCCTAATTATGTGTATTACCGTTGCATAACTCTAGGCTAAATGATGGGGGTCCGCTGCTCTAAGTATGGTGCATGAATGTGCAGAGGAGGGGAGAGCTGGGTGTTTGGTGTCCGTCATGTGCTGAGGAGAAGATGATCCCATAGCTAGCTGTCATCAGTCCAGGAAAATGTCCACAGCAATGTGCTGTATTATTTCGTATATTAAATCAACACTAAACCAATGTCTGGTATGAACATAGTGACCCAGGTGGCTTACCTCGGCTCCAAGCTGCCTTAAAATCACAGGCGTTCAGTACTTGGCAGCATAGATCTATGCAAAGGGGGTGACTAGTGCATGAATTGGTCTTGGATGTCCACCTTTTTATGTCCCTGCTGGACGTTAGAGCATGAAAATTGACAGTTTTTGATTACAGTATAGTGTATAAGTAATAATTGTTCCATGTGAATACACCCTAAAATATGCGTATGTTATTATTTTTCAGCAGCGTATGCCGGGCTCTTCATAAAACCTAACCACTGGGACGCGTCGTTTGATCTGTGGGTGTCATGCCAGCCACGAGGGTCGACAAATTAACACACTAGTGTATACTGCAAGATGGTTGTATATATTTGGTATCACAATGGATGAGAAAGAAATGTCACTTTTTTTAGATAAAGTTTGTCTATTCATCTCCCCAGTAAATAATAATAATAATAAAAAGTTCCGGCTGGGTGGAGTAGAGGTAACATCACTGCTCTGCATGGAGAGAGACTGTGGAGACACAGGTTCGATCCCAGCAAGAGCACCTCTCCAGTAAGTGTACTTGGGCAAGACACCTAACATTACATAATCGCCACCCAGGACATACTTGAAACCGAGAGAAATCTCAATGTATCCTTCTTTGTAAAATCCTTTCTCAAAAAAATACCATTAAAACAATTACTGGCATGAAGAATGCAGAGGAGCTAAATAATACAGTTAACGCACAGCCCTAGTTGATGGGCATAGCATTGTGCCCCCCCCCCCATTGATTCCTCTGTATGCACAGCTGGATGCAGGATATACCCCGGACATCATGTGTCAATCAGCGTTCACTTTGGCTGCCAACCTGTAAAATGCACCTTCCTGTAAAATGGTAAATATAATACATTAATCATTCCCCCGATAGATGATCCTGGAGATGATTTATATTATTGGGGGTAGATAGTCAAGTTTTGCCTGTCTGTCGGAGACACTGTGAGCGTTCTGAAAGAATTGTTTGCATTTTTCATGAAAACTACAGATGAGGCAAAGTGCCACACAGCTGCAACTCACTGTCACGCGTGGTCCCAAGGGGCCAATTTTGCATGTTTTAGTTGCTCACTGCTGCTCTTCTAGCCGTTTCCTTTAAAGTCTCCTATCCCTGCTGTTCCCATTAGTTCTCTGCACATTTTATGTTGCAGGGCTCATCATTCTGGATTAAGTAACCCTGTGGCTGCCTAAACTATGTATACACCTAATACCCAGAGCCAGTGGAAGGAATTAATCATCTTCGGCAAACCATAATTTTGCCTCCCCTCCACACTTATATCCCTCCAACCAAATAATGTCTATAAACCCTGTTCCCCTTCTGTAGCGTCCTTACCCGATCTTCCATCACTATCACCACCAATGTCTATCTCTCATGTGGTCAGCCCACACGTTGTGATACTTTAACCCTATGATGTCTCTCTCTTAGCATTTCTCCTCCTTCTTTTACCCTCTGTGTTTGGCCTAGTCTCGCTTCATCCCTAGTGTCGTTATTCCTTTGAGTCTCACTCTCTTCCATTGCTCCTAACCTGCCTCTTAATGAACCATGTCAGCCAGTACATCTGCCTCTTCTCTGTTTCCCATTATGCCCCCTTCATCACTTTCCTTCACCCCTGATGCCTATTTACCATCTCCTCTTCTTCCCTCCCTCACACACACTTGTACCTCTCCTCCAAATCACTTATAAAAACCCTATGGCAGTGAGGAAAAGTCTTGACATCCCAGTTTTCTTAGAAACGAACAAAAATGAGACTTCTAGTTCTATCAGGAGGTTTTAGTTTGTTTCAATGGCCATTGCAACGTAAGCTCACTCGCCCCATCAAGGCACCTCTTTGTAGAGTGAGTACCTAACCAATGTACCAAAAACTGCTCTATTGAGCAGCTCCATGTCCCTCCTGCTGCTTTTCAGCTAAAGGAGAGGCAGAAAGATGGTGGGTTTTATTTATACACGCACCAACCACTTCCCATTCTGTGTGTATGTATATTATGCTTGTAACACCAGTTAGTCGTTTTGCTGCTGTTCCTCTTTCCATGTTTTTGTTTTCAACCCCAAATGGGAAGTGCTTGGTGCGTGTATAAATAAAAGCCACCATTTCTCTGCCTCTCCTTAGCTGATAAGCAGCAGGAGGGGCATGGAGCTGCTCAATTGAGCAGCTTTTGGTACATTGGTTAGGTACTCACAATACAAAGAGGTGCCTTGATGGGGAAAGTGAGCTTACGTTGCAATGGCCATTGAAACAAACTAAAACCTCCTGATAGAAACGAACGCAGATGACACTTTTTTTTCTCTTGATATGTTTTATACATGAACTGGGCTGTTACTCCTTACTGCTGCAGCCCCTCTGAGTACGGGCACGACGCCATTTTTTCTGTATAGAAGTCTCATTTTGCTCAGCCATCCTTAGTATCTCCCATATTAGCACCATCATTCCTCATTTCGATGCCAGCTTTTAGCAGACATGGCTACTTCCCCTCCCCATCTTTTCACCCACACCTGATCTTTACTCCCAGATGCCCATTTCAATACTCCATCCAATTCACAATCACATTCCCCATTTGCCGATCGCCTACATGCCTTGCCTTGTGATCCTTTTGCCATATGTCTTCAAACCCCTTGCTTTGCCTTTTTCCCCCATGTTTTCTTTACAGAAAGGGGCTCTCCATCCAGACTGGTGTCTTTGATGGTGGCGGCCTAAATACAAGCTGATTTCTGAGCCATACATGCCATGCAATGAGTGGATCAAACATCTTTCAACGCTATCACGATCACATTATCAGGGTAATTCAAAGAGATCCGAATTGCTTGAGAAAGGTAACCTTTCTTGGCCATTCGGCTATCCAGAGGGCAGCCAATTCGCCAAATCCTGGCGAATTGCCTGAACATACGGTGCCTGTTCGAGGGCAGTGAAATCCCCATGAAAAAGCACTGCTTCGGCTATTCAGAGAACACAAACCAGCAGTGAAAGGGTCCTGAAATGCCCTGCCATTCGGTGGTTTAATTCGGCAGATTTATTCAGGCGAATCCCATAGGCGTCAATGTTAAAAATATTCCCGTTTTAACTCAATATCTAATAAACCGTTTATTATAAAATTCTGCAGTAAAGAGTCTCTTTATTTATAGATTTTTTAGGATATTTTAAGCATTTTTCTGGATTTTTTTTTATTATCATTCCCTGGATCTCATATGTAAATTTCAGACATTTTCGCTCAGTAGTTTCTTTGCAAACAGCGTTTCACTTTTCACACATTCAAGCAAACTGTTTTGCTAATTTATTCACTTCACTCGTCTGCGGTGTCGGCTTTTTCCGCCGGCTTCGCTGCGTGTGATCGGCTCCTGCTCGGGTTTTTCCGTGGTTTTCGGTGGGTTAATCCAGATGTTTTTGCGGGTTTTTGGCGTGCATTCACTGGCTTTTGCGGTTAGTTTTCGTTTGGTTTGCGGCAGCTTTTCCCTGCAATTCGGGGACCCTGTAGTGCTTGCTGAATACACCACAGGGTCACCGAAATGGGATCGCCAAAACTAACCGAATTGAAGAGAACGAAAAGTCACCGAACGTGTGGTGACTTTTCGAATCTCTTTGAATTACCCTGTATAAGTCACAACCCACAACTACAACAGCATTCTGCCATCAATAATTGGTCAACAATGGTTATATAAATATTAAAGTTACAAATCAATTAAGTTACATTTGGGGACTAAAGGGGTGACTTGCGTGCCTCTGCTTAAGACTAGCATTTTACCTTGTATTAAAGATAGAGGTCATGACAATAGTAGAATACAATATTTTCAAGACCCAAATACAGAGATCCAAGAGCCCCTAAATACAATTACTTCTTCTTACGAAATGTATAGATTAAGGTATGAAATGTATTAACAGATACCATGTCGTTCTGGGGAACCAGTTGTTTTTGTACCGGCTCACAAATGGATAAAGAGCAGTTAACAATTCCAGGTCTATTCCATTTCCTTCAGCCTAGACTAAAGGTCTGATAAAGACTCAATTAGCATCGAAATCTTACCTAGTCCACTTAGGTGGAATAAAGCTCTCCTTTTTTATGCCTGTTGTTGTGTGATATTCTTTCATCTATCCATTCTACGGGACTGAGGGACACCTGGACAAAGCAGCCAAGCACAGCCAGGGTGCAGGTTCATGTACTGTTTGTTTAAAGGCCAGTGACATGGCCGAAACTTTGCCACAACTTACATGCTAATAAATCTGCTTCATCGAACCACCGCTCTGGATTCCTCTATTCTTTTACCCTTCAGTCTTGATGACTGGTTTGAAACTCACCATTGATGGCAGATAACAGATCATTTCACGGTACTTAAAAATTGCCAAAATACCAGGGATATGTCCTCCACTTTGTTAAACTTTCTTCATCATCCGTCAGTGCTTTCCAACAAATACCTCAATCACCACCGTAAGAAGACGTGGTACACCTATAGTGGACACTCATCATTCTTAACGAATGGTTTCCTCAAGACTATTGAGGCATCCTGTTGATTTCCCATCTTGGGCTTCCAAAATCTAGCTGGACGCCATTCTGGACTTCAACTTTGAAAGAAAATACCAACAAAACATCAAAGGAATGTTTAGGTTAATAGTTTCATTGTGCGCCTAATTTCCAGAAGTTCAAATTCTTCTGCTTTCGAATACATCGAACTTGGCTTGATCCCACACAACTCCATATGGGAATTCCTAGCATAAACCCGACTTTTCCCCTGTAATAATCCAGCCTTTAAAAAATATAACAAAGTGAATACAGCTTGTTCTGCTCTTTGATCTTCCCATCCTCCAGTCCTCAGGTCACCTCCTTTTGCGACCTATTGACCTTCCTATTATGGTTTGGAACCATTAGCCTTAGGGCTTTTCCATTGTCAGTCAATTTCCATGGGTGTTTTCCTAATTCCCCAATCCTAGTGTTAATGGTTTATAGCAAATTCTCACCAGAACAGACATTACACTTCCCATCTGAAGTACTTAGCAGAAGGTATAATTGAAGTGTCAAGTGGTTCAGTAATGATGGGACGTCTTTCAGCCTCGGGTGATTTACTATGGCTAATAAACAACACTTCACTGTATCATTAACATTGTTTACAATCATATTTAAACTATAAATGCTTAAGTGCTGTGATCGTCCTCTGCTTTAAGTGTCAAAATGCCAGTAGTCTTGTCGACAGTCGTGGTATGAATACGGTTTCTCATCTGTCTCTACATCCCCCTTGGGTGTATCTTTTATGGAAAAATAGGGAGTCGACATTTATTATGCTGACTTGACACTAATAATTATTATAAGAGGTTTATGCATTGAATAAAGGAAATACATTTTTTGAATGGCTGAGATGTGATATACAGGTATACTACAAACTGATATGTTGTGAATGTCATCAGATTATTGTGTGTTCATAAAGAATGCTCTTTAATCTGACAGTGCTCTCAGAAACGTATCAGAAATCAAAATGTACATGACACGTACAATTTGCCTAGTTATGAAGGTTAATAAAACAAAAAAAGTTCACCTAGTGCTAGCTTTCCCATCTCTGTTAATGCTGGTGACTTAACCCTTTCCCGTTGCAAGACGTACTATGTCGTCCCTGCGGTGGTGGGCCTTGAAGCCACGAGGTGACATCGTACGCCCCGCTGACTTCAATGGTCCTTCTTCACCCTGCTCACCAGTCGGATTCCACACGCCGTGCGCCATTCTTTGCGACGGGATGGCCTGAATTCAGGCCGTCCGCCTGCTTCGCTTGTAAACTGTGTAAGCGGGCCGGAGGAGGGGCTCGCCACAGTAGCCGGCAAGCAGGGCGAACTAATACGCTCCACCAGCATTAAAGCACCCTCGCCGGGCACAATCCGCCCGCGGCAAAGGGTTAAAGAGATGCTCTAATAAAAATAGAGCTCCCTTTTTTTGCTCTTAAATAATTGGACAGATGCTGCCGACAGCCATTGCCAAATTGTTTTTGATTTTACTCACCTTTTGTCCCGCGGCACGCATAGCTTCCCTGTTCAACTCAGGGACTTCTCAAAGGGTGACGTCAGCAAGTTCTCTTGTGTGCTGACGTCAGTTGTTACCGATCTGGTGACTCTGGGTGGAGGAAACTCACTTCACCTACCGTTTCTGCCTGATTGGGCAACGTGGGGAGGGGGGCTCAAGTGGTCAGGATGAGCAGAGTGTAAAAGAAGGCAAAAAACAAACAAACCAAGATGTTATTACATGCGTTCACTCCATATTACACTTTTTTCAGAGCAATACCCATGATACCCATCCATCCAACTTCTTTAAAATAAGCAACTAAAATATGAAAATGGGAAATCCCAACAATTTTCACAGGATAATATTTAGTAGGGCTTAAAGTGCCGCTGTCCCTTGCACGCGGACAAATTCTTCCACCCGGTATCACAGGTCAGAGAGGTCTTGAAGACATATCTATAGAAGAATTGGGAAATATTAAAAGTAAAATTTAAGTATTTTGGCCTTATTTCCTTTTATAACACCATTTGTAGAGTTGAAGCTCAGGTCAACACTCACTGGTCCAAAATTCTGGTTGGAGCTCAACATTTATACTCGGAGGGCTGAATCAGCCCTGTGGGAGCAATCCCTGAAGTAAAGAGAGAGCTGAGAGTGCTCAGGGCACTGACCACTCACATTACATTCAGTTGACACAATACGTAGAGTGTGCCTTTAAATTAGCTTCAGTGGCTGTGTTAGACATTCCTTTAGACCAGTGTTTCTCAACTCTGGTCCTCAGGGCTCACTTACAGGCCAGATTTTAAGGCTTCCCTTGAGGAAATGCAGACCGAATCCTGCAATCGCCGAGCAGCAAATCATATCACCTGTGCTGTGCTTCAGATATCTGGCAAACCTGGCCTGTCAGTGGGTCCTGAGGACCAGAGTTGAGAAAAACTACTTTAGACCTATTTCAGCAGCTTTCTGCTGACTGTCAACATCATCCCATATTTCACAGCAGAGGTGGGAGTTTCTGATGTTGTGTTCGACATAGCGGAAGATGACCAGGATTGAGTTTAGAATAAGTAATAGAGGTGTGCCTAATAAAGTGGCCACAGTGTGTAATCACATAGATTTTCAAGATTATGCTAATAAGATAATGATTTCACAATGATGCTATTTCGGTGTCATGTTATGCAATGAGGCTCCGTGCAGGAAAAAAATAAAAATCTCCAGGAGGCGAGGATTTGATTGGCATTTGTTATCCTCATGTGCCATTTTTGGGGGAAGCTGTTGTTGTGTGGATCTGTTCCTCTGTGTATATTCGCGCTGGATTCTCTTTCAGTGCGAGGCTTCTAAAACCACAAATTTGTGCTGCAAGGACAGGGTTCTATTAAATGTCTACAGCTTCCCCGTGACATGACAGAAGCTCCAGCTACGAGTCTGTAATATGCTTTCGACGCCAATCAAAAAAAAAAAAAAAAAAACAACACAGTGAGTTCTCTCTTTTTTTTCTCAGATTGCTTTCTAGCACATCTGCATTTCATCTGTCTCACTTTTAACATGTGAAATACTTTTGGAGGCAGCAAATTGCCAGGCTCAATCAACGTGTGCGCCATCATTATTGTCGGATCTGTCAGTTGGTGTACTTTGACACTCTGGTCCCCTTATTTTCTCGATCTATGTCACCTGTCTCAGTGAACTAATTTCTTCCAGTGGTTTCCAGTATCACCTCTACACGGACAATGCCTAGATCTATCTCTGTTCTTCTGAAACGAGTGGTTAGCCTCATCTCTCTACCCCATCGTTGGATTTTATCACTGCTTGTCTAACTGGATAACTGCTGGTTTCTTAAAGCTGCATCTCTCCTCAACTGGCCGTTTTGTTTTCCCTTCCTCTAAATCAAATCCTCCTGCATGAAAATCCCTTCAAGGGAAAGATTCCTCCATTACTTCTATCTAACAGGCTCTCAGTGTCCCCTTTTAGCTCTGATCTCTCCTTCTCTCCTCATATAGTCACTATCCAAATCTTGTAACTAAAAAACTTTGCCACATCTGTCATTTTCCAAACCAGTACTCTACTAAAATGCTCATCCAAGCTCTTATTATTTCCCACCTCGACTATTGTAACCCCCCTCTCATTGACCTGAAGCGATCCCATATTATCCCTCTGCAGTCTATAATGAACGGCTCTGCCAGACTCATTGTCAGGGTGGCATCTGGCTAGAAGCCCAAAAGTCAGAGGTGCTGCCGGCTGTGTTACAGACTGCAAATGAAGACACCAACCTGCTGGGCAGGAAACAAACCGCACACAATAATTACTAACCAGAAAGAATGGCAAGTGTTAAGGGTAGCCAAAAGCACAGACACACCCAGCAGCAAACCAAAAGGGAACCTTAATCTAAATACCGGTCCATAGGTGGCCGCATCTGTACAAGGATAAGAATAAGAACTGCTGGGAGAAGCAAATAAATATTTATTTATTTGCAAAGTATTTTACCAGGAAGGATACATTGAGATTTCTCTCGTTTTCAAGTATGTCCTGGATTCAAGAGCATTGAAATTTTTACAGTTGTTACAGAAATACAAAGTAATAAAATGCAAGATAGTAAAAAAAAAACACAAATATACAGATTATCACAGAAATAAATATGTAGTAAATAAAGTCATTATGTTACATGTGTACAGGTGCATTCTGTATCCAGGTATTTTAATAGGGAGCTCTTGAGGGACTTAAGACTGGGCAAGATTTGAATGTGTATAACAAATGAGTATCACAGTGCGAGGTACAAAGGGAAAATAAAGAGACGTAGTCAGGGACTATAATCCAAGCTCGGTACATGGAAAGCAGCACAAAAGGGATAAACCTGAGGGTAGTCAAAAGGGAAGCCATGGTCGGTAGGAGATCAGCAAGGGTTAACAGATGTGCAAGGAAGGAAAAAGCAGGAGGGGAAATAAACCAAGATACAAGAGACCAGCAAGATGTACTAAAAGGAAGGACAAGACCAACAGAGTGATCATCAAGCAAGGGATACAGGGAACAAACTAAGCAAAACAACGAGTCGCCCACTGATGACTGGCCGCCCGCAAGGAGATAAAGAAAGACATGACAAAATAATAACTCCCACTACTTTGTACTGTGGAATGATATTTCTTTATTATCGGCCACAGCTACAAACCCCACCAAATATAAAATTATATATATATATATCATATGAACAGGAAAATAAAGACAGTGCTGAAAGAGTTCTCCACATATCAACTGTACCTCTCCTAAACCAAAACCCAACTTAACTCCGTTCCCATCTCCCATACTTCTAATATGCCAAATTCCACCTTATACCAAGAACCCTACCTCAGCACTGCCTGCCAACCCCCGCTGTGACATAGGGGGAAAATGAAAAACCCAAATTACCCAAAAAACAACCCCAACATAATCCCTATGCTAAAGGGAGGGAGGGGGGATCCTGTTTTCCAGGTTACCTCAGGAAAAAGGCGTGCAGAGCCACTGCGCGTGCGCCTTTTAACTGCTCCTACGACCCCGCCCCCTAATCCTCCCGCTCTAACTGCTTCACCAACTGAAATCCTCCTCGCGTGCTGACATCAGGGGCAACTCAAGGGCCCTCCACCTGAGTTATTACAGGCCTCCATAATACAAAGGCAATAATACAAGCAGCAGGAAAGTGGCAACTGCACAGGAAACGGGAAGACCCTATGCTAGAGCACTGCAGCATGGGGGAGATGTTTTTAAATAGGCCAGTGCCCTGGGTCTGACCCGAAAAGCTGCAGGGAAGTCCTGGAGCAGAAGGTGAATGAGGGATGGAGCAGACAGGGCTGAGATCCTGCCTGGATACTAATAACTCATGGACTCATGGGGACTCATTGGTCTCCAGGCTGGAAGCATGACACTCATCTGCCTCACATCCCATATCTCTCCCACCTCACCCCTTCGTCAATCTCTGCACTGGCCCCCTGTTTGTATGGTTCCACCCCCTTCACTTTGCTGTTGCAATCATCTGTTTTTATTGTCTCTTTATACTTGTGTCGCTCAATTAACCTTCATAATTTTTCCAGACCTGCCCACTTCTTATGGATCATCCTACCTTGCAACATCTGACACCCTTCATGTCTCCAGTGTTTTAAGACGTCTGTCATACCACATTATTTCAGAGAGGCTATCAGCCCACTCCTTAACCCCGATTGCATCTTGCTGATCCATCTCCCACTCGGCCCCCATGCATCCCATTACTTCTCATACTCAGCAATTTAGCCTCATCTCTGTGTGTCACCCGACTCCTTTTAGATTTTACAGCTCTTGAACACGGTCCTCTTTTTTCCTATTGTTCTCCGTGTGTCAGATTTATTTGTTAAATTTTATTTTGTCCCACTCATTTAACAACGCTGCGGAATATGTTGGTTCTTTATAAATGATTGCAACTGTCTCATTACTCCCTGTTTGCAGGATGCGTGATGGAAGGGCATCACATATAGATCGTTTGGGATGTGTTGTGTGAGACGAGAAGGATTTTACAACATACCTTCTTATGTGTGAACGCTTAGGCCGGGGTCAGACCAGCATTTTGCAAAGCGGAAGGAACGTCTGTGCGAGTGGATGTTCCTCCCACTCTGACGCCCATCTGGCCACCTTGCTGAGCGCAGTTAGTGCCCTCAGCGCTGCAAGGCTTGATCCTCCTATGGACCTGTGCACCTCCTATGCACCCCTGTACTCGTACCCTTGCCCTCCCGGGTTAGCTAGTCCCTGACTGTATCAGTCTTCATCGCTTGGCACTCCGGATGTTTCAGAGCTACATGTCACACAATACACTGAGCACAACCATAACTGCCAGGATTTCCCTCGTTGCAATTGTGTCCGGTCAATTTAGAGAGCAAACCCGTGCCGGCCCTCCTACCCTAGTAGAGTACATTGACATCACTAGATGGGGGGCTTCGATTGAAGTACCAGATCTCCAGGCTGTGCAGTTGGGGACTAGTGTTTGGCAGGATGGAAAACTTACAAGAAATTGAGCTCCTTTATGGTCCCAGGGACTGAGTTTCTGCAGAGCCGCGGCAACCAGGAGCTATCCAACCATTCTGCATTGTCCACCGTCCACGCACCTAACCCCGTGACATGGGCAGAGCAAGCAGCAATCTGACCCATTGATCTGGTCCTCAGACTTATAGTGATCATCTTCTGAGGCTGGCAAAGATGGAGGCGAACAAAGGGACTGGGAAGCATGAAACCTCTCCTGTCACTGTAGCTATAAGCTTCTGTGTGTAATGCATGCTGTGTGTGTGTGAAGGAAATGCATGCTGTGAGTGTATGTCTGTGTGTAATGCATGCTGTGTGTGTGTGAAGGAAATGCATGCTGTGAGTGTATGTCTGTGTGTAATGCATGCTGTGAGTGTATGTCTGTGTGTAATGCATGCTGTGTGTGTGTGAAGGAAATGCATTCTGTGAGTGTATGTCTGTGTGTAATGCATGCTGTGTGTGTGTAAATCCCCAACACGGACTTGCCCCCATCCGACTTCACATTATCCCTTACCCCTGATAATGTCCATGGACTTGTCCATTCCCCCCATATATGTCCCACTACCCCCCCTCCACCCCATATGCTTTGGCAATGCTAAAATGTATTTGGTCCTGCTAATAAAGATTATTTTGATTTGATTTGATTTGATTTGTGTGTGAAGGAAATGCATTCTGTGAGTGTATGTCTGTGTGTAATGCATGCTGGGTGTGTGAGTGTGTGTGTGAAGGAAATGCATTCTGTGTATGTATGTGCGTCTTCATCGCTTGACACTCCAGATGTTTGGCATGTGCATGCAGCGTTTGTGTAACTGCTCGCTGTGTGTAAATAAATGCTCTGCGTGTAATGCATGCTGTGTCAGAGTGTAAATATATGCCACATTAGTGGTGGTTGTGGGTGGACAGGGGGGGAAACGGGCACGGTGTTTATCCCCCAGGGCCCAGTAATTCCTGCATAGGCCCTAGGACTGGTATTTCCTAAACCTGCACACATGCACATGCACATAAGAGAAATATTAGAATGTCTTGCATTTCAGGCAACACAAAAACGGTTATTCAAAGAGCATGAAATTTCAGAGCTCTTTCGTTCGGCGCACTTCGGTGCGATTTGGCTATTCCAGTTCGCTGACCAAAAGTGCATCAAACAGGCCGCCGAACACTGCTGTCGACCTCCGATCGACCCGCTGAATGCCATTGTAAACTGGTGATCAGCCCGCCGAACGCTGAAGAACTGCAAAAAAAAAAAACGAACTCTGCTATTTTTTAAAAGGTGATTAAAACAGATTAAACGAGTGGGAATAATAAATAAAAAAAAAAGGTCCTATAAAAAAATCTGTTACAGAATTAAAAAAGAAATGCTCTAAAAAAATGGGAATCAAAAATTTCATCTAAAAATATCCATAAAAATACCCATAAAATTCTAAATAAATTAATAAATAAAATGTGTATTCTTTTCAGTTTCCGCAAACCACCACCCCCCCCAAAAAAAGGTTGAATAAAATAATAATAAAAACTGTATTTTTTTTTCCTTTGAAACCTATGGGATTTGGCTGTTTAAGCCTGTGGAACCGAACCACCGAACATTTGGACATTTCGGTACAGTTTGGCATTCTCCGAATAGATTAACCATTATTTCTCTATGGACTATTTCACTGCCACTGAAGGATGCCGAATTGCTGCAATCTGCGGTGAACTGCCCAGCATTTCGCTGTCAATTCGCCAGTATTTTGGAGAAATGCCTGCTCTCTGAATAGATGAACTGTCACAAAATTGCACCATATGCTGAAATTCACTGTTCGGTGCAATTCGGTGGCAAATTCGGCGCTTATTGAATAACCCCTAAAATAATTTCAATTGCAAATGAATTGAAGTTTTTTTTTACTTATGTCCATCACAATTCATTAAATGAATATGGGCGCTATTAAATTCTTTGCGCAAAAACGCTCGCGCAGCGTGTTAATTTGTGCGCGAAGCGTTAACGTGCATAAATTGGTATTACAATCCAAGTGCATTTTTCCATCTGTCAAAAAATAACGCTCGTTAAAAAGACGCGCAAAAACATGCGCGCTTTAACGCTGCGCGCAGAAATCAGTGGGCAGACAGTTTTTCCACGCGATTCAGCCAATCAGAATTAAGAACCACAATTGTCTCCCGTTCAGTTTTTGTGCCTATCAAAATCAATCTGAGTATATATGTTGCAGCAATAATAAAAACACTCACAACCTCTCCATTTTATTGTTTGGGTATGTGTAGAACGTGTAACTATACTTTGCTGTATTTATTTTTCGGGCTGGTGTATTTGGTTTCGGCGAGGACGTTCAGATTTGCAGTTACCACCAGCTTTTAAAAGACGTTAAAATTATGCGCGCAAACGCTGTCCGTTACAATTTGCGCATAGATTGTAATACCATCCGCGTACCAGCGCACGAACGCATTTGCGCTCACAATGTTAAGTATAGGACGCGCGCAGTACATTACGCTCGCAAAGGGTTTGCGCAGGTTCACCCGCGGTAGACGTTAACGTGCATTTTTTGCCCGGACATCGTAATACGACGTTCTGCGCGAAGGGTTTTTCCCCTCGCGTTAATGCGTTTTTGCGTACGCGTTAACATTTGCGCGAAGAATGTAATAGAGCCCTATATATTTTATTTTTTCAGCACATATTGAAAAAAAAACACCAGCTCTAGAATGCGTAAGCTGCTGGTGTCCTGGAGAAGAAGGTGAATGAATGATGGAGCAGACAGGAGTATGATCCAGCCTGGAATACTAACAAGGGGACTCCTACGTCTCCAGGCTGGCAGCATGACACTCATCTACCAGCTCTAGAATGTGTATATTCCAGCAGTATAATTATTGTGTATCTTGGTGTGCTGTCCTGTTGCTGAGCTGTTAATTAAAAATGTTCTCCTAATCTCCTTCTGATTCATTTAGGACTTGAAAGCCAATGAGGTGTAAATTGTATATACTGCTGCATCCTACAGCTGACATAGTCATTTGTATCACTTGGCCAGATTAGCACCTGTCTTCAATCATTCCTTTGTTGCTCTTTCCGATTTGTCATCTTACTAATGGGTGAGCACACGGCGAGGTTTCTCTGTTCCTTGTCTACCAGCATTTTTGCACTCCAGAAATGGATCATAAAGCCACAGAAATGGACCAGCTGGACCTCATGGATATTATATTCTAATAATAAAAATAATATACTATTTTTATGTGAGAAACAGAGTGTCACGGTCCGAACCCCCAGACCCTCTGGCGCCCCCTTGTTTTCCTTTCTTTTGCCATGTTCTGCATGACCTATGCAGATTCCATGACTTTATGTTTTCCTATGCTCAGTTCTGGACTCTGATTCAATTTGCATTCTGAAACCTGATACATCACCTGCACCTTATCCAGCCTGATGAGTCCTGCTTAAGAGGAAGCTACGCCCCTTATCCCACGCTTCCTCATTGAAGTTTCCTAGCCTAGCAAGTGCAGACCTGCCTCCCAGAGATCCTTGCCTGGAACCCCTCCTGCTCTAGATCCACTGACATTCCTGCACACCCTCTGCTATTCCTGGACATTCATTACTGGTATCCTCCTTGTCCCCCCTGTACCCCTCTGTTTATTACTGCTACCTGTGTAACAGACCCTTGCATACCCTGACCACTCTTTTGCCTGCTCCCATTGTACCTCCGCCTGATTTCTATGTTATATGTATCCATTGTTTGTATTCCTAGTCTATTGTCTGTTTATTTGTATTTACAAATAAACCCTGTTACCTTGTATCCTGCCTTCCGCTATAACTATTGCATCTTGGACTCACACCCACACTTCTACACACATGCTAAGCCAGTCCCGTGACACAGAGAGGTTTGTGAGGGTCCTGAGAACAAGCAACGGCACTAGTGGCCTGCTTTACAGTGGGCCTGCTCAGCTCTCACAAGTTTCTAGCTCGATTGTGCCATTACAGGGACAACTGCTCTATATGCAAATCAGACGCAATCACCCAGAAAGGGTGGCCAAAACTGAAATGCCAAGGAAGTCATCCCTGCACCAGAGCTGCAGCAACCCCGATGATCATATCAGCCTTGTTAGGCCTCGTCAGGAGGTTATAGCTGACACCCTCTAGGCACATCGAGCAAGGGGTCCACGTCTACAGGGTAATCTAGACATTGAATTTTTACAGTTGGTACAGAAATACAAAATAATAAAATTCTAGATATTAAAAATAAAACAAATATACAGATTAACAGAAAATAAACATGTAGGAAATCTAGTCACTATGTTACATGTTTACAGGTGCATTTTGTATCGAGGTATATTAATAGAGATCTCTTAGGCTGCAGTCAGTACTGACTTGCCTTCCGGCGTGTTGTGATGCTGCGACGGGGCTGGCAACACGCTGTTGCACGCACACAAATTGAGGCGTGACAGCAGGTGTGCTGCGTCCGTGCAGCAAGTCTCCCTGTCAAAGTGCTCGGTCGCGCGTTGACAGAGCTGCAAAGTGCGATCCTCCATAGGAGCATAGAGCCATGCAGCAGTGAGCACACTAACTACGCTCAGTGAGGCGGCCAGACGGGCGTCAGAGTGGAAGGAACGTCCACTCTCACGGATGTTTGTTCTGCTCTTACTACCGCTCGTCTGACCCCGGCCTCAAGTGACTTTAGACTGGGGGAAGATTTGATGGCGTCTGGGAGGTTATTCCATAATTGTGGTGCTTTGTAGGAAAATGAGGATCGAGCCACTTTCTTTTTGTATTGTGGTATTGCAAGTAAGGTGCAGGTCCTGGATCGGAGGTTATAGGATGAGGGAGCTGCTGGGGGAAGCAGCCTATTCAGGTAGGGTGGTAGCTTCCCAGAAAAGCTCCTAAACACCAGGTTTGAAAGGTGATGAGTGCGTCTGGATTCCAGCGACGGACAGTTTAGCTCTTTTAACATGTCACAATGGTGGGTCATGTAGTTACATTGTAGCACAAAGCGGCAGAATGAGTTATACAATGTAGTAAGTTTATGAAGGTGCGTTTGCGGGGCGCCTGCATACACTACATCTCCGTATTCAATAGCCGGCATAAGCATTTGTTGTACAATCTGCTTTCTTACCGCGGGGCTCAGGCAGGATTTGTTTCTCTACAGGGCACCTAGTTTGGGGTAAAGTTTAAATGAGAGTTTTTCGATGTGGGGGATAGATTTGGGTCAAACCACATATATCTGCATATACACATGGACACACACATATACTGCAGACTTGCATTCTGCTCCTTTTCTTGTTCGATCACAGTAGGAAGATTTTACTGTTCAGTGCAGGGAAAGAGCATTGCTATCAGGTTAAAGAGTGATGATGCCAGGACACATGAGCCAGGAAGACAGAAAACTCAGCTATAGAATACAAGATTCATTGATATGTGACCAAAATGTAATTATTTGGCACATTTTTTAATTGTTTTTAACGAGAATAGTAAACCGAATATATTGAGGATGGAGCTGACCACTGCAAAAAATATCCCTTTAGGGGGGCTGTAGGACTGGAATACGGTTGTAAATGTTTACACTTTCGGTACCCCTGTGTCCTGTACTAAACCGTACCCTTGGATGTAAAGATGGAGAGCTGTAGAAGCGTCACTAAAATTACACAATATGGTGTTCTTTCTTGACACTATCATAGCATTACCTCCCCTCCTGTTTCCACCCCAACCCTTCTAGATTGTGAGTTCCCACAGGAATCGAGCCCTCTTTCCCCCTGTACTGGTTTAGCAAAATATGGTTCAGTGTATTGTAACCGTGTCTATACTGTGCCCATTGTACAGCGCTGCGGATTATGCAGGCTGTTTATAAATAAAGATTAATAATAATAAATAATAGCATTACTGTAATGTTGGGTGAGATTTTTTTTAATTGAAACTCCTTAAATTGGCATTCTAATGTAATTTACCCCATTAGACCACATCCCCTGTATTCACCGCATTCAGACAGAGGCGGGGTGTCTTCCCTTTGAAGAGCTATCACAGTGCTCCGGGACAGCTGCGGGACATACTATAGTCACCATGATTACTTAACTGAGTTCAAGTGGTCATGGTGGCTATAACTGACGACACTAGGGTGTCCCTTTAAGGATGTCTAACGTTCTGAATTACTCATCGGTTTTATAGCTCTGGCTGCACTGTAGCGAATTAACCGATGGGTTAATGTGCGGCAACACGGACGTGATCACTGCGCTCGTCTGACACGGGCCTTAAATTCTTTGACATATTGTTAAAGTAACGCTGCTAAACATTTGGGAATTGAAGCTGCGAGTGGAGATTCGGCACTCTGTTAAAAGGGATGTGGTTATGAAAGCCATGGCATGTTTACAGAAATGAATCAATACATATTTCGTACAGGATTTCTGCAAGAACAGACCACAGTACTTCCCTTCCACCGCTACGGTGAGAACTGCTAACCACACGTGAAAGACGATCTTCTGTGCGTGCGGTTCACAGGGTGAATATTCAACATGCGGGTGCAGAGTGAGGGCAGAAACACTCATGTTCGTGAGTAACTAAGTATAAGTGCAACTAGTTTTATGTAGGAATACTCCTGATAATATGCAATAACTCCCAGCATCCCTGTATGACGGTGAATTTACTCGAGGGAAGAATGTGACACATCGGATGCCAAACCCCCCCTACTACCGAGTCCCATACCTACTGTGCTGTAATGTCTGTGAGGCTTATTCACTAAACAGTGTATTGTGTAGAATTGCAGGAATTTAAACAAGAATTGTAACCAAAATGGTAAAAAAAAAAATAGCAGTTTAATAATTATTCCATTTATGTCTTAAAATGTAAAATCAGTGCATTTGGTGCTGGCAGGTGAGCTTTGAAGTTAATAGATGCTGTAGGATTAAAATGGGAGGGGGATTAGAGGAGTTAAGCATTAACCCTTGCTGCGCCCACTCCTCCTCACACTCCCCCCTCCCATTCTAACTCTTTAGTTTTTTAGATTATTTTTAAACTTGCCCTATTTCCAGTGCCGGTCTCCTCTGCGCTGGATCGGACTAGACATGCTGCCAGCTTCCTGCAAGCTGCAGCTGTCATGTGACCTCAGGGAGGCAGGACACTTGTGAAACCGGCCAGACAACCCAATGGCCCTCGATGTTGATTGGAAGCTGGATCTCATAGGTTTTGATAGTCAGGAATTGTGATGGGGCTAATCCTTGACAATCGAAGGCCTCAACCCTATGGGACCTCACACCCTCGAGTGAGGATACTCAGGTCACTGTGTGACCTCTCAAATTACAATGAGTGTCCCTTTTCAGTAACCAAAAACCTAAGTAACCTCTGGATCCTATTCCCTAGTTCCCGTGAAGATGGGGACATTAACCTCCCTGGCGGTCTATTTATTGTGAAATTTCTTGGATGAAAGCGGTCAGTTTTTATTTCTTTGCCCCCCCTAGCGGCATCCCGAGTGTGGCTCGGGGTTAAATTCATATGTTGGAAGCGGTAATCCCGAGCAACACTCGGGATGCCGCTGGATACATCACCTCTCCCTGCACTCCCTCAATGTCCCCCGCTGTCTCCTCCGGCGATCGCGACCTCATTACTTCCTGGTTCCCTCCTCGCGAGAAGGAATCCAGGAAGTATGAGATCGCGATCGCCGGAGGAGACTTCAGAGATCAGCGAGGGAGCGCAGGGAGAGGTGATGTATACAGCCCGAGTGTGACTCGGGGTTACCGCTCTCAACACCGGCTGGGTGGAGTAGAAGTAACATCACTGCTCTGCATGGAGAGAGCCTGTGGAGTCATGGGTTCGATCCCAGTGAGCACTCCAGTAAGTGTCCTTGGGCAAGACACCTAACGGTACATACTCGCCACCCAGGACATACTTGAAATCTCAATCTATCCTTCCTGGTAAAATCCTTTCTCAAAAAAACAAAAACTGAAATTTAACCCCGAGACACACTCGGGAAAACCGCCAGGGAGGTTAACAGGGAAAATCAGCCCCTGCAGATTTGCCCATCACGTCCCAGGATATTCCGGGGCAAGCGCTAGCTCAACACCTCGCCCTGGAACGCAGCGTTAAGGCTATGCTACTCGCAGTAGCGCTTACACGCTACCACAAGTATCACTTGCTGAAGTCCATAGGACTCAATGGAGGGTTGTGCTTCTGGGCCGTGCAGCGCCGCGGAGTGAACTATTTGTTCGCAGTCTCACTCTGCTCCTGGGGAGAAGAAGCGGCGTACCAGGCCACCATTCTTACCGTGGGATGAGAGTTGAATATCGGATTTAATGGGGGGTTTTTTAGGCTAGGGACAGATGAGCGCATTTTCTGCGGCCACCGTCAAAATGTACGTCGATGCGTGCGCACGCATTTTTTCACGGAATACGCTTAAGTGGTCAGACGATGCGCAATTCTGGACGTATTTCATGACGATGGGGTGAAAAGTTTGAACGTTATGTTGGCCGCACACTAGCAGCGTCTGACATCTCCTAATCACGCACACACGCTGCTATGCGGACGCAGCGCACTCTGTACGTCAGTACCAGCGGTTTAACGTTCTCGAAAAAATGCGTTCATTTTCCACTTGCGTTGTGCAGCCGGACTTTTGTGCGACCGTACTTCGTATATTGGCTGTCATTGCCCGTCATCTGCTGCTAGTGCGGCCGTGATTATGTGCGCCAGAACGCGCGTTCGCACTGCCTCAGTCTGACCCTAGCCTTAGGGAGTGCTAAATAGTTTTGCATTTCTAGAATCATTTAGCACCAGCTTTTAGAAGCTTCTAAAATTGTGCCTTGCGCGTCCCGACGGTAAATAGCGTTAGCTAAGTATAGGATACGCGAAGTACAATAAATTCACGGAAGATAGAGCAAAATACGATGCACTAACAAGGGCAGCGTCAGGAATGTAATATGGCTGTCATGCGTTAAACACATTTATCCTGGTGCTAACGCTTACACATCTAGACGCTAACGGTAGCATTGATTAGGGAATAGTCCCCTCTGTGTTTATGTTTAGTGCAGATACGTGAGATTCAAAGTGTAGACTATTTTTCTTGTTTTGTTCCTTCTATGAAGTTGAGCTGAAACTAACATTATATGTTTAGTACAAGAAGAGCGGTCTCGCGCCTAATCCCCATTGGGGCGGCTGCAACTACCAGATGTATCCACCCCAGCAACATGTATAAAACATAAGAAAAAAAAGTGTCATCTGCACTTATCCCTATAACACCATGTGAAACAAAACACAATTAGAAGTTTTTGTTTACTCAAATGGTCATTGTAGTGTAAGTTCACCTGCCAAACGTCAAGGCACCTCTAGTGAAGGTGAGTCCTAACCAATGAAACCACAGGCTGCTTTGTAGCAAACACTGTACCGGCTGGATGGAGTAGAGGTTACATCACTGCTCTATAACCGTGGAGACCCAGGTTCGAGTCCCGACCAGAGCACCTCTCCAGTAAGTGTCCTTGAGCAAGACACCTACATACGGTACATACTTGCCTACCACACAATGGGCTATATTACAATGCTGGTGCTAACTTAACCAGAGCTGTTGTAAACTTACCAGAGCCATTATAGCCTATAGAGGTTTTAAGTTTAAGTTAGCACCAAGTATGTAATATGGCCCAATATCGGCTGTGGAGTCCAATGGTAACGTCTCTACCCTTCGATCGTGGAGTTAAAATACCATTCAGCACATCCCTCCAATACAGCTGTGGAGAAGCAAGTCTCGCCTTTATGAAAAGCGGGTTCAACCTAAAACACCAGGTTGCTGATCTGCAATCATGGAAAGACGACTCGATCCCTCTCAGAAGACGCCACCAGCGAGTGTCCTTGGGCAAGACACCTAATGATATGGATGCGCCCACCTCACTAAATACTTGTGCGTCTCATAGACTGTAAGTTCCCTTGGGAACAGGAAGGATCCCCTGAATCAGGTCATCATCTGTGTGTGGTATTCCAATGTATCAACCCCTTGTACACTGATCTTTTAATGCGCTGCGGAATATGTGGAACTATATAAATAAAGGATAATAATAACCACATAAGTTCATGCTGCTTTTCAGTCATGAGGTAGACTGGTGGGCTTTCATTTATGCCCTCCCAGAAACAAATACACCATGGGATCAAAAAAACAAAGCCACGGAACGGAATATGCTGCTAAAATGATCTGGCTGGAGATACAATGAAATATACATGGTACAGGAAGAGCGGTGTCATGCCTATTTCCCCACTGGGGTGGCTGCAACCACCACATGTATCCAGCCCAGCAACATGTATAAAACATAGCAAGAAATCACCCAGTGTTATTGGGATAAGCGCAGATGACACTTTTCTTTAACAGTATATGCTGCCGCCTAGCAAGAGCTGTGCACAGGACTGATTTTATGTTCCTAAAATGCCCCTTTATTTATCAAAATCGAACCCTCACCCACCGATTCTGTGCAAGCATCACTACAATTCTGTGTACCCTGTGTGTAGCAAATCTATGATGTTTGCGCCATTTATACAAATCTTTATGCACATCAAATATGATTGCATGTAATAATTGCATGACGTGTTTGAAATCTGCCATGTCTTTGATGTGAGTGAAACACGCATCATTTTTATACTAAACCAGCGTCATTTTTCAACGTTTTCCTAGACAAAAACCAGGCGATATTCCCGTAGCAAACATGTTTATCTGTACATTTTATTGTCCATTCCTTACTGTAACGCAGAGCTATATATTTATCGTTGGTCTCCGTGGAAGGCCTCTCCATGCTCTGCATCATCACTCAAAGCTCAGGTGTTCCACAGATTGTCGTGACTCGTGAGGTTGAAAGCTGAGATCTCAGCGTTAACTGTCAGTTCAGATAACATACAATGAGCATTGTTTGGCAGGAAGAAGAAAGACCGAGGAGTGAAACTGCCAGCAGAGACTCTGACCACAACATCTGCTTCAAATCCTCTGTACGTTTAGAAATAATGAATCAGAACGATTGAGAAAATACCTTTCTTAGTCCTCGGTTTCCTTTGTGCTGAACCATATCTGCGGTCAAGACCTACAGCATGGAAACCGAGAGGACACTTACCAGCTCTATGTGCTCCGTGTCGACTTGTTAGTGTCACACACACTAAGAAGCTGCTCTGGGTCTTTTGTTTCCTATAGATTATGAAAGTCTACCAGTACCATGGATAGACACTACTCTTGTACTTCACCTAAATCATACACTTAGCCCCCAGTCAGACGAGCGCACTTTAGAGTGGAAGGACCGTCTGTGAGAGTGGACGTTCCTTCCACTCTGACGCCGTATTGCCACCTCGCTGAGCGCAGTTAGGGCCCTATTACAATCTTCGCGCATACGTTTGCACCCGCGCAAAAACGCATTAACGCGAGGGGCAAAACCCTTTGCGCTGAACATCGTATTACAATGTCAGCGCAACAAACGCGCGTATACGTCTACCGCGGGTGAACCTGCATGAGCTTACTGTACGTCGCGCGTCCCATACTTAACATTGTGAGCGCAAATGCGTTTGTAATACCATCCGCGTACTAGCGCACAATCTATGCGCAGGAATTAACGCACAGCCGTTGCGCGCATAATTTTAGCAAATCCTAAAAGCTGGTGTTAATGGCAAATTCTATCAACCTGTCCAAAGCCAAATACACCAGCCCAAAAAAACAATACGCTGCAAAGTATAGTTACACATTTTACACATACCAAACCAATAAATTTGAGAAGTTGTGTGTGCATTTTTTATTGATGCAGCATATATGCGCAGATTGACTTTGACAGGCGCAAAAACTTACCGTGAGACAATTGTGGTTCTTAATTCTGATTGGCTGAATCGCGTGAAAAAAAACAGTCTGCACACTGATTTCAGCACGCAACGTTGCTGCGTTTGTGCGCATCCGTTTTACGCACGTTATTGCTCGACGGATGAAAAAATGCACGAGGATTGTAATTCCAGCGTTGATTTACGAGCGTTAACGTTTAATGCTGGGTGCACAAATTCACGCGTTGCGCATGCTTTTTAACGTGAAGATTGTAATAGGGCCCTTAGTGTGCTCAGTGCTGCAAAGCTCGATCCTCCTATGGAAGATCATGCTTTGTAGCCCTGTCAAACGTGCATCGTAGCGCTTCGACGAGGAAGATTTCAGCACATTAGTGTGTGCCCGGCCCCATCGAAACATGACAACACTGCAATGGAAGTCGGGAGGTGCATCAGTACACATGCACACAGTGCGTTCGTCTGACCCCGACCTTTGGCCACATTTATTTATTTGCAAAAATTTTACCATGAAGGATACATTGAGATTTCTCGCGTTTCAGGTATGTCCTGGGTTCAAGAACATGGAATTGTTACAGTTGTTACAGAAATACAAAGTAATAAAATGCAAGATATTAAAAACAAAACACAAATAAACAGATTTACACAAAAAATATGTAGGAAATATAGTCACTATTTTACATGTTTACAGGTGCATTCTGTATATAGTCACTGTGTTACATGTTTACAGGTGCATTCTGTATATAGTCACTGTGTTACATGTTTACAGGTGCATTCTGTATATAGTCACTGTTACATGTTTACAGGTGCATTCTGTATATAGTCACTGTTACATGTTTACAGGTGCATTCTGTATATAGTCACTGTTACATGTTTACTGATGCATTCTGCATTGAGGTATGTTAATAGAGAGCTCTTACGTGACTTTAGACTGGGGGAAGATTTGATGGCGTCTGGGAGGTTATTCCATAACTGTGGTGCTCTGTAGGAAAATGAGGATCGAGACACTTTCTTTTTGTATTGTGGTACTGCAAGTAAGGTGCTGTCCTGGATCGGAGGTTATAGGTTGAGGGAACTGCTGGGGAAAGCAGTCTATTCAGGTAGAGTGGTAGCTTCCCAGAAAAGCTCTTAAACATCAGGTTGGAAAGGTGAAGGGTGCGTTTAGATTCCAGCGACGGCCAGTTTAGCTCTTTTAACATGTCACAATGGTGGGTCATGTAGTTACATTGTAATGCAAAGCGGCAGAATGAGTTATACATTACATTTATGGCGCTGAAACAGGGATGCTAAAGGGGAGGTAACGTTCCTGTTTTTGCACCTTATTACCCCCGTAAAGCGCTGATTCATATTTAAATAACAATCTGTGGTCCTATGTGAAATAGTTGACAAATTACATATTGGCACAGAATTTAGTAGCCAGTGCAACTTTGTGAACAGAAGGATGTTATTGTCTTAGAAGATCTATTATGAAAGTAGTATGTTGAATTCTTCAAAGGATCACATGCCCAATGGGGTATGACATCGACCACTGCCTGCTACCTGCTCCGGGGAAGAACGCCACTACAGGACTATGATAATTTGTATCGCTTGCTCGAGGCACCATAATGTCTTGTGTCTGTAAACCCAGACACTACAGATTGTACAAGCTTCCCTCAACACTGGTGGGCAGCTGGGCTGAATAATTGAATTCAGGATCCCACCATGCTCTATCCACAGGGGCTTCTTGCTTGAAGTGGAACATGCTCCGAGAGGAAAAGAAACCTTCGGATGATTGACAGGGCTAATGCTCAAGGCCGCTGGAGCTGTTAAACTCTGGCCTCGATTTAACAATGAGATAGGCCACTGTAACTTATTGAAACTGAATGGCATTCGAATGAGAGGCAAAGACAAGAAGATCTATTAATCCCTTTCGTGCTGGAGGGGGTCACTGACAGGTAGGATGTGTCTGGAAGGGGATGATAAATGCCATTGCGATGCAGATATATTCTGCAGGTAGCTACATGTTGCACAGACTGAGCCGATGAACAATCTGGCCTTTTAACAGTATGAGTTCATTCTAGGACACAAAGAACACAACATTTTTGGTTTAGGGCTGTTAATTGATAGTTTTTCCTGATGTGCACTTTTTTAGTGATTTTAAAATGACCTTTTTTTTACGGGCCGTCCACCCGTTCCAGTCTCATTCAAAAGACACTCTTTCAGGGTTATTCAGAGAGATCCGAAAAGTCACCGCACGTTTCAGTGACTTTTCGTTCCCCGCACTTCGCATCGATTCGTCGATTCCTAGTTCGCCGACCCTGCGGTATATTCAGCAAGCACCGCAGGGCCCCCGTAGTGCAGGGAATACTCGCCGCAAACCCGCAGAACACTCGCTAAACACTCACCGAATACTCACCGAACACTGACCGAAAACCTGAAGAAACCGGTGCAAAAACCAAGCCGAACACGACGGAAAAATCCGAGCAGCCGCTGATCACAGCGCAGAGCAGCCGCCGGCTGACTAGCAGACGAATGGGGTGAAAAAAAACAAAAACAGTTTGCTTGAAAGTTTGAAATTTGAAACGTTGTTTGCAAAAAAACTACTGAACGAAAATGTCTATAATCTACTCATAAGATCCAATGAATGATAATAAAAAGGTCTGTTACAGAAAAATAAAAAAAACTATTTAACCACTTGGGTACTATGGACGCGCTCAGTGCGTCCAGCTAAGTGCTTCTCCTGTGCTATGGACGCGCTGAGCGCGTCCATTCACAGGAGGCAGCAATCGGCCGGATTCCGGCCGATTGCTGCGCCCCCCCCCCCAGTGCATGCTGACATCTTGGATGTCAGCCCAGCACTCCGGGACCCTGGCGGGGCCATTAGATGTCATTGCGGCGGCGCGATGACATCTAATTCAGGCCCCCCCCGCGTGTGCGGAGGAGGTGCCTGAAAGGGAGGGGGAGGTCCTTCGGACCTCTCTCCCTCCCGATCGCCGGGGGCCACATGGTTAAGGCAGGCACCGTTTGGACGGTGGCTGACATTAACCCCTGGGGAGCCGGATCATGATTCTGTGCTGAAAAGCGCCGGATCATGATCCTCTCCCGGAGCTGCCTGACATCTTGGATGTTGGTCGTCACTCGCCCATAGCACGATGAAGCCGGTCCTGGAGTTAACCCCTAGCTGCCAGCAATACGTGGCAGCTAGGGGTTAATGTTTGTTATCGATGGATCGGCCAGAGCATGGCCTTTCCAACGATACCAAACATGACCATGTAAAAGTTTTTTAAAAAAAATAAAAATTTAAAATAAAATAAAAAATTCTAAAAAAAAATAAACAAGTATTTTTTGTTTTGTTAATGCAGCAATATTGTTCCCATTTCAATTATAATGTGAACAATGATGCTGCACCAACGATTTTTGTATGCGGTGCGTTTGTTAAAAATAGCGAAATTTTCCCCAAAAAAAATTTAACGAGTCCCCATTTCTAAGTTTTTTTAACAAGCGCACCCCATAGAAAATATAACCGCAAATGCTCGCATGTTAAAATGTGAAAAAAACACTTTACACATTGTAAATTATTGAAAATTCAAATTTTATGGCATTTTTTGTTATAATATACAGACAGGACATGACGTATACATATAATAATGACATATTATGAATCTGTGAAGTCTGCCGGAAAGAACGATATATAATATGTCTGGGTCATATATCGAAATATGGCTTCAAAACGCAGTTAAACATGATGAGCGAAAGCGGTAAAAATGACCTCAGCACAAAGGTGTGAAAAGCCTCAGCAGCGAAAGGGTTAAAAAAAAAAGGGGTGTGCGGAGCCAGCTGTGGAAGCGAGCGGAAGCATTTTGGAGGAGCTCTGTGTCTACCACAGATTTTTACTGCTTTTTTCACCGTTTACACTGACCTGTGAGCTTCCCAGTTGGCTCGAGGGATCCTGGAGAGTTGAGGTACCTGATTTAGCCCTGAGTTTTGTGCCCGGGGACAGATTGCTGCCGGCAGCGCGATTTGGGCCTAGTCACCGCGGCCATCTTGGAAGCCTACTCGAGTCGTATTGAGATCCCCTCACCGCCCTGCGACCTCGTGCCAGCATCTCCGGAACCATGCCTACCGGTCGTTCCCAGCGACGGGCCCCCCGACAGAGGGACATTCGGGATGTTCTGCGAGGTGGGTCCGCTTTTACGGGACTGACTGCTTCTTCCTCCCTCCCCCCGGGCTATGGCTCCTCGGAGGCTGACAGCGACTATGAACCTCAGGGGGGTATTACTGGGATGCCCTGGCTTGCCCCGCAGTCACCGGCGTCTGACTCCCGACCCCTCTCAGTGTCCGGTTACAGTTTGGCCACATTTTGGATCTTTCTGAATAACCCCCTTTGTTTTATGTGCTGCTGTCAGATAAATGTATCCTTCATAAATACTAAATAATAAATAAATAAAGAAGGCTTCATAGGGGAGAACCATATTGTTTTCCTCTTTGTGTAAAAGATCACAAGAAGCATTTTTCTGCCAAAATAAAGCACTTATTCAAATCTGTACATTTTCCATTGATGCAGGGTTTTCAGTGTATTGAATATATTTTTTCAAGATATTTTTTGCGTGTCTTTTGTTTTGGGTTTTTTCTATTTATTTTTTAGCAAATCTGTAATTTTTAATTAAAGAACAGATGAAAGCGAGTTCATGTTTAAATGGAAAATCTATTGAAAATAAAACTACAAAAATGCTGTGATTAACTATTAAAAGCTGTTGCCCTCTCCCGTTTTCTTTGCTTGATGATCTGGATGTCCAATGAGATGCTTCTCATAGACAAGCACTGGGACGAATGAGCAGCCTACGCACACAGTTTGATGAGCTGTCATTTGTGAGCAGTGGTGTAGAAACTCAAAAATCTAAGGGCACTATCATGTGCCTGTAGCTAAAACAGGGACACTAAGGGGAAAACATTGCGGACGCACATTTTCCCTTAGCATCCCCTTTTTACAAGTAGATTACGAGGCAGGTGCTGAATCCAGCAGCCTGCCCAGTAATGGCCTCTAGCCTCTTGGATACCCGCGGCAGCTCTACCGCGCCATCGTGAGCATCCCCTCCTGGAGTCCATAGGACCTGCAGGATCTCGCCTCTCGCGAAATCCTGCAGCTTCACAGAGTGATTCGCAGAGTGAGACTGGGGACCATTTGTCCCTAGTCTCACTCTGCTTCCAGGAGCCAGAAGCGGCGGATCGGGCCCCCTGTTCTCACTGCAGTATGAGAGGTGAATATCAGATTTTTTTGGGGGGATCCTGTTGCTGCTAACGGATTCTGCAGAATCGGAATCAGTTAGCCGCAGCTCTATGCTGTAGCTAACTTTTCAGTTAGCCGCAGCGGCGGGTAGTAATTAGTGTTAGGACTTTGTGATCCTAACGTTAGTTATTCATTGCTTACACTTTTGCGCTCCCCATGTTAAGTATAGGGAGCGCAAAGTACCGTAAGCTTGTACTAAAAAGCGCTAATACCAATGTGAATGCACTAATGGGTTTTTAACCCGTTAACGATCAGGAGGTGATCTGGCCGTAACGCTATCACCTCAATTAAACTAGCGCTAACGCCAGCACTAGCATTAAGGAGGTGATAGGGCCCTAAGGGGGGTGCAACATGCAAAGGCATAATATAATTAATCCAATACAGACTAGCAAACTCTGTTTACTAGTTTACTACCCTACCCATCATGACATGTTAATTAGGGAATATATCTTTACGGTGGATAACTAAAGTATTAATTCCACTGTGCACATGTGTGCAAAGAAAACTTGGGCAGTTTGTCACTCCCCCCTAGTTCCTACACCCATAATTGTAGGTTTTTTCAACCAGTCATCTGCTCTTCAAACTACGTTAGATCCCGGTTGTAGTTTTTTGACCATAGGCAGACCGTATCCCTTGCAGGTTGCCTAGAGGTCACTGATTGACAACCTACAGGGTGGATGTAATAGGCTTTGCAGACCTGTCACTATGGAGGGATAGTCATATTACATCATGATCATACAATTAACCCTTTTACTGCCAAAACTTGGTATACTGAATTTTAATAGGATAAAAACATTAAACGAGCATATAAATAATACCCAGTTTGCAGAACATTTTAAATCAAGTTGTGTGCTGCTTGTAAAGGAAGATTACTCATTCCTGCCCCCTTTACTACTGTAAGTAAGCTGCAAAGAGCAGCCACCCCCTGTAACGGAAAGCTCAACAAACCTTTCTGCTGCATTACAACAGCTGGGGCGATGGCAGAATACAGGGAGAGTTCTGGGGTCACTCACTGCTGTACAAGGATAAGATTCAGGGGGTTATAATGAGTTAAAATCCCTGTACAATACAGATACAAGGTGTTACTGTAAATAAGCTGCAAAGAGCAGGCACCCCCTGTAACGGAAAGTTCAACAAACTTTTCTGCTGTATTACAACAGCCAGGTAGATGGCAGAATACAGGGAGAGTTCTGGGGTCACTCACTGCTGTACAGGAATAAGATTCAGGGGGTTATAATGAGTTAAAATCCCTGTGCAATACAGATACAAGGTGTTACTGTAAATAAGATGCAAAGAGCAGCCAAGCCCCTGTAACGGAAAGTTCAACAAACTTTTCTGCTGCAATACAACTAGGGATGTGCACCGATTTTTTTTTCGGTTCGATTCGATTTTTCGAATTTTTAAACTTTTCGATTCGGCTCGTTTCGACTGCTTTCTGTTTCGATTCGGTTCGGTTCGATTCGTTTTTCGGGTACATTTATTTTTCGGAATATCGACCATTTTTCGTATTTTCTTGTCACTTTACTCGGTTTTTTGTATCGGCTTTTCGTGATTTCGGGAAATTTTCGTTTTTCGGAATTGTACATGGTTTTCGGCATATCGCCCATTTTTCGTATTTCGTGTCACATTGCTCGTTTTTTTGTATCGACTTTCGTGATTTCGGTAATTTTCGTTTTTTCGGAACGTTTGTTCTCGTTTCAAAGCTGTCTAACTCTATTCGTTTTGACGTAAACTACTATGGTTTACTTTTTTAATACTACTTTATATATTTTTTAAAAATAAATTTTTGGTTTGTTTTTCGGATCCGATAATTCATTCTGTCGATACGATAATTCTGGCGATTCTATCGTGTTTTTTTAATTAACCCTTTCGCTGCTGAGGCTTTTCCCGCCCCTGTGCTGAGCTCATTTTTTTTACCGGTTTTGCTCATCATGTTTAAACGTGTTTTGAAGTCTTATTTTAGTATATGACCCAGACATATTATATATCGTTCTTTCCGGCAGACTCGGCAGATTCATAATATGTCATTATTATATGTATACGTCATGTCCTGTCTGTATATTATAACAAAAAATGCAATAAAATATGATTTTTCAATAATTTAAAACGTGTAAAGTGTTTTTTTTTCACATTTTAACGCGCGAGCAATTGCGGTTGTATTTTGTATGTTTCACATCGGGATGTCAGATATTAAATCGGCTTGTGCACCGATTTTTTTTCGGTTCGATTCGGTTCAATTTGTTCTGATGTTTAAAATTTTTGATTCGGCTCGTTTCGACCGATTTCTGTTTCGATTCGGTTTGGTTCGGCTCGTTTTTCGTGTACATTTTTTTTTTGAATATCGACCATTTTTCGTATTTTCGGGTCACTTTGCTGGTTTTTTGTATCGACTTTTCGTGATTTCGGAAATTTTCATTTTTTTCGGAACGTCTGTTCTCGTTTCAAAGCTGTCTAACTCTATTCGTTTTGAAGTAAACTACTATGGTTTACTTTTTTATACTTTATATATTTTTTAATAATACATTTTTGGTTTGTTTTTCGGATCCGATAATTCATTCTGTCGATACGATAATTCTGGCGATTCTATCGTGTTTTTTTTTTATTAAATAAAGATCCTTTTTTTTCTTATGAATATACATTTCACAACTTTATTTATTTAATCACATTAAAAAAATGGTATGAAAGCCAAGGAACAAAAAAAAAAGAACAAAACGATTTAAAAAACGGTAAACTGACCCGAATGGTCTGACTTTAAAAATAAAAACCAGAACAAAAAGGTTTTAAAACGGAAAAATAGTTGATCAAAATGATCTGAAATGAAAAATAATAAAAATAAAATGATTTAAAAGTTTCAGACAAAAAAAAATTAACCCTTTCGCTGCTGAGGCATTTCGCGGCTTCCCTTCACGCCTGTGTGCGGCGCTGCGGTCTGCTGCTGAGCTAATTTTTAACAGTTTCGTTCCTCTTGTTTAAACGCGTTTTGAAGCCTTCTTTTATAATATGACCCAGACATGTTATATATCGTTCTTTCCGGCAGACTCGGCAGATGATTCATAATATATCATTATCATATGTATGCGTCATGTCCTGTCTGTATATTATAACAAAAAATGCAATAAAATTTGAATTTTCAATGTTTGTTTTACAAGGTGTAAAGTGTTTTTTTCACATTTTAACATGCGAGTGTTTGCGGTTATATTTTATGAGTTGCGTTTGTTAAAAAAAAATTGAAAAGGGGACTTGTTATATTTTTTTGGGTGAAAATTACACTATTTTTAACAAACGCAACCCATACAAAAATCCTTAGTGCAGCATCATTGTTCACATTATAATTGAAATGGCAACAATATTGCTGCATTAACAAAACAAAACAAAAAACCTGTTTATTTTTTTTTATATTTTAATTTTTTATAATTTTTAACATTGTCATGTTTGGTATTGTTGGAAAGGCCATGCTCTGGTCGATCCAAAGATACCAAACATTAACAACCAATAGCTGCCGCGGATCGGGAGATAGGGGTTCCAATGAACCCCCTATCTCCACCATTGGTCGCAGTTAGGGGTTAACTCCAGAACTGACGTCATTGTGACGAGGTCTTGGACTGTTGGCAGCTGCTGTTCCCCCACGCTGTTGTCTTCCTGCAAAGATGTGACCATGTTGGCGGGCAGCGTCTTAGCGGGCAGCGGTGGGAGAGAGAGAGCTCATAGCTGGGAGGAGGTGTTGCGTGAAGCTGCAAACAAGGACAAATAAACTAGACCTGAGCCGCACTGAGGATCTTTGGGTTGTGTTGGAGAAGACTTCACGCAGTGCTGCCATCAATATTTTTTGATAAATTCTTGGTTATACAATGAATGTGACTGTGGACAAAAATCTGTGTTGTTGTGACATCGCCTAAGCTTAACAAAACCAGGCCACGTCGGTAATCAAATCTCAAGGCAGTACAACAAGGTTGTGTTAGTGTGTGACATTTTTGGCCAGGCAGGAAGTGTAGAATGTGCGCAGTCACATTCATGGCCACAAATATGTTGACAAATTTATGACAAAGGGTCCATAGAAATGTCAATAAATTATGTACATATAATTTTAACAGTGTGGAAACCAAGCAATACATATTAACTTACTAAGTAAGGAAAAGCAACGCACACAAACAGGAAAATATATAGAAAAAATAGAAAATTTATTTACAACATGGGGAAGGGATTGGGAAGGGAACATGCCAAGGATGGCAAACTGCCCAACAGGGGCACAAACAACACAAACAAACATACAATGGCGGCCATCTTCCAGTCTAAGCCAGGCGAACATCTTGTTCAGAATATTGGTTCACTTTCACTTGAGAATTACTGGCATTTGAGGAGATGTTGGAGCTGGTCCGCATCTTTGATTACAAAGATTATGACTGCCGTAAGGGCCCTTACGGCAGGAAGAATAATTCTAGAAAGGATCGTATCATTGACAAGCTACGCACCACCATCCTGGAGGTGTTTGGGAAAGACCGGACGAAGGACCAGATCCGAAAACGCTGGTCCGACCTCAAAGCAGGCGAGCAGGAGCAGCTGAGGCACATCCGTATTGAGTATTGAGATTTCGTGAGGAGGCTGCCACTGGTCTGTCTTACTGCCGCTCCAGGATGTCCGCGGTGTTGTTCAGGTGCTCCCGCAGTTCCTGGAGCAGTTCCTGGATGGTATCGATCGTTGCAACTGCCAGGCGTAGCTCGCCGATCGCCTCCCGATTGCTAGGTCTGGCTTCTCCTTCTATATATCCAATAAATGAAAGAAGGAAAATACAGTAAGTAAAGCAGGTTTCTATTTTTGACTGAAAGTCTTGAAAAAATATAACAGTAGTATATACCAGTGCTGGCGGCCTCCTGAGGCTCCGACTCCTCCTCCGACTCCTCCCCCACCACCACCGTCAGCATATCCGGTGCTATATGTAAGAAATTAAAGAAATAAAAAATACAGTAAACAGCAAAACTGATTTTTTTTTAACAAAAGTCGATGCAAAATACAACAGTAAAAAAAAAAAACCTGGACTGGCGGCCTCCTGCTGCTCCGGCTCCCTCTCTTCATCGCCCTCCTCCTGCTCCTCCTCTTCCTCCTCCTGCTCCTCTTGTGCTATACATAAAAAAATTAAATTAAAATACAGTAAACAAAAAATGTTTCTGTTTTTGACCAAAAGTCGTTGCAAAATAAAACAGTATATACCAGCGCTGGTGGACGCCCGTTGCTCCTCCTCCTCCTCCACTGGGGCACTGGTGCCCGCCGGGGCAGATGCTGCTGCCTTCTTCTTCCTGTCTTCTGCCAAATCCAAAAAATAACACGTAAATAATGCAGACTGGAAAAAATGGTATATCTATACACTATATTGCCGAAAGTATTGCGACACCCCCTCCTCTATCCCACTACCAGAGGCCTGTTCAATACCTCAGCAGCTGCTGAATTGGTGCAGCGCAGCAATTCAGTTTGCTGCAGCAGTGTCGTTGAACCCTTTGGATGCGAATTTTGAATCCAAAATGGCCGATGATTTCTTATTGAAAAATTCAGATTGTTTTTCGGATCACTCGGACAAAATATAATTAAGAGAAGCGGTCAGCACAATTCCGTTTTGTATGCACACACCACAAATGATATATTTTTTTTTTTTTTTTAATATTCAAATTTTTATTTTGAAAAAGGCATCAACAATAAAGCATACAATATATTAGGGTGGCCGCGTAGGGCCAAACAAAAAAACAAAAGAAAAAAGGGGGGGGGCAAACAGACAATCCAGATGAGCAAAGCAGGAGAATTGGCCGAGTCAGCAGAAAAAACAGTATATAGGGGTCCAGGTATACGTGCGGACAGAAAAAAAAAAAAAAAAAAACAGAAATAGGGGAAGGAGAGCTGGAGGAGAACTGCCAAAAAATATGTGCATTCCCAGCACACTCTGGTGCCTAAACAGGAAGCCAGAGGCCGTGGAAGAGGCCGCATGGCCGGGAGAGCTAGGGCCAAAAGAGACGGACAGAGCCATGGTGCTCGCTCTAGCGGCTCGCCCAGTTCATCCCAGTGTTCTGCCGCCAAAAAAAAAAAAAAAAAAAAAAAAAAAAAAAAAAAAAAGGAGGGGGGGGGGGAAATGGGAGAAAAGAATAAAAACCCCTGGATCCTTGCAGACAGTAAAAAGGGCCAACCTCTGCAGACTGGTAGCAAAGTCTGAAAATATAGTGCCTCAGCAGGGAGGGGGGGGAATGCAAACAAGAAAACTCTTCAATGGACTATCCGAGAAATAGAGTCAGCTGAGAAATAGACAGGGCAAAAATAGAGTCATCAAATAGTGAACTGACAAGGCGGGGGTGTATCAGCATGGTGGAGGTGTCATCAAGAATTCGGGAATGGTAGCGAGGTAGAGCCCAGGATCAGCAATCTAATTGTCAGGATCCAGGTTCCGGGGCAGCAGAGGTCAAGCCAATATGCAATGAATGGGATCTTACAAGGCAGTTTGTTTATATAAAAAGATTTATTGAACAGGGGGAAATTATATATGATATATGCAGATTGCAGGTATAGGCAGAGAGTCCTGGGAAATGCAGAGGGTTCTGTATCGGTAGAACAGCGGGTTAGGATTCTGTAGGATAGCGGGTTAGGGATTCTGCAGGATGGCGGGTTAGGGATTCTGCAGGATGCAGGATAGCGGGTTAGGGATTCTGCAGGATGCAGGGCAACGGGTTGATGATTCAGGAACTGTGATAGAAGGTCTATAGCAGGAACTGTGGCAAAAAGGTCTATACCAGGAACTGTGGTAAAAGGTCTTTAAACAGGGCTGCAGTAGAAGGTCTTTAACCAGGGTTGCAGCAGAAGGTCTTTAAATAGATCTGCAGGAGAAGGTCTTTAACCAGGGTTGCATGAGAAGGTCTTTAAACAGGAACTGTGGTATAAGGTCCTTACCGGGAACTGTGGTATAAGGTCTTTAGGAGACAAGGTCCAATGGTGAAGAAACAGGTGTTCAGGAGGTCTGGACAATACAGGTTTGCTCCTTCCAGCTTGGAGATTCCAAGGTAATGAAAAAGCATTGAGCTTCAGGTGTGGCTGGGTTTTAAGCATGGAGCATTAAGGTGATTAAGGTAACACCTGAGCACTGCACAGGCAGAGGGAAGTATTGCGAATACTAGTGAATGTCCCATCACTACGAACCGGCGCTGGATATAGACTTTTTATTACGCCGGCGGCGACGCTCCTTACATATGCCCCTCCGCAAGGGCACACTCAGGGTGCCCACAATGTCCTCAGGTATCTCTGAATTGGTATCGGCGGAAATAGACTCAGGGAGATCTTCTGATTCTGAAGAAATGCAAGACGTTATATAACAGTGTCCAATAGAGGGTTTCTTTGGCTTAAGGTTCTTCGTACTGAGGATAGGATCGTTGACTTTGGTTATTCCAGGCCCCGGTTTAGGACAAACTAGTCCGTATGACTGAATAGCCGGGAAGTCGGGTGGTGAAGGTTCAGTATTCTTGATAGGATCAAATAAGGGAGGTAATACATGGTTCGTGATATACTGTGGTCGATTCTGCAAGGACATGAGAAACTCCTGTTGCTTGTTCACAGCTTGAACAATATTATTGACTTGGTCAGCGAGTGTTTTTTATGGCAGATACAATAACAGGTATTGTGTTAGGCTCATTGGATTCTTTTGCAAGTTTTGTTTCAACAACAGCAGTCATCCCAGGTAAGTATTGGGTGGTAGAGGCTCATCATGAACTGTAGGCTCACCAGGCGATTCGATCCCAGAAGACGTCGTCTCAATAGACTGGGTTTCAGTGACAGGTAGATCTTTGGTACCATGGAGGAATATTGCGACAGCAGGTACAACAACTGGTGACTCGGCAACAGCAGGCACTTTGGCAATGGGTGATGGTACCTCAGTAACTGGAACTTTGGCAGCAGGCGCTTTGGCATGAACTGAAGCCTCATCTCCTGATAACGTGGTAGCGAGCACCTCAGCGTGAGCCAAGGTGTTGGCGACAGACGGTTGGTTACTTGGTGAAGCTTCAGCAGCGGGCACTGCGGCTTGTGTTGAGATTTCCAGACATGATTCCGTTTGCACAATAAAGGCCTTAGTATCTTTTGGCTCAACCTCCGGGGTTTTCTTGGAGGAACCAGGTGACAGGTACCAGAATCTGTAGCTTGAGGACCTTGAGAAGGTTGGGTGGCCATAGACACTGGTGCTGTACCGTAGATAGACGAGGGGGGTGTCCCTTCTGTGTCTAGGCATCCTTCAGACGAGGAATAGTCACAAGGTAAACAATCTCGTGGAGCTCTGTGAGGGGCGACTGTGGCGGACCCAATGAAGTCAGGACACCGCCCAGGACCACCACTGGGATGCCGTGCTGTTTGTATAGGTCTCAATTGAATCATCGCTATCCAAACCTTCAGAACTGTAGCTAAACATGGGGAACTGTGATAGACATTGGTCTGTACTATGATGGCTGGGAGTGACTGGAACAGCAGTTGTAGTGGCATTCACGCTTTCAGACCGGTACAAACCTTTCAAGGCTGATTCAAATATATTCAAGTCCTTTTTGCGAACTACTGTCCCATTGGAGGCAATGGCACAGTCAATAGGTATGGGTTTTGTAGCGCCACTGATTTGTGTAGGGGACTCTTTTGTAATCAGAGGTCGCTGTCTGAGGTGAATGGGGACAAAAGTGCTGGCAGTAAATACAGGTGAAGTATCCATAGGAACATCATATGAGCTGGGTACCGATGGTTCATAATCCATGTTTTCATATTCCATAGATGTGGGTGGAGGAGTCAGTGGTCTGGTGGGCCTTGGTGGGGATTCAGGTGGAATTACAGGATGCGGGTTGTAGTAGTAACAGGTTCTCTGTAATACGGATTAGCACAGGTTTAGGCAATGGGGTGGATGTCCTGGTAATTGATTGGTCATAGGAGTCTTTGGTGCAGGTACGAAGGTCTTGGATTTTGGGGTCTGCTTTGGGGGTCTTATTGGGCAAAGCGGTATCCAGTGCCCCCTAGAACCACAGTAGATACAGACCCCCGCCGCTTGCCTCCTGGCACGCTCTGCCGGGGTTAGAGGACCACGATGTGTCTTGGTAATGTTTTCTTTGGTAGTAGGGTCATATAATCCCTGGAGCTGCATTTGTAGGAATCCAATCAGTTGGTTGAGGAATTCATGGAGGGCCTTTTGGATTAACCCCGTGAGAACGGTGAGAGTTTCATTCATTGCTGGCTCGTTTGTATTTGGCTTTTTCATTCTGTCAGGATCCAGGTTCCGGGGCAGCAGAGGTCAAGCCAATATGCAATGAATGGGATCTTACAAGGCAGTTTGTTTATATAAACAGATTTATTGAACAGGGGGGAAATATATATATGATATATGCAGATTGCAGGTATAGGCAGAGAGTCCTGGGAAATGCAGAGGGTTCTGTATCGGTAGAACAGCGGGTTGAGGATTCTGTAGGATAGCGGGTTAGGGATTCTGCAGGATGGCGGGTTAGGGATTCTGCAGGATGGATAGCGGGTTAGGGATTCTGCAGGATGCAGGCAAGGTTGGATGATGGGCAGCAATGCAGGGGCATACGGAGTGGTGATGATTCAGGAACTGTGATAGAAGGTCTATAGCAGGAACTGTGGCAAAAAGGTCTATACCAGGAACTGTGGTAAAAGGTCTTTAAACAGGGCTGCAGTAAAAGGTCTTTAAACAGGGCTGCAGTAGAAGGTCTTTAACCAGGGTTGCAGCAGAAGGTCTTTAAATAGATCTGCAGTAGAAGGTCTTTAAACAGGGCTGCAGGAGAAGGTCTTTAAACAGGGCTGCAGGAGAAGGTCTTTAAACAGGGCTGCAGGAGAAGGTCTTTAAACAGGTCTGCAGTAGAAGGTCTTTAAACAGGTCTGCAGTAGAAGGTCTTTAAACAGGTCTGCAGTAGAAGGTCTTTAAACAGGTCTGCAGTAGAAGGTCTTTAAACAGGTCTGCAGTAGAAGGTCTTTAAACAGGTCTGCAGTAGAAGGTCTTTAAACAGGTCTGCAGTAGAAGGTCTTTAAACAGGTCTGCAGTAGAAGGTCTTTAAACAGGTTGCAGTAGAAGGTCTTTAAACAGGTCTGCAGTAGAAGGTCTTTAAACAGGTCTGCAGTAGAGGTCTTTAAACAGGTCTGCAGTAGAAGGTCTTTAACCAGGTTGCAGTAGAAGGTCTTTAACCAGGGTTGCAGGAGAAGGTCTTTAAATAGATCTGCAGTAGAAGGTCTTTAAACAGGTCTGCAGTAGAAGGTCTTTAAACAGGTCTGCAGTAGAAGGTCTTTAACCAGGGTTGCAGTAGAAGGTCTTTAACCAGGGTTGCAGGAGAAGGTCTTTAAATAGATCTGCAGTAGAAGGTCTTTAAACAGGTCTGCAGTAGAAGGTCTTTAAACAGGTCTGCAGTAGAAGGTCTTTAAACAGGTCTGCAGTAGAAGGTCTTTAAACAGGTCTGCAGTAGAAGGTCTTTAAACAGGTCTGCAGTAGAAGGTCTTTAAACAGGTCTGCAGTAGAAGGTCTTTAACCAGGGTTGCAGGAGAAGGTCTTTAAACAGGTCTGCAGTAGAAGGTCTTTAACCAGGGTTGCATGAGAAGGTCTTTAAACAGGAACTGTGGTATAAGGTCCTTACCGGGAACTGTGGTATAAGGTCTTCTTTAGGAGACAAGGTCCAATGGTGAAGAAACAGGTGTTCAGGAGGTCTGGACAATACAGGTTTGCTCCTTCCAGCTTGGAGATTCCAAGGTAATGAAAAAGCATTGAGCTTCAGGTGTGGCTGGGTTTTAAGCATGGAGCATTAAGGTGATTAAGGTAACACCTGAGCACTGCACAGGCAGAGGGAAGTATTGCGAATACTAGTGAATGTCCCATCACTACGAACCGGCGCTGGATATAGACTTTTTATTACGCCGGCGGCGACGCTCCTTACACTAATACTTCCAGAACGGGTGGAGAGGGTATCATCAGGGGAGGTGGGGGGGGCATCAAACACAGGTATGGGACTGTCAGCCAGTGTCCAAATGTGAGCAGGAAAAAGAGGGTAATAACAACAGAGTGGACTACGGCGCAGCCAGGGAAACAGTTAGCCCGGATCCGTCAGTGAAACCCCAGGATTCAGTGGCGCAGGTACGATCCCCAGCGTGAAGAGTAAGGCTCTCGCTTCATCCAAGGTTGCCGCAGGGTGTGGTTTACCTCCAGCGTAGACGATCAAAGAGCCAGAAGTCCCCCATCTGTAGCGCACTCCCTGGTCCCGCAACAGGACAGTGACCTCTCGGAAGCAGCGTCGGGCCGCCAATGCCAAAAGGGTAGGTCCCGGAAAAAAGTGAGACAGCTGGAGGCATAGGTGACCCGGAAGGACGGGCCAGCTGCCGCCAGGATCTGAGAATGAACATCCACCGATCTGGTCACTACAAGGACATCGCGAGAGGCCGTCTCCGGCGCAGCGACAGCTTTGCGGAGACGCATCACCGATATCACCGGAGACTCCGAGGATACACCATCAGCTGGGAGAAGGTAAGCCAGTAAACCTAACACGTAGGGCAGGAGGTCCGCAGGTCTCACATCTTCAGGGATCCCTCGGATTCGTAGATTGCGCCGGCGATGGCGATCCTCCAGCGTCAGGATCGCTGAGCTAAGGCGAGCCACTTGAGATTGGAGGTCATCCAATCTGGAGGCGGTGGAGGACTGCGATGCTTCCGTCTCCTGGACCCGGGCTCGTACTTCTGCTAATTGTGACTGCAGGGGTTCCAGGGCTGAACGTACCTCTCCAAGTCCTGACGCCACAAGGAACGGAAATCCTCCATAACTGTGTGTAGATCTGCGGTGGTGAGCGGCCGCGCAGAAGGGGGCTCCCCCGATAAACATCAGATTCAGGAAGAATGTCTCCACTCAGAGATACAGGCAGCGTTTCAGATCCATGGCGCCGGCTTTCCTCCACTCGACCAACACCCAGAGAGGTGCGGATGTCAGGGAGGCGGGTGCCCGGCGCCTCCGGCTTAACAGTCTTCTTGCCCATCTAGGCAAATGCGTGGAGGCCTCAACCTCAGGGGTACCAGGCCGCAGGTGCACTATGCTAGGCCTCAAGATGGCCGCCGTCTCAGCAGGGTGAGGTAGAATAAAGTCCCGAAATTGCACTCCACTTCTCAGAACCGGCCACAGTGTGCAACATTCGATGCCCGGGACCTTCAGCAAACGACCCGAGGAAAGCACGCCAATTTCCGGGTAAAATAGCGGCCGAAATCGACCTAAAATCAACGTCGTAGCTCAGAGCTCTGCAGGAAGACGGCTGCTCTCCTCGGGTTCCACAAATGATAGTTTTTAATGAATAAACGTTATGTTTACTTCTGAAACAATATATAAATTGAGCTGTAATATATGTCTATGTGTGCAGGGGGAAATAATAAATAAATATTTTGTGCTTTGGTGAACAGAAACCGTAAAATTAACATTGCTGTATGGAATTATTACCTGCTTCGAGGCGGCGGCCATCTTGCTGTACGGCATTGTTACTGCTTCATGGCGGCGGCCATCTTTAAAACGTCACACTCAGCATCTCCTCTGGTCGCTGCAAGTGCTAGGTTAGCACTGCTGAGCGCTGAGCGGTTGAACGGCGTTCAATGGCAAGTTGCTAACTTAGCACTTGCAGCGGCTGAGGTATTGAACAGGCCTCAGCTTGACCCCCCACTACTCCCATCTCATAGTTCTAAAGTCACAAAATATTTATTTATTTCCCCTGCACAGACATATATTACCGTTCAATTATATATTTTTTTCAGAAGTAAACATTACGTTTATTCAATAAAAACTATTATTTGTGTTGTGTGCGTACAAAACGCATTGTGTGACTGCTTTTAGTTATTTTATAGAAGGCCTCAGCCTCAGTTTCACTTTCAGTTTCTGCTAATAAAACTGGATATTGCAGAAACAACAGAAATCCGCCATTTTGTTTTGAAATTTGCATCTAAAGCGTTCAATAAACACACTGCTGCAGCAAACTGAATTGCTTCACTGCAACAATTCAGCAGCTGCCGAGGATGTATTGAACGCAGCTCTGTTTGGATGCACTTTCAGAAGAACTACATGTCCCATCCTACCACTTAGCAAAGACGCAGAGATTTTTATTGATGCGCAGGTGGGAGCCAATATTGGGCAAGCTGCGGGTCATCTCGTATGCATCACTCAATCACAACAACCTCCCCCCCCCAGCACACTACAGTACACACAGTGCCAAAAGAAATCCAGCATTGTAACTTCATCTACATACATCAAATATCACAATTTTCACGAATACGTAAAATCACAAAAAGGAAGAGCTATGGCAAAAATGCATGTATGCCGAGTCGTGAAAACGCAAAGCTATACACAATCACATTGCATGAAAACAGGACTAGATAAATCAGCGTATTTCTGTGCACATTAGCACATGCAAGCACATTATTATTATTATACAGGATTTATATAGCGCCAACAGTTTGTGCAGCGCTTTACAATATAACATGACACTTAGGTTTCGCTATGACGCGACGGATGTGTCTCAGCTGCTCCTGCTCGCGTACTTTCAGATCAGACCAGCGTTTCCGGAGCTGGTCCTTCGTCCGTTCCTTCCCGAACAACTCCAAAATGGTGGTGCGTAGCTTATCTAAGATACGATCCTTTCTAACGTTCTTCTTCCTGCCGTAAGAGCCCTTACAGCAATCATAATCCTTACGATCAAAGATCCGGACCAGCTCGAGCATCTCCTCAAATGCCATGTTGCTGGGCCGTTTCTTCCTGGGTGTCTCTGGGGTGGAAGCAGATGAGGACGAGGAGGTGTCCGAATGGGACTCTCTGTCTCGTCTTTCAGCCATTACTAATACAGTAATTTCAATTTTTTTGGCCTGTCAAAAAATTGTCAAAATTGTCTCAATAAAGTTACGATATCCGCGCGCGCGCGCGCATGCGCGACACGCGGTCGAATCGGAATTCCGACCCGATTCATGTACGAATTATCGTATCGACAGAATTATCGGATCATTGGAAACAAAAAAAACAAGTGATACGCATTTACCATTTACAAAATAAATACAAAATTTACAGAATCTGCTATATAACCGATAATAGTTAAATATACGATGTTCAGAATTGCCGAAATGGAACCGAAATCCCGAATGGAACCGAAATCATGAATAGAGGGAAAATAAATTTCGATTTGACACATTTCAAGTCCATTCGAAAATTCCGAAAAATTTTCGATTTGGCTCGGAAAATTTTCGGATTTGCCGTTTTCGGAAAATTTTCGTTTTTCGGAAAGTCTGTTCTCGTTTCAAAGCAATAGATTTCGATTTGACACATTTCAAGTTCATTCGAAAATTCCGAAAATATTTCGTTTCGGCTCGGAAACCTTTTCGGTTCGGACATTTTCGGGTCAAAAATTTTTCGGAAATTCGGCCGCATCCGAAAACACGAATCGGGAAATTTCATGAAAATTCCGAAATTCCGAAACCCGAAACGCACATCCCTAATTACAACAGCCAGGGAGATGGCAGAATACAGGGAGAGTTCTGGGGTCACTCACTGCTGTGGAATAAAAATTGGTATGCAAAATTGGTATGCAAAATTGCTATTTCAACCCATATTTAATTGTTAACTCTGCATGCAACTTGTCAAATCAATGTTATTTCAACAGCAAGTGGTAGCGAAAGCATTACGTTTAAGTGGTCATAGTGGCTAATGTGCACTTTTAAATAAAGACATTTTTAGCACACATGTCAATATGTTGGAATTCTTCATAAAAATCCTTTGATGCTGAACACTGAACCAAAGCAGTGATTGCTCTGGTACTCAGCACTTGTTTGTCTATCTGTTAACGGGTATGTGAGGGAGAACTAACAAAGCGGCTGCTATAATCACCTGATGATGTGAACTGTCTGCGTGTAACTGATGTCGATGGCATCCTTTTCCCGCAAGAGATCGCAGCACTATAGAAGCATATGCTTATATGTGGCAGTTAAATGAAAAGGTAAGAAGTTAGAACACTTTAAATTGTGGAAAAAGCATCCCAAATAATAGAGAGAATAATAATGTATTTGGTAGTAGATTCAGTGGCGTCACTAGGGTTGGTGTCACCCGGTACGGTAACTCATGGTGTCACCCCCCCAAGTTTTACGTTTATTTTATTTTTTAAACTACTCTTACTCATAAATCAGTACTCCCATATAACACTGAATGCTTATAATACACGGCACACATTACTGCAAGTACCACAGGGTCCCCGAATTGCAGGGAAAGGTTGCCGCAAACCCGACGAAAACTAAGCGCAAAACCCAGCAAATGCACGCTGAAAACCCACAAAAACATCTGGTTTAACCTGCCGAAAACCACGGAAAAACCCGAGCAGGAGCCGATCACACGCAGCGAAGCCGCCGGAAAAAGCCGACAACGCAGAAGACGCAGTGAATAAATTAGGAAAACAGTTTGCTTGAATGCTTGAAAAGTGAAACGCTGTTTGCAAAGAAACTACTGAGCGAAAATGCCTGAAATTTACATATGAGGTCCAAGAAATGATAATAAAAAGGGCTGTTACAGAAAAAATAAGTAAACTTTTTAAAAAAAATCCAGAAAATGCTTTAAATATCCTAAAAAATCTATAAATAAAGAAACTCTTTACTGCAGAATTTTAGAATGAACGATTTATTATTATTAGATATTGAATTAAAAAACGGGAATATTTTTAACATTGAAGCCTATGGGATTCGCCTGAATAAATCTGCCGCATGAAACCACTGAATGGCAGGGTATTAGGGAACCTTTCACTGCTGGTTTTTGTTCTCTGAATAGCCGAAGCAGTGCTTTTTTATGGGGATTTAACTGCCCTCGAACAGGCACCGAACAGGCACCGTATGTGCAGGCAATTCGCCAGGATTTGGCAAATTGCCTGCTCTCTGGATTTTCAGCTTTCGGTTCCCTTTCGGCATTCATTCAGATCACTTTGAATAACCCTGCTACAATTTTCCATTCTCCAGCCATTCTCCTGCTTTTCAACTCTCTCTGAGTAACCCTGTATATTTAAGGGGTTATTCAGACAGCACCAAAATGTCACTGACATTTCGGTGCTCTCCCATTCGCCACACTTTGGCGAGTTAAATTCGTCGACCCTGCGATGTATTCAGCATTCACTGCAGAGTCTTCGATGTGTGGCGAATCGACCCGCCGAACGCATTTTCACACCACCAAACATTTTTTGGAAAAAAAATATCGAAATTCGAATCGATCCAAAAAACTGCCGAACGCACCCAAAAAACTGTCACAAAGCTGTCAAATTGACCACATAGCCTGCTGAAAAATCAGTGAATGCATCCGCCGATCAGCTGAACAGACTGCCAAATCGATCCGGACAAAGCTGACCAACTGCCGAACAGGGGTAAAAAAACAACACAACTTTTAAAAGGATTTTCAAAAAACTACTGCATGAGAATAATATATTAGGTCCTATGAATAATAAAAAAAAGATCTGTTACAGAAAAGAGACCTTTTTGCTCCAAATAAAAAGAATAAACGGTTGAATAGATATTTAAGAAAAATGGGGACATTTGTGACATTGAAACCTATGGGATTCACCAGTTTAAACCTGCCGAATGACACCACCGAAAATCAGGGCATTTCACTGACATTTCGCTGCTGTTTGGTATTCTCTGAATAGATTGAACATTACTCCTCTATGGAGAATTCACTGCCGCTGAAGGTCAGCGTATTTCGCTAGCAATTCGCCAATATTTGGCAAGTTGCCAGCATTTTAAATAGTCGAAGGCCCAAATAATTTTTTTTTTTTTATTTTTTTTTAGAAAGGATTTTACCAGGAAGGATACATTGAGATTTCTCTCGTTTTCAAGTATGTCCTGGGTGGCGAGTACGTACCGTTAGGTGTCTTGCCAAGGACACTTACTGGAGAGGTTGCTCGCCGGGATTGAACCCATGACTCCACAGGCTCTCTGTGTTCGCTGTTCTGTGCAATTTTGTGGGCAAATCGGGGCTCTTTGAATAATCCCTTTAGGTATATTTGAACACTACAAGGTTTCAGTTCCATCAATTTATGCAGCTCTTATTCTGATATAGTATAGGAGCTATTGATTTATAGTAAACTGCCGAAACACCTGAGCCGCAAGCAGAACAGTTATATCGTGATCTCGGCTATTCTGATGTATCAATGGTAAGTGGTAACATATATTTTTCATCAAAGACTGCACTTGAGCTTGGGGTCATGGTTACTTAGAAAATGTACAACCTCTAGAAAAAAAAAACTGCAAATAAGAAAATGAAAAGTTAAAGTAAAAAGGCAATAAATAAAGCATTTTTAAAGTTACTCTTTAGCCACTGAAGCTCATTTAATCTGAGCTTGTACTGTTCAGGTGAACTATGACTGTGATATCTTCTCAGGGGTTCAATACCACATTGGTCTTATAAATCAATCCAATATCTCATCCCTTGATGACACCTTGCAGCTGCATACCCAGTTCCAACAGCAGCCACCGCCATGTTTCTCCCTCTCTGGGTGAAGCTTGCTGAGGGCAATTGCGCAGCTGTTCATGATTGGCCTTACTCGGTGATGTTGGCATACTGGCTTGTGAGTCAGTCGCTGACAGTCAATCAGTCAGGTTCGGTAGCGAGGTATGCAGTCTTGAGTCAAACCACAGAAGGCAACAATACAGGAGGGAGCTGGCTCCAGGGAACAAGACGCTATCCTAAAGCATCTGTTCAATGTGAAAGCTGGGTTTAAATGGAAGTGGGTTACAGGCTCCACCCACATGTGTTGATCAGACCGCTGACATCATCACCGAGCGCCCACAGGAGTTAGGTACCTTACAATTCTAGGGGTCGCGTTATATTCGAGACATCTGCATCTCGTGTAAAAAAAACTTGACTTGCTCAGGGATCCCAAGTCTCCCGGAAGTTCCGTAGTCTCCCTGAATTGAATGTGGGCTCCCTGACGCCCGCAAACACCTCAGGAACTCCTGGATTCAGGAGAGGTGGGATCCATCACAGTCAGAGAGCACGCTTAGATTAAGCCAATCATTCAAGATTGGCTAAAAACCGAGCATGCACCCTCGCGTTATGATGCGGTGGTTGAGCCTGCCTGCTGGAGCCGGAAGGTGAGCAAACGACACCTCCCAGTGTACTTGCCATCTGTGAGTGATTCACTGCACTGGTCACCTTGCTCTGCCGGCCATCTTATCGCAAGTAAAGAAGACGGGTGGCCGGCGGGGCTTCATACTTAGTAACAACTACAATCATTCTAGAGCTGAGCACCCCGGCCTGAAGGGGAGCCTGACTGTGTTAAGAGAAGCTCGAATAATTTTAATTGTTTAGCGGTACAGTATACTTCTTTAATTTTGCTCCTCGCGTTATATTCGAGCCTTGAGTATTCTCTCATTTCCACAATAATTCTCTATCCATCGCGTTATATTCGGGTCGCGCTATACTCGAGTATCTACGGTAATTGAAATTGTCCACTTGTTTTATGCACAAATGAAGGTCCTCTCTAAAATCCATAGTACCCTTGTCAATTCCTTATGTCTCCTGTTTTAGTGAACAAACCCAAAGGTCAAGAATATTGCTAAAAACCTTGTATTCCAAATACCTGCACTTAAGTGTTTAATGATCTAGACTGGGCCTGGAGCGCACGTGGCCTTAGAACGTATCGCGTGAAAATCATATTCTTATCCTTCTTAGAGATTGCAGGAAAGTATCCTAATCTCAGGTTTCTAATTACAAAGACCTGTGAGTGTAATTGATTTAAAGTCGACGCGCCCTGGAGCGTGTACGTGTCAAATTGATTCAGATTGATCCAACATGCTTAATTTGCCAGATGTAAAGATAAAAAAAAAAACAAAAAAAATTGGTCTCGAAGCCTTAGAGCTCGCTGCAAAGCTCTGGGTCAGGTTTCTGTGTGTACAAATGCTACAAAGGAAAAACTCTGCTTTCTGAGACATGTCTGCGGTGACATCACAGCTTAAAATTATTAGAAATCATAGAACACTAAATAAATAATATTATTCACCGAGTACTGGGAAGTCATTTACCTGCGCTCTTGATCTTTGAGCACTTCCTCTGAAGAAGGGGAATGTTTGATGACAAACAGGATTTATGTATATACTGTATTTCCCTCACCACTGTTCATGGTAAAATCATGCTTTTCTTAAATTATTGAGTATGTTTCGTAGCTGTTGTTTCATCCATTTGTTTTTTCTGCATTTATTTAACACTTTAGCTGCTGAGGATGCTCTGGACCCCATGTCATGTTTCACCTTAAATTACTTTGTTAAAAGTAATAATAAAAAACAAATAAGAAAAATCTAAATATTTTTTTCCTAAGGCAGTGGCATTGTCTGCTTTTCATATATAAAGCTAGCTGGCATTACTCACCTTTGGGAGCAAGTTCAGTGTTTTATACGTGGTCACATTATTCATAGGCTAGTGCGCCGTCAATAAATTTGTTTCGTTTCGTATTAGCCGTTATTTCGTTTTTCGTAATTCGTGTCCGAAACTCAATTCGGATTCGTATGAAATATGAATTTTTGTTAGATTCGTTCACTTTTCGTAACAATTACGACCATTCGTTATGATGAATTTAAAAAGCAAAAATATTTTTCTTAATATGGCAGTCGATGGTAGTTTTTGTTTATACTAAATTCCGTTGAAGAATTTTGGTGAAACGTAAACTAATCTAATATATATTAGTTTAGTACCTCTGTCTCTGACTGAAGTTGAACAACATAATTATTATTATTTTTTTTAAATCAGAAATACGAAATTGCGTTAACGAATTTAGGTTCTGAATTCCGTAACAACGGAAACATGACTGGTGGATGACCAACCAGAGGTTTTCTTCTGCTGTGTGACTGCAGTTGCATTACAGAGTACGAAATTCAGTTAACGAATTTTGGAGATTTTCTTCTGCTTTGTGACTGTATGTGGTTGCACTCTGTACTCCTGCTGTGTTCATTATGAGGGGTTCCCACCATCCCTGTGCTGTGCTGACTTCCTTGGTCTGTACTTCGGCTGTGCTCATTATGAGGGGTTCCCACCATTCCTGTGCTGTGCTGAGTTCCTCCAGGGTTTGTACACCTGCAGTGCTCATTATGAGGGGTTCCCACCATTCCTGTTCTGTGCTAAGTTCCTCCAGGGTTTGTACACCTGCTGTGCTCATTATGAGGGGGTTCCCACCATCCCTTTGCTGTGCTGAGTTCCTCCTGGGTCTGTACTTCGGCTGTGCTCATTATGAGGGGTTCCCACCATTCCTGTGCTGTGCTGAGTTCCTCCAGGGTTTGTACACCTGAAGTGCTCATTAAGAGGGGTTCCCACTATTCCTGTTCTGTGCTAAGTTCCTCCAGGGTTTGTACACCTGCTGTGCTCATTATGAGGGGGTTCCCACCATCCCTTTGCTGTGCTGAGTTCCTCCTGGGTCTGTACTTCAGCTGTGCTCATTATGAGGTGTTCCCACCATTCCTGTGCTGTGCTGAGTTCCTCCAGGGTTTGTACACCTGCTGTGCTCATTATGAGGGGCTCCCACCATCCCTGTGTTGTGCTGACTTCCAGGGTTTGTACACCTGCTGTGCTCATTATGAGGGGGTTCCCACCATCCCTTTGCTGTGCTGAGTTCCTCCTGGGTCTGTACTTCGGCTGTGCTCATTATGAGGGGTTCCCACCATTCCTGTGCTGTGCTGAATTCCTCCAGGGTTTGTACACCTGAAGTGCTCATTATGAGGGGTTCCCACTATTCCTGTTCTGTGCTAAGTTCCTCCAGGGTTTGTACACCTGCTGTGCTCATTATTTGGGGTTCCCATCATACCTGTGCTGTGCTGCGTTCCTCCTGGGTCTGTACTTCGGCTGTGCTCATTATGAGGGGTTCCCACCATACCTGTGCTGTGCTGAGTTCCTCCTGGGTCTGTACACCCGCTGGGCTCATTATGAGGGGTTCCCCCAACGCTCGAACAAACAATGTTCAATTCGTACTCATGTTCAAATCGTACCTGCGGACCCTACTGATGACTCCCATTTCAAATATTTAAAAAAAGGTAATTTAATTTCATCATAATCGTAATTATTATGATAATAAAACGATATCAACGAACACTCTTATTTCATCCGATTCTGAATCTCCCATCGACTACCAGTCTCCCACTCCCATATTAAAAATGGTAATTTTCCCAACCCTCCCTCAGCAGCAGAAGAAAACCTCTGATTGGTCAAACAGTCACTTTTCCGTTGTAACGAAATTAGGATTAGGAGCCAAAATTCGTTAACGGAATTTCGTATTTCGGATACATTCGGAAGCATAGCAATTCGGATTTCGGATGCTTTAGAATTTACGAATTTTAGGAAATTCGGACGAATTTGATTCGTAACGTAACGAATCGCACATGTCTAATTATTCATGGAATTTAAGGAGTCAAAATTTTTAGTTTTTTTAGTATTGGTTAAAATTATGTATTTCCTTAGAAAAAAATGCTGTATCAGGTTCTCAGTTTCTGAATTTTTGTAAAAATAACCCATAGAATAGAATAAAAAATAAAGGTTTGGTTGATAAAATGTTGAAAAATGATACATGGTGGAAATGTTTTTTGATAATTTTTGTTATAGCATTGTGACGTGACATGACATATACACATAGGGCTACATTACATTGTTGGTGCTAACGTTAGCGCTCACCTGAGTGAGCGTTAACGTTAGCCCTGGTAGCCACTGCACTTTACAATCCAAACCCTAACGGGTTAAGAAACCCGTTTGTGTTTGGTACCTTGCGATTTGCAGCGCGAGGTTACTGTACTTTGCACTCCCTATGGACTCCATGTAGAGGATGCGCGCGGCGGCACCTAGCACTGCTATGTGCATCCTGGGGCTTAGCGCTCGTTAGCAATGCAGGCAGCTTTTCTAGTGCCTGCATTGTAATTCCATGCTAAAACAGGGGCGCAATGGAGAAACCTGTAAGTGCAGGTTTTTCTCCTTAGCGCCCCCGTTTTAGCGCGGACAATGTAATTTAGCCCATAGAAATTATATATTTTGAATCTGCTTAGGTCAAGCAGGTTTTAAACGAATGAATGGAAATTTCTGAGAGTTTCAGGAACATACCTCCTTTTATGTTGAGCACACCCCATCACAGCACATGCTGGAAGTGACCACCATTTTTTGACAGGCACATGTCAACACGGTACTGAATGTTGCTGCTAATGCATCCCAATATTGCATCATCAATGGTTTGGATCTCATTACTAATGTTATCTGCTAGGCAATGGCATCAGTGGTGCAGGTCTTGTTACAGTACACTCGTTCCTTCAGATAGTCCCACTTAAAGAAGTCTGCACAGGTCAGATCAGGAGAGTGGGGTGGCCACAGATTATCTGCCAATGCCGCTTCCTTGTGGGCCCCCTGTGTTCTCCCCAGGCAGACTCTCATGCCTTTCTCCTGGTCCTTAGCAACAGTTTAAAGATGGGTACACGTAGAGAGCCTTGCTAGCGTCCACCAGAACCAGGGCTAGTGCTCCCTCTAGGCAAGCTAGGCAACCACCTAGGGCGCACTGCCAACTAGGGGTGCAGCTGGAACCAACCTGTGTTACATTATTATACCCATACCTCATTGTGCGTCACACAAAGCTGAAATTTTTGGCTCCCGGACCCCCGCTAGCAACGCAGAAGGTGGGCGTCTTATGGTGATGCGCAGGTGCCACTAGATGATGTGTGGGCGTCAGAGGCAGAAAGAGAAAAGGCACTAATGAAAGAAAGAAAAAAAAAGAGGCAGAGGAAAGAAAGAGGCAAAGACCAATCCCCGGCTGACCAGTGGACAGGTAAGATGGGCACCCAATGACCGTGTGCGGACCCCGTGCACAATGTGTGTGTTCCCCCCACATTTTTACCGTTAACAATTTTTTTTGGGGGGGGCGCAAATAGCTGATCTTGCCTAGGGTGCAAAACAGTCTAGCACTGGCCCTGCCCAGAACTAAGCCGTGGCTGTAGATCTGGAGCTTTGCGCTGGAACAGTGAACAGAATATAGCTGTTACCCAAACCATGAGTCGTGGCTGCATGTAGGGTCAGAATAGAACGGTTTTAAACAGGGACAGACACACATATTTATACGGTCACACATGGGTCATATAAATACACAAAACTTCCACTAGAAACTGCTGGGGGACCCAACCAGACCGAAACAGACCATTAGACAAACAATTACTTCTTGGAATGTGAAACTTAATTAGGTAGACAGTAAAATTAAACATTATGTAACATTTCCAACAAGGCAGGACAATGGTAATCAGGATGATAAACAAGATACAGGCAGCGTATTTACAACCTATTCAAATAGAAACAGATAACAACACATTCCTGAGACAAGGGTGATTGTGAGTCTAATCCTTTCAACAGATAACAGATACACATTGACCAGACAATAGACAATTCCATTTTTGCATAACCACAGATTACACAAACATTCTGCACAGGAAAGGCCACTGAACTAATATCGATTATGGGGCCTGCACCCTACAAACAGTTATTCACAGCAGAGTGCTGCACTCACATATGTAACATGTATGCTGTCCAGTGTAGAAAGGGTGCTCTTGGGACCAGTGGCACCATCCACTAACAATACCTTCATCACCCAAAACGGCACCAGGCAGAGAAATAGTGTCATTAATTGAAGACATGGAATGTCACATTTCAAGCCCTTGAGAAAAGTCCGTGTGACCAAAACGTTACACGTCCTCTATGAATGCCACTATGTCCCTCCTAACTAAGGACATTTTAGAGATTATTATTATTTATTAAGAGCCAACGCATTCCGCAGTGCTGTACAAAGGTTCAATGGGTAAAGAAAATACAATTCTACAATACACCAAAAAGGCAAATCAGTATTTCACCAACAGATAAAGGAGGAATTGAGGACCCTATTCCTGCGGGAGCTTGCAATCTAAATTGGTGAAGGGGTGAGAAACAGGAGGGGAGGACTGCAATGATGGTAATATAGAGAGATGAGGACGGTAATTGGTTTGGTTGGATGTTTATTACGGTGTTAGGTGTTACAGAAGCATCTTTAGGGATCGTTTAAATGAAGCCAGATTTGGGGACAGTCTGATATTGCGAGGAAGCGCTTTCCGCAGGGTCGGCGCCGCACGAGAAAAGTCCTGCAGTCTGGCATGTGAAGAGGTAATGATGGAGGATGCCAGGAGCAGGTCAGTGTTGGATCTTGGGGGGGCGAGCTCTGGTGTATTTGTTGATTATTGCGGACAGGTAGTGAGGAGATATGTTATAATATAAATATGTATAATTTAAAAATAGAAACACAAGACATAGCAAGATCTAAAGTACAAAACGACTTCTGAACATTTCTTCCTGGGCCCCAGTCATGTGTCTCACTCCGCACCACGGCCATTGTCAAGGATGCTTGACTGTGAAAGCTGATTATTGATTATCACGACAATTAACCCCATTAGCTGGAGTGGAAGCTTCTCTTTTTCATGAAATAGCCTGTCACTAGGGGGTAAATGCATTGCTAAATCTTATATAAACAAGGAGTCCCACAGCAGGTTGCTTTTAACTCCAGGATTAGGGGAAATACACATTTTAGGATTGGCAACTGTGAATTAGGAATAAACATAAAATAATTTGTTAAATTTCCTTTAAGTAGGGGATTTTATACAGCCTTTATACCCCACCATTTTTTTTGTAAATTATGCAAATATTTTGTTTTGTATTTTTCTCATTTTGAACTCCTGCCCCAGATTCTAACACTATCCATCCAGCAATATGGAAGACATCCCAGATTAACATTACATTAACGCCGGCCCTGACCTTAGTCCTCCCAATCACACGGCAGCCCTAGGTTTTCTCCTGGATTTTGGGAAGACACATAGGAGAATTGGCAGGAGAAATTAAAATTATAGGTCAATGGCCGCGCTTCATGTAATCCCAATCTCACTGCCAATTAGTTTGGTGAACTGCCAGTTTTTTGAATAGTCGAATGGCTCCGAAATTACACCGTAAGGGAAATTCACTGTTCGGTGCAATTTCTAAGCCAATTCAGCTCTCTTTGAATAACCCTTTATATCTGTGACACACATCCTGCCTGTTCAGCTATTATTTTAATCCATATAATGTAATATAGACTATGTGTGTACTATTAATATATTAAAAGGGACAGTATGATATGTAATAGAGAACTATTATTTCAGAATTCAGGGCACTACCATGCTCAAACATACAGGATACAGCTCTCCCTGTATTCCGTCCTCTATCTTGATGTTGTAATGCAGCAGCATAGTTTCTGATGTAAATTTCCCAGTAGCATTAAAGGCTGTCATTAAGCTTAGCATTCGAGACGCACCACATAATTGCAGATGTACTTAGATACATTTTGTCACGTCTTATTCCAACCTTGCCATTAAAGGAGATGTTCTGACCTTAGCATCTCACGGCTTTTGTTGGTTGCTGCACTTGGCGTCTCATATACATTACATGGGATGCACAAGTCTTTAAGAATTGTAAGAATTGTAAGAATAGAGACCTATTCCAAGGTGCTGAATAAACATAACGTCTACGGGCAAATAAGGGAGATTTAACACATCGTAAAAGCTGCTGTTAAGATCATAACAACGTGTAAACCTTGTTGTTAATTTCCCTGAGCAGTTGAAGTCTATGGTGTACGGCTTGAAGGAGAAAAGTTACCAGGAAAGGCTTAATGATCTTAACATGTATAGTTTGGAAAAAAGACGAGACAGAGGAGATATGATAGAAACATTTAAATACGTAAAGGGAATCCACAAGGTAGAGGAAGGGAGTATGAAAGGTATTTTAATATGATAGGTAGTGTGAATCCACCCCCCCCCATTATAAGTGTCAAACCCTGCAAGTCTTTTACTTGCATAGGATGTTAGCCTGTGGAATTTAGCCATTTCCTTTGTGTGCAGGAAGGGGTGTGTGAAAAGTGTATGCTAGAAAAAGCCATCTCTGAATCAATATAGTAATTTTTGGCTCACTGTTGGTTAAACTCTGACGTAGAAATGTATCTGTATGCTGATTGGCTATAAGTTCTTTGAAATCTAATAAAAGACCTGTCTAAGGAAGGATATTTCAGACAGGACTGACGCTACATTGCTTTGTGGCTGATTTTGTTGTCTCTCGCCATGGTGATGCGCCGCGCCCAGTTTTCAACTTTGATATATGAGAAGAAACTAGAAAAGGTTTATTGAAATTTCATAAATGGTAATTATTATAGGGAGTTTGTTTTGTTTGCTTTAAATCCAAATTTATCAGAGTATATTTAAAAGGAAACAAAGTAGCAAAACAAGAGGACATAGTCTTAGATAAGAGGGGCAAAGGTTTAAAAGTAACATCCGAAAGCATTATTTTACTGAGAGGGTGGTGGATACATGGAACAGTCTTCCAGTTGAAGTGGTAGAGGCCAAAACAGTGATTGAATTTAAGCAAGCATGGGATAGGCATAAGGCTATCCTAAATAAAAGATAAATCCAGGTAAAGTATCCGTGTAATTGGGCAGACTAGATGGGCCGAAAGGTTCTTATCTGCCGACATTTTCTATGGTTCTATGAGTTGTTAAGGCTCTTACCAAGTTTATACCAGGGCTGTGTGACAAAATCAGCTACCCAGGACGAGTAGATTCACCATTAACTCCATCCTTGCCTTGGAGCACTGTAAGGTAACGTGCCAGCCGAGGTGTCAGCCCGGGATGCAGTGAAGGCGGCTGCTCAGAATAAGCCGATCTGCTAGATGAAGCCAGTAACGCCGATATTAAGAGTGCATCAATTCGCTGCTTGTCTCTGCCTGGATCCTAGGATACCGAGGCTCTGTGAAAATAGTCCTTTATCCCTCCCCAGTCACTGGTCGAAACAAAAGTGTAGGGTGAAGGAAAATCAGAGTGTATTTTGAATGGGAACATACAGTGCTTATATACAATTACAACATCTTGATAACCCTGCTTGCCATTGTTCTTTACCCGGCCCCTCCAGACTTTGCGGTGCCTAACTGTCCCACATGTACTTCTAGACCATAGGCTAACATGGGGATTTTGGTACCAGCCATAGCCATTTTTTCGGGATACACTACTGCTCTTAGCAGGGGTCTGGCAGGGAAATTCTGTCTGCATCCTTTGTGCCTGCTGCTTACCCTGGAGGTAGCCTGATACCCCGCTGAGGTTTGCGGGTCTGCAGGGGTTAATTCCATTGGAGCAGCCCCACGTTCTGGGACCTGCTGGATAGCTCTGGTCGCCCAGCTACTCCTGCCAAAAAAGCTCCCTGATCCATGAATGGAGGACTGAACGGCAGCGGTTATCAACTGCCCCGCAGCTGTTGGACTGTATTCTGTTTAGAGCTCCATAGCTGCAGCGGCTGTATATTGGGACCATTGGATAGAAAGGTTCCCGGTGAGGCTTTCTCTTCAAACTCACCCCACACTAGGCTCCAATCCCTGGGGATCTAATGTCTAAAAAGCGCCATGGTGGGGGCAAAGGGGGCTCCAGGACAGGTGGGTGAACAGGAGTCGGATTTTGGCAGCCTGCCAGCGGCACTCGCGATCTCCTGGGGGAGCCTCCTGCATACACAGTTTTAGGCAAGCCGGGGTACACTCCACAAGCACTAATAACATATTTTGTTTGTACAAATGACACTGGTACAAGCTGGACACAAAAGGGAACGAGTTATTAACAGTAGGGATGGGCTGGCAGTTCGATGCGAACATGAGTTTGCATCGAACATTGGCCGTTCGACCGTTCGTCGAACAGCGAACATTTCCGCGTGTTCGGTTTGTGTTCGCCCACAATGCACCACAATGCACTTTTCCACTGGCCTGAAGCTTGTAATTGGCTACAGCCTTGCACCTGACCACAGGTCAGGTGCAAGACTATGCCAATCAGGGCTCAGAGTCCTGATTGGGCAAATTTTGCCCAATCATGGGCTCACAGAGCTAAGTCCCGCAGCCCACTATATAAGGCTTCCCCTCAGCCCCAGCGTGTGCTTGTTGCAGGAGTGAATCAGAGAGGAGAGGAGATTGTCGCATATCAGGGTGCTATCAGGGTGTATCACTGAGTTATTACAGAGTTCTGGGAATTTGAATCTGTGTGTTGGCACTGCCAGGCTATCAGGGTGTATCACTGACTTATACCTGAGTTCTGTGAATTTGAATCTGTGTGTTGGCACTGCCAGGCTATCAGGGTGTATCACTGATTTATAACAGAGTTCTGGGAATTTTAATCTGTGTCTTGGCACTGCCAGCTATCAGGGACAGGGTGTATCACTGAGTTATAGCAGAGTTCTGAATATCTTTAATCTAGATAACACAGTTGAATCAGAGTTCTGCATATCTCCAATCTTTATACCAGAGTTGAATCAGAGTTCTGCATATCTCCAATCTTTATAACAGAGTTGAATCAGAGTTCTGTATATCTTTAATCTATATATCACTCACCATGTCAGAAAGACCAAAAAGGACAGGCAGACACTCCCAGACACAGATAAGAGGGCAAGCAGCCTCTGTGTCGGAAGGCTGTGCCCCTGGTCATCGTGGACGTGGTGCATCCTCTGCAGGGGCAGGCTTGTCCTTTCTAACTGGTGCTGGCCGTCTTAAGCAACAGCAACATACAGAGGATTTACAGGATTGGCTAACCAGGCCATCTTCATCCTCCGAGTCCTCTGCCAGCCAGGCTTGTAGTGGTTTACAGTCCATCTCAGCTGCCAAAACATCTAATTCAGCCTCCATGTCCACAGCTACTCCTGCCGTAGCCTCACCATCATGCACGGAGGAGTCAGCTGAATTGTATGACTACAATGACAGTGACATGCTGCTTGAGGATGCGCAGCAACTCCAATGCTCTGATTCAAACTCTGAAGTTGAGGAAGGGAGTAAAATCAGCCTAGAGGGAGGGGGTGCCAGTGACACACAAAGAACTGGCACTCATGCACCCCCAGCAGCTGCAGCATAATGCCAAGTTGGCTCCAGTAATGAGGAGATAGGGGGTGATGACGATGACGAGGTCACTGACTCCACCTGGCAGCCTGATCGAACAGAGGAGTCAAGTGAGGAGGAGGAGGCCCAACAAAAACGAGGCACAATATCCTCTATGAGCAACCGTAGCCAGTCCAAGGCATCAGATGTCAGAGCTGCTCAGGTGCAGAGCGCCGTTGTCTCAAAGCACACGTCCAGGAACTCTGCTGTCTGGGAGTTCTTCACGACATGTGCAGCAGACCGCAGCGTTGCTATTTGTAAGCTATGTCTGAAGAGGATCAAGCGTGGGAGAAACATCAGCTGCTTGGGTACCACATGCTTGAAGCGACATATGACCACCTGTCATGCATTTAGTTGGCACAACACTTCCCATTGGTCCTCATCTGTCTCTACACCCACTATATGTCATGCCATGTCTACAACCTCCACTGACAGGGATGATGTTATAGTAATGGGTGTACCAGGTCCTTCCTCAGAATGTGACAGCATCCCATCAGCTGCAGGTTTACGCAGTCAGATTTCATTGCCCCAGCTGCTGCAGCATAAGAAAAAATATAGTCCCAACCATCCCCTTGCACAGCGTCTAGATGGCAAAATTGGCAAAATTACTCGCATTACAGCTGCTGCCTTTCCAGCTGGTGGACTCTGCCTCCTTCCGTGAATTTGCCGAATGTGCTGGCTTACTGGGTGTTGAGATTGGATCACTGGCCAGAATTTAGCCAATATGCTATGCAGCTACTAGGTTGCCCTTCATCCAGCGTGCTTTCTGAAAGGACGTTCAGTGCCGCTGGAGGTTTTGTCACAGACAAAATAGTGCATCTGTCCACCGACTCTGTAGACCGGCTGACATTTATAAAAATGAATCAGTCCTGGATCAGCAGCTATGCTGATGTAACTGAATAGATCGGGGATCTCTTCTGCATTCCCAAAACCTCCACCACTGCACTCTTCCACAATACCTCAGAGGGGTTGCTTTGTGAAGGCACTAGCTGGCACCAAAGGCCCAATATTTGGGTACACTGACGCGTGTACCAGATTCATATCATTTTAATATTTGACGGCAGGGTCCACCCCTGCACTCTTCCACAATACCCCAGAGGGGTTACAGTGTGAAGGCACTAGCTGGCACCAAAGGTCCAATTTTAATGCACCTGTTGTTACTTTCATCCAAAGCCTGCATAAGTTTCACCATAATTTAGCCAAAAAAGCACTAAACTTGTTCTGTGTGTCCTAAAATGTCTCCTCCTTTCATACAGGCTGCCGCCCCAAGCAGTTGTTTATGAATAGATTAAAGGAAAACCATTTACTGTCATTTGAAATGTCATTTTTTTATTTTTAAATGTTTCCATACATCCTACAAATCCACCACTTCACGGGCAGGTTATGGGGACCTCCTAGGCACGATATTTGAAGGAATTTTTCGTTTTTATTCTTAACCTTTATGTCATGGAAAAATCACTGTTCCTTTATAAAAATGTTTTTTTAAAAACTTTTTTCCTTGTTTCCTGTCCCCAAGGGCACTACCTGGACTCCCATAAACCTTTTATGGCAAATATCTTGCATATATGCCCTCTTGGAGGGCACTCTAAAATTCGTACGTTCGAGTCCCATTGACTTGCATTGAGCTCGAATTGTGTTCGCGTTCGAATCCGAACTGTTTCAAATGTTCGTGTTCGAATGCGAACTGAACACGGGGGTGTTCGGCCCATCACTAATTAACAGCACAGGACATATACAGACAAACCAGCAGCCGGGCCATTTCAGGGATTGATACATTGTAGCAAGCATGTACTCAGTGGTTACTGGCAGGATTGGTGCAGGGGAAAAACAATTAAATAGAAAACTGGGAACATTTTTACAGTAAATCTAACAGGGTAATTGTTTGCATAAATAAAGGGTAAACGAAATATAACAAAATAAGAATGAAATGAAACTAAATAAATATTGTGGCGGCTGATCCGTCACAGGATGAAACACAGACACAGGTTTTTAATTAGCGGCAGCTACGCGCACACCCACTTTCCGCAGTGACAGCCATTAATGTCACTGGTACACACGCCATTTAACCCTTTTACGCCACGGAGTGTACTATTCCATCACTGTGGCAGGTGGGACTCAACGCTGCAAGGCAGCATAGCAGGCCAAGTTGGTGGCTATGGGCTGCGTCTGGCCCGCCCACAGCTGGCGCGGTGCCAGTCATTCGCTGCCATGGGACGGCCTGAACTCAGGCTGTCCCCCTGCACCCAATGACGTGTTCTGTGTGTCAGTTGTGTAGGCGGACCGGAGGAGGGGCCCGTCACAGCAGCCGGAGAGCGGGATGTACTAGTTGCCTGACAATAAGGGGTTAACATTTTGCTGAGAAAATTTTAACGTCTCCAGCCAACTTTAGCATCTTGACATGTGTCATGGATGGAATGAAAATGTTAAAGGAGAGACGCTAATGGTTAATGGCTGGCGCCTCATTTTTCCTTTAGCGACTGACAACAATCTTGGAATAGGACCCAAGGTCTATGAAGTTGCAAAGTTTACAAAAGCTATGGTTAAAGGAACACTCTACTGAAAAGTAAAGTGTCCTTTATTTTGTCCATAAATAAATGGGCAGAGGATGCTGACAGCCTCTGCCCGATTATTTTTTCGTTATTTTGCTTATTTTCTGGTGAATTTACTCACTTTTTGTCCCATGGTGCATGCAGCTCCTCCTCTTCGACATAAGTCCCTGAAGCTTTTCTGCACAATTTGTGCTCCGTGCACTACTTACGTATCATAGGAAATGCAAATTGTGCACTTCAACGTGACTTCTGAAGTTTACGTACGCTAGTTCCGTAGCCGACAGCCGAGAAATTCTTATTCCCCGTCTGCTGGTGATGCTGAGTGGGGTGGGACAAACTCGTCCACTTAACCCAGCATTTTCTACCAGTTCAGCTGGGCTGGGAAGGGAGGCACTCCTCACATCCTGACCACTTCAAAAATATAGGCCCCTATTACATTCTTCGCGCATTGCGATTTGCGTGCGCAAATGCGCATTTGCGCGAGGGGCAAAACCCTCTGCGCTGAACATCGTATTACAACGTTCGCGCAAACGATGCACGTTATCGTTTAACACGGATAGACCTGCGCGAGTGTGATGAACTGTGCGCGTCCTATACTTAACCTATACTTAACATTGTGAGCGCAAATTCATTCGTGCGCTGGTACGCGGATGGTATTTCAATCAATGCGCATCTTTTTACGAACGACGTTTGCGCGCATAATTTTAACGTCTTTGAAAAGCTGGTGGTAATTATTATTATTATTATTCTTTATTTATAAAGCGACAGCATATTCCGCAGCGCTGTACAATAAGCACAGTATAGACAGGGTTACAATACATTGAACAACTTTTGACAAACAGTACAGGAGGAGATGAGGGCCCTATTCCCGTAGGAACTCACAATCTAGGAGGGTTGGGGTTGGAAACAGGAGGAGAGGACTGTAAGGTGAGTGATTGATGGTTGCGTCAGTGAGTTGGGTGGTAGGCTTCCCTAAATAGGAACGTTTTAAGGGAGCGTTTGAAGGAAGCGAAGTTAGGGGAAAGTCTGACAGTACGAGGGAGAGCGTTCCAGAGAGTGGGGGCTGCGCGTGAGAAATCCTGCAATCTATCATGGGAAGAGGTGATGCGGGGAGAAGCTAGGCGCAGGTCACTGTTTGACCTTAGGGAGCGGGCTGGGGTGTATTTGGTGATTAGTGAGGACAGGTAGTGGGGAGCTGAGTTAGTGAGGGTTTTGTAGGTAAGGATAAGGATTTTGAACTTAATTCTGCAGTGGATGGGGAGCCAGGCGAAGGGACTCACAGAGGCGAGCGGCAGAGACAGAGTGGCGGGTGAGGTGAATTAGCCTGGCGGAGGCGTTCAGGATGGATTGTAAGGGGGAGAGGCGGGACAGAGGGAGGCCAGATAAGAGATTATTGCAATAGTCGAGTCGGGAGATTACCAGGGCGTGTATGAGTTGTTTTGTGGTGACAGCGGTAAGAAATGGCCGAATTCTGGAAATATTACGCAGTTGGTATCGGCAGGAGGAGGAAAGAGACAGGATGTGGGGGATGAAGGAAAGAGCAGAGTCAAGTGTAACTCCAAGACAGCGAACTTGGTTTGATGGGGAGATGGTGATACCCTCCACCGTGATAGAGAAGTCAGGAGGTGGGGAGGCATTGGAGGGAGGAATAAGTAGGAGCTCCGTCTTTGACATGTTTATCTTTAGGTGGTGGGAGGCCATCCAGGAGGAGATGCCAGATAAACAGTCACTGACTTTTGAAAGGACAGGGGGAGAGAGATCAGGGGTAGAGAGGTAGATCTGAGTGTCATCAGCGTAGAGGTGGTAATTAAAGCCAAAGCTGTGATGATTTTGCCCAGGGAGGAGGTGTAGATGGAAAAGAGCAGAGGACCAAGTACAGAGCCTTGAGGTACACCAACAGATAGAGGCAATGAAGAGGAGGAGTTACCAGCAAAGGACACACAGAAGGACCTGTTGGATAAATAGGAGTCAACCCAAGCAAGTGCAGTGTCACCGAGACCCAGAGAGTTGAGGGTCTGTAGAAGGAGGGGGTGGTCAACAGTGTCAAAAGCAGCCGAGAGGTCAAGCAGGATGAGAATAGAATAGTGGCCGTGTTTTTAGCAGTTAGGAGGTCATTGGTGACTTTGGTGAGGGCAGTTTCAGTTGAGTGTAGGGGACGGAAGCCAGATTGCAGGGGGTCAAGTAGGGAATTGGAGGACAGGAAGAGGGAGAGGCGGTTGAAGACTAGTATTTCTAAGAGCTTAGTGGTAAAGGGAAGCAGGGATACAGGGCGGTAGTTGGATGGAGAGTTGGGATCGAGGGATGGTTTCTTTAGTAATGGGGTAACTAGCGCGTGTTTGAAGGCGGATGGAAAGGAGCCAGTGGAGAGAGATAGGTTGAAGATGTGTGTGAGAGCAGGGGTGAGGGAGGAGGAGAGGGGAGGAATTAGATGTGAGGGAATGGGGTCGAGCGGGCACGTGGTGAGATGTGAGGAGGACAATAAGGAATTGACTTCCTCCTCAGTGGCTGGGAGGAAGCGGCAGAGGGTGGCAGAGGGGACCTCTGGGAGTGGAGGTGGCAGATAACTATCTTGTGTTGGGATGTTGCTTCTGATAGTTAGAGTTTTACTGAGGAAGTAGTCTGCCAGGTCTTGAGCGCTGAAGGCAGCTGAGGGAGGAGGTGCAGGTGGGTAGAGGAGGGTGTTGAAGGTGGACCAGAGCCGTTTAGGGTTGGAGGACAGCGTAGATATAAGAGATGAGAAGAAGGATTGTTTGGCTAAGTGGAGGGCAGAGGTGTATGACCGAAGAATAAACTTGAAGTGAACAAAATCAGCTTCAGAGTGGGATTTCCTCCAGGCACGCTCTGCAGTGTGGGAGCATCTTTGCAGGTAGCGTGTCTGGAGGGTGTGCCAGGGCTGAAGCTGGCGGCGTGGGGCCTTACAGAGTCGAAGAGGAGCAAGAGTGTCTAGAGCAGAGATAAGAGTAGTGTTGTAGTGATTAGTGGCAGCATCAGGGCAGGTGAAGGATGAGGTGTGAGGGAGGTGGTGAAGTAGATTGGAGAATTGATGGGGATCCACAGCATGTAGATTTCTGCGAGTGTGTGTGCGGGGTGGGGGAGCAGGGTGTTTAGGAAGTCCAGATAGGTTGAAAGAGAGAAGGTGGTGGTCAGAGATGGGGAAGGGCGACAGTTGAACTCAGAAATGGAGCAGAGGTTGGAAAAGACAAGGTCAATAGCGTGACCGTCGCAGTGGGTAGGGAGGAGGGAGGATTGTGTGAGTCCAAGGGACTGCAAATCGAAACGTTCTGGCCGAAACGAAAAACACCAGCACCAAAAAAAAATACAGCACAGTATAGTTACACATTCTACACATACCCAAACAAAAAAATTGTGAATTTGTGCATATTTTTTTTATTGCTGCAGCATGTATACTCAGATTTACTTTGACAGGCGCAAAAACATAAGTGAGTCAATTAAGGTTCTTAATTTGGTTTGGCTGAATCCCGCGAAAAAAACCAGTCCGCCCACAGATTTACGTGCGCAACGTTACTGCGCTCGTATTACACTTCGTTTTTATTTTTTGACGGATGAGAAAATGGGTTTGGATCGGAATACCACGTTAATTTTCGCGCGATAACGCTGGACGATGTGCGCCAAAAAATTTGTGCCGCACGAACGAATTTGCACAAAGAATGTAATAGGGGCCATAGTGTGGTCAGATTGTGTAGAGTGTTCTTTTAAGTTACAACATCGTTGGAATACAGGCAAAAGATGGGACCTTCTAAATGGTCAACTCAATTCTCAATATGTGAGATCGATTTGCATTACTGCGCCTCCTGCTGTATTATTGCTAAAGGGGGGCATCGTCTTCTATATGTACTTTACTCAGGTTACTCATAATGGCGCCTAGTGGGGTGCTTAACCCAAAAGAACCTGGTAAGCGCTTTAGAACTGAGCGGGAAATTATATTTTACCTCAAAATAAGGAGATCTGAGTAGAATATTCCACTACGGAATATTACATTTCTTGATCAAGTCCTGCTCAGTAATTAACCGTGTTAGATGTGAACAGACTGACTGGTAGGATCATTTTTTTTCTTCTTGAATCATGGTACAAAACCCCCCCCAAAAACAACTGGTGAAATAAATAAAGAGAATGATACACGAGAGGCGACTGAGCGGATAGAATTAGGTGAAGGACACCCACTCAAAACCAACAGAGAAGAACAAGGGTACAAAAGGCACAACGACCCCCCCGGAGGATGTTACAAATATGATTATTAAAAAAATACACCAATTTATTGCTCAGGAGAAATTAATTAGCCTAATATTTTATCATCGTAGCTGGTCCCGGAAGAATTACGTCCATTGCTTTCATAGCGCCCCGGCCGTAACCTCCCTATTAAGGACTGATTGGATGCCTAGATTTCCATGTTACAGAGAATACCCCCGGGGAAGATCCTCTCCTCCCACCGCCCTCCAGAGGATATGTTCCTGAGACGGAGCATAAAAGAGACACACGAGGGCTTGTAACTGTCAGGTTTTCATACATCTGTGCGATAAATTAATAATGACTCCCGAAGCCAATTAGAGAATGAACGGATGGGACTACGTATGGGAAGACCCTGCTTGATGTCTCTTTCAAGTGCGTTTCTGCTTCCATGGGTATACAGTTAACCCATTGAGTATGTTGGAGCGCTCTCTGCACCCTTCTAAAAACAAACCCGTTATTAAATGCAAAAAAAAGGTTATTTTAAACCCAAAACATACCAACCCATCCTCCAACACCAACAATGGGCTCTGTTAAATTTACGCGCAAAAGCGCATGTTCAGCGCTATTTTTTTTGCGCGAAGCGTTAAACATTAACGCACGAAAATCACCGCTGGAATTACATTCCTAGCGCATTTTTTCAACCGTCTTGAAATTGCGCTCGTAAAACCGCCGCGCAAAAATGCGCGCAAAGTACCGTTAAGCGCAGAAATCCGTGAGCGCAATGTAATTTTTAACACGAGTCCGTCAGACGAACACATTTTTGTGCGGACTGCGCACAACAGACGTACGTTCTGACGGAAGACAAGGTAGTGGCCATCATTTTTGATGGATCTAGTAAAAATAACGTGCGCATCGACATTCTCTGTTGTGAGTCCGCAGTTTGGTACGGTCCGGTTGTTACAATTTGCCGTTACCACCAGCTTTTCAAAGACGTTAAAATTACGCGCGCAAACATTGTCTATTAAATTTTGCGCTAAGATTGTAATACCATGCGCGCACCAGCGCACAAACGCATTTGCGCTCAGAATGTTAAGTATAGAATGCGTGCACTAAATTGCGCTCGGAAAGGGTTCGCGCAGGATCACTCACGTTAGACGTTAACGCACATTTTGTGCGCGAACGACGTAATACGACGTTCAGCGCAAAGGGTTTTTCCCTCGCGTTAATGCATTTTTGCGCACGCATTAACGTCTGCGCGAAGAATTTAATTGAGCCCAATGTCTTTAGGATAGAATAAAACTGAACGGACAGGGTTAAATATAAACATAAATCAATATGCTTTACATATATTTATACATATCCCTAATAGATCGCAATTTCCCTTGGGAACAGGGTCCTCCACTGTACTCTTCCTCTTTTCCAATTGTTCTCTGTATCTCTGTATGTCAACCTAATTTGTTACTTTTATGTTTTTTCCACCCATTGTTCATCACTGCAGAACATGTTACCGCTTTATAAATAATTGTAATAATAATCCTTCTTAAAGTATTTCTGCTGTTCTAATATATCACCATTTGCACTTATATCATGTACAGTGCTGTGGAATATGTTGGAGCTATAATAAAATAAAGTATTATTATGATTACACTGTCCTTTGAGCACTGTAACAATGATGTGCTGAGACACTGGGGGTTATTCAGAGAGCACTGAGATTTCGGTGCTCTTTCGTTCGGCGCATTCACCGTTCACTGTAGGGTCCACGAAGTGCGCCAAACGGGATCCGCCTAAAAAAGTCAATCAGCTGCCGAACGACACTGAACTGGGAAAAAAAGAACTCTGCTATTTAAAAAAAGGAGCTTAAGACAATAAAAATGCATGGAAATAATATAACGGTCTGTTACAGAATAAAAAAAAAGCCATTAAAAAAATGGGAATCAAAACTGTTGCTGAAAAAAAATCCGGAAAAATATCTAAAAAAAAATCAAAAAAATAAATAAGTAAAAACGCTTTTTGCTGCGAAAGAAAAAAATAAATGGTTGAATAAAAAATTAACAAAAACGCAAATATATTTTTACATTGAATCCTATGGGATTTGCTTGTTTAAACCTGTCGAACTTAACCATTGAAAATCTGGGCATTTGGCCAACATTTCGGTGCAGTTTGGCATTCTCTGAATAGATTAACCATTACTTCTCTATGGGACAATTTCACTGCTGCCGAAGGTAGCCGATTTGCAGTGATCTGTGGCGAACTGCACTGTATTTCGCTGGCAATTCACCAATATTTTTTAAGCCTAAACTCTGTTAAAAACTACCAGGGTTATTCAGAGAGCGGTAAAAGCAGGAGAATGACTGGAGAATGTAAAATTTTAGGTCAAAATAGGCGATTTGGAAAGTGAGATGAATGGGAGAATTTTTCTGGTTTGGCTATTTTAACCTAGAATTTTCCATTCTCCAGCTTTTCAAATCAAATCAAAATAAGCTTTATTGGCAGGACCAAATACATTTTAGCATTGCCAAAGCATATGGGGAGGAGGGGGGTAGTGAGACATATATATGGGGGGAATGGGCAAGTCCATGGACATTATCAGGGGTAAGGGATAATGTGAATCACCTAACGGTACATACTTGCCGTTCTCGCTTATTCAGAGAGAGACGATCTGGCCTCAAAATGTCACCGAACAGGGAATTTCTCATTTCAGGGCTATTCAGAGAGCAGGCAGTTCGCCAAATTTTTCCCTGCACTCCAGGGACCCTGAAGTGAATGCTGAATTCACCGCAGGGTGGGGAAATTTGATTCCGGGAAGTGCGGGGACATTTTGCTGCTCTCCGAATAACCGCCAATGTATCCTTCCTGGTAAAATACCAGTAATATTTGACAATATATTGCTGTGGAGCTCTCTCATATGCTCACACACAAATTTTGGAGAACTGCCAGAAAGTACGGTGCCTGTTCGAAGGCATTGAAAGTCCCCATAGAGAAATAATGGTTAATCTGTTCAGAGACACCGAACAGCAGAGAAATGTCCTGTTGTCCGGTGTTTATTCAGGCGAACACCATAGGTTTCAATGTTAAAAATATTCCAGTTTTTATTCAATATCTAATAAACCGTTTATTCCTTTAATCTATAGTAAAAAGTATTTTTATATTTATTTTTTTTGTATGTTTTAGGCATTTTTCAAAAAAAAATCTAATAGTGTTTTGTTTTTTTCTGTAACAGGCCTTTTTATTATCATTCATAGGATCTTGTGTTAAAATCTTGCATTTTACTATTTTGTATTTCTGTAACCACTCAATGTTCTCGAACCCAGGACATACTTGAAAACGAGAGAAATCTCAATGTATCCTTCCTGGTAAAATCCTTTTATAAATAAAAAAAAAAATAAAAAAAATCTTATATATTAATTCCAGACATTTTCATTCAGTAGTTTTTTTTAAAACAGCGGGCGACGGATTTGCGGCAGCATTCGGTGGCTGATTCCCTGCACTTCAGGGACCCTGCAGTGAATTCACCGGAGAAATTTGATTCCCCAAAGTGCAGGGAACAACAGAACACTGAAATGTCTGCGTCGTTTCAGTGCTCTGTGAATATCCCCTTTAGTGGTGGTTTTATTGCCACCCCCTGGAAAGTGCCAGCCTAGGCCTTGCCTACCCAGGACATAGTTGAAGATGAGAGAAATCAGAACTCAATGTATCCTTTCTGGTAAAATATTTTTGTGTAAAAAAAACCCACTTCTTTTAAAGGTGGTCATCCTAGGGGGTGGTGTCACTAAGTGCGGGCCGCACCCCAGTCCCCCTTGGGACGCCACTGGCTCCAGGTACTCAGGGCGAGATACAATGTGGCAGCTTTTGTATCCATGGTGTGATATCCTCTGCCCCTGTGGCGCTGCCTGGGGGGTCTGGGCATCCGGCGGCATCGCTGGGTGGCCAGGTGCCAGGAACACTTGCTGGCAGATCGGCGTCTGAAGGAGCGGGGCCTAGCATAATGACGCGGGGCTGCTGGGCTTAAATACATGGCGCAAATCTTTACTCGTTACCCATCGTGGAGTATAGTTCCCGCATCACCAGCTGACTTGTGTTTGCTCTTTTCATATCCTGATTTTCTGTTACTGATAACTGCTTGTATGAGGACCCTGATTTGTTGATAGACCCGGATTTCCCACTGACTATTCTCACGCTTGATTCCCTGTGTGTGTTTGTCTGTGTTTACAGGCCTATGTTGCGCAGCCTGTTTTCCCTTGGGAGATCTGCCCTACAGGTTGCTCGTTTAATTGACCTCCCAATTTGCCTAACGAGTCCTGAAACTGGGCACACGATATCACGCCCGATTTGTGCAAGTAGACCTGCTTCTAAGATTATTGTATTTATCTATAACTCAAGTTACTTGTGCAACGTTTGGTCTACCTGCAAGGTATATTGCACAATCTATGTTAGCAGGTCTGCCCTGCAGATTGCAGAATATAATGGTCCTTCAAGTGTTCTATTTTCTACCAAATCGGAATATAGAAGTCCTGCCCTGCAGGTTGCTGAACACAGAAATAATCACGCTTTTTCTTGAATCACGATATGCTCATATTGAGTCATTGTATATGTTGTCAACGAGTTAAAGTGCTTTCACTCTGTAACCTAGTGGTCAAGAAATCATTTGGTGCTGAGTGGTATTCAGGATTAAGTAATACCTTCCTGGTTTGGGATTCTAGGTATTACAGTTGCAGTGAAATTGCAGTGAAATTTCGTATTGTCATACTCTGTCCATTAAGATCCAGACTATGCTACTCCGGGGTGAGCGCCATAGCGCCCGTTACACATGGGTCATGTTGTGGTGTGTTCAACATGCAGAGTATTGCACCCCAAAAATACCCATTGAAGCACCGATCACGTCATCACCACACCACACTGTGTACTGTACTAACATATACTGCTGCGGCAGCCACAACAACTTTGTCTGCCGCAACACTCTTTGTCTTTGCCACAAAACTCTCCTCCCTCCAGCTCCCGCTGGGCCCTGGCTGGACCAGCCAGCTACCGTACGTAGAGCAGCTGGCTGGTCTAACCAGGGCCCAGTGGGAGCTGGAGGGGAGAGTGTTGTGGCACAGTGGCAAAGACAAAGAGTGTTGTGGCAGAAAGTTGTTGTGGCTGCCGCAGCAGTATATATTAGTAAAGTGAAGAAGTGACCCAGTCCCCAGGCTTACTTTTGCAGTGTCACTGTCTGTCTCTCTGTCACAGGGTAGCTGGCTGGTCCTCCAGGTGCCAGGCCCAGCGGGAGTCGGAGGACTGGAGAGTGTGTGGACTCTGAACAACAACCCGTCAACAACAAGTTGTTGTCACAGACTGTCTGCGACTCTGCACTGCCGCAGACCGCAGTGCCCGTGATTGAGGTCGGATCTATCTGCGCCGCTGCCGCCCACACGTTTTAATCCCGCGCTCAGCTCCTTTGTCGACGTCACGCATGCGTGTGGGTAGGCGTGGTCAGCGGCGTCACACAATTGATCCATGCGCCGGCCGCCAAATTAGATGCTGCCGTGGTCCGGCAGTCCAGCGCGTTGACAAAAAAATAGTGCAGAGCAGCGGTGTCGGCGATAGCAGCGCAAAAAATTCCACTGTCAAATTTTTGCCACCTGGAGCAAGCGCTCCACGCTGCTCCATCGTTGGGCCGGCCCTGGGCTTCAGAAAAAACCGGCTATTAGAAAGCAAAGCTTTTTTTTTGTTGTTGTGGGTGTTTGTTCGCATCTATGGATTTCTAATTTACTATGTTAATGAGACAATTAATCATCTTCTCTCAAGTCAATAGTGATAAAAAAGTATAAAGAAGAAAGAGAGGTTTCTCACAAACCTCTCTTTTTTCTCACTACAAGTGTACAGGGTAATCCAGACGTGGACCCCTTGCTCAAGGTGCCTAGAAGGGTGTCAGCTATACCCTCCTGACAAGGCCTAAAAAGGCCGAAAAGATCATCGGGGTTTGCTGCATCTCTCATGCAGGGATGACGTCCTTGGCAATCAGTACTGGCCACCCCTTTTGGGTGAGAGCAGGCTGATTTTGCATATGGAGCATTCATCCCTGTAATGGCAAAAGCAAGCTAAAACGCTGTGAGACCTGAGCGGGCCCCACCGTAGAGCAGGCCATTAGTGCCGTTGCTCATCCTCAGGACCCTCACAAACCTCTCTTTTTTCCTCAATAAAAAAGTATAAACCTGCATTATGTTTAGTTTGGATCTATGAACTTTTATGTGTTGGGTTGGGTGGGAGGTCACGATAGCAGCATCTGAATACCTCACCGCTCAGCAGCTCACAAATGTGGCGTTAATGATCACAGTGCATCCGTCTTCCCATTCATTAGACTTTTCCCTCTGTGTCTTAAAAAGGGGATAATCATTGTGCCTACCAGTGTGGCAAGTAACGGCACATACACATAAGGCTTTAAGAATTTTGCTATCTCTTTGTCTATTGATTAAAACAAAATGGCTGTCTGCTGCTGAGAGAGATGACCGTTCGCCATTTTGTGAGACCGGTCCATCTCGTTTCTTCAGGGCTTTTGGAGCAAAAAGGTCAGTTTTTTCTTCTGGCTGTTCTGGGTTCGATCCCAGCAAGAGCACCTCTCCAGTAAATGTCCTTGGGCAAGACACCTAACGGTATCTACTCGCCAACCAGGACATACTTGAAAACGAGAGAAATCTCAATGTATCCTTCCTGGTAAAATCCTTTCTCAAAAAAAAATATATATATCTTGGAAACAGCAACCATGGGTAAATAGTGAATTATGAAAGGTGTTTTGCAACTGAACAATAGGATAACATTGCACTGAAAAATCTTAAAATTTAAGATAATTATGGAAAGCCCTTCACAAACACAAGAGTTTCAATGACTCTCAGTCAGTTTGAGAAATTGTTGAGCCAAGCAAGGAACGCCCACGCATAATTTCAACATCATACCCACAACCATCCCTACATAATGCCCACAACCATCCCTACATTATGCCCACAATCATCCCTACATAATGCCCACAACCATCCCTACATTATGCCCACAATCATCCCTACATTACTCACACATCCATCCCCACAATCACCCCTACATTACTCACACATCCATCCCCACATTATGCCCACAATCATCCCTAATTACTCACACATCCATCCCCACATTATGCCCACAATCACCGCTACATTACTCACACATCCATCCCCACATTATGCCCACAATCATCCCTACATTACTCACACATCCATCCCCACATTATGCCCACAATCATACCTACATTACTCACACATCCATCCCGACATCTGGTGGTTGCAGCCGCCCCATCCTGGAATAGGCGCGACCCCACCCCTCCTGTACTATCCCTAAATTATGCCCACCAACAACCCTACATTATGCTTCCCAACATCCCTACATTACGCCTGCGACCATCCCTACCTTATGCCCACAGACTTCCCTACAACACGCCCACAACCATCCCTATATTACACCGACATCCATCCCTACATTATGCCCATATCCATCTCTACATTGCGCTTACAAAACATCCATGCATTATCCCCACAGACTTCCATACAATATGGCCACAGACATTCCTACATTATGCCCACAACCATCCCTACCATCCCTGTATTATGCCACAACCATACCTACATTACCAATCATACCTTGCACAATCAATCTTGTTCTTTAATTAGGGGCTAACAAAAGACATGTTTTTTTCTTATCGTTTATCTGTCAGGATGTTTGTCTATGTATTTCTAAAACAACCTCTGTCTCATTCCAGAATTACATAAAATGTTTGTTCTCTAAGATTGAATTTTGCACCAATTAAGAGGGTTAATTACTTCTCAATCACTGTGTGATTTAATCTAATCATACACATGAGCTCCGGACAATATAATTCTTTCAGATGATCGCTCCTCCAAACAAACCAGAAGAAACAAATCCAACTCATTGTAGCTGTTTTGCCATATCTATAGCTGTGTGTATGCCCGCATCAATCCCTTGTATATGTGTTTCTCGCCTCACTGTTAATTAGATGCAAGTTGTAGCGATGAATCGTGTTCTCTGGTGAGATGTTTTGTTCTGATCTCTACCCGCACTATAATTCTTCAATTTATCATGGTCTGTTAAAGAAGATTTGTTACATAATATGCTGCTATCTGTGTATACTAATATAGAGCATAAATAAACATTTAATTAATAACACATGCTACAGAAAACTCAATATGAAGTACTACTTTTTTTGCGAATAATTTGGTGAAGAAGAGTTAAAATCCCCGATGTACCAGGGCAGAAAGTCCTCGGCTCGTTCAGCCAGACCATTAGTGGAGAATTGTCAGCTCCTGAGTCTACATGCTATTAGGTATGCCCAATCTGGCCTTTAATGATTTGTGTATAAAACCCCTGCGAGCAACACGCAGGGTTACAAATCAATAACTCGTAATTTCCTACAGGCTATAAATCTTTTAAAGCTGCGTGAAAACACCTACAGTGCTTCAAATGAAAAATATGGAAATTCAGTCACATCGTAAGGCTGCATCACGGTTTTCAGATGAACACACATACGTCACGTGACCGTTCCTCATTCTTAGTGTGGTGCAATAAAAAAAAGGAAATAACATCAAGCATCAGTATACTAAGATATAAAATAGGACTAGAAATATGCAAAGGTTTGTAGAAGCACAAACTTAGGAATCCATCGCAGCGGCAGGTTCCACACAGCAGGTTTCTGCTATTAGTCACCAAATATCCGGGAATCAAAGAAAAGAAAGGCCAGTCAATGCAGGATTTGATAAAGCTACTTTAATCAGAGTAAAGGGGATACGCGACCCTTTATCAAGTATGTGCATTGGGCCATATTCTACTCTTATTTATTTATAAAGGATTTTACCAGGAAGGATACATTGAGATTTCTCTCGTTTTCAAGTATGTCCTGGGTTCAAGAGCATTGAAATTTTACAGTTGTTACAGAAATACAAAGTAATAAATGCAAGATATTAAAAACAAAGCACAAATATACAGATTAACACGGAAAATAAATATGTAACTAATATAGTTACTATGTTACATGTTTACAGGTACATTCTGTACCGAGGTATGTTAGTAAGGAGCTCTTGAGTGACTTAAGACTGGGGGAAGATTTGATGGTGTCTGGAAGGTTATTCCATAAATGTGGTGCTCTGTAGGAAAATGAGGATCGAGACACTTTCTTTTTGTATTGTGGTATTGCAAGTAAGGTGCAGGTCCTGGACCGGAGGCTATAGAATGAGGGAACTGCTAGGGGAAGCAGACTATTCAGGTAGGGTGGCAGCTTCCCAGAGAAGCTCTTAAACACCAGGTTGGAAAGGTGAAGGGTGCGTCTAGATTCCAGCGACGGCCAGTTTAGTTCTTTTAACATGTCACAATGGTGGGTCATGTAGTTACATTGTAGCACAAAGCGGCAGAATGAGTTATACAATGTAGTAAGTTTCTGAAGGTGTGTTTGCGGGGCAGCTGCATACACTACATCTCCATATTCAATAGCCGGCATAAGCATTTGTTGTACAATCTGCTTTCTTACTGCGGGGCTCTTGCCGTGAAGATATCAGCTGGAGCCGTTAGGATATGGCTGGAGTTCCTTTTCTGACCTTGATGCCATCCCCGCTTGCAGGGCATTCATTGCAGCTCCTTATTGTAAATAAATGCCCCCACGCTATGTATAAGTGTCATTAATTTTAACAGGGTTATTCAGAGACAGCCAAACTGGCCCCGAAAATTGCACCGAATGGTGAAATTCCCCATACGGTGCAATTCTGTGGCTGATCGAAAAGCTGTCAGCTCGCCAAAATTTGGCGAATTGCCAGCAAAATATGGAGTCTGTTCGGCATTGATTGGAGGGTTCTGTGTTAAAAACAGACCCAGGATACAAAAAAAATTGAAATTGCAGATGTCATTTGCATGTCTTACCCAGAGTTCTGTGCTGCATATGGAGAATGTAGCACATGAGCTCTGTGATGCAGTTCTTTGAATTGCTGGGATGTGTAAATGACTTCTGCAATAATATACTTTATTATATATATACAGTATATATATGTTAATTGATTCAGCAGCTGACTGAAGATCTGGAATGTCCTGTTCATTAAAGTTGTTAAATAAGGTGCAAAACCAATAGCGTCATCTATTGTGCTCTAGAAAGCCTTGCTGTCAGGCTAGCTGTGTTTATTCTTAATGATTATCATTAGCATAACAATATATGGTATTTGCTAATCAGCTTTTTATGGAGAATTTATTTTGGTCAAAGCCATGTGAATTATAGCTCACAATGGGTTTCCACCTCTTGCATCGCCATGACTGCTTAAACCTGGGACCTCCTTGACCCATACCCCTTAAATATAAAGAAGACACAACACGTTCTTAACTGGAAAGGGCATGGGCCACAGCTTTATTAAATATTTACACCATGTAATCCAGCAGTGCTTTTCCTCCGTTATCCGCCCTATTACCCATGTAATAGGCAGTTACCGATCCAAAACCAGGAGCTCGTCACCCCGCCTGACCGAGATCAAGCGGGGCTCGTCTCGTTAAATGCCTCACCCGAAGGCGGCTTAACCATTTTAAAGCACCGCTGTCCAGGAACCACGCCAACGCCAGGGGCACCATGGTCTCCTAATGGCTGCCCCTGCGCCCCACCGCAGACAGCGGCTCCTCAATCCCTGACATCAAACCAGTTAAAAATATATCCAAACCAATGTCCGTCAAATGGACTCCATCACCGCGAATCACATTCCGATTGTCGCCTTCCAACTCCGTGTGACGGATTGAAACCCCCTTAACTGTCGAACAAATTTAGAAACCTCCCTGTTAACCCTCTTCCTAGCCCTGTCAATGGCCCGTGGCGCCGCCATCTCCTCCCAACGAGGTCGAGAAATTATGTCAGACCACACCAGCGACAATCCCCCAAATTTAGCAAAACAGCGGGCCAGATCCAGCTTCATAGCCCAAATCAGAACCACCGAACGCACCGTCCCCAAGTCATTTCCCCCAGCGTGAACAACCAAAATAACCTCCCTGGGAACCCTCCCAGCCAAAACATTGCATTCCTTCGACACCCGAGCCCAACGCAAACCCCGGATTTCCAACCAGCGAATCTCCGCTACCTCCGCCGGGAAACCAAGATTTTTGCCATGCGGCCAATGCTCAGCCCGCATGGCCGCCCAATGCACGAAGGAATGACCCAATATCCAGACCATCCTTGGGGAAGCACCTGAAATTATAAAAGGTTAGGACGAACCCAAGAGCGAAAGCGATCTAATCCCACCTACCCAGACGCTGAATCATGCCGTCCGACGCGCCAGCACCCGCAGCCACAGTCGCCGCGCCTATACGAAAAGAATGGGAGGCAAACAACCCCGGTTCATAACCCAAAACCTGAACGCATCGCTTAAAAACCGTCGGAAATTGGTATCAAGTCAAAGGAACCCCATCAATATAAATCAAAAAGAGTCAGTGAAATCCGGCCGAATAGCCAAATACTCCCGCGCGAGGCCCAAAGGACACCCGATCACCCCAATCGCATTTAAGTAATCAGAACGCCCCTACCCAAGCGGTCCGTCTTGTACCTGACAATCAAAAACCTCACCTCATCGGCTGACAGAGAAACATGCGCAAGGCGCAAGGTAGAATGCATCTGAGAGTTAGGAGCAACCAGCTCACCCACCCTCAGGGCACCATCAAAGGCAAAGGCAAACGCCACTCTAAACAATGCCGACCTCAAAAGATCACGACAAACGCCGAGTAAAACATCCAACAGTTCCAAACACATGAGGCCAGAAGCTGGGTGCCGAACCTCAGGCACCACAGTCCGCCACCAACCCGAAACAATCCTTCAAAGCAGGAAATCCCGTCCAACATCCTCCCAACCAACATCCTCGCACAAAAAAAAGGGCAGTCAGTACTCTGGCCACTCCCAAACCGGAGCCCCTTTACTCCTGGAGGGAATTGAAATAAATCAAGGTTGCCCTTACGATCCTCCGCAGAATGCCAACCCCGTTCCCCCCGTGACCCCCACCAGACCTGAGAATATGGCATCCACGTCGCTCCCGACAAAGAGCCCCCCAACAAAATCTTCAGTGGGGCGAAGCGAGGGTCCAGAGCCACAGCGGAAAGGGTGTCGCATTCCTTGCTGCTCCCGGAGCCACTGGAACCGGGAGGGAGCGTCAGCAATCACGTTCCGCACACCCGGCACGTGCCAGGCCCGCAACCACACATTCCGCTCGAGACTGCGCAGCACCAGGTGACACAAAAGAGCCAAGACAGGAGGGGAACCGGCCGACGAACGATTCACCACTTGCACCACCCCAGGTTGTCCATCCAGAACACCACTCGCCTATTAGCCAGACGCTCCCCCCATAGCTCCAGGGCCACAATCAAAGGAAAAAATTCCCGACTTGTGAGATTCCTCACCAACTCAGACACCGCCCAGCGCGGGTGCCACACATCGGCACACCAAGCACCCTGAAAGTACACACCAAAGCCAGGAGCCCCAGACGCATCGGCAAATAGCTCGAGGGACTGATTGTCCACGTCCGCCTCTTGCCAATACGTCAGCCCATCATAATGCAGCAAGAAGGATTGACACACCACAAGGTCCACCTTCAAGGAACTGGTGATGCGAACAAAGTGGCGAGGTGCGCGTACCCCGCAGGTAAAGATTGAATATCAGAAAGCCGCAACTTCGCAACTCCCCACCCCCTCCCCACTAAACGCACATGGTCTGAATTTCTCTACAGACAAACGGAAACACGGACAGCAGAGATCTCAAAGCCCAAAAAAGGCAAGCGATTAAACTGGGCCCCCCGTCGTATCATCGGCCAAAGGCACACCGAATTCCCCGGCAACCTCCCGAAAAATCTGCAGCAGCGCAGCGCAATCGCCGGAATCTGCCGGTCCCACAAATAGGAAATCATCCAAATAATGGACCACCGAATACCATCCAGCGCGCCGACACACCACCCAGTGCAAACAGGAAGAGAACAACTCAAAATTGTAGCAAAAGATCAAGCAGCCCATCGGAAGACAACGGTCGTAATAAAAACCTCCACGAAAGGAACACCCCAGCAAGTGATAGCAATCCGGTCGAATCGGTAACAACCGAAACGCAGACTCGATGTCCGCTTTTGCCAATAAACAACCAGGTCCAGCCACCAAATTGAGGAAAGTCAGAAGGCACATGTGGAATAACAAAACCCTCACGAAAACCAACAATAACAACGCAGCGCATCGCCTATTGGGGTACCTGTCTAGCCAAGGAGCCATGGCCCGCACGATCACCGGGGTGATCCCTTCTATCAGGCTGTCCAACCTGAAGCCCTAAAGGCCGAGCCATGGCCGTTTCTGAAACATCGAAATGCCGGTTGGGACCCCCCACAGGAAGAACATTCAGGCTTTAACCTGCAATAAGAGGACCAACGGCAATGGGACTCATTTAAAGAGCCAGCATCACCCCCTCTCTGCACCCGTGGGCACTCCAGGGGCTCCGGGCACCGCGGATGCAGGAAAGGGTGACACCACTGGGCAGTTTGGCATCATGAATAAGAGCCACAGATTGGCGTCCTGCAAATCAAAGTGGAGCCCAGGACGCACCACCATCTTCTGCCAAAACTGTTGGTCGTAACAAAACCAAATAGACCCCCGTAAATTTTGAAAGCCCCCCCCATATTAAGTCTAAACGTGCAAGCAAAGACACGCTGTGGTCGGGGAAACCCTTGCACAAAATGCGCTGTAAGCTAGAAAAACCTTGAATCCAGCTGTGGCAAAGTCTTCGCTTGGTCCTTATCCTTGCCCCCGGGCAAGGAATCAACACGTTTCGGACGATCAATTGTCTCCCTCTCCGAAGAAAACCAAAGTCATAACATCAACATATTCACCTTTCCAAATTTTCTCCATAATGTCATTAAAGACCTGTAGGCCCATTGGACATAAACCACAAGCCCCATAAGAGCCTACCGCAGGACCAACTGCACCAGGCACAGGAATACCACTAGCGAGTGGCGCAGGAACATTTACCGCAGCAGGTACCGAAGGTCCAACCACCACGTCCAACGGGGAAGCCCCAGCTGCAAGCGCCGCTCCACCAAGCACATCAGGAACCTGCACAGGAGCAGAAGTAGGCCCCAAACCTTGTGAAAGAGCAGACTCAGGGGCTCCCATCACAGCGGAACCAGGTGCAAAATTGACACAGACGCCGCGCCCCCAGCAACAGCATGCCCAGCTGAACCCAGCGACGCTTGCACACGTGACGTAGCAACCGACCCATCCTGCCAGTGCCTAATAGCCGCAACCAGGGTCTCTATTAACCCCGTCGTCAACCCACTAGCCCTGCCAGACGCATCAGTGCCCGACTCAACCCGACTCACCAAAACCCGACTCACCAGCCGCCAGCATGGATGATCCTCCAGCAGCCCTTGGGACAGCAGTCAAAGGTGGATCCAGCGATGGTCGCCCAGAAACAGCACCTCCACTGATATTAGGCATCTACCACAAACCTCCAGATCCAGAATCCAAGCCACCCCTCGGAAGAGAGCGCTGTAAACGACCATTCCGACCCATAAAGCCACCAACCGAAGTGCTAGGTAAGGGCACCGATCTGTCCACAGCCACCGGTATGACACCAGTCCTCACCAGCCTGGCCAGCACCATCCGCTTGTTGCTCCTCACCAACCACTGCACCTAAAACCAGAGGGGAAAAAACCTGCAGCAGCAGCAGCACGCACCATGCTCACCCTCCACCACAATCCAGAACGCAGCTCACGAGGCGGCGTATCCAAGACGATAAACCCCTCAGATGACCAGGGAAACGGCGTCCTGCACCTCAGCTCCACCATCACGCCTCTGAACTCCGAGGCCTCGGGCTTAACCGAACTGGGGGCTTAGAGTGCCGTTCCCTCTGCCACTGGTGGGGCTCCTCAGTGTCCTCAGGAGACTGTTCATGGGCCGGCACCAAAGTCTTGTACAGCAAGTCCTGCAAAATGAAACCTCGAGCAGCAAAATGCTCCCTGTAATGATGTGTATGCTTCATATTATATATTAAATATATCATAATTATGCCTAGTTCATTCAGCATGTTAGCAAACAGTTAACAGTCATGTGATTCGGGGACGGGGAGTGGCAGCCATTGTAAGATAATGCTGCTGAGTAAAATCTTTTCTTATCAAGCTCCTTGTTGTCTGCCAATACTTAGGATTCATCACATGGTACCAGGAGTGGGGTCAGAGAGACAAGGCAGCAAACAGCGACACAAAGAGCATTCCTTCCCTGTATTTAGAATCAGGGAACATATCAGAAAATTAATCAAAATAAAGGAAGCTGATAGAACTTGTGTTTACAGGCCTAGATACAGACAAATGGACTGATCAACAAAAAGCAGCTCATTTGCTGATATGTGTGACACAAAAAGCAGCTCATTTGCTGATATGTGTGACACAAAAAGCAGCTCATTTGCTGATATGTGTGACACAAAAAGCAGCTCATTTGCTGATATGTGGGACACAAAATCAGCTCATTTGCTGATATGTGTGGGACAAAAAGCAGCTCATTTCCTGATATGTGGGACACAAAAAGCAGCTCATTTGCTGATATGTGGGACACAAAAAGCAACTCATTTGCTGATATGTGTGGGACAAAAAGCAGCTCATTTCCTGATATGTGGGACACAAAAAGCAACTCATTTGCTGATATGTGTGGGACAAAAAGCAGCTCATTTCCTGATATGTGGGACACACTCCCTAAGCTGACCCAGCAAACAAACAAAATAAATAACAGCCATTTCAATCACCACGTTTCCTTGTCTCTCACAGAATCTCCTTAATGCACAGTTGACGCTGGCAGGGAACAAAGAGACAGAACACACCCACCACAGATGCATATATAGGTAATTGAAACAATGTTGCACACATATGACTAATGTGGAGACATTTCCTTTTCTGACCATCCGGCCCAGACCATCAGTCATGTCCCCCTTCCTTAAAGGTGCAGGGGATTCTTTCCCTGGACACTTCTTGAGAATTGTCACATGAAAGGAGATGAGATTGCCTTGTAAGTGTTTCACAAGGTTAAGACCCACCACAGAGATTGCCTTGACGTGGTGGTGGTGGTGGGCTTAATACTACAATGGCCATTAAGTAGACCAAACATATTTGTCTTTTTTGTAGAATGAATGGGGATTTGAGTATAAGTGATACTTCTATTTGTGTATTCTGTACGTCTTGAGAATTGTCACATGAAGGGGGTTGAAGTGGATATATAATTATGCAAACTAAGCAGTTCCTTAAGGTCACAATGAAATAGAGTATCAAATGATATAATTTGCATGGAATAGTCATAATTTGATTTCAATCGGTCCCAGTGAGGGTTCACACCAGAGATAGCTGCAGATCAAGGAACACCGGGCTATAAATAACCAGTTTTTAACTTGACACCGAGGATTTTCAAGACAGGGCTCTATCTGGGATAAACCACTCCATGCTGACGCTTATGTATAGAGTATATGTCCCTGTAGTAGATGTGTATATGCAGTGTTTATCATTGATGTTCCACTTGTGTTGTCTTTCCACATCCTCAGCAGTTTCAGAGAGATCTGACTAATCAGTGGTTTTGGCCCCGTGACCTTTTGGTGCCTGCTTCAATCAGCCATTTGAAATGACAGATGTGTTTGGGTCAGCCACAAAGGCATCACTGCATTGCTCAGGAAGCTGAGGCCCAGGATCCTGGTTTCATTAGGGCCAGATTGTGAATTATTTCAGTGATAGGTCATTGCCTTTGATTAGTGTAATTTATGTACCTACTAGAGATGTGCATTTGTTTCAGATTTTTTTTAATTTGTAACGAAATTTGATAATCTGTAGTTCGGAAGTACCTCCGAATAACGAATCAATACAATACGAATTTGAAACGAAATGGTATATAACTCATTTATTTCGCTTTACACTGTCATCATCATAAAAGAAAAATTTGAATAATTGATATCAACTATCGAATTTGAAATGAACTATGAAATTGATATCAACTATCGAATCTGAAATGAACTATCAAATTGATATCAACTATCGAATCTGAAATGAACTATCAAATTGATATCAACTATTGAATTTGAAATGAACTATCAAATTGATATCAACTATCGAACTTGAAATGAAGTGTCAAATTGATATCAACTATCGAATTGATCTTAACTTAAAATACAAGTAATAGTCAGCAATGGACTTAATGAAACAAATTAAATTTGTTTCACGGTTTAAATTGACTCAAATACTAAATCTGTGACACAGCTTAAAATTTAACCTTAGCTTTTCTTTTAACAGCAAAATTTGATTAATTGGGGTTTTATTTAGTGATCCAAAATTCAAATTGATATCAACTATCGAACTGATATATGAAATTCGAATCGATTCGAAATTTTAAATCGATCCAAAACGAAGTGAAGTACGAAACAAAATTAGTTACGAAATTCCAAAAACGTAATTATTTAAAAACGTAAGGAAACGAAAGCCATGCACATCTCTAGTACCTACTAAGTTTTCATGTGTTCCACTGTCTATGGTTTCTAGAGCTGTCATTTCTGCACTTTGGACTTCTAGGAGAAATACGTGCCTATTCCGAAGTGGCCCCAGTGATTTTGAAACAAATGGAAATCTATAGTTCTAAAGAACTGAATGGCCCTGCATTATGTATAGTCTGTTAGCACTTTATGCCTTGTTGCTTATGTCTTAATGGTGGCCTATTGTTCTTCTACCTTGACCACAAGAGTACAACATTGGGATACAATTTTATAGGGCCACCTACTTTTCCTTGTTAAGTGTAAGCTTACCCGCCTGGGTAATAAGCAAGAGACATGCAGGGGTTTAGGGAGATATCTGGTTCATAATCCATGTATGATTTCTATTGTTCCACCACTGTCATGTGGCTACTTTCATCTCTTCTTATCTTGTTGAGGAACTGTTATTATGTTAACTGTTATTATGTTAAGAGAAATACTGACCTCTTGTAGTCCTATTTCTTCAGGAAGTAATGTGATGTAGAGCGGTAGGGATTTGCACTCATAAAAGTGCTCCGTTAGTGAACACTGGGACTGGTAGGATACATATCCCTCAATTTCAGAGCTGCCCCATTTCTGTAACAAATGGAAACCCTTAGTTAAAACGAGTTGTGTGTCCCTTATTTCCTAGATTATTTATGATCGATTAGCAGGATAGCAAGATAAACCTTGTTGATTTATAGCTGGTGGTCTAGTTGTCTTCCACGTTGACCTCAAGGATCAGTCACCAGTGGTCCTGGATTTAGGGGTTACCTAGTTTTGTTTGTGAGGTCTAAGCTGACAATCGGTGGGTCATGAGAAAGAGACATACAGGGAATAGGGTGATGTCTGGTTTATAAACCATTCATACTTATCACCACATCTGTGCAAGTACCCTCACCTCTTCTGGTGTTGTGAAGTCATAATAAAGAACTGAAATTGAACCACACACCCTAGCAGTTGACCTCAAGTTACACTTCTTCTAGAACAAAATCTGTCCCTTACAATGGGCCCTTAACATTCCAGTAACAAGTCAAGCCTGTCTTGTAACAGCCTAGCTCCAGACATTCTCATTCCTTCCTTCAACCTTGAACAACTCTGAGGTCTAGACAATGATTGATTGGAAACAATGGGGCGTTGGCCTTCTTGGATGTGAAAGTTTAATGTTTTTTTGACCTTTGTCCTGTCCACACTTAAGTAAATATGCTCCCAGGTGTGTTGCATTAGCTTTAGGGTGGTAGAAACACAGTTACAAGACCCATGCATTGACTCTACATATGAACTCTCTCCAGGACTGGATTTCCCTATAAATAACCTCGAAAATGTGATGTGTTTCTCGAACTACTACTGTATATTGAAGTTAAGGGTGTCTGTGAAGACCTTATGCCTAGGGAAGCAGGCCACATAAACTACAAGCCAGTCCTTATTTACCATTTCGACTATCGTAACCATTTCCTGGTTTTAAAAGCTACCCCCTTCACCTCTGAAAACAAAATAAAAGCAACCGATCCCAAAGCTACAAATTTATCAGATGGTCACAAACACCTTGTTACCTCTTTTGTTCCTTTCTCAGCAGGTGGTATCCTTGGCATGCATAGTATGGTGGAGAAGACGGGGAAACACAACACGTACCTCCATTGTGTCCTCAGGGTTTTTTTTTTTATGTGTGATTTTGTCAATCCATTCCTTTTTTTAAAGGGTCTTTCTGTGTGAAAACCATGTCATAACACTGCAGGATTTGCACATCTAAATGAATGTAAACATTGTGGAGTAGTCACTTAGTGGATGGGTTGGTCGGTTAAAGAGTCTCTTAATGGTTCTCAGAGCTGTCATGACAAGTGTTTGCACAAAATGTATTATACATGAGGATCTTGGCAGCAATCATCTGTTAAGAAGAGGGTATAGGAAACCTTACAATCGATAATGTATATAATCGAGTCCCTCAGAGCAGAGAGCTCCTGATGTCATGTTTTTATCTAGTGCAGGGTTTATACACTAAACTTTGCGGTGAGCTGAAACTTGGGTCTGAAAATCTAGACGCAAATAAATTCCTCAAATTGAATGGCCTACTTTTACTACTAAGTTATAAGAAATCATAGACCATGTTGAAGAACAGTGATGGATTAATGGATCACATGTCAAATGTTATAGAGGAGCTCTACCCCACCCCTATTCACCCTATTGCACCTCTGCCCCATCACTCCTACGTCATTGTGCCTCCAACCCCATTGTTCCTCGTCCCTTTTCTTCTAACCACTTTCATTTTGAGGCAGTTGGAGCTATATTATGAAGGCCTGAAGCACCTAAGGCGTATGGCCCTTAAGTTGCCTCTGATGCCAGGACGCAGGGAGGATTTTTCTAGAAGGGTTTTCAACATGTGTGGAGGTTTGAGCGGGAGAGGTGTGGGAGGAGTCACCAGGAGGGTACTTAAGGTGCGTGTGGAGAGGCTCTGCGCGCCTTTTTCTCCTGAGGTAGAGCTAGAAAAATCCCCACCCTCCCACCCTGTTTTATTTAGTTACGGGTTGGGTTGGTTTTTCGTTAGAGTATTAGTTTTGTTGGGCTCCTTTTGTCACGGCGGGGGCTTGTAGGCAGCTGGCTAGGGGTTCCTTTTATTTAGGCTAATTTTGGTCAGATGGTTGGGAGTTGGGAGGTTTTTGTGGTTGGTTGGTTTGGAGGTGTGTGGTGGTTGTGTGGAGTCCTCTTTCAGCACTGGGTTATTGTATTATTTTTGTTATGGGAATTTTTATGTCATGGTGGTGGGTTGATTGTGTGGAGTTTTTAGCCTGTATATATAATAAATATATATATTATTCCACAGTTATGTGTCGTGTATCTTTGAGTATTTATTGTCTCCCTGCGTACGACTCGGTCATCAGTAGGCGACTTATTCAAATTTCATTAGTCCTGTTTTGAGAATTAGACTGTAGCTACAGCTTCAGTTGCCCCCATGTTAAATGGACACTCCAGCCACCACGACCAACTAAGCTAATTTAGCTTAATTGAGCAGTGAGGAGACTATAATACATTATAATACACAAAAAAACAAAGCAGGGTAGAGTTCACATCGCAGCGTTTTTCATATGCGCGTAAATGAGCGTCTTTGTCGCGAGTATCGCGCAAATGTGAAAACCGCGCGAACGCGCATTTCAGCGCGTTCACGCTGCAGTCTATGGCCGCGAATGCGATGCAATACGCCCCAAAGAAGCTCACGTACTTCTTTGGGCGTAGGGCGTTTTACAGCACATTCCTATGTGCTGTAAAACGCCCAGGTGTGAACGCGCCCCATAAGAAATCATGGGATTTCCGAGTTTGGGCGTTTTACAGCGTGTAGTAACGCCGCGCGCTGTAAAATGCCCAGGTGTGAACGGGGCTAATAATTAAAAACACTGGGGGGGGGAGGATCCCCAATATTTTCCTTAGAGTGCCCCTTTAAACCAGCCAGGTTGGAGTATTGTGTAAAATGCAGAGAAATATGCAAGTGACTCCAAGGACTATAGTTTTCAGCCCCTCATTATTTCAGTTTGTTTTGTATGATTGTATCAATTTATACATATGAATTTAATATAAAACTCCTAGAAAAAGGGACTCGCCTGGTCCAGTCCTATTTTATGTAATATAAACATAGTTCTATATATATAAGGTTTATTATTGCAGAAGCCATTTGTACATCACAGCAATTCAAAGAACTGCTTCACAGAGCTCCTTTGCTGCATTTCCCATATGCAGCACAGAACTCTGGGTAAGACATGCAAATGACTTCTGTTTCACTTTTTTGCATCCTGGGTCATTTTTTTCACACAGAACCTTTCAATCAATGCCATGCCATGCTGGATGGCGTTTTTTTTTTAGCAGAGATCTGGTTTATGCAAAAAGTGAGACAGACGTCATTTGCATGCCTTACCCAGAGTTCTGTGCTGCATATGGGGAATGTAGCACAGGAGCTCTGGGATATAGTTTTTTGAATTGCTGGGATGTGCAACTGGCTTCTGCAATAATAAAATTTATTACAGTGTGGAGGCTTTTTATCTCTCTCCATGTTTTTGTTTTGTATTTATTTTGAGATGCACCCGCACTGAAACGCTTAGTTAAGGCTGAGTGCTACCCCCCCATGTTTTTTGTATATATATATATATATATAATCTTCATTTCCTGGTTCAAGATAGCTCAATAATTTCCTTTTTTCTGATTTATTGAACATTGCAAAGCACGCGCTGTAAATCGAAATGTTTGCCCTGAAGTTGAATTATGAAAAAAAGGCAGAATAAATAATGGTTGGTGACCCATAGACCTCAATACTAAACAAAAGACACAAAAGGGATGCTGGCCTGTGTGCCTTTGGATGGTGCATTACAACAAAAAAAAAAATGACAAATGGTAAATAAATATCACGGAAAAGCTCCAGTAAAGTCCTGAATAAAACATCAAAATAAATACCGTAGATAGATCTAAAACTGACAGCCAGCTGACTGACTTCCAGAAACTGCAATGCAACGGAAAATAAAGTTTTTGAGTCTTGTATGCAAAGTGCTCACAAACCACAGGCTCTGCACCTGCTTTTCCACAAGATTTAAATGAGGATTAATACTGGACGGGCGTGTAGGGCCGTCATGGCTGATGCTGGCCGCTATGTAAATGTTGGGGGTGGAAGACGATTGTTTGGGATGGTGTAGAATATTGTGAGGGTGTAAAGGAACTGATGAGGCATATAAGCAGGGTTGTGAGGGGGACAATTGTGTGTGTGTGTTAGCACAGGAGAACTGATTTGGGGAGTGTACGCGGACTGATATGGACCATATCAAGCAAGTAGTTATGTGGGGTGACTATAATTACCCATGTGGGATGTGCATAACCATGTTGTGTGTGGAGGTTGAAGGAAGGGATCTGATGTCACGGGGGGGGGGGGGTGGTGTATAAGGGGACTACTATATAGATTAGGGGGGTTATTCAGAGAAATGGGAAAACCAAGAGAATGGCAGGAGAAGAGGACAATCTAGACCAAATAGCCGATTTGGAAAGTGAGATAAATGGGAAAAAATTTCTGCTTTGGCTATTTTGACCTAGAATTTTCACTTCTCCAGTCATTCTCCTGACTTTCACCTTTGTTTGAATAGACCTGTACGTGGTATATGGGTGTAAGGGTACCCAGGGCTGGACTGGGAATAAAAGCAACAAATCCAAGATGGCAACACCATAGACACTAATATATCATGAATCAGAGTAAAAAATATTTAATCTTTGTTCAAACAAATATAAAGTCCTTTCAATACATATACAAAAAGAATATAAGACCAAGGTAAGTGTATAGAAGACATACAAATCTTTATAGCAACATCAAATCGCTACAATAGCATCATAGAGGAATAAGGCTGGGGTCAGACCAGCGCACTTTTAACGTGCGTTCTGGCGCACTTAATTACGGCCGCACTAGCAGCAAATGACGGGCAATGACGGCCAATATACGAAGTACGGTCGCACGAAAGTCCGGCCGCGCAACGCAAGTGGAAAATGAACGCATTTTTTCGAGAACGCAGAACCGCTAGTACGGACGTACAGAGTGCGCAGCTGCGGCATAGTGGCGTGTTTGCGTGATTAGGAGACGTCAGATGCTGCACATGTGCGGCCTATATAACGTCCAGACGAAAAAAGTGTCCTGTGGTGGCTGTTGTGGTACCTGGCAATTGCAGAAGATGGCTGGTCTGGATATTGATGTGGAGCGTTTGATAGCGGCAGTGGCGGAGCATCCCGAGATTTGGGACACGGCTTGTGACCTGTACAAGGACAAACCGAGAAAGGCCAGCGCATGGGTTGCAGTCTCGAGGGTGGTGTACCTGGAGTATGATACGTGGTCTGACAGAGAGCAGAAGCTACAGAGTGAGTACATTATTATTTAATTCATAATCACTAGGCTTGTGCACGATTTTTTTTTTCGGTTCGATTCGATTTTTTCGGATGGTTAACTTTTCGATTCGGCTCGTTTTTCGGGTACTTTTTTTCGGAATATCGACCATTTTTCGTATTTTCGTGTCACTTTGCTCGTTTTTTGTATCGACTTTTCGTAAATTCGGAAATTTTCGTTTTTTCGAACGTCTGTTCTCCTCGTTTCAAAGCAATAAATTTCGATTTGACACATTTCAAGTCCATTCGAAAATATTTCGTTTCGGCTCGGAAAACTTTTCGGATCTGCCGTTTTCGGATCTAAAAATTTTCGCAAAATCGGTCGCATCTCAAAACACAAATCGGGAAATTTCGTGAAAATTCCGAAATTCCGAAACCCGAAACGCACATCCCTAATAATCACATGTAAATTGCATGTACAATAAAAGTAAAGGCAAACATAATAGGTGCCGTCACATGTTAAATGCTCCCCAGCTGCCAGGGCACCTGACCTGCATCGCTAGTAAAATAATTAGACAGAGCATCGCGAAACCTGTTGCTGTATCTATTCACAGCTATTATGTCATGGTTTGCATATTCATCCAGACCCGTAACTGTGAGGGTATCAGCGAAATTAAAACCATCCCTCGCACGAACATAATTATGTAGGATGCAACAGCATTTCACTATATCCACACAGAACTCCACATTTACATCAAGCGGTCTATGAAAAATCCTCCACTTGTTGGTCAGAATGCCAAAGCTACACTCCACATACCGTCTCGCCCGCGACAGCCTGTAATTAAACACCCGCTTCCTCACAGTCAGGTGTGTCCCTGAGTAGGGCCGTAGGAGATGTGTGGATAGGCCGAATGCTTCGTCACCCACGAAGGCATAGGGGACTGCCACGTCACTGCCAGGCAATGGTGCGGGTCTGGGTATGTGCAGGTTCCCACTCTCGAGCTCATCCCACAGTGTAGAGTTCCTGAACAATGTGGAGTCAGAGTCTTTGCCGTATGATCCGACATCCACATAATCATAGTTGGCATCTGACACCGCCAGTAGGCCAATGGAAAAGGAATGTTTATAATTTTGATACAGTGAGCCACTGTGCAGTGGCTTCACTATGCGGACATGTTTGCCATCCACGGCTCCAAGGCAATTGGGGAAGTTGGCTCTCCCGCAAAATCCTGCTGCAATTGCTACCCATGCCTCGTCCGTGGATGTTGGTAAACATTGCTTCTTCATGGTTTCCCATATTGTTTGGCACACCTTGCGGACGATCTCACCAGCTGTTGATCTGCCAACGCGGAAGTTGTAATGCAGATCCTTCAAACTGCATCCACTAGCAAGATACCTGGGAAATATGAATTAAATCTGTGTTATGATCACATCATATGAACCGACCCTAATGTCACTCTCATTATGTTTTGCAGCACATGAACTTAGCAACAAGTGGCGCACTATCAGGGACAATTACACCCGGGTCCTGAAAAAGGAAGCGGCAGCTGCGCGCTCTGGAGCTGGGGCAAGGAGGAAGGTGCACAGCTATCTTTATGCCGAACAATTGTTGTTCCTCAGGAGGACCCAGGAGCCAAGGCCAACTGCGAGCAGCATTGACCAGCCATCCACCTCTGGGTCACAGGAGCAACACCTGCCGGCAGTGGGTTCTGGCAGCTGGCAGGAGGAGGTTGACCAGGGTGGCACGGACTCGCAGGTGGAGGGGGAGGTGGAGACCGGACCGGTGCCAGCTGCAGCACCGAGAGACAGCACCAGACCGGCTCACAACAGGAGGAGGGGACCGCCTAGCGACTTCGAGCAGACCATGGTCAGCTTCATGGGGTCGCACAATCCACAACCTCCACGCTGCACCATCACTGACAGTGAGGACATGTCCTTTGTCCATTCCTGTCAATCCCTGCTGGACCAGATGACCCCGGCGCAGAAGGTGGAGTACCGCCGCAGATCCCTGGACCTCATCCATGAGATCCTGTCCCGTCCAGAACAGGCTGCGGTCTACTATGGTGCGGTGCCACAACGCCACCATGCCACTGGTTATGCCAGCCACAGCCAGGCGCCACCCACCCATGTCCCATGTTGCTGGGCCTCCCCCAGAGTCTGGGTACCGCCGCGGATCCACACATGGTCCTCATGAGCCAGATGCTCCTCTGTACCAGGATTTGTGAGGTGTCTTGTCTGTTTTATGTTTTTGGTTGACATGCTGTTCCTGTTGTCACTGTTATGTTTTGTCCTTCATGTTATTTTCTTTTGTATATATGTTACAAATATGTTATTCATTTATTTTCTTGTTTATTACAATATATTTCTATTTACATACATTCTTGTCAGTGTCAGAGGTTTTTTTGGACGTGTCTTGGAATGTGATGCTTGCGTGTGGGTGGGTATGAATGTGTTTGCGTACATGTCACTACAGACCGACAATAGGGGCTCTGCACACCGAGCACATGTCTGCGGACTGGCAGCGAAGTCATGCAAGCTGTTGTTTGGAAGTACTTACCGCAAAGTGATGACCAGCATCTCCTCCGGTGGTATGGCATCCTTCATGTTGGTGTCCCTCTTGGTCAGCGGCTCCCGTAACTGTGACAACAGTTCATCGAATGAGGGGACGGACATCCGCATGTAGTTGAAAAACTTCACGGGGTCCCTCTCTCGCAGTGGCCTGTACAGCGTCACAAAGTGGCCATGCGTGTGTCTGGCAGCGTTGATGGGATGAACCCATGTTCGCCGTTGTCTTTTGTGCTGGAGGTACAGGTAGCCCGTTGCAGCAAACACAAACACTTGCAGTGCATCCATCTTGGTGAAACGCCACCATCCACGAAAAATGGCTTTTTATACCCCTTCACCTTAAGTTTTTGATTCACCTATTGATTTGGTAAATTTGATTACGCGTTTAATTGCAGATCCGTAAAAAATCACGCACGAAAATGCGCATCGTATGACCGTTTTCGCGTATTCCGTGAAAAAATACGTCAATGCGTTCGGACGCACTTTTTTACGTTCGCGTGTAAAAATGCTTTCGTTTGACCCTAGCCTAATACATCCTAATTCATGAAAGCAATAGATACGCATTAAAACACAATGGGCCCTATTACATTCTTCGCGCAAACGCACATTAACGCGAGAGGCAAAACCCTTTGAGCTGAACGTTGTATTACGACGTTGACGCACAAAATGCGGGTTAACGTCTAACGCGAGTGACCCTGCGCAAACCCTTTGCGAGCTCAATTTAGCGCATGCATCCTATACTTAACATTGTGAGCGCAAATGCGTTTGTGTGCTGGTACGCGCATGGTATTACAAGCTTAGCGCAAAATTTAACGGACAACGTTTGCACGCATAATTTTAACGTCTTTGAAAAGCTGGTGGTAACAGCAAATTGTTACAACCTGACCGTACCAAACTGCGGATTCACAACGGAGAACGTCGATGCACACGTTTTTTTTTACTAGATCCGTCAAAAATGACGGCCACTACCTTGCCTTCCGTCAGCATGTACGTCTGTTGTGCGCAGTCCACACAAAATACGTTCGTCTGATGGACTCGCGTTAAAAATTACATTGCGCTCACTGATTTCTGCAGGCAACGGTACTTTGCGTGCATTTTTGTACGTCGGTTTTACAAGCGCAATTTCCTGATGGTGAAAAAATGCGTGAGGAATGTAATTCCAGCGGTGATTTTCGTGCGTTAACGTTTAACGCTTCGTGCAAAAAAACACGCGTTTAGCGTGCGTTTTTGCGTTAAGAATGAAATTGGGCCCAATATATAGTATACCTCTTAAAATCGGTCAATCATAGTACAAAAAGATGGTAACCCATGATTAAGGCATCATATCGCCAAAACGTTGGGTACCTTGCTTTCATGCTCTTTTCGTGGTTTACTTGAACCTCTTGTCTCTGGTTGCTGCTATCTTGTATGCTATTATATTGGATTTGTAGAACTTATTATTCAGGACATTGGGGTAGTCCTGTGGTTGGATGTGCACCCAGTTGTTCAGTGTGCAGGGTATTACATTTTTGGTTTGATATTTGGGAATAAAAGCAGCCATGGAAAAACATTTTCAGACTAGCCCTTATTGATCACATGCAAACAACAAAGGATAATAGCTGTAAGAAAGAAAGCACAATCCATGATGTCACAGCAGCCCATAATCTTAAGTATTTCATTTGGTGCAGCAGGGATACAGCAGAACTCACAGTAATGTGTGGTGGTGTGTATGAGCAAATCCCAGAGCTCCACAGCAATAAAACTCACAGTAATGTGTGGTGTGTATGAACGTATCACAGGGCTCCACAGCAATAAAACTCACAGTAATGTGTGGTGGTTGTATGAACAAATCCCAGAGCTCCACAGCAATAAAACTCACAGTAATGTGTGGTGTGTATGAACGTATCACAGGGCTCCACAGCAATAAAAATTACAGTACTGTGCAGTGTGTATGAGTGTATTATAGAGCTGCACAGCAATAAAGCTCACAGTAATGTGCAGTGTGTATGAGTGTGTCAAGCGCAGATGACACTTATCTCCTTGTTAGGTTTTATACATGTTGCTGGGCTGGATGCATTTGGTGGTTGCAGCCGCCCCATCCGGGAATAGGCGCGACCCCACCCCTTCTATATTAAACATCCATATACCGCCACACACAATCACATGTCCATATACCCACACATCTATATGTCCTCTCACAATGTCACACATCCATACACAGTCACACTTCCACATACCCACACATTCATACACAGCAGTCTATTCACAAAGCATCGAAATTGAACGCATTTCCATTTTGCCAATTATCAGGGTTATCCAAAGAGATTCGAATTGCTTGAGAAAGGTAACCGAACGCTGAAAATCAGCGTTCGGTTACCTTTCCTGGCCATTCGGCTATCCAGAGAGCAGGCAATTCGCCAAATCCTGGCGAATTGCCTGCACATACGGTGCATGTTCGGTGCCTGTTCGAGGGCAGTGAAATCCCCATCAAAAAGCACTGCTTCGGCTATTCAGAGAACACAAACCAGCAGTGAAAGGTTCCCCTAATGCCCTGCCATTCGGTGGTTTAATTCGGCAAGTTTATTCAGGAGAATCCCATAGACTTCAATGTTAAAAATATTCCTGTTTTAATTCAATATCTAATAAACCGTTCATTATAAAATTCTGCAGCAAAAAGTCTCTGTATTTATAGATTTTTTAGGATACTTTAAGCATTTTTCTGAATTTTTTAAAAAAAAATTAAAAGTCCGATTTTTTTTTTTTTTTTTTTTTCAGTTTACTTATTTTTTTTTGTAACAGCCCTCTTTATTATCATTCCCTGGACCTCCTGTGAAAATTTCAGACATTTTCGCTCAGTAGTTTCTTTGCAAACAGCGTTTCTTTTTCCCAGATTCATACAAATGGTTTTTCTAATTTATTCACTGCCTCCTCTACGTCTCAGCTGATTCGGCTCTGTGTGATTCGGCTCCTTTTCGGCTCCTGTTCGGCTTCTTTGAAGGTTAATCCAGATGTTTTTGCTTGTTTTCAGTGTGCATTCGGTGAGTTTTCGTCAGGTTTGCGGCAGCTTTTCCCTGCAATTCGGGGACCCTGTGGTGCTTGCTGAATACACCGCAGGGTCACCGAAATGCAATCGGCAAAAGGAACCGAATTGAAGAGAACGAAAAGTCACCGAACATGCGGTGACTTTTCGAATCTCTTTGGATAACCCTGTATATTAATTATTTTTCAAATACTTACAGGGTTATCCAAAGAGATCCGAATTGCTTGAGAAAGGTAACCGAATGCTGAAAATCAGCGTTCGGTTACCTTTCCTGGCCATTCGGCTATCCAGAGAGCAGGCAATTCGCCAAATCCTGGCGAATTGCCTGCACATACGGTGCCTGTTCGGTCCCTGTTCGAAGGCAGTGAAATCCCCATGAAAAAGCACTGCTTCGGCTATTCAGAGAACACAAACCAGCAGTGAAAGGTTCCCGAAATGTCCTGCCATTCGGTGGTTTAATTCGGCAAGTTTATTCAGGAGAATCCCATAGGCTTCAATGTTAAAAATATTCCCGTTTTAATTCAACATCTAATAAACCGTTCATTATAAAATTCTGCAGCAAAAAGTCTCTTTATTCATTGATTTTTTAGGATACTTTAAGCATTTTTCAGATTTTTTTTTTTTTTTTAAAAAGTCCGATTTTTTTTTTTTCAGTTTACTTATTTTTTTTGTAACAGCCCTCTTTATTATCATTCCCTGGACCTCCTGTGAAAATTTCAGACATTTTCGCTCAGTAGTTTCTTTGCAAACAGCGTTTCATTTTCCCAGATTCATACAAATGGTTTTTCTAATTTATTCACTGCCTCCTCTACGTCACAGCTGCTTCGGCTCTGGGGCTCCTTTTCGGCTCCTGTTCGGCTTTTTCGAAGGTTAATCCAGATGTTTTTGCTTGTTTTCAGCGTGCATTCGGTTAGTTTTCGTCAGGTTTGCGGTAGCTTTTCCCTGCAATTCGGGGGCCCTGTGGTGTTTGCTGAATACACCGCAGGGTCACCGAAATGCAATCGGCAAAAGGAACCGAATTGAAGAGAACGAAAAGTCACCGAATGTGCGGTGACTTTTCGAATCTCTTTGGATAACCCTGTTACTGTCATTTGGCCAAAATTGCAGTTATTAGACATCTGCAAAAAACACCGAATTAGCTTTGGCAAATTCCACTGAAGTGAAAAAAGAAAAAAGGAAGTCTCCTATTCTCCTAATAGGAGCTTAAACCAATAAAAATGTATCTAAATAATAAAAATGTCCTTTAAAACATACAGGGTTATCCAAAGAGATTCGAAAAGTCACCGCACGTTCGGTGACTTTTCGTTCTCTTCAATTCGGTTCCTTTTGCCGATTGCATTTCGGTGACCCTGCGGTGTATTCAGCAAACAGCACAGGGTCCCCGAATTGCAGGGAAAAGCTGCCGAAAACCTGACGAAAACTAACCGAATGCACGCTGAAAACAAGCAAAAACATCTGGATTAACCTTCGAAGAGGAGCCGAACAGGAGCCGAAAAGGAGCCGAATCACACAGAGCCGAAGCAGCTGTGACGTAGAGGAGGCAGTGAATAAATTAGAAAAACCATTTGTATGAATCTGGGAAAAAGAAACGCTGTTTGCAAAGAAACTACTGAGCGAAAATGTCTGAAATTTTCACAGGAGGTCCAGGGAATGATAATAAAGAGGGCTGTTACAAAAAAAATAAGCAAACTGAAAAAAAAAAAAAAAAAAAAAAAAAAAAAAATCGGACTTTTAATTTTTTTTTAAAAAATTCAGAAAAATGCTTAAAGTATCCTAAAAAATCTATAAATAAAGAGACTTTTTGCTGCAGAATTTTATAATGAACGGTTTATTAGATATTGAATTAAAACGGGAATATTTTTAACATTGAAGTCTATGGGATTCTCCTGAATAAACCTGTCGAATTAAACCACGAATGACAGGGCATTAGGGAACCTTTCACTGCTGGTTTGTGTTCTCTGAATAGCCGAAGCAGTGCTTTTTCATGGGGATTTCACTGCCCTCGAACAGGGACCGAACAGGCACCGTATGTTCAGGCAATTCGACAGGATTTGGCGAATTGCCTGCTCTCTGGATAGCCGAATGGTCAGGAAAGGCAACCGAACGCTGATTTTCAGCGTTCGGTTACCTTTCTCAAGCAATTCGAATCTCTTTGGATAACCCTGTGAATATAAAGGTTTTGGTAAAAAATAAAAATAATAAAAAAAATTAAAAAAATTTAAAAAGTACAAATTTCTTTTAAAAAAATACTAAAAGGTCTTTTAAAAAAATTAATAAATTGAAATTTGTTTTGCAATGAATAATAATAAATAGTCTTTCAAATTTTTTAAAAAATATTCAATTTATTACATTAAAACCTATTAGATTCGCCTATTTAAACCGGTCGACTTGAAACACCAAAAATCAGGGCATTTTGCCAACATCTTGGTTCAGTTCGGCATTCTGTGAATAGACGAATCGATAGCTTTCAAAGGGATGGTTTCAGGGCCACTGAATTGCAGAGAATTGCACTGTATTTTGCTGTCAGTTTGCATGTATTTGACGAATTGACAGCTTTGCGAATAGACAAATTGCCTCGAAATTGATCTACAGTGAAATTCCCCATTCGTGCAATTCGGTGGCCGTTTCAGACATTAGTGAATAACCTCCACAATGTCAATGTCACACATTCAGACTTAGGGGTCGATTCACAAAGCATTTCGGCTCACTTTGGCAACTCCGTTTCGTCTAAAATTTGGTGTATTCACTAATATTTCACTTATCTTATTTCACTTTCTATTACACATACAGGGTTATTCAAAGAGATTCGAAAAGTCACCGCACGTTCGGTGACTTTTCGTTCTCTTCAATTCGGTTCCTTTTGCAGATCCCATTTCGGTGACCCTGCAGTGTATTCAGCAAGCACCACAGGGTCCCTGAATTGCAGGGAAAAGCTGCCGCAAACCCGACGAAAACTAACCGCAAAACCCACCGAATGCACGCCGAAAACCCCCAAAAACATCTGGATTAACCTTCGAAAAACCCAAGCAGGAACCGATCACACACAGCGAAGCAGCTGAGACGCATTAAATATGAGTAGTAGAGATGAAACAAGCAAAAGAAGTAAAAAATAAATGTATTTAGGAATGTGCATGACTGTGTATGAAAGTATGTGTAGGTGAGTGGATGTATTAAAATGTAGGGAAATGTGCGTTTGTGTAAACCCATGGGCTGCTAAGAGTATGTAAATGTATGGCTATGTGTGTTTGTGTAAAAGTATGGGTGTGTGTTTGTGTAAATTTATGGGTTGGCTAAGTGTGTTTGTGTAAATGTATGGTTGAGTGTGTAAATTTATGGGTTGGCTAAGTGTGTTTGTGTAAATGTATGGTTGCGTATTTGTGTAAATTTATGGGTTGGCTAAGTGTGTTTGTGTAAATGTATGGTTGTGTGTTTGGGTAAATTTATGGGTTGGCTAAGTGTGTTTGTGTAAATGTATGGTTGTGTGTTTGTGTAAATTTATGGGTTGGCTAAGTGTGTTTGTGTAAATGTATGGGTGTGTCTGTGTAAATTTATGGGTTGGCTAAGTGTGTTTGTGTAAATGTATGGGTGTGTCTGTGTAAATTTATGGGTTGGCTAAGCGTGTTTGTGTAAATGTATGGTTGTGTGTTTGTGTAAATTTATGGGTTGGCTAAGTGTGTTTGTGTAAATGTATGGTTGTGTGTTTGTGTAAATTTATGGGTTGGCTAAGTGTGTTTGTGTAAATGTATGGGTGTGTCTGTGTAAATTTATGGGTTGGCTAAGTGTGTTTGTGTAAATGTATGGGTGTGTCTGTGTAAATTTATGGGTTGGCTAAGTGTGTTTGTGTAAAAGTATGGGTGTGTGTTTGTGTAAATTTATGGGTTGGCTAAGTGTGTTTGTGTAAATGTATGGTTGAGTGTGTAAATTTATGGGTTGGCTAAGTGTGTTTGTGTAAATGTATGGTTGCGTATTTGTGTAAATTTATGGGTTGGCTAAGTGTGTTTGTGTAAATGTATGGTTGTGTGTTTGGGTAAATTTATGGGTTGGCTAAGTGTGTTTGTGTAAATGTATGGTTGTGTGTTTGTGTAAATTTATGGGTTGGCTAAGTGTGTTTGTGTAAATGTATGGGTGTGTCTGTGTAAATTTATGGGTTGGCTAAGTGTGTTTGTGTAAATGTATGGGTGTGTCTGTGTAAATTTATGAGTTGGCTAAGCGTGTTTGTGTAAATGTATGGGTGTGTCTGTGTAAATTTATGGGTTGGCTAAGCGTGTTTGTGTAAATGTATGGTTGTGTGTTTGTGTAAATTTATGGGTTGGCTAAGTGTGTTTGTGTAAATGTATGGTTGTGTGTTTGTGTAAATTTATGGGTTGGCTAAGTGTGTTTGTGTAAATGTATGGGTGTGTCTGTGTAAATTTATGGGTTGGCTAAGTGTGTTTGTGTAAATGTATGGTTGTGTGTCTGTGTAAATTTATGGGTTGGCTAAGTGTGTTTGTGTAAATGTATGGGTGTGTCTGTGAAAATTTATGGGTTGGCTAAGCGTGTTTGTGTAAATGTATGGGTGTGTAAATTCATGGGTTGGCTAAGCGTGTCTGTGTAAATTTATGGGTTGGCTAAGTGTGTTTGTGTAAATGTATGGGTGTGTAAATTCATGGGTTGGCTAAGCGTGTCTGTGTAAATTTATGGGTTGGCTAAGCGTGTCTGTGTAAATTTATGGGTTGGCTAACAGGGTTATCCAAAGAGATTCGAAAAGTCACCGCACGTTCGGTGACTTTTCGTTCTCTTCAATTCGGTTCCTTTTGGCGATCCCATTTCGGTGACCCTGCGGTGTATTCAGCAAACACCACAGGGTCCCCGAATTGCAGGGAAAAGCTGCCGAAAACTAACCGAATGCACTATGAAAACAAGCAAAAACATCTGGATTAACCTTCGAAGAGGAGCCGAACACGAGCCGAAAAGGAGCCGAATCACACCAGAGCCGAAGCAGCTGTGACGTAGAGGAGGCAGTGAATAAATTAGAAAAACATTTGTATGAATCTGGGAAAAAGAAACGCTGTTTGCAAAGAAACTACTGAGCGAAAATGTCTGAAATTTTCACAGGAGGTCCAGGGAATGATAATAAAGAGGGCTGTTACAAAAAAATAAGCAAACAAAAAAAAAAAAAAAAAAAAAATCGGACTTTTAATTTTTTTTTAAAAAATTCAGAAAAATGCTTAAAGTATCCTAAAAAATCTATAAATAAAGAGACTTTTTGCTGCAGAATTTTATACTGAACGGTTTATTAGATATTGAATTAAAACGGGAATATTTTTAACATTGAAGCCTATGGGATTCTCCTGAATAAATTTGCCGAATTAAACCACCGAATGGCAGGGCATTAGGGGAACCTTTCACTGCTGGTTTGTGTTCTCTGAATAGCCGAAGCAGTGCTTTTTGATGGGGATTTCACTGCCCTCGAACAGGGACCGAACAGGCACCGTATGTTCAGGCAATTCGACAGGATTTGGCGAATTGCCTGCTCTCTGGATAGCCGAATGGCCAGGAAAGGTAACCGAACGCTGATTTTCAGCGTTCGGTTACCTTTCTCAAGCAATTCGGATCTCTTTGGATAACCCTGTAAGTGTGTTTGTGTAAATGTATGTGTCACGGTTCACGCCGTCGCCGCCGTGGCAAGAGGGCCAAAGGTGGTACTGCACCCTCCTGAATGGATCAATACAACATCTCTCTGGCTACGCCACCTTGCACTTTCCCTCAGGCTGTGTGAACTTCAGGTGCTGCCACTAATAGACCTGTCATTCCCTTTATAAGGGTGGAGCATCCATGATCCAGTGCTGCATTGTCTCACTTATTCCCTGGTAGCCTTCCTTCTAGACCTGTTCCCATCCTCTGATATTATTGATTACCCGTGTACCGACTTCTTGCCTTGAATATTGACCACGTTTGCCAGCCGCCTGCCTCGACCTATTGCATGGACTATATGACCCACGTATACTGCCTACTGCTACCGAACATCCAGTGCCCGCTGCTGCCAAGCATCAAGTGCCCGCTGCTACCAAGCATCCAGTGCCCGCTGACAAGCATCCAGTGCCCACTGCTACCAAGCATCCAGTGCCCGCTGCTACCAAGCATCCAGTGCCCGCTGCTACCAAGCATCCAGTGCCCGCTGCTACCGAGCATCCAGTGCCCGCTGACAAGCATCCAGTGCCCGCTGACAAGCATCCAGTGCCCACTGCTACCAAGCATCCTGTGCCTGCTGACAAGCATCCAGTGCCCACTGCTACCAAGCATCCTGTGCCTGCTGACAAGCATCCAGTGCCCACTGCTACCAAGCATCCTGTGCCCTCTGCTTCCAAACCTCCAGAGCCCTGTTTCCTGTCTCGTGTTGTATGTAAGTCTCCTGCTGTGTTTTCCCTAAGTGTCTCCCTGTATCTGGTTCCTCCCTGCATTTCCTCCCCAGACATCTCCATTCCTGCATTGCCCATATTGTTGTATATTGACAATAAACCCCCTTTTTACTTTATCTACGTGGCTCAGCTTGTTTATCACCGCACACCGGGCTCATACCCTATTCCCCTCTGGTAGGCCGTGACAGTATGGGTGTGTCTGTATAAATTTATGGGTTGGCTAAGTGTGTGTGTAAATGTATGGGTGTGTCTGTGTAAATTTATGGGTTGGCTAAGTGTGTGTGTAAATGTATGCTTGTGTGTGTGTGTAAATTTATGGGTTGGCTAAGCGTGTTTGTGCAAATGTATGGGTGTGTGTCTGTAAATTTTATGGGTTGGCTAAGCGTGTTTGTGTAAATGTATGGGTGTGTAAATTTATGGGTTGGCTAAGCGTGTTTGTGTAAATGTATGGGTGTGTCTGTGTAAATTTATGGGTTGGCTAAGTGTGTGTGTAAATGTATGGGTGTGTCTGTGTAAATTTATGGGTTGGCTAAGCGTGTTTGTAAATGTATGGGTGTGTAAATTTATGGGTTGGCTAAGCGTGTTTGTGTAAATGTATGGGTGTGTCTGTAAATTTATGGGTTGGCTAAGTGTTTGTGTAAATGTATGGGTGTGTCTGTAAATTTATGGGTTGGCTAAGTGTGTGTGTAAATGTATGGGTGTGTTTGTAAATTTATGGGTTGGCTAAGTGTGTGTTTGTGCAAATGTATGGGTGTGTAAATTTATGGGTTGGCTAAGCGTGTTTGTAAATGTATGGGTGTGTAAATTTATGGGTTGGCTAAGCGTGTTTGTGTAAATGTATGGGTGTGTCTGTGTAAATTTATGGGTTGGCTAAGTGTTTGTAAATGTATGGGTGTGTCTGTGTAAATTTATGGGTTGGCTAAGTGTTTGTAAATGTATGGGTGTGTCTGTAAATTTATGGGTTGGCTAAGTGTGTGTGTAAATGTATGCTTGTGTGTTTGTGTAAATTTATGGGTTGGCTAAGCGTGTTTGTGTAAATGTTTGGTTGTGTGTTTTGTAAATGTTTGGCTATGTGTGTTTGTGTAATTGTATGGGTTGGCTAAGTGAGTTTGTGTAAATGTACGGCTATGTGTGCTTGTGTGAAGAAGTCTCACTTTGCAAAACACCTCTCAGACACTTACAGGGTTATTCAAAGAGATTCGAAAAGTCACTGCGCGTTCGGTGACTTTTCGTTCTCTTCAATTCGGTTCCTTTTGCCGATCCCATTTCGGTGACCCTGCGGTGTATTCAGCAAGCACCACAGGGTCCCCGAATTGCAGGGAAAAGCTGCCGAAAACCCGACGAAAACTAACCGCAAAACCCACCGAATGCACGCCGAAAACCGCAAAAACATCTGGATTAACTTTCGAAAAACCCGAGCAGGAGCCGATCACACGCAGCGAAGCAGCCGAACAGGAGCCGAATCACACAGAGCCGAAGCAGCTGAGACGCAGAGGAGGCAGTGAATAAATTAGCAAAACCATTTGTATGAATCTATGAAAATAAAAAGCTGTTTGCAAAGAAACTACTGAGCGAAAATGTCTGAAATTTACATATGAGGTCCAGGGAATGATAATAAAAAGGGCTGTTACAGAAAAAATAAGTAAAATCTGACTTTTAAAAAAAAAAAAAATCTGAAAAATGCTTAAAGTATCCTAAAAAATCTATAAATAAAGAGACTTTTTGCTGCAGAATTTTATAATGAACGGTTTATTAGATATTGAATTAAAACAGGAATATTTTTAACATTGAAGTCTATGGGATTTTCCTGAATAAATTTGCCGAATTAAACCACCGAATGGCAGGGCATTAGGGGAACCTTTCACTGCTGGTTTGTGCTCTCTGAATAGCCGAAGCAGTGCTTTTTTATGGGGATTTCACTGCCCTCGAACAGGCACCGAACAGGCACCGTATGTGCAGGCAATTCGCCAGGATTTGGCGAATTGCCTGCTCTCTGGATAGCCGAATGGCCAGGAAAGGTAACCGAAAGCTGATTTTCAGCGTTCGGTTACCTTTCTCAAGCAATTCGGATCTCTTTGGATAACCCTGTTAATAAAAAGGCTGCTCTGCATTTCCATACCTGGGCCTATTCTTTTCTGTCCCAGGTAGTCCCTGCTGTATGGTCTTGGCCCCCGTGCTACATCTCAGTTTCAGGGTCTTGGCAATCTTCTTATAGCCTAGGGCCATCTTTATGTAGAGCAACAGTTCTTTTTTCCAGATCATCAAAGAGTTCTTTGCCATGACGTGCCATGCTGAACTTCCAGTGACCAGTATGAGAAAGTGAGAGCGATAACACCAAATTTAACACACCTGCTCCCCATTCACACCTGAGACCTTGTAACACTAACGAGTCACATGACACCGGGGAGGGAAAATGGCTAATTGGGTCCAATTTGGATATTTTCACTTAGGGGTGTAGTCACTTTTGTTGTCAGCGGTTTAGACATTAATAGCTGTGTGAGTTATTTTGAGGGGACAGTAAATTTACACTGGTGCACAAACTGTACATTCACTACTTTACATTGTAGTAAAGAGTCATTTCTTCAGTGTTGTCACATGAAAAGATATAATAAAATAGTTACAAAAATGTGAGGGGTGCACTCACTTCTATGAGATACTGTAGATAGATAGATAAAGAAAGAAAGTAGACAGATAAACAGAGGAAGAAAGCAGATATATAGATAAAGTAGATAGATAAAGTAGAGAGATAGGTAAATACAGAAAGTAGATATATAGATATAGAAAGTAGATAGAGATAGAAAGTAGATATAGATAGATAAAAAAGTAGATAGATATAGATAGTTAAAGAAAGTAGATATAGATAGATAAAGAAAGATATAGATAGATAAAAAAGTAGATAGAGATAGATACAGAAAGTAGGTAAAGAAAGTAGATAGATAAAGTAGATATAGATAGATAAAAAAGTAGATAGAGATAGATAGATACAGAAAGTAGGTAAAGAAAGTAGATAGATAAAGAAAGTAGAGATAGATAGAGATAGATATATAGATATAGAAAGTAGATAGATAGATAAATAAAGAAAGAAAGTAGACAGATTAACAGAGGAAGAAAGCAGATATATAGATAAAGTAGATAGATAAATAAAGAAAGCAGAGAGATAAATAAAGAAAGTAGATAGATATAGATAAAGAAAGTAGATATATAGATAAAGAAAGTAGATAGAGATAGATAGTTAAAGAAAGTAGATATAGATAAAGAAAGTAGATATAGATAGATAAAAAAGTAGATAGATATAGATAGATACAGAAAGTAGATAGATAAATAAAGTAGAGATAGATAGATAGAGATAGATAAAGTAGATATATAGATATAGAAAGTAGATAGACTGTTTTTTACCTCTTAGAAAAGGCTGATCAGCATCTCTCATAAAAATTATAACAAATCTAACAATAAAAGAAAATAATAAACAAAGATGTGCAAAACAATAATAGATTTTCAACAATAAAACAAATATATGTTTTTTTATCTGTTATCAGTGAGTGAATGCAAGCCCAAGGAGGACGAATTGATGATTACCGAACATCAAGTGGTGTAAAGAAAAGAATTGAATGTGCCCGTCTTTTTAAGACTAGATTGGGTTAACTCCACCAATGCCGCTGAAGGACAAAATGTTGCATGATGATGTTTTTGCCCATTTTCCGTGAAAAGGGTTAAGAAGCGCCTCTTACCAGGCCACTGTTTGTCCAAGGGACCAAATAATAAAAGGCATCAGTCTAGACGTATTCAGAAGCGTAAGCTGGCTCTCACATGTATTTCCTGCTCTATTTATAGACTTCCCATCCCCCACGAACACCAGACCAAACAGGTTTCAGCACCCATATAATTGCTTTTTTTAGCTTTTAGCGTAAAATTTTGTGCTCTGCTTCCCGCAGATGCAAAGAGATATTAGATATGTAATGTACGTAACGCATTTTGGATAATGGTGCGGTCCAAATCAAGAATCCATTGAACATGTGTCAAATAAGTAGAAAAAAAATCACAGCAGATCTGAATGGAGCGTTCCCATCATTGCTTGTGTGGTTATTTAATGTTTCTTTATGTGTGAAACTGGAGTCGAGCTTCCTGTGCAGTCAGCAGAGTGTAAAGTGGTTTGTGACAGGCTGGGGAGATAGATAGTAACGAACGGCAACAAAATTTAATAAATAAATACATTTGACAAATGGAAATTTACAGACAAGTAGAAATTCATGGGGGTTTGTATGCAAACCGTAATGAGCAAACGTCTCTCTGCGGTTCACGGTATCGGCAGACAATTAATTATAGTCCGTGTAAATGGCAACGCCGTTTAACCCATGGAATGGAAAGGGTTTAAGGCTTCACTCCTGCTTGATGTTTCCTATGTGAATTCAAAGACCTGGGAAATTGCTTTAAATCCACGTACGAAAGGGGATCTGTGTGAAAAGCTCAAAGGGCCTTTCCAGCGTTTGAAGCTGTGATCCCGGATTTTGGGATTTAGGAATATTCACTTTCAGTTTAAATGGGGATATCCATAAAACGCGACCCTTGAAAGACGATGTGAAGAATTCCAAGGTGAGTTTCAAATTATTAATGGTTGTAACCGAAGCTCCTTCTATCTATGTGCCCTCACCGTCCTTGCCACCCTTGCCCACACTATACATGGCCTCAGTGCATTTCGGAGAAGCGTGTCTGCTAGTCTTATGCAAAGGGACCGTGGACCAATGTGGCAAAGCCAACGCTTATGGACAGTGGGCATAAGTGGACACCTAAGGGTTAATGTTGTTAAATGTCTTGGTAAGCTGTTTGCATTTTAGGAGTTGGTTTGTGTTAGTGATATAATGTAGACTTATTGTTATTGCTATCTGTATAACTGTTTGACTCTATATTGATATGATGTTGTTTGTTTGCTAGTCTTGTCTAGGGTGTGCTGATCAGGTTTCACTGTCTCCTGAAGGAATTCACACCCCCCTCACGCGCAGCTCCCATTCTCTGGTACACTCTCCCTCGTACAGTCAGACTTTCCCCTAAAGACAGTCCTATTTAGGGAAGCCTACCACCCGACTCACTAATACACCTCACTGCCCTAACCAGTCCATCACTCTCACCTTGCAGTCCTCTCCTCCTGTTTCCACCCCAACCCTTCTAGATTGTGAGTTCCCATGGGAATAGGGCACTTGTTTCCTCCTGTAGTGGTTTATCAAATGTTGTTCAGTCTCGGTGTATTGTAACCCTGTCTATATCGTGCCTATTGTTCAGCGCTGCAGAATATGATGGCACTATATAAATAAAGTATAATAATAATAATAATTTATTCAAAGAAAGGTGAAACTCAGGAGAATGACTGGAGTTGTGAAAATTCTAGGTCAAAATAGCCAAACCAGAAAAATTCTCCCTTTTATCACACTTTCCAAATCAGCTATTTGGTCTAGATTGTTCTCTTCTCCTGCCAATTCTCCTGGTTTTTAACCTTTCTCTGAATAACCCTGATAGTATTCAGTTGATTGGGTTCACTTTATCTCCTCCTTCCTGTTTCCATGTAACCGGTCCCCATTTCAAATTAAAGATCATTCTTCCCTGCATTAAGCTGCGTCTGGTGTTTGGGGACAAATACATAGAATTATACAGCACTCCTCAAGTTCTGGCTGAGGGTTGTGAGAGAAGGAATGCTTCTGCGGTTCAGCTTGACTGGAGAGAAGGGACAGACACTGTAAGAGGTTCTGGTGTGGTCCACAAGCCGGAGACCAGTAAACCCCAGTTGCTGTTAAAATGGTACCTAAGGAAAATACTGTTAGCAGTACCTAGGGAAAATAGTGGTAGCGGTACATAGGTACCACTAGCTCTGTTTTCCTTAAGGAAGATAAGGCTAGAGGTACCTAGGGAAAAGATTGCGAACAATAAATCATGGATAACTTATTTCCTTAATATCAGTATTTTTTTTTCTGAGAAAGGATTTTACCATGAAGGATACATTGAGATTTCTCTTGTTTTCAAGTATGTCCTGGGTGGCGAGTATGTACCGTTGGGTGTCTTGCCCAAGGACACTTACTGGAGAGGTGCTCGCTGGGATTGAACCCATGACTCCACAAGCTCTCTCCATGCAGAGCAGTGATGTTACCTCTACTCCACCCAGCCATTACATTACAAGTCAAGGGCTGGTATTTGACAGACAAGAGCTAGTAAGGTTTACATGTCAGTCAAGAAAGTTAATCCCATTTTTAGCTCTGTTAGTGGAGAATATTCAAGGCCCCATCAAAAAGAACTCGAAGTAAGCACATGGCATCACAAATATATGAGGGGATGTCCAAATGTACAGTTAAAATCAAAGAAATAATAATGCTAATTCAAAAAATTATTTTTTTCAAAGAAAGCATGTTTATTCAACATTTCACAACATATTCATGGCCAATCGCCTTCGATTTCTTTTTTTTGAAGTGGTGCACCCACTTCTCAAAACACATATCATCTCCAGTCACAACTGCCTTGAAGTTAGCAGACTTCCCATCTTCAAATGTGATGAGGAACTTTTTGGCAAACTCAACTCAAGCAGTTTCTTTGTCCTGTGTTCAACAAACGTGGAACTTAGCAATTCTTGGTTAAGTCCAACTTGTGATGAAGAATTCTCAACAAGCTTGTTTCTGGAATGTCGAACTCTTCCACAAGGTTTTTGAGAAGCTTTTTGATCCAGAAAATCCTTCACCTTGGCCGCCATGGTCTCAACGGTGGAAATGTGGGGGCGTCCCTCTCTTAGTTTTTCACAGACTTTAAAATGTCCAGACTTGAATCAGAAAACCACATGTGGACCTTCTGGAGACTTCGGGCTACATCTCCAAAATGGACTTTGAGGTCTTCGAAGCACTGTATCACAGAGAACCCACAATTGCATTGCTAGAACGTGATGGCCTGTTTTCGTTCCTTTGAGAATTTTAATTCTACATGTCAACCACCAAGATTTTTTGAGTCATCTCGAGTCTCCATGATCAGCTGTTGGGATATAATTGTTTAGAATTATTCGAAGGCTTTCTTTGAAAAATAATTTTTTTTGAGGTTTATATCATTATTTCATTGATTTTAACCTTACTTTTGGACCTCTCCTCATAGTTATCTCAAGTACCCTGGGTGACCACATAGAAAAATATTTGTATATATTTTGTTCATTTAGAGCTGAAACTAAGGAGGTTATTCACTAACCTCCGAAAATTGCCACTGAATTGCACCGTACGGTGGATTTCATTGTAGGTGCAATTTCAGGGCAATTCCTCTATTCACAAAGCTGTCAATTCGCCAAATAGAGGCAAATTGACAGTGACATATGATGCAATTCTCTACAATTTGGCAGCGTTCAGTGGCACCAATATTGACCCATTGGAAACTATCGTTTCGTCTATTCACAGGCTTCCGTATTTTGGGCTTTTGTCTGTAGAACAGATGTAGAGTTTTATAGTCTGTAGTAGTCTATCATATTCTTTGATAATAACCTTAGCTTTTCCGCAATTAAGCAAGGTGGTTCGTCGCAAAGGTTGCCATAAAACTGAAGGCCCAATCTTCTCTGGAAGGTTCTTGTATCCCATAGCAGGATATTGGCTGTTTCCATTGAACTCACAATTTGTATAATGCAGACAGATAGCATTTTCTTTGGTTTACCCCTGTGTGTGGAAACACATTTAGACATATGGAAGGAAATAAAGCGATATTCTATAGACGGGATCGCCTCTGTTGACTGTCACTTGTGGGATTTGTGCACAATGATCAAGGTCGACTGATCAGGCAATCAAAAGACTAATTCCTTTTCTCTTGTCTGTAGGATTGCCAGATGGTGATACAAGATTCATCACACACAGAGAAAGCATTTCGACTGCTTCAGAGTCCACTGTCACTGAGCTTTACAACACCCATTGGAAGCTTGGCAGTGTGTTAGGTGATCGTAAGCTTTTACTGTGGCTGCTCGGCCATGGAAGCACTTATTAACAATAACTCCCAATGGAGAGTTCTCGTTTAGAGGTTGCTTCCAGTGGTAGTTTCAAGGCAATGTTAAAGTAGAGAAGCCATGAAGATAAGCGATTGCAATGAAAAGGTTTTCAAATTCTTTAAATAAATGTAAGGATTTGAGCTATAGAAAGTTAACATAGGGATGTCTTCTTTTCCCTAAAGATACACTTGGTTGGAAGCTGCCAGTAGTGAGCAGTGTATTCCCTGGTGGGTCCACTTCTCACTCTTTTCCATTGTAAGAGTGGGAACAAGAGGAGCATGTACTGGGTTATGCCCTCCTCATCTCTCAGAACTGCAAACCACTTGACCAACCAGGGATTAGGGATCCACTCCCTATATATTTGGAGATCCACAATTACTTTTTGCAATGTGTCTTTGAATGTCAAGGCCATCCTTGCTGTTCATTTCTGCACCATGGCCCCTCTTGATGACCCTACTGAGGGCTAAATTACATAGTGAACCCTAACTGTAGTATTCGGACGAGTACCTGTTAAAGCTAAGATAAGTGACTTTACCGCATGCCACCCATATTGCATTCTTGATGCTAAACCCATAAAAAAAATCCCTTAGCACAATGGTGATTGCACTAGATTCCGCAAGCTTACTGTACTTTGCGCATCCTATACTTAACATGGGGAGAACAATCATTAATTAGCGTTAGGATAAGTAAGGTATTACAAAGTCCTATCGCAGTATTAACAGGCTCTGTGGAGGTTTGATGGATTTTGTGAAGATGAGAGAGGGATCTTACTCATATAGGGGCTGATGGAGCTGTGCAGACCCAGGCCCATGCCTCTGCTCAGGATTCATTAGGATTTCTCGCTCTCTCACAGAACATTTCTTTCTCCTAATTACCCTTATTCCTGTCCTGGATACAGTGGGACAGTCCTGGTTTTGGGTCAAGTGTCCTGTCCTATGTTTATTGTCTTGTGTGCCATCTACGGTATGTAGACACTAAAGAAGAAAATGTCAGTGAACTCGGATATGTCCAGTTGACTCAAAAGATTGTGTGGTATGAGAGGGATATGGCAGAAGCAACATGGTGGTGAGTGTAATCTGGCATTGAACGATGGGGCTGAGACTGAGGAATGAGTCTTGGGATAAAAATTATTTTTTAAGAGAAATCCAGAAAGTATGAGAAGGAACAACTGTATGAAACAAATAGATAGCAATCTCTTATGAATGCATTTGCCCCTCATCCGGCTTTGGCTGGTGCTCATTGCTGGGTACAGACATGTTATTCTACTGTCTGTCACTAAAAATTACACTAAAATTGGCCAAAAAAAGTCACACGCTAAACTTTTGTTGGACCGTCCTTTGCTTTGATATTAACCGGTGCATTGTTTCAATAAGCTCATGTAATGTCACAACATTGATTTCCATCCAGAGTCGCATTCATTTGTGGCCAAGATCTTGTATTGATGATAGGAGAGTCGGCGCTGCTTAAAGTCTTCTCCAGCGCATTATCCCAAAGATCCTCAATGGGGTGAAGGTTTAGACTGTGCGGTGGCCAATCCATGTGTGAAAATGAGGTCTCATGCTCCCTGAACCACTCTTGCACAATTTGAGTTTGATGAATCCTGGCATTGCCATCTTGGAATATGCCCGCTGTGTCATCAGGGAAGAAGAAACCCATTGATGGAAAAACCTGCTCCTTCAGGATATTCAGGGAATCAGCAGACCTCTTTTTTTGGGGCACATAACATTGATGAACCTAGAACAGACCAAGTGAAACAACCCCAGATCATAACAGATTTGTAAAGTAATCAGTGACTTTTTTTGGCCAGGCTGCATATGTTATGTATATAAATAACCAAAAAAAAAAAGGATAAAAGAATGCAGGGCCCGATTTCTCCCAAGAGTTTTACGGTAGATTTACTTTTCAGAATACCAGCAAAGCTCGAGAACAAATAAAATGAATCAGCATAAACCAGTGGCATTTGAGGAAAGCTTGTGACAAGCCACCCCCCCCCCGTACTAAAGGGGGAACAGGAGGGGGGATCATTATTTTTTTTTGTTGCAAATTGAAATAAATCCAGACCTGCTGGAAATGGTCCAATCTCTAAACAAAATGCTGAATCTGCTCTTTCTGTAAATGGGAAGCAAAAAAAGAGGAAGAAAGCAAACAACGGAGATTTACAGCACGGTGAAGGAAAGGACTGCTGTTGCCATGCAAATATTCAGTGTGGAAGAGCTGGGGGTTGCAAGTTGGCATGAATGACACAGGGCAAACTGCTTCACAGGCATTGAAGATTTGATGGGAAGCAAACGGAGCAGAATGTGGCAAAACCGTGGTATTGCTTAATGGGAAGAAGGAGATCAGACCAAGTGATTGAGGAGTATCCAAGGTTTTCATTGAGTTCTGTAGAACCCACCATGATGTAGGTCAGTAGTTCCCAACTCTGGTCCCCAGGTTCCCCTAACAGACCAGGTTTGCCAGATATCTGAAGCACAGCACAGGTGATATGGTTTGCTGCTCAGTGATTGCAGGATTTAGTCTACAATTCCCTAATTCCCCAAGGATTACTTTTTAAAATTTTGCTCCTTAAGGCCCCCGGCACACGAGCGTATTTATGGCTCAAATGCGCCCGCACTTCCCTGCGTCCTTGGGGTTTTGATGGGGAAGGTCCTCCACCAGACGGGAAAAAGCCCTCCCCGTCAAAAAGCTAAACGGACGCTGAAAGGATACAAAGCGCGATTCTCCATAGGAGGATCGCGCTTTGTACGCTGAGCGCAGAGAGTGGAAGGAACGTCCACTTTTACGGACGTTCCTTCCTCTGCTCGTGTGCCGCCAGCCTAAGGGTACGTGAGGACCAGGATTGGGATCCACTGATGTAGGTGGATTCTTTTTATCAGTTTGATTGGCTGAAGGACAAAAGTATGATGAGCTGGTTGGGGTTTCCACAAACCTGGAGGAAGCAGAAGAGATGTATGTTCAACAAAAATAAAGAGAAGCCCAAGCCTCTATATTTCACCTTATCCGTGTGCCCCAAGGTCCACAGGTAGCCAGCTCACTGTATCACCAAAATCCAAAAAGGAACCAGTTGCATCAGGCACCGTGCGTGAAAATGAATGCAGGATGTGTGTTTTCCAATGAATTTTGCTCCTGTTTTTCTCAAACCCTGCCTGGTGTGACCTGCTGCTTTTTGGACTTTGCTGAAAAGATATATGTTGTGAATGAAAGACGGCTAAAAAATAGACATCATATTTACCCTGTTGCTGGGTAGTGCGGCCGTGCAACGCAAGTGGCAAACGAACGCATTTTTTCGATAACATCAAACCGCTAGTACAGACGTACAGAGTGCGCTGCGTCCGCATAGCGGCATGTGTGCGTGATTAGGAGACGTCAGACGCTGCTCATGTCCGGCCAACATAACGTCCATACACCCAAATTTCCTGGTTTGGATCCGTAAAAAATCACTGCCGTAATTGCGCATCGTATGACCGCTATCGTGTATTAGAGATGTGCGTTTCGGGTTTCGTAATTTTCACGAAATTTCCCGATTCGTGTCTTCGGATTCGGCCGAATTTCCGAATCGGGTCGGACCCGAAAACCGACAGATCCGAAAAGTTTTCCGAGCCGAAACGAATTTTTTTTCGAATGGACTTGAAATGTGTCAAATCGAAATTAATTTTTGCTCTATTCATGATTTCGGTTCCATTTCTGATTTCGGTTCCATTTCGGTAATTCTGGACATCGTATATTTAACTATTATCGGTTATATCGCTGATTCTGTAAATTTTGTATTTGTAAATGCGTATCACTTGTTTCTTGTGGCATTCGGGTCAGTTTAATGTTTTTTAAATCGTTTTGTTCATTTTTTTGTTCCTTGGCTTTCATACCATTTTAATATGATTAAATAAAGTTGTGAAATGTATATTCAATTATTCATAAGAAAAAGAGGATCTTTATTTAATAAAAAAAAAACACGATAGAATCGCCAGAATTATCGTATCGACAGAATGAATTATCGGATCCGAAAAACAAACCAAAAATTAATTATAAAAAAATATATAAAGTATAAAAAAAGTAAACCATAGTAGTTTACATCAAAACGAAAAAAACGAAAATTTCCGAAATCACGAAAAGTCGATACAAAAAACGAGCAGAGTGACCCGAAAACACGAAACATGGTCGATATTCCGAAAAAAAATGTATACGAAAAACCAGCCGAACCGAATCGAAACAGAAATCGTCCGAAACGAAATTTTAAACATCCGAACGAATCGAACCGAACGGAAAAAAAAAAATCGGTGCACAAGTCTATCGCGTATTCCGTGACAAAATACGTCCATTCGTTCGGATGCACTTTTTGACGGTCGACGCGAAAAATGCGTTCGACTGACCCTAGCCTAAATGGACTAAATGGAATCCCCAAAGCGTACCGAAGTGCTCGGAACGAGAAAGCACTGGAATTTTGGTGCTTTCTGAATAACCCCTTTAGTGTGCACCACCTCCTTTGCTTTTACCCTTTAACAGGCGACTATGAACTATTTACTGTTTTTTCATAAGTGTATTTTAATAGAATAATGTTCTTAGTCTTCTCAATCCATATCAAATGACAGGATTCAGTAGTGATGGATGAACTGGCTCTGGGGAGGGCTCTTAATGTCTCAGATCCGCCCTTAGACTTGATTTAAACTCAACTAGAAATATCTGGATTTTTTATTTTCTCTGGAGCAGAGATTTCCGTTATTACTATTATAATTACTATAATTATTATATACTTATTTTACTATGTGGGACCAAAGTAAATTTTTGACCTTATGTGCTTGAGAACATATTTTCTGATAAACGATGCAACACTTGAATAAACTATAAACCATGTAAGGGTCCAAAGATTGTGAAACGAAATTATTCATTTATGGTTTTTTTTTTTGTTTTTTTTGTTGGTAAAATACCAAATAAATATTTGACCTGGAGCTTGCGGTCTAAATTAGGATCTGCACAGCTGCATCGTGATTACCTTTCAATCGTTTATTCTGTCAACAGGTCTTAAACCCCCTTATAAAAACTGGGAACAGCTGCGAGGTTGGGAAATATCCCACCCCATCAGTTACTATTTCACTCCAACACGTACTCGAACAAGAGTCGTTCTCCGATACTCAAATCATCCTTCTTCCCCCTTGGTTTAAACCTATAAAAGTTAGAGTAAAAATTATAGTTGTTCGGTGCTTCGCATCACGACAACCCCCCGTGTCTACTTCTTTCAAACCTTGCTTGAAGTTGACAGCAGGTTTTACAACGGTTGGTAGCAGGGCAACTAGTCCTGGGGCTAGAGCAGCAGTTTGGACAGGGGACAGTGTTTTTATATCATAATGTCCTTTTATATTACAGCTCCAATATATCTGGGGAGTGCAGGTGTGTAACACAGCTGTAAAGAAATAGAATTCCCGGCAATGAGTCTCTAAACTACAGTAAATGCTATTAGAAATCACCTTGTATAAAGAAGATACACTGCTTTTTTTCTGTGTTTGTGACATGTTTATAGCGATAAATAACCTGGATAGGTCTTTAATATGTCTTAAAAGGGACACTACCACTTAGTTACATAGGCTGAAAAGAGACATGCGTCCATCGAGTTCAACCTTTCACACATTTCCAACTGCTGTTGATCCAAAAGAAGACAAAAAACCCAGTCTGAAGCGCTCGCCGAATATGCAACATACTGAAAAAAAAACCTTATTGACCCCAGAATGACGTCAGATTTCTCCCTGGATCAAGCAGCTTTTACCCACAACTTAAATATTATAACCCTTAATATTATGTTTTTGTGTCTTTTATAAGCTGTAACTGTATTAGTTGTGCATTACAATTAAAAACACTTTATAAAACACATGCTGGTGGTTTTTTTCTTTATTTTTCCTTTTTATATGCAATTACTTCAAACAAAGTTAGTTTTTTATCTCCTGTTTCCATTTTGTGGATGTTTCCATGATGCCACATTTACCAAAACATGTGCAAATGTATTACTTTACTGCTGTGGTTTATCTTTGCTCACTCTGTGACTTGGAGGAGAGAATATTTAGATAAGGCTGCAGGGGATCTATTGAGTTGCCGAAATAATAGATGGCGGCTGAATGAGATACGACTTCTAATCTACCCCCTTGGTGATTTTTTTTTGAATACATCCCAGACAATATAGTTACAGTTCTAAGTACTTATACAGCGCCAACAGATTCCGTAGCGCTTTACAATGGGGTAGCACAAACAGGAGACGTACATGATACAAGAGGAAAGACAACCCTGCCCATAGGATAACTGTCCAGGTAATACAGCACTTTAAACCAAGTGCTCAGGTAGACATCCCATGAGTTTACAATCTAAGGGACAGGAGTAACTGAAACAAAAGAGAGCAGAGCGAAGATGAAGCTGGTGGACAGAATAATATCATAGGGATTGCATGGGAAGGACCAGAAGCTTGGGCTTAGTAAGAGTAATTAGAAAGAAGTGGAGACAGCTAGAAAGGAGAGCTGAAATTCGGGACCGGACTTGGGTGGGCGAGTGTATGGGGAGGGCGGGTTGGGACAGCAGATGGAGAGACATGCAGGTCAGAATGTGTGAGTATGCTGTGGAAAGAGAATGAGGATGAGGATTGGTGATACAATGATGTGAGTAGGTGACTGACCCATTCACTCCATTCTATGGCCAAAACCACACAGTGAGGAGCAAATGATGTAAAGATACAGGGCCACATTACGATCCTAGTGTTAAAACACAGGCGCAACGAAGGAAAAACTGCGCCGAATGAAACCACCGGACAACAGGACATTTCTCTGCTGTTCGGTGTTTTCTGAACAGATTAACCATTATTTCTATATGGGGACTTTCACTGCCTTTGGCAGTTTGCCAAACTTTGTGTGTGAGCATATGAGAGAGCTCCACAACAATAAACATCACAGTTATGTGCCGTGTACGAGCTTTCAGTGTTATATGGGAGCACTGATTTATGAGTAAGAGTAGTTAAAAAAGAAACCGTAAAACTCGGGGGTGACACCATGAGTTACCGCACCGGGTGATACCAACCCTAGTGACACCACTGGTTGTAGTGGCCCTTTAATTTCATGTTTATGTTCATATTTGTAGGATATCAGTTGATAGCATCGGAATATGTAGTGGCTATGGGTAGCACCCAGCCCGAGTGTGCCCCTGCTTGGCAGTGAAGTGCATTGTTTTTCAAACCAATCGATATACCCAAGGAATGATTATAAAACCTGAAATCGGTCACTGAGGATTACGAGGATAGGGATAGATAGCAACAGTCCATATGGGTAACAATGTTTCACGATACATTGCTTTTATTATCTGCGAAGGAGGAACAACGCCATATCAATGTCTATGTATTTTGAATGCAATGTCATAAAAATCCCTATTGGTGTAATGGATTTGTCAGGTGCCCTGATACTTTTGTCCATATAGTCTATGAAAGAACAAACAGTATATTATAATGAGACGGGAGATTAAATAGGAAATGTAATACGTATAGGAAAGAGAAAAAGAAGAAAGGAAATGTGAAAAGGAAGAGAGATAGAAATTTTTAAAAAAGGGGGAAGGGGGGGTTACAAGGAGGGAGATGGGCTGAAAGTGAGAGTACAGGGTCAACTGTTGATCTGAACATGATTAAAAGTATACATAAATATCTTTTTCTCATGGCACCTATATGCACCTCAACATATCATATTTTGTAACTAAATGCTCACCATTTATATATATATATATATATATATATATGTTTAAAATTTTATATAGTTCCAAAACCTTTAACCCTTTCGCTGCTGAGGCATTTCCCGCCTCTGTGCTGAGGTCATTTTTACCGGTTTTGCTCATCATGTTTAAATGTGTTTTGAAGGCTTATTTTAGTATATGACCCAGACATATTATATATCGTTCTTTCCGTCAGACTCAGCAGATTCATAATATGTCATTATTATATGTATACGTCATGACCGGTCTGTATATTATAACAAAAAATGCAATAAAATATGAATTTTCAATAATTTACAATGTGTAAAGTGTTTTTTTTCACATTTTAACATGCAAGCAATTGCGGTTATATTGTGGATGGGGTGCGCTTGTTAAAAAAATTAGAGATGGGGTCTCGTTACATTTTTTTTTGGGGAAAATTACACGATTTTTAACAAACGCACCGCATACAAAAATTGTTAGTGCAGCATCATTGTTCACATTATAATTGAAAGGGGGACAATATTGCTGCATTAACGAACCAAAAAAAACAAAAAAACTTGATTTTTTTTATAATTTATTTGTAAATTTTTTTTTACAAACTTTTTTCATAGTCATGTTTGGTATTGTTGGAACGGCCATGCTCTGACCGATCCAACAATATCAAACATTAACCCCTAACTGCCACGGATCGGGAGATAGGGGGTTCATTGGAACCCCCTATCTCCACCATTGGTGGCAGTTAGGGGTTAACTCCAGGACTGGTGTCATCATGCTATGCACGATGACGCCAGTCCTCAGGGGGCATTCCCGGAAGCTTGGCCGACATCCAAGATGTCGGCCAGCTCCGGGAAAGGATCACGAACCGGCGCTTTTCGTCGCCGATTCGTGATCCAGCCCCCATGGGGTTAATTCCAGGTACCGTTAGGAAGGGCAGGCTGTGCCCTTCCAAACGGTGCCTGGATTAACCCCCTGCACGCCGGTCAGCCTGCACCGGGAGGCACAGCGATCGGCCGGAACCCGGCCGATCGCTGGCCCCAAAGGGAGGATGCGCTCAGCGCGTCCTCCGCAAGAAACGCTACCTGCGGGTGGACACGCTGAGCGCGTCCTCCGCAGCGAAGGGGTTAAAAAGCCCTGACTTAGAGCCCTATTACAAAGTTAACACTAGCGTTAGCGCTTAGATATATGAGTGTTAACGCTAGGATGAGTGACTTTAACGCATGCTCCCCATATTACAACCCTAACGGGATAAAAAAAAATAATCGCTTGCCCTCTCTTTTGCGAGCTTGCTGTAGTTTGCGCTCCCTATGCTTAACATGGGGAGCACAATCAGTAATTCGTTTTAGGATTAAAAAGTCTCGCACTGCTGTGGTAGCGAAAAAGTTTGCCATGACCAGAAGCTGATGCTAACTGATTCCACTTCTGCGGAATCAATTAGCACAAGCTGAAACCCCCCCCCAAAAAAAAATCTGATACGCCTCTCTGATCCTAAGGAGCAAATGGTGGCCCAATCCACCGCTACTGGCTGCCAGGAGCAGAGTGAGACTGGGGACAAATAGTCCCCAATCCGCGAATCATTCCACGGCCCTGCACGTTCTCGCGAGAGCAAGATTGTGTAGGGCTCGCGGCCCGGCAGCACAACCCTCCATGGAGTCCTATGGACTCCAGGAAGTGATACTCGCGTCGGCGCATTAGTGTCGGCGTATTAGAGCCGCCGCAAGTATCCAGGAGGTTAGCGCTGTGTTATGGGGCAGGCTGCTGAATTGGCGCATGCCCCATAATATGGCTCCAAAACAGGGACACTATGGGGAAACCTAATGGTGCAAGTTTTCCCATTAGCATCCCCATTTTAGCGCCATATTTGTAATAGGGTCCTTAAGAATTAATGATGGGTGTTTAGTTACAAGATATAATCACACATTGCATAAGCCTGCCACAATGTCAATGTATCCCATTGCAGTAGGTCCTATCCTTCTTAACCTAATGACTGCTCTTACAAGGTAAAGCCATTTACTGGACACATACATCCTCCTGGGGCTCTCTGCAGTTGACTTTGTGCCAGGCATGATCATATTTTTTAACAAAATCCTCAACGTCTCTTCCTAAGTGAATTCCGTAATTGTATACAGTTGTGTTCAAAATTATTCAACCCCCACTGAAATTGAGTGTTTTGGCCAGTTTGACATTGATTTTGATCATTCAGTCATCTTGCTTACAATTAAATCAAAGAGGCACGTGTAGGTCAGACAAATATAACATAACATTTATAATGAAATAACCACAAATGTCTTTTCTGTGCTCATATCATTATCAGTTTTATTCAACCCCCAAGTGACATTCAATCTTAGTACAACATCCTTTTACAGTTATAACAGCTTTTAAACGTGAAGCATAGCTTGACACAAGTGTCTTGCAGCGATCTACGGGTATCTTCGCCCATTCGGCATGGGCAAAAGCCTCCAGTTCAGTCACATTCTTAGGCTTGCGCACTGCAACTGCTTTCTTTAAGTCCCACCAGAGGTTCTCAATCGGATTTAAGTCAGGTGACTGCGATGGCCACTCCAAAATGTTCCAGCCTTTAATCTGCAACCATGCTCTAGTGGACTTGGAGGTATGCTTGGGATCATTGTCCTGTTGAAAGGTCCAACGTCTCCCAAGCCTCAGGTTTGTGACGGACTGCATCACATTGTCATCCAATATCTCCTGGTACTGAAGAGAATTCATGGTACCTTGCACACGCTGAAGCTTCCCTGTACCTGCAGAAGCAAAACAGCCCCAAAGCATGATTGACCCCCCGCCATGCTTCACAGTAGGCAAGGTGTTCTTTTCTTCATAGGCCTTGTTCTTCCTCCTCCAAACATAGCGTTGATCCATGGGCCCAAACAGTTCTAATTTTTTTTCATCGGTCCACAGACCACTATCCCAAAACTTCTGTGGTTTGTCCACATGACTTTTGGCATACTGCAGTCGACTCTTATTCTTTGGAGACAGCAATTGGGTGCGTCTGGGAGTTCTGGCATGGAGACCTTCAGTGTGCGCCGTATTGTCTGAGCTGAAACTTGAAACTTCAAGCTGAAACTTCAGTACCCACATCTGACAAATCTTTTCTCAGTTCCTCAGCAGTCACACGGGGACTTTTCTCCACTCTACGCTTCAGGTAGCGCACAGCAGTCGAAGTCAGCATCTTCTTTCTGCCATGACCAGGTAGCGTTTCAACAGTGCCGTTTGCCTTGAATTTGCGAATGATGCTTTCTATGGTCTCTCTTGGTATGTTTAACATCTTTGCAATCTTCTTATAGCCATTGCCCTTCCTGTGAAGAGGTATGCTTGGGATCATTGTCCTGTTGAAAGGTCCAACGTCTCCCAAGCCTCAGGTTTGTGACGGACTGCATCACATTGTCATCCAATATCTCCTGGTACTGAAGAGAATTCATGGTACCTTGTAGGCTTGTGCACCGATTTTTTTTTCGGTTCGATTTGTTCGGATGTTTAAACTTTTCGATTCGGCTCGTTTTGGACGATTTCTGTTTCGATTCGGTTCGGCTCGACTCGTTTTTCGTGTACATTTTTCGTATTTTCGTGTCACTTTGCTCGTTTTTTATATCGACTTTTCGTGATTTCGGAAATGTTCGTTTTTTCGGAATGTCTGTTCTCCTCGTTTCAAAGCTGTCTAACTATTCGTTTTGATGTAAACTACTATGGTTTACTTTTTTATACTTTATATATTTTTTTATAATAAATTTTTGGTTTGTTTTTCGGATCTGATAATTCATTCTGTCGATACGATAATTCTGGCGATTCTATCGTTATAATTTTTAATTAAATAAAGATCCTTTTTTTCTTATGAATATACATTTCACAACTTTATTTAATCACATTAAAAAATGGTATGAAAGCCAAGGAACAAAAAAAAATGAACAAAACGATTTAAAAAAACGCTAAACTGACCCGAATGGTCTGACTTTAAAAATAAAAACCAGAACAAAAAGGTTTTAAAACGGAAAAATAGTTGATCAAAATGATCAGACACGAAAAAAAATAAAATGATTTAAAACAGACAAAAAAAAAATTAACCCTTTCGCTGCTGAGGCATTTCACGGCTTCCCTTCACGCCTGTGTGCGGCACTGCGGTCTGCTGCTGAGCTAATTTTTAACAGTTTCGCTCCTCTTGTTTAAACGCGTTTTTTTGAAGCCTTATTTTATAATATGACCCAGACATGTTATATATCGTTCTTTCCGGCAGACTCGGCAGATGATTCATAATATATCATTATCATATGTATGCGTCATGTCCTGTCTGTATATTATAACAAAAAATGAAATAAAATTTGAATTTTCAATGTTTGTTTTACAAGGTGTAAAGTATTTTTTTCACATTTTAACATGCGAGTGTTTGCAGTTATATTTTATGAGTTGCGTTTGTTAAAAAAAATTGAAAAGAGGACTTGTTATATTTTTTTGGGTGAAAATTACACTATTTTTAACAAACGCAACCCATACAAAAATCCTTAGTGCAGCATCATTGTTCACATTATAATTGAAATGGGAACAATATTGCTGCATTAACAAAACAAAACAAAAAACCTGTTTAATTTTTTTTATATTTTAATTTTTTATAATTTTTAACATTGTCATGTTTGGTATTGTTGGAAAGGCCATGCTCTGGTCGATCCAAAGATACCAAACATTAACCAACCGATAGCTGCCGCGGATCGGGAGATAGGGGTTCCAATGAACCCCTTATCTCCACCATTGGTCGCAGTTAGGGGTTAACTCCAGAACTGACGTCATTGTGACGAGGTCTTGGGACTGTCGGCAGCTGCCGTTCCCCCACGCTGTTGTCTTCCTGCAAAGACGTGACCATGTTGGCGGGCAGCGTCTTAGTGGACAGCGGTGGGAGAGAGAGAGCTCATAGCTGGGAGGAGGTGTTGCGTGAAGCTGTAAAAAGGGACAAATAAACTAGACCTGAGCCGCACTGAGGATCTTTGGGTTGTGTCGGAGAAGACTTCACGCAGTGCTGCCATCAATAATTTTTGATAAATTCTTGGTTATACAATGAATGTGAATGGACAAAAATCCGTGTTGTTGTGACATCGCCTAAGCTTAACAAAACCAGGCCACGTCGGTAATCAAATCTCAAGGCAGTACAACAAGGTTGTGTTAGTGTGTGACATTTTTTGGCCAGGCAGGAAGTGTAGAATGTGCACAGTCACATTCATGGCCACAAATATGTTGACAAATTTATGACAAAGGGTCCATAGAAATGTCAATAAATTTATGTACATATAATTTTAACAGTGTGAAAACCAAGCAATACATATTAACTTATTAAGTAAGGAAAAGCAACGCACACAAACAGGAAAATATAGAATAGAAAATTTATTTACAACATGGGGAAGGGAAGGGAACATGCCAAGGATGGCAAACTGCCCAACAGGGGCACAAACAACACAAACAAACATAGTGTAGTGGAAATAGACTGGAAGATGGCCGCCATTGTAAGCCAGGCGAACATCTTGTTCAGAATTTTGGTTCACTTGAGATAATAATTAGGCAGTTTTTTTAGCTGAAATTAGAAGCAGGCATACATAGAAACTTAGGAATGTGCTGAGATTGGAAGAAAAACAATCAAGCGCTGAGAAAGGTCTCTGCTGTTTTCGACACAGAGAAAGGATACATCAAGGTCGTTGGGGCCCGCAGAAATACAAAGGAGTATAGAGATCAGACCAGGTGCCTTTTGTAACAAATGAGTGAAGACGCTAGGGAACGGGGCGCAGCCCGGAACAGTGGGAGCAACTAATTATGATTCACTGAAACTAACATGAAGTTTGCCAATTTACAGCCAAATTAATGAAATGTCTTTTGTATTAGCCAAAGGGAGGTACTAACCCACGTGGGGTGGGATAGCGTAACCGGGAGGTGGGCTAATTGAGATGTACCTAATCATGTATTTTGAGGTATAAAATCTCATGTCACTGTGAAAATCGCTGCTCATTCTTTGCGATTGAATCCTGTTTGAGCACCTGTTGTGATATCACAATAAAGTTTGCCTTTCCTGAAGAGACTCGTGTTCAGACAATCCTTGCTCGTGTCCGGTCCGGCCTCGTCTTGAGTGAACCTGCAGATTCCGGTTACATTTCTGGAGGAGGCTGGTCTCACTGCCGCTCCAGGATGTCAGCGGCATTGCTTATATGCTCCCGCAATTCCTGGAGCAGTTCCTGGATGGAATCAATAGTTGTAACAGCAAGGCATAGCTTGCCGATCGCCATCCGGTTAATTTGCCTAATGCTGGATGATGTGTCCGGTCTGGCTTCTCCTTCTATATATCCAATAAATGAAAGAAGGAAAATACAGTAAGTAAAGCAGGTTTCTATTTTTGACTGAAAGTCTTGAAAAAATATAACAGTAGTATATACCAGTGCTGGCGGCCTCCTGAGGCTCTGACTCCTCCTCCGACTCCTCCTCCTCCACCACCACCGTCAGCATCTCTTCCGGTGCTATATCTAAGAAATTAAAGAAATAAAAAATACAGTAAACAACAAAACTGATTTATTTTTGACCAAAAGTCGTTGCAAAATAAAACAGTATATACCAGCGCTGGTGGTCGCCCATGGCTCCTCCTCCTCCTCCACTGGGGCACTGGTGCCCGCCGGGGCATATGCTGCCTTCTTCCTGTCTTCTGCCAAATCCAAAAAATAACACGTAAATAATGAAGACTGGAAAAAATGGTATATCTATACAATATATTGCCGAAAGTATTGCGACACCCCTCCACTACCCCACTACCAGCTTGACCCACCACTACTCCCATCTCATAGGTCTAAAGTCACAAAATATTTATTTATTTCCCCTGCACATACACATATATTACCGTTCAATTATATATTTTTTTCAGAAGTAAACATTACGTTTATTCAATAAAAACTATTATTTGTGTTGTGTGCATACAAAACGCATTGTGCCGAGTGCTTTTAGTTATTTTATAGAAGGCCTCAGCCTCAGTTTCACTTTCAGTTTCTGCGAATAAAACTGGATATAGCAGAAACAACAGAAATCCACCATTTTGTTTTGAAATTTGCATCTAAAGCGTTCAATAATGACACTGCTGCAGCAAACTGAATTGCTGCGCTGCAACAATTCAGCAGCTGCTGAGGATGTATTGAACGCGGCTCTGTTTGGATGCACTTTCAGAAGAACTACATGTCCCATCCTACCACTTAGCAGAGACGCAGAGATTTTTATTGATGCGCAGATGGGAGCCAATATTGAGCAAGCTGCGGGTCATCTCGTATGCATCACTCAATCACAACAACCCCCCCCAGCACACTACAGACTACACACAGTACCAAAAGAAATCCAGCATTGTAACTTCATCTACATACATCAAATGTCACAATTTTCACGAATACGTAAAATCACAAAAAGGAAGAGCTATGGCAAAAATGCATGTATGACGAGTCGTGAAAACGCAAAGCTATACACAATCACATTGCATGAAAAAAGGACTACATAAATCAACGTATTTCTGTGCACATTAGCACATGCAAGCACATTATTATTATTATACAGGATTTATATAGCACCAACAGTTTGCGCAGCGCTTTACAATATGACATGACACTTACGTTTGGCTATGACATGCCGGATGTGCCTCAGCTGCTCCTGCTCGCGCACCTTGAGGTTGGACCAGCGTTTTCGGAGCTGGTCCTTCGTCCGGTCTTTCCCAAATAATTCCGCGATGGTGGTGCGTAGCTTATCTAGGATATGGTCCTTGCGCGCGTTATTCTTTCTGCCGTAAGGGCAGGGGCGGACTGGGCCGGGGGGCAGGAGGACAAGCGTCCCCCGGGCTGCTGCAATGTGCATCCTTGAGCTGTCTGTGTGATTGTTTCTGACTGTAACAGGCAGCACTCGCGCCTCGCAGGCCGCGCAGAAGCATTAGCGCCGGCCCCGTCCCCCATGTGATGCCTCCGCGCAGCCTCATCCATGACACGTGATGGGAGCGTGCCGGCCGGCGGTTGTGGTCGACAGTGACGTCGACGTCGTTGGGGGACTGGGAGCTTCAGCCTGCGGACACCTGCCTGCGTGCTGCGCAGTGGTGGCTCTAACTAGGCCGATAAGGTGACCGCCTAAGGCCTCGTGGCCGCCTAATCGACCGCTCCGGCGGCAGCTGTGGTTTAGTATAGGCCGCAGGACTCGGAGGAGTCACTGCGGCCTATCTAGGCCCAGCCGCCGAAGCATCTAAGATGGTGGCCGACCCCCTCTGATAACATCAGACAGGGCGTGCCGGACGACCCCTCTGACACTGGAGAGGGCGCATCAGCATCTGCGCACGTCCTGGCGGCCGTTCTCATCCGGCCAGGTCTGGCATGCAGCACCATGTGGAGGTGAGCGGCTCTGCCTGTCACACGGGCCCATAGCTGCCCACGGGGGACCCATAGATGTCCTGAGGGGCCCATAGATGCCCAGAGGGGGCCTATATACACTAAAGGAAGGAATGGGATGGGGGGACATAGACGTTCGGGGGGGCTATAGATGCCCAGAAGAGGGCCTGAGGGGCCAGAGACACCCAAGGGGGGTGCAGAGAAGGCCTATAGATGTCCAGGGGGTCCCATAGACAACCTGAGGGGGCCCTAAGACAGCCCATAGACACCCAGGAATAGCCTGGGGGAGACCATAGATTGCCCTGGGGGAGCCCATAGACGCCTGAGGTGGCCCATAGACACCCTGGGGGGACCAGAGATGTCATGGGGGGCCTGTGTTCCCCAGGCCGCCTCGCCGGGCGGGCGCAAACAAGAGGCCTGCAAGGGAAGCCCAGCGACTGAAGGTGCTGCTTGGACCCTTGGGAGGCACCCGCCGAACACCACGTGTCATGGAAGGAGACAGATCTCATGGTCCTGCTGGTGAGTGGCTGTGCTAAAAAATAAAAAATAATAAAGATTTGCCCCCACCCCAAATAAAAATAAATAGATTTGTTCCCCAGAATGAGAAAATAATTTGCCCTGTCCAAAAAAAAAGGAAAATTGTCTCTAGAATGAAAACGGTACCCCACATAAAGATATATATATGTATATGTTCTATAATTATTTTAAAGAGTAATAAACTGTTATTTATTACTTAATTTGCTTCCATTGTTTGTTTTTACTTAAACAAGGGCCCGCGTTGCGGAACTCTGGGCCTCTGGGTGGTACTTGCCACCCTGGCCAAAAGTTGCCAGTCAGCCCCTGCGTAAGGGCCCTTACGGCAGTCATAATCTTTAAGATCAAAGATGCGGACCAGCTCCAGCATCTCGTCAAATGCCATGTTGCTGGCCCGCTTCTTCCTGGGTGTCTCTGGGGTGGAAGCAGATGAGGAGGTGTCCGAATGGGACTCTCTGTCTCTTCCTTCAGCCATGATAAATAATTTCTATATTTTTTGGCAATTGTCAAAACTCTCTACAAAAATGGCTCAATAAAGTTACGACATCCACGCGCATGCATGCGTGACCCGCGGACGAATCAGATCTGACCCGATTCCGAAGGAATTATCGTATCGACAGAATTATCGGATAATTGGAAACAAAAAAAAACAAGTGATACGCATTTACAAATACAAAAAAATTTACAGAATCAGCGATATAACCGATAATAGTTAAATATACGATGTCCAGAATTACCGAAATGGAACCGAAATCACGAATGGAACCGAAATCATGAATAGAGCGAAAATAAATTTCGATTTGACACATTTCAAGTCCATTCGAAAATTCAGAAAATATTTAGTTTCGGCTCGGAAAACTTTTCGGATCTGTCGGTTTTCGGGTCCGATCCGATTCGGAACTTCGGCCGAATCCGAAAACACGAATCGGGAAATTTCGTGAAAATTCCGAAATTCCGAAACCCGAAACGCACATCCTTAGTACCTTGCACACGCTGAAGCTTCCCTGTACCTGCAGAAGCAAAACAGCCCCAAAACATGATTGACCCCCCGCCATGCTTCACAGTAGGCAAGGTGTTCTTTTCTTCATAGGCCTTGTTCTTCCTCCTCCAAACATAGCGTTGATCCATGGGCCCAAACAGTTCTAATTTTGTTTCATTAGTCCACAGAACACTATCCCAAAACTTCTGTGGTTTGTCCACATGACTTTTGGCATACTGCAGTCGACTCTTCTTATTCTTTGGAGACAGCAAGGGGGTGCGCCTGGGAGTTCTGGCATGGAGGCCTTCATTACGCAGTGTGCGCCGTATTGTCTGAGCTGAAACTTCAGTACCCACATCGGACAAATCTTTTCTCAGTTCCTCAGCAGTCACACGGGGACTTTTCTCCACTCTACGCTTCAGGTAGTGCACAGCAGTCGAAGTCAGCATCTTCTTTCTGCCAAGACCAGGTAGCGTTTCAACAGTGCCCTTTGCCTTGAATTTGCGAATGATGCTTCCTATGGTCTCTCTTGGTATGTTTAACTTTTTTGCAATCTTCTTATAGCCATTGCCCTTCCTGTGAAGAGTAATCACCTCTTCTCTTGTCTTCCTGGACCATTCTCTTGACTTCACCATGTTTGTAACCACACCAGTAAATGTCTAGAAGGAGCTGAGTATCACAGTCATTTTAAAGCTGCCTAATTGGTGCTTATTATGCTTTATTGCTGCTCCGTGACATCCACAGGTGTTTTCAATACCTGATTGAAAACACTTGAATGAACCTCTGTTCTTCAGAGTGGTAGTCTTTAAGGGGTTGAATAATTGTGTGAATGAAGAATTCACAAAATAAACATTTACTACTGTATTACAAAACCAATTGATGTCATTTTAGTTGCATATGGTTCTTTAAAAAGTCCTTGTAGGATTTCATTCTAAATACAATTACAAATGTACACTAAATTCCCTAAAACCCTTTACAGCATTGGGGGTTGAATAATTTTGAACACAACTGTATATATATATATATATATATCCAGAGGTAAAGTCCAAGGTCATCATGTGGGAATGCAATTCTGCCACTATTTTTGCAGAGCGAACTGAGTTCCCATTGGTCCCCACACACTAGGAAGTTGTATTCAGGTGTACAATCATATCTTTCCATGTAAGGTCACAATAAATCTAGGATTTATCAAAATATTTTGGTAAAATACACGTATATAAATTACTATATCACATTTGGGTGTGGGTTTGTGTTACATGCAAGTTGATAATTGCTAATTGGGGCACAGAAATCTTGGTGAGTTCCAACACTTTTTTTTTTAGGACTTGTATATAAACTATTAAATAAATATTATGCAGTTTAATACAAGATAAGAAGATGAAGAAAACTCATGGCTTCTAACAGCTCTACATATATGGGCACAAGAAAACAAGACATATTTTGCGTTGATTTAGAAACGCGTAGTGACACACTGACAAAGCGATAAAAGAATTCTCACCGGTGCAAATATACAAAGCCTTCCAGATAATCATTTTCTCATATCTGTCACACAATAACACTTCCGCTCGGCGCTATCTTGTCTGGCCGACTCTTTTTCTATGGGGGAAGGATAAGATTTATTAGTTGTGTTGCCCGAATTTCTTGCACGGATAATATTACAATTTCTTTACACCGAGAGAATATATATCTTGGCACGTGTCATATAAAAGTTATTTCGCTGCTGAAATGATACTACAGACGGTAATTTCATCCTGCGCTTGATAGCATCAATTTGTCAAGGCCTTTTATGGCTGCTTTTCCCCCATGGTTTGAGAACAGATAGAACCAAAAAGGTAAGATTAAAGGAAAGTTTATCTGCTGGTTATTCGAGATAAGACTGGATTTACATGTTTCTGAAACCCCGAGGCACATATCACACAGAGATGGCTTATACTGGTGCTGCAGATGTATTCTGAACTACAGATCCCATAATGCATGTTCAGATATGGCTATTATTATTATTACTCTTTATTTATAAAGCGCCAGCATATTCCGCAGCTAGCGTTGGCACCTCAGATGTTTCAGAACTCCATGTTCTTTATTGCCCAGCCAACTAAGACTGACAAGCAGGGTTATTCAGAGAGAGGTGAAAACCAGGAGTATGACTGCAGAAGTTAAAATTCTAGGTCAAAATAGCCGAACCAGAAAAAATCTCCCATTTATCTCACTTTCCAAATCGACTATTTGGTCTAGATTTTTCATTCTCCTGGCAATTCACCTGGTTTTCACCTCTCTGAATAACCCTGTTAGTCTCATGGTGTTTGTACTTTCAAGACTCCATGGGTGCTGTGCTTAGACGTTACAGTTACAAGTACTTATACAGCGCCAACAGATTCCGTAGCACTTTACAATGGGGGAAGCACAGACAGATGACATAATAAATAATAAAACATAAGGGACAGACGGCCCTGCCCATAGGATAATTGTCCTGCAAATGCAGCACTTTATACAAGTGCTCAGCCAGACATCCCGTGAGCTTACAATGTAAGGGACTGAGGCAAGTGAAACAAAAGGGAATAGGGGGATTGAGGAGATAATTACCAGGGAGAATATAGCAGACACGCATAATGATAGACCAAGAGCTTGGGCATGATGAGGTTAAACCGAGCGAGGATCGAAGCAGCTGAGAAAAGGAGGCTTTATAATTAGAGCCTAACCTGTCAGTAGGGCCACTCTGAACTAGAGATTGATACCCCAAGTGGCCCTGAGCTGTTCAAAGGCCCTGTGGCTACTTAGTGCTTGGGCCTCCTGGAGATGCCAGGCCCTTGTAGCCTCTGATGTATCCCTGGTAGTCCTGTGGGGGAACAATGCGGACTGTATATTTGCTGTGCACAGACTAATGCTTCCTCGTGCTAACTGGCTCACCCTAAGGAGGTGCAGTCTGCATTGCTCTGCCACAGGACCACCTGAGGTTTAACTCTCCTCACTGCAAGAAAGGTAAGCAGCAGAGGGGTATCATGTATATTTTTTAATAATATTTACAATTTTAACAGTAAAATATTTATTTTAATAATATTTCATTTATTTCACTAATATTCCTTCCTTTTTGGGATGGTGGAGGTGGAGGTGACTTAGATCAGTCTTTCTGTTTCTTCCCTCTGTAACCTGATATCAGTAATCTTTCCCCCCACATAGAAACCACTGAAACCTCTAACCCCTACTGTGAACAAGGAAGAAAAGAAGCAGGAAGTTCAGTGTGCAGTATCCTGAAGGCTGCGGAGCAAATAACTCGCTGTAAGAAAAAAATAAGTAAACCGTTTCCATTACTATAAAGATCATTTTACCAGACAGGATTTATTAAAACCTACTTTAAAAACTATTAGAATGATCATTTAAGGTTACCTTTCGTCTGATGAAAAAACAGAGAATACGTGCAAAGATGACCCACTAGACCAGGCATAGTCAAGGGTCCAAAAAGTCCAGTTTCTAAATTTCGCTCCCAGCAAAGGTCCAGACAGTTGTTACATAGTTACATAAGCTGAAAAAAGACATGCGTCCATCGGGTTCAGCCTCTCACACATCACCTAATGCTGTTAATCCAAAAGAAGACAAAAAACCGAGTCTGAAGCGCTCGCCAATATGCAACACCCTGGGAATAAATTCCTTCATGACCCCAGAATGGCAGTTAGATTTCTCCTTGGATCAAGAAGCTTACCCCATAGTGTTGTGATGTGCCCTACTTAAGAATATATATTATATGGCTATGAAAGGAAAAAAAATTAAAAAAAAATCGAGGTGCATTTCCAAAACTATATACAAATGAAGGGAACACAAGGAGAAACATAGTTACGGGAATATGGTGTCACGACTGAGCCCTACCGGGGCTGCTGCAACAACCAGACATAACCAGCCAGTAACATGTATAAAACATAACAAGAAAAAAAGTAGGGATGCACCGATACTGCCGTTTGCACAAATACTTGGTACTCGTGCAAATGGCCTGATACAACCCCCCGATACTGGAAGCCAGCGCTGGGCCGGCTTGCCGGTATCCACGGGGCTGGGGAAGCTGGCCGCGTGCATGAAAAGCATGCGGCCAGCGTTCCCCTCCGGCGGCAGCGATACTCACCCATCTGAAGGTCTGTTCGTGCTCCTGTGATGCATTCACGTGGTCGCCCGGCGCATCTGTGACGCTGCCTCTCGGCTGGAGGCAGCGTCACAGATGCGCCGGGTAGCCACGTGATCGCATCACAGCAGCGCGACCAGACCTTCAGACGGGTGAGTATTGCTGCCACCGGAGGGCAACGCTGGCCGTGTGCTTTTCATGCATGCGGCCAGCTTCCCCAGTGTTCAAGCTGGGGGCATATCCATGAGAGCTGGGGCATATCATGTGAGCTGGGGCATATCCATGAGAGCTGGGGGCATAACCATGAGAGCTGGGGGCATATCCATGTGAGCTGGGGGCATAACCATGAGAGCTGGGGGCATATCCATGTGAGCTGGGGGCATAACCATGAGAGCTGGGGCATATCCATGTGAGCTGGGGGCATATCCATGAGAGCTGGGGCATATCCATGAGAGCTGGGACAATATCCATGTGAGCTGGGGGCAAATCCATGTGAGCTGGGGCATATCCATGAGAGCTGGGGCAATATCCGTGCGAGCTGAGGCATATCCATGCGAGCTGGGGGCATATCCATGAGAGCTGGGGGCATATCCATGTGAGCTGGGGCATATCCATGAGAGCTGGGGCATATCCATGAGAGCTGGGGCAATATCCATGTAAGCTGGGGGCATATCCATGAGCGCATATCCATGAGAGCTGTGGTAATATCCATGTGAGCTGGGGGCATATCCATGAGAGCTGGGGGCATATCCATGAGAGCTGGGGCAATATCCATGAGAGCTGGGGCAATAGCCATGTGAGCTGAGGGCATATCCATGTGAGCTGGGGGCAATCTCTATGAGAGCTGGGGGCATATCCATGTGAGCTGGGGGCAATATCCATGAGAGCTGGGGGCATATCCATGTGAGCTGGGGCATATCCATGAGAGCTGGGGGCAATATCCATGAGTGTCAGGATCGCCACCCTCTGGCCCCTGTCACCCATGCCAACCCTGCATCATGAACAATGCACGTTCCTAAACCTGCATGTTCCCAGCATCCTAGCCCTAGAATCTCACCTGACAACACCTCCCCCTAATTACCCCTGCATATCAGGAAGCTACGCCCTCCAGACTTCACTTCCACATTGAAGTTACTGACTGCGATACCTGTTTATTCAAAGCTCCCTGGAACCGCCTGATCATCTCCTGAACCCTCTCTGCCAAGACCCCAAGGACCTTCTGCTATTTATCTGGACTCTCATTGCTTCACTCACCGGTAACCCTCCCATCCTGCTCCCCCTCTGCCCCCCATCGAAGCCTTGCCGTGTACCGAACCCCTGCTGTACCACCGACTATTCTCTGCCAGCCTTGCCGTGTACCGAACCCCTGCTATACCACCGACTATTCTCTGCCAGCCTTGCCGTGTACCGAACCCCTGCTGTACCACGACTATTCTCTGCCAGCCTTGCCGTGTACCGAACCCCTGCTGTACCACCGACTATTCTCTGCCAGCCTTGCCGTGTACCGAACCCCCTTGCTGAACCCTGACAACTCCATTGCCTGTACCCTGTCTGATTTGATGCCACTGTGTTTACCTGCAATAAACACTCATTGCTATCTGAATTTGCCTTCATCACTGCATCCTGGGCTCACAACCCCAAACTGCTACACCACCCGCAGTCTAAACGTGACAGAATGTGGAAGTCTAAAACCTGTGAGCCCGCGGTGATCCATGCCATGGTGAAGAACTTGAAAGGTGCTTTTCTACAGATCCAGCAGCACCTGGACTCCCTGCTTGATTATGTGCAGCAAAACCCAAGGGGCACCTCAACTAAGGTGCGCGTTCCTGCTACAGCGGGAGCCAGAGGACCACTGACCCCAGAAGAAAAGGCAAGGAGGAGGGCGCTAGACCTCTGCTTCTACTGCGGGGACCCCTTGCATCAGATCTCGGCCTGCCCGCTGCGCCCACCTAAGCCAGGTACAAAATGCTTTCATACCCCTGTTCCTGTAAAGCCTGTTTGTACCGAGCCTGCACCTGTCAAAACCACCAGGCTGGTGGTTAAAACAGTACCCACCAAGCCAAAAATAGCTACACCAGCGACCAAGCCCACAAAGTCTTCGATGGGGAAGCTGGTGCCTGCCCTGCAGAAAAAGACTTCATCACCCATCAAGCAAGCACCCAAAGAAAGACCCCTATCCCAGCCTACTCCCAGAAGAAGCCGGGTAAACAAACCTCCTGCACCTAAGCGTGTCCCTGCTCCCAGGGAGCCTGAGTCAAAGGCCACCAGACTCTCTGCACCTAGAAACCTGGTTACCCAAGAAGCTTCTTCTGAGGAGTCAGACCAGGAAACCCCTATGCAGAGTGCCGAACCGGAGTCTGACCCTGAAATGCCCATGGAGCAGGAATCCATGGACGCTGAGCCAGCCATGCCAATGGAGATCGAGCCTGGCCTACATCTCATGGCTGGTGTTGCCAGAGATCCTGAATCCAGCCCGCTACCTCCATGCTGCCTATATGCCTCACCATGTCCTTCTGATGACTCGGAGTCAGAAGAGGAAGCTGCTGATGCTGGTTTAGACCTACTCAGACAGACTGCACGCCGCACCCAGGGACCCCCAGGTCAGCATAAGGGGTATGTTGGCGTTGCGAGATCTGTTTATTGCCCGGCTGGAATGACTCACCGTACCACTGTACCGTGCTATCACATGGGGACGGACTACAGAACTCCAGCTACCAAAACCATCTCGAGTGCACCTTGCCCAAGATCCGCCTTCATTGGTGCCCTCTTCATGTCACCCACCGTTGTTCGGTTGCCTGCTAAACCAAAACCTCAGGAACTGGAGACTCACCCATACGTCGTTGAATTGGAGGTTGAGCGAAAGCCCGAGGTCGCTGCCCTGCAACGTGCAGGATCTCAGGATGTCGCTGCCCTGCAACGTGCAGGATCCCAGGATGTTGCTGCCCTGCAACGTGCAGGATCCCAGGATGTTGCTGCCCTGCAACGTGCAGGATCCCAGGATGTCGCTGCCCTGCAACGTGCAGGATCTCAGGATATCGCTGCCCTGCAACCCGCAGGGGTCCAAGAGCCGTGCTGTACCGAGGTCCAGGTCCAAGAGCCGTGCTGTACCGAGGTCCAAGAGCCGTGCTGTACCGAGGTCCAAGAGCCGTGCTGTACCGAGGTCCAAGAGCCGTGCTGTACCGAGGTCGAGGTCCAAGAGCCGTGCTGTACCGAGGTCGAGGTCCAAGAGCCGTGCTGTACCGAGGTCGAGGTCCAAGAGCCGTGCTGTACCGAGGTCGAGGTCCAAGAGCCGTGCTGTACCGAGGTCCAGTTCCAAGAGCCGTGCTGTACCGAGGTCCAGGTCCAAGAGCCGTGCTGTACCGAGGTCCAGGTCCAAGAGCCGTGCTGTACCGAGGTCCAGGTCCAAGAGCCGTGCTGTACCGAGGTCCAGGTCCAAGAGCCGTGCTGTACCGAGGTCCAGGTCCAAGAGCCGTGCTGTACCGAGGTCCAGGTCCAAGAGCCGTGCTGTACCGAGGTCCAAGCCCAGACTGCTGCCACCAAAACAGCATTTGTGGACACTGATACCGCTGCAGCTACCCTGCCAATTCCTGGTAAGGCCAGTCCATCTAGTACAGTCCTGGTACTTGTCTCTACCATGGCAGCCCAGGTGAATACCCTTACCCAAACCATACAGGACATTCAGCTGAACCACAAGTTCCTGCAGTCTCAGGTACAGGTTGCATTGGCCCGTGGACATTTTCCTACTCCCGATCTGGTTGCCACCAGCAACCCCATACATCTGAACGAACCCGCAGAGTCTTCCGAGTTGTCGCCGCCACGGGGCCGTCAACGTCGCCGTAAGGCCAAGGTCGCCGCTGCAGAGCCGTGCAGTGCCATGGAGGTCGCCGCCGCAGAGCCGTGCAGTGCCAAGGAGGTCGCCAAGGTTGCTGCTCCTCCGGTATTCTTCAAGGGCGCTGCCCCACCGGTTGCCGAGGGCGCTGCCCCACCGCACCTCGTCAAGGGCGCTGCCCCTCCGTGCCACGCCAAGGGCGCTGCCCCACTGTACCCAGCTGTTACCGTGGAGACCCCCATCTCCACTACCCATTGTTGCCAGTTTCCCGCTCTAGCCGTGCCAAGGAGGGTTTGGGGGTTTTCCAAGGTTGACTCTCCCATCCCTCACAGCCGCAAGTTTGGACTTTATTCTGGTCAACCAAGCCAAGATACTGCACATCTTGGCACCACTGACGCTACCCCGGACAGCGCCATCCGTATGGATCCCTACACGGTGCAGGGGTTCATGATGGACTCTTCTACTGCCCGTTGGTTGACTTTTGGCCGCCCGGAGGTCGACTCTTAGGGTGGGAGTAGTGTCAGGATCGCCACCCTCTGGCCCCTGTCACCCACGCCAACCCTGCATCATGAACAATGCACGTTCCTAAACCTGCATGTTCCCAGCATCCTAGCCCTAGAATCTCACCTGACAACACCTCCCCCTAATTACCCTGCATATCAGGAAGCTACGCCCTCCAGACTTCACTTCCACATTGAAGTTACTGACTGCGATACCTGTTTATTCAAAGCTCCCTGGAACCGCCTGATCATCTCCTGAACCCTCTCTGCCAAGACCCCAAGGACCTTCTGCTATTTATCTGGACTCTCATTGCTTCACTCACCGGTAACCCTCCCATCCTGCTCCCCCTCTGCCCCCCATCGAAGCCTTGCCGTGTACCGAACCCCTGCTGTACCACCGACTATTCTCTGCCAGCCTTGCCGTGTACCGAACCCCCTTGCTGAACCCTGACAACTCCATTGCCTGTACCCTGTCTGATTTGATGCCACTGTGTTTACCTGCAATAAACACTCATTGCTATCTGAATTTGCCTTCATCACTGCATCCTGGGCTCACAACCCCAAACTGCTACACCACCCGCAGTCTAAACGTGACAATGAGAGCTGGGGGCAAACTATATATCCATGTGAGCTGGGGGCAAACTATATATCCATGTGAGCTGGGGGCAAGCTATATATCCATGTGAGCTGGGGGCAAGCTATATATCCATGTGAGCTGGGGGCAAGCTACATGTGAGGTGGGGGCATTCTGTATATATATATATCTCGGGTGGGATATATACATGTGAGCTGGGGGCATTTTATATGGTCTGTTCTTATTGAAAAGTGTCACATGACATAAAATAAAAGTATCAGTACTCGGTATCGGTGAGTACTTGAAAAAAGTATCGGTACTCGTACTCAGTCTTAAAAAAGTGGTATCGGTGCATCCCTAAAAAAAAGGTGTCATCTGCGCTTATCCCTATAACACCATGGGAAAAAAAACACAATTAGAGGTTTTTGTTTACTTGAATGGCCATTGAAGTTTTAAGCCCATCTGCCACGCCAAGGCACCTCTTGTAAGGCGAGTCCTATCTAATGAAGCCAAAAGCTGCTCACTGAGCAACCCCATACATTCATGCTATATCTCAGTCATGAGACTAACTGGCGGGTTTTGTTTTAAATCCACGCCCAGAACAATTCCACTTTGGGTCAGCGAATTGAACTCGCCAAAGTGCGGCGAATCAGAGCGCACCGAAATGTCAGTGACATTTCGGTGCTATCTGAATAACTCTGTGATAAACAGAGTTACTGTTTTTGTTTACTGTCAAGTAGTGTTTCAGCAACAGGATCCATGTATTCCATCACAACCGCTCTATCGGTTACAGGCTTCCGATGCTGAACCAAAATCCATGCGGTCTTTAATGACCACTAGTTAGCATGTTGTTGGGCCTTCAAGGAATGGAAGAGGACTCTGGTGGACAGTTCGTATTGGACTCAACTTTCTTCTTTGTGCTCTCGCCATCAACGTTTGAGGATATCGGTTTGTGTCTGGGTTTGTAATGCGCTTTACATTGATACTTTATATGCGAGGCAGACTTTTTTGGTACTTAATACGGTTAAAATGAAAGCTCATTTGTCTGTCCACTTGTCCTTTATTATGGTTGAAATGAAAGCTGTCCACTCCTCATTGAAGGTTCAATATACTCTGTCCACTTTCCTGACCTTGGAACACACCATGTGGCCTCCACTTTTTCTACGGAAATGGAGTTTCCTATGAAATCACAGCTTCTTGCTCTTGGGATCTTCCAACGCATTGATATAGATCTTGTAGGATGCTGCTACACGACGAAGTACCCGGCCGCTGTATTTCATTTTTTTCCCCAGATCATCAAAGAGCGTTAGCTCACAAGAACAGGAGATTGCAGCACCATATTGGAAACAGATAAGTGAACACAAAGTGTCTTTTTAGCAAAGGGAAAAATTGTTAAATATAACATAACCTCTACCTATTAATACCATATACAAAAATCGATCTATATAAAGAATTTAAACCGGGTGATTGGACATCCCAATTAGTGACTAACTGCTTTGTGTGTAGGGAAAAAAGGCTTTTTTATAATTGCGTTAAATACTATTAATTATGTGCAATGACTTGTGGTCAGGGTGAATCAAATCGTTCCTTCATATCTCAGCCAAGGTCCGCTAATTAGTGACCTTTGCACTAGACGATCAACAAGAATATCCATATGGAAATCTTGCCCTGATGTTAGAGGAGGTGCTGGAGAAATGTAGCTAATCAGTTGATGATTGAATGGTACCGTGGGATTTGTTGAGTGTGAATTTAGTTGCACTTTTTATCTGTCTCAATTTCATTATAAATGTTTAACCCCTTACGGGCCAAGGGTCTTTAAAGTCAATGCATTTATGACAGAACAGTTACGTCATTGGTCCCCTTTCACTGCTGAGGACGTGTGGGGAACGTCCTCATTGACTCCTAAGGAAAGATAGGGGTGGAGATAAGGGTTCCTTTGAACCCAGATATCTCCCGACTGTTTTCAGCTAGGAGGGTCATATTTGGTATCATTAGAAAGGCCAGAGCATGGCCTTTCCAATCATACCAAACATGACCATGTTTAAAGTAAAGAAACTAAATAATAACAATAATAATACAGAAAAGAAAAATGTGTTTTTTTTAAGACGTGAAATGGCTCAACAGTGAAGGGGTTAAGGGGTTAACTGTATGATGTTTCTCAGAATATACCTCTTCAGCTTTTGCTCTTACCACTTTCTCTGATGAACCATAATAATATCCTTTCTTGCTTATAACATGTATAGCACTTTAATGAACCGTAAAAATATCCTTTCGTGCTTATAACATGTATAGCACTCTGATGAACCGTATAAATATCCTTTCGTGCTTATAACATGTATAGCACTCTAATGAACCGTAAAATTATCCTTTTGTGGTTATAACATGGATAGTGAACACTTACCTTAAATGGGGGAAGTCAGATTAATTCATTGCCTTATTCGGAGTCAGACACGCTTGACAATTGCAGAGGTGAAAATCCATTGTGTGTTTTTTCCCCAACACCACCGCAGTTACAAGTCGGCCACTGTGATATCACAGGATCACAAAGTAATCCTTCAGAATCTCAGTGGGCCAACAGAAAGACAACAGATAAATATTTGTTCTCTGTATCCATGAAAGTACGGCCCAAGGGATTGGTGGATTGCACACTCCTCATCCCTGTGGGAGACAAAACATAAAGCATATCACCCAGGTTTTTCAGATTCAGTGGGACTGTCCTAATGTTGATCTCCTGTCCTGCCATTCTGGGTTGATCCAGAGGACATCAGAGAAAACCCTCAATAAATTAATTTAATTTGCATGCATAGGTGTCTCTAGGGGGGGCATGGGGGCAATTTCCCCCCTAGTTTTTACCTTGCCCCCCCACCATAATTCAGCATCCAGCTTCCCCCCCCCCATCTTCGGACCGATGTTTCTCCAGCCTCATGTGGTCGCTCATGTGATCGCAGGTGTCAATGGAAAGGCCAGACTCTGCTCTTTCCAATGATATCCAACATGTTCAGTGTAAAGCCAAAATAATAAATAATAAAATAAAAACATAAGTTTTCTTCACAGGGTGGAAATTGCTCAGCAGTGACAGGGTTAATGGTCAGACTATATATTACATTGTGTATTACTTTCGTTTTTGCCTTGGTTTAGTTGTATATTAAGGGTTAATGGGCAGGCTTCATTCCTTGCAGTATATATTAAATTTTTTTAATTTATTAATGGCATTTTAGGAGTTAATGGGTAGGCTACATGTCTCTGCATGTATACATTTCCTGTTTTCATTTGATTACTGGCATTTTAGGGGTTAATGGGTAGGCTACATGCCCCACAGTCTATTCATATAATTGTTTCTCTTGAGTAATGGCATTTTAGGGGTTAATGGGCAGGCTGCATGCCTCGCAGTATATATATTTTACGTTTTCTCTTGATAACTGGCATTTTAGGAGCTAATGGGTAGACTACATGCCCCACAGTCTATTCATGTAATGTTTTCTCTTGATTAATGGCATTTTAGGGGTTATTGGGTAGGCTACATGCCACACTGTTTATTATTTTTATTTTATTTCCCAGCTTCAATGGAGTTTTAGGGGTTATTAAGGAAGTTGGACTCTGAAGGGTCTATTCATCTTTAGATCCTTGTGAAAGAGACAGGGGGGATAGTGCGCTTACAAGTAGGGGAGGAGATCTATAAAGATCGCTATAGAAGCCTGATGGAGATATCTTCCCCATATGGCATATGCCATATGGTTTAGCGGTTAACCTATCTGGTATTCCGTGATCACTTTACCAACGTATACACCTCTCTCTCCATTCCTCCCTGTGTTTATTTCCCTTGAGAACGTGAAGACGCGCTGCCTGTTTGTATGGTCCTTTGCTTTTTGTCACAATTCAGGGAATCAATTTCACCGAAAATATGGTGAATTCCCTATTTAGTGAATGGTCACCGTAATTTGCGAAAATTGGAGTCGCTGAAGCAGTTATCGGACGTCGGCAAAAATCACTGAATTGCGGAAAATAATATATTGAATTTCTGTACCAGGTTAGTAAAACAAAAAGGTGTCATTGCATCACATTACTCTCGGATTATGGAATCTTACTTATATATACTTAGTTTTTTTCAGTGGTATGATTTAATGCGAAAATTATTAGTCCCCCCGTTTTGACTGGAATCTTATATGCGCCCCCTATATATTGTTCCTAGAGTCGCCACTGTCTGCATGCGTGGAGTGTTCAAGGAGTGCACTAAACTCGTGAACCGTGAATGGACACAGCAAGCAGAGCTACACATGATAATAACAGGGGACGATAACTGGGATTCACACCGTATACTCCTCCCTCCACCAATCGAAACAGGAAGCATGCAGCAAAAAGAGCTCTATTATTCCTTTTACGTACTTATTTATTTTTTAAAAAAGTTTTTTTTACTTTTCCGTAATTTACTGAATCTTTGTAACAATACCATATTAAGCCCATATAATTGGATATACACGCATGACATGTCAATTGCTCAAAAAAAGAATAATCACAGTTAATTTACATGTTTTGAATGTGGAACCAAATAAGAAACACCCAAAAAGTGTAGGTGGAGGCCTAAAAGGTGGACAAACAGGACTGTTTATTCCAGGCAGTACACAATCGCTACATAAAGTGTGCATCTAGTAATTAAAGTATTGCTCTCAGTGCATCTCCAGACTTGTCTATTACAAAAGAGCATGAAATTTGAACTTGAGTGGCTAAATTACGTTTGTGTTTAGCTTTACAAGAGGGATTAAAAGAAAAAAAAAAACTTTCCAGCCAGAAAAAAACACAAAAAAGGGTTATAAGGTTTACTTATTACTCCATGCTCACCCCCTTTTTATTTTTTTCTCACTGTACATTAAGCCCCAGCCCCCACACTTCGGATTCAGAGAGGGGGCGCTTGGAGTATGAGCCCCCCCAGCTGAAATCCCTTTGTAGGAGATACAGGGGTATTTGGACCTTTGGATCATACCTACATTTTACACAGGTGCCATTGGAAAGGTCAAGATCAAGTCTTTCCAATGATACTAAACATGAGTATAGTTATTTCTTTATGTCTACATTGAACAAAGTATATGAGAAATATTTTTTGCTTTATTTAAATTTTGGTTATAATTGCATATTTCCTTAGAAGTATACTGTAACAGGTTCTCCTTTTCTGACTTTTTTTTAAGACAAAGTACCCTTAGAATATTTAATCCCAAAGGTTTGGATGATAAAGTGTGGGGAAATAAAGATACATGGTTTAAAAGATTGTAATCTGAATCAAAATGTATCTGTTGACATTTTGTGATATTTCATTCTGATGTGACATGACATATACCCATAGTAATGATATAAAATGAATCTGCTGATGTCCACTTAAAAGATGATACATAATTTGTCTGGGTTCTACTATAAAACATGATGGGCTATATTCTAATTCTATTATTTTCTCTAATATGGAGACGGTAAGCAGGATAATGTGCGCCTGCAGATTTCCCCTTACCGTCTCCATGTTAATGTTGTATTTGGCGCAACGTGCTATCTCAGTACCTCAACCTAGAAAGCAGGGCTCCCTCCCTGATACCCGCAGTAGAGCTCTATTACATTCTTTGCGCAAAAACGCTCGCGCATCGCGTCAATTTGTGCACGACGCGTTAAACGTTAACGCGCGTAAATTAACGGTGGTATTACAATCCGAGCGCATTTATTCATCCGTCAAAAAATAACGCGTGTAAGAAAGACGCGCAAAAATGCGCGCGCATTAAAGTTGCGCACAGAAATCGGTGGGCGGACTGTTTTTTCACGCGATTCAGCCAATCAGAATTAAGAACCATAATTGTATCCCGTTCAGTTTTTGCGCCCTGTCAAAATCAATCTGAGTATATATGCTGCAGCAATAATAAAAACACGCACAACCTCTCAATTTTATTGTTTGGGTATGTGTAGAATGTGTAACTATACGTTGCTGTATTTTGTTTTTGGGCTGGTGTATTTGGTTTCGGCCAGGACGTTCAGATTTGCTTTTACCACCAGCTTTTCAAAGACGTTAAAATTATGCGCGCAAACGTTGTGCGTTAAATTTTGCGCATAGATTGTAATACCATCTGTATACCAGCGCACAAACGCATTTGCGCTCACAATGTTAAGTATAGGACGCGCAAACTACAGTACGCTCACAAAGGGTTCGCGCAGGTCCACCCGCGTTAGACGTCAACGCGCATTTTTTGCACGGATGTTGTAATACGCCCCTCGCGTTAATACGTTTTTGCGCACGCATTAAGATTTGCGTTGGGAATGTAATAGAGCCCGTAGAGTTTCCGCGCCACCACGAGTATCAGCTCCTGGAGTCCATAGGACTCCATGGAGGCTTGCACTTCCGGGCAACGAGCTCTGCGAAATAGATGTTAGTCAATACAATTAATATTGTCACAACACGACGACCGGTTTCCTTTCGTGTAAATGTATCACAGCTGATGTAATATCCATTGGGCCATGTTACATTAATGCTACTAAAACGGGGTTCTAACAGGGAAAACCTGGCCTGCAGGTTTCCCGTACCATCCCCGTTTTAGCAACATATTACGGGGCAGGTGCTAATTCAGCAGGCTGCCCTGTAACGCAGCATAACCCTCCAAGGAAGCTCTGCCGTGAGGATCATCTCCTGGAGTCCATAGGACTCCATGGAGGGCTGTGCTCTCGCGAGATCATGCAGGACCAAGGAGTAATTTGCAGAGGGGGATTGGAGACTATGGGCTCTAGTAAATTCTTCTTGCAAAAGCGCCTGCGCAGCGCTATTTTTTTTGCACGCAGCATTAAACATTAACGCGTGGAAATTAACGCTGGTATTACAATCCGAGTGCATTTTTTCATCCGTCAAAAAATAACAGGCGTAAAAAATACACGCAAAAACGCGCGCGCATTAACGCTGCGCGCAGAAATCGGTGGGCCGACTGTTTTTGTCACGCGATTCAGCCAATCAGAATTAAGAACCACAACTGTCTCCCGTTACGTTTTTGCACCTGTCAAAATCAATCTGAGTATATATGCTGCAGCAATAATAAAAACACGCACAACCTCTCAATTTTATTGTTTGGGTATGTGTAGAATGTGTAACTATACTGTGCTGTATTTTTTTTTTTTTTTTGGGCTGGTGTATTTGGTTTCGGCCAGAACGTTCAGATTTGCCGTTAACACCAGCTTTTAAGACGTTAAAATTATGCGTAAACATTGCCGTTAAAATTTGCGCATAGATTGTAATACCATCCGTGTACCAGCGCACAAACGCATTTGCGCTCACAATGTTAAGTATAGGACGCGCAATGTACATAATGCTCGCAAAGAGTTCGCGCAGGTTCACCAGCGGTAGACGTTAACGCGCATTTTTTGCGCGGACATTGTAATACGACGTTCTGCGCAAAGGGTTTTTCCCCTCGTGTTAATGCGTTTTTGCGCACGCGTTAACGTTTGCGCGAAGAAGTTAATAGAGTCCTATTTGTCCCCAAGTCTCACTTTGCTCCCGTTGGCCAGACATGGTGGATCGGGCCACCGTTCTTGCTGCGGGATGAGAGGTGAGTATCTGATTCTTGGCGGGAGGTCTCAGCTGATGCGATCTGATTCTGCAGAAGTGGTATCAGTTTGCACCAGCTTCTAACTGTGGTTACCTTTTTCGTTACCACGTCAGTGCAGTAATTAGCGTTAGGACTTTGCACTCCCCATGTTAAGTATAGGGAGCGCAAAGTACAGTACGCTCGTGCAAGCTAGTGCAATCACCGATGCGCTAATGGATTTTTTTTAACCCATTGGTGTTAGGGATGTAATATGGGGGGCATGCGTTACAGTCACTTAACTCTTGCATACCTGAACGCTAACGGTAGCATTAAGATCGTAATAGGGCCCATAATGTTTAACATGGATGACCTCCAGTGATCTAAAATACCAACTTCTTTATGTTATGGCTATGTCGGCTCCATATGATGATGATTAATGATAGAGAGAATTTCATAACCAGAGTTATGCAATACTATATCCCCTTTGAGCCCGGCAGTTTAGCTGCAGATGAAATATCTATCAGATATTTGCATTTCCATAAATTCCCCAACAACCCTCACAAAGGATCCAATGCAAGAGTCTTAGGGATTTATGCACACGTTAATTAACATCATCATTTATTATTTATTGATGCGATAATGCCAGATATCCCTGTGTATTACATTGTGGAAGGCAAAACGTCTTGGTTTACATACTGCAAAGAAACTCGTAGAGGTTAGTGAAGAAGCACAGTATGAAGAGGATACAATAGTGTATAAGTTGTATAAGAGGAAGGAAACACATTGGAGCATCTTAACAGTGGGATTCACGATCAACTTTCCCGCTGTGACAACTCCCAATACTAATGCCCAGCAAACATAGATGTCTCTAGGGGGGGCAGGTGGGGAAATTGGACCCCCTAGGTTTTACCTTGCCCCCCATGTGCCCCCACCAGAATTCAGCATCCAGCTTTGCCCCATCTTCAGACCAATGTTTCTCCGGCCTCATGTGGTCGTTTGAGGTGTCATTGGAAAGAGCAGAGTCTGGCTTTAACAATGATATCCAACATGACCATATTCAGTTTAAAGCCAAAATAATAAATAATAGAATAAAAACGTAACAATTTTTTTTCACAGGGTGGAAATGGCTCAGCAGTGACAGGGTTAATGGTCAGACTATATATTACCTTGTGTATTACTTTCATTTTTGCCTTGGTTTAGTTGTATATTAAGGGTTAATGGGCAGGCTTCATTCCTCGCAGTATATATTTTATTTTTTCATTTATTAAATGGCATTTTATGGGTTAATGGGTAGGCTACATGCCCCACAGTCTCTTGATTAATGGCATTTTAGGGGTTAATGGGTAGGCTACATGCCACACTGTTTATTATTTTTATTTTATTTCCCTGCTTCAATGGAGTTTTAGGGGTTATTAGGAAGTTGGACTCTGAAGGGTCTATTCATCTTTAGATGCAACAAGGAACAAACATGTTTACATTTCTATACAGTGTATTGAATAACTAAGCAATAACACAGTGTTGAACAGTAAGATGGGTCATATCACCTAAGTGGTTTTTTTCAGTTAGCATTGGAATTAAGAAAACACAGTTGAAAAGCAAGCAGATAAATGGGTTTATGTTGCACAATATACATGTTAAGCTTGGAAAAGTCTTGTGAGAAGCCAAAACATTTTTTCTTAATGTACCTCCAATAAACCTGTCCTAGGAAAAAAAGCTGGAGTACCTGTTCCTTTCTTTCTTTGTACACTTGCACACTACTGGCACATCCGCCACTTCCACATCTCATCCGTAGACTGCATCAGTCTCCAATTGTACCGTCTGTTTCTGCGCAATGGTCATCGATATACCCATCAATTCTGCATTCCTGCATCTTTGGAGCACATACACCTTTCATGCATCCTTAGTGACATATAAAATTCAATCCAGGGAAAAACAATAAAGAACAATCTTTACTTAAGCATAAATTCACATTGCGACTTACCCAGCTAAATGAAATATTAAAAAAAACACATCTGAACACCTTTGGATTGTGGTTTTATGCCAACATTTTGAGTTCACCGAACCACACAGATTACTCACAACAACCCCAAAGCAGTATCAGAGATTACATTTTGTGTCAAGGTGCTGTTTTATTTTTTTCTTAAAATTACTTTGGCATTAACAAATAAAACCACAGCATAAATATTCACATGTACAGTTATAAAAAGAAAATGCCCAGATTTTCGGTGCTTTAGTTTGACAGGTTTAAACAGGCGAATCCCATAGATTTCAATGTAAAAAAAAAATATGTTTTTATTTTTTTTAATTCTTTTCATTTGCAGCAAAAGGTATTTTTATTTATTTATTAGAAGTTTTTTAGGCATTTTTCTGTATTTTTTGTCCCCCCCCCACTTTTTTAAAAGGCGTTTTCTTTTTATTCTGTAACAGACCGTTTTATTTTTTTATAGGACCTTTATTATTTCTATGAATTTTTTTTTTGTTTTAAACGCCTTTTTTAAAATTGCTGTTTTTTTTTCTTTACTCTCAGTTCAGCGCCTGCTCGCCTTTTTTCGTTGGCATTTGGCAACTGATCGTCGATGTTCAGCTATCAGTCTAGCGGTTAGCGGCTGTACTCAGCAGTTTGTTAGGTGGTGTTTGGCGGGTCGTCGGCTGCATTCAGTGGGTTTGTTCAGCGGTTGGGGGCTGCGGTCAGCGGGTTGATCGGCGGTGTTCGGCAGAGCTCTTCAGCGCACTTCAGGGACCCTGTGGTGAAAGCTGAATTCACTGCAGGTCAGCAAATTGAACTCCCCGAAGTGCGCCGAATGAGAGCACCGAAATGTCGGTAAAATATGGGTGCTTTCTGTATAACGCCTTAGGAGAACAATAGAACAGGAATATTTCCGCACGGTATCGCTCTATGTAGCTTCTCCAATGCATTTCAATGGAGCTGTTCATATCTCACAGCTCAATGTCCCTATAGCTCATCGCTGTAGCTTGTCGCTGGTACATGACCCTTTTTTCACGATTTGCGATTTACCTTAGTGGTGTTGCGCAATATTGCGCATAACGGCGATATTGCGTGATATTGTTGCGCAATATTGCTCAATGTCGCATATATGAAAATAGCGTGGAAAGACGCACGATTTTCATGTCAGTGTGAATGGGCCCATAAAGCCGAGATCTTACACGCTGGTCTCACAGATGTTTCTGAACCGCAGCTCTCATGATGCTCGAACCATCGATTGCATTCAAAGAATTCTGGGAATTGTAGGTCATTAACATCTGGGGGGCAGAGTTTGATTAGTCTAGAGTCAGACGAGCGCATTCTGTGCGTCCATGCACAAGGGACGTACTTTCTGACTGACGACAAGGTAGTGGCCATACAGTCCGTTTTTGTGACTGACATTTTTTTGACTGATGTAGGAGGGAAAATAAATTAATATGAAAAACATTTTGTTCGTCAAAATGCCGGACGTCAAAAATGCAGTCCGTCTGAATTCGTTCCATCACTCACACACAAAGCTATGCGGACGTTGCGGACGCAGCGCACTATGTGCGTCCGTTCTAGCGGATTTACGTTCTTGCCTAACTTGCATCCTTTTGCCGCGTCCGTTGTGCGTCCGTGTGGCACTCTGTGTATTAAATCGGTATTAAACTCATTGCACCCCAAAAGAGTACTGTAAATAGGACTAAGTAGAAAGCATTTTGTTTTGTTATTATTGAAATTTACCAGAACATAGTTCTGTTGCTGCTGTTCTGACCTCCTACCAGCGGGTGTCACTGCTGTGTCCTCAGCCACAGAAACTGTACTTAATACCATGTGGTTGTCTCAGTGATTCAGTAATCCTGAAGTTACCACTGGATGCAGTTAAAAGAGAGTGTGCACAGTGCATCCAGAGTAAAAACAGAATCTTTTATCTGTTTCAGGTAGGCAGAAAAGTATCTAAATTCTAACAGTTAATGAGAAAGGTTATTAGAGATTTTATGTAAATAGGAGTTTGGTCAGACAGACCCCTGCAGACTGATTGCTGTGACAGGCCTGGTGTAATATGCATTGTAAACTGCAGTAGCTGTATTAATGTCTGTATAGTTGTTCTCTCCTTTAACATGGAGAATGTCATTTAACAGAATGAAGGAAGCATCAGTGTTTTATGCTGTTAAATCGGTCTGGTTACACAGGTTGCTAAATGGATTCACTGCAGCCACGTGTTGTGATCAACATGGCTGAATTAGGAAAGCATGCTAGTATAGTAACAGAAGCCTTATGTACGAGGAACTCCAGTTCCCAGAATCAGTTTAAAGTAGGTTTTATTTCTGAGAAAATGTGCAGAATGTTATTACTTGTGTATGATATTTGTTCTGTGCAATCTCCAACAGAGATTGAAAGTGAAACCAGATTATATTTTGTTGCTAGGTAGATTTGTGGAATTCTAGATATGTTTGTACCAATTGTTATTTAAAATAGATTAGGATTTTATGTTATATAGATTCAGTAATCCTGAAATTACCACTGGATGCAGTTAAGAGAGAGTGTGCACAGTGCATCCAGAGTAAAAACAGAATCTTTTATCTGTTTCAGGTGAACTCATAAAATAAATGTGTTGTACCAGAACAAGCTCCGTCTCTTATTCTAAAGAGTGCAACATCCGCACTTCTGTGCGGACGTACTTCGTGTTTGGTCTCTATTGATCATAATTGTATACTACCACGGACAGGGCTAGTGCTAGACTATTTTATTTATTTATTTATTTATTTATTTAGGATTTTACCAGGAAGGATACATTGAGATTTCTCTCGTTTTCAAGTATGTCCTGGGTTCAAGAACATTGAAGTGTTACAGTTACAGAAATACAAAGTAATACAATGCAAGATATTAAAAAAAAACACACAATTATACGGATTAACAGAAACTAAATATGTAGGAAATAGTCATTATGTTACATGTTTACAGGTGCATTCTGTATTGAGGTATGTTAGTAAGGAGCTCGAGTGACTTAAGACTGGGGGAAGATTTGATGGTGTCTGGGAGGTTATTCCATAATTGTGGTGCTCTGTAGGAAAATGAGGACCGAGCCACTGTTTTTTTGTATTGTGGCATTGCAAGTAAGGTGCTGGTCCTGGATCAGAGGTTATAGGATGAGGGAGCTCCTGGGGGAAGCAGTCTATTCAGATAGGGTGGCAGCTTCCCAGAAAAGCTCTTAAACACCAGGCTGGAAAGGTGAAGGGTGGGTTTAGACTCCAGCGATGGCCAGTTCTGCTCTTAACATGTCACAATGGTGGGTCATGTAGTTACATTGTAGCACAAAGCGGCAGAATGAGTTATACAATGTAGTAAGTTTCTGGAGGTGTGTTTGCGGGGCGGCTGCATACACTACATCTCCGTATTCAATAGCCGGCATAAGCATTTGTTGTACAATCTGCTTTCTTACCGTGGGGCTCAGGCAGGATTTGTTTCTGTACAGGGCACCTAGTTTTGGGTAAAGTTTAGATGACAGTATTTTGATGTGGGGGGCCAAAGGATAGATTAGGGTCCAACCACATACCTAGATATTTGAGAGAAGTGACTGTGGTCAGCATGCCATTTGATTTTGTCCCAACACATAAGTGTGGATTTTGCAATTTGTGTAGTTTAGGTTTTGTTCCAAAGAGCATCGTTACAGTTTTGTCATTATTTAAAAAAAGTTTGTTGTGTTTGATCCACTTTTCTACCTCTGAATTGTTCTTGCAGCACGGCCTCCAGCTGCGGGAGATTTGGTTTGCTGGTATAGATTACGGTGTCGTCTGCATACATATGTACAGTTGAGGCTTTGCAGATGTTGGGCAGATCATTTATGAATATTGTGAATAGCAGGGGGCCAAGTATTGAGCCTTGGGGTACTCCGCAAGTGACAGGGAGGGGGAGGGAGGAGCTGCCAGAAATGGACACATATTGCGCCCTAGACAAGACCAGCTACTTGCTCCCCATTTGAAAAAAAATTTGAACACACACTGTGCGCGGCGGGGGCACATACTGTGCATGGGGCCGCACACGGTCATTCGGTGCCCATCTTACCCCTCCGCTGGTCGGGTTTGGGATCGGTCTGTGCGTCTTTCTTTCCTCTGCCTCTTTCTTTCTTTCCTCTGCCCTCTGTGGCTCTTTCTTTCGTCCTTTCTTTCATCTGCCTCTTTTTTTTCTTTCTTCTGTGCCTTTTTTCTTTCTTCTGCGCCTCTTTTTTTCTTTCTTTCATTCTCTCTTTCTTTCATGCCTTTTCTTTCTTTCTTCTGTGCCTTTCTTCTGCCTTTTTTTTCTTTCATCTGCCTCTGGTGGGACCTGCACGTCATCTGCGCACCGTCTGCGTCGCTTGCGGGGGTCCGCGAGCTGACAATATCGGCTTTGTGAGCCACCACTGCCGGCTACACGAGCCGCTCAGTGAGAAATGGGTACAATAATGGAACACGGGTTGGGGCCTGCTGCGCCCCTAGGTGGCAGTGCGCCCTAGGTGGTTGCCTAGCTTGCCTAGTGGGAGCACCGGCCCTGACCACGGACATTAAAATGTGCGGCAACACGGATGTGATCACTGCGCTCGTCTGACCCGTGCCTTAAGGTGATAGATGAGCTGGAAAAAAATAACCTTTTTTTTTCCCCCTCCCATATATTGGCTATTTGATCTTAAGCTGAACAAATTCATATTTTCAGTTCACCGCACCGATTACTCACAACCCCAAACCAGCACCAGAGATTACATTTTGTGTCAAGCTGCTATTTTATATTTTTCTTCAAATTTCTTTAATTAATAAGTAAATCAACAGATTAAATAATCACATGCATATAGTTAAAAAAAAGGAAATGGGGATAAAATAAGGAGATTTAATATATACTGTATATATTTATGTGTCGCAATGAGCGGTGCTCATCTCTAGTACCTCTGTCTATGGAGTCATCTTGTGCATTTCATATTCCTCTAGAAGTCGCAGGGATTAAAGAGAGCGAGAGAGAGAAGATGACACTTTTCAATAAAAAAAAGAAGCTTCATTCTTGAAAAGTAATGCTCCCTCTTTACAGGAAGGCAGGCTCTTTGTGACATGAGGGAATGATTATCTGGCAGGGGATGTGCGACTGACAGACACCAGATAAGGGTTAGCTATGGCTGTGAGGGGACCGCAGTGACAGGGCCTGCGGAGAGCACGCTCATCCTTTCCCTTGATGTAGGCCATAAATCCACCTATTAAATGTGTAGTTTTGCTGGAAGTCATCCCTTATTCCAAGCCAATTTTCCCACAGGGGAATAAAAAGCATTTATAAAGAGACACCTTGTCGAATACCTAAATACTTAGGTTAATATATGATATATTTGTCCTTTAGTGGTCAATGACCACCCATAACTAGTAGTAACATGGACATGGGAAGATAATTTTAAATATAGTGAATATATCGGCTCGTTTGAGAGGGTGGAGATCAATAATCTAACCCTATCTAACCCTAATTTTGTGGCATCACTATTTTAACCCTAAGTGTCTTTAAAGGGCCGCTACCACAAAAAAAATGAAATGTCCTTATTGTGTTTATCTTAGTGTGCTTTGTTTTCCTCTTGCTTAGTGAAGAAAATATTTTACTTGTGTGTGTCACTGGGTGCATCTTTTTTGGGATCTTTTGTGTTGTAAATGCCCCCCCCCCGTATCTTTCCATCACTTGCTCCTCACTGTGTGGCTTCGGCCGTAGAATGGAGACTATGGGTCAATCACTGACAACACCTGGGGGAGGGCAAATTATAAGGAAGAATAATAGTCCCCCCGCTGCAATCTAAACATTCCCTCCTCCACTGGTAAATACTGTAGATTAAATAAACAAGACCAGCAACTAAAAGCTTTTGCACAGATTTTGGCAAATGTTGCATCATGGGAAAAATACACAAAATGGAAACATGAGATTAAAAAAAACTAACTTTATTTTTCCATTTTAAATGCAATTACTTCATAAAAATAAAAAACCAGCATCATGTGTTTTATAAAGTGGTTTTGTTTATAATGCACTAGTAATCTAGATACAGCTTATGTAAGTGATAGTGTCTGCTTTCTCTATGCTCTACTTGGGTTGTTCTTCAAGTGATGAATAATAATTACATGGGATTTGGAGATTTTAAGTATTTGAAGGAATACAGGAATTGGAGAGATTTTGAAATCTAGTCATATTGGCTAAAATGTACATAACCGTTACTATTATTATTATTATTATTATTATCATCATTTATATAGCGCCAACAGTTTCCGCAGCACTTTAAAATAACCAAAGGTAGCGAGATACAGATAAACGGACATAGGATGGAAGCAAGAGGTGTAGAGGGTCCTACTCACAGGAGCTTACACTTCTCCACAAATTCACTGATTAGTAAATAACCTCATAGTTGGCTACATAAGCTCAGTGTACTTGAATTTTCTTGTATTTGTTATGTATATAGCTCTCTAAGCCTAACCACAAAATATGAGTTTAAGGCTAAGGTCAGACGAAAGCAGTTTTAACGTGCGTTTAGCCGCACGAAATCACGGCCGCGCTAGCAGCAAATGACGTCCAATGCCGGGGAACACACAAAGTACGGCCGCACGAACGTTCGTCCGCGCAACGCAAGTGGCAAACGAATGCATTTTTTCTAGAACGTCAAACCGCTACTACTGACGTACAGAGTGCGCTGCGTCCGCATAGCGGCGTGTTTGCGTGATTAGGAGACGTCAGACACTGCTAATGTCCGGCCAACATAACGTCCAGACACAAAAAGTGTTTTATTGATGATCCGTACAAAATCACGGACGAAAAGGCGCATCGTATGACCGCTATCGCGTATTCCGTGAAAAAATACGACCGTTCGTTCGAACGCACTTTTTCACGGACAACGTGAAAAATGCGTTCGTCTGACCCTAGCCTAAGCAGTAAAGTAATACCTGCATATTTAGGCTTATCCTTCCTTACAAGTTCATATTTAGACGGGGCATGACAGCGTCCCGACTTGTGTCTCTGGTGACACCCAAAAGGTGGGCCCAACCAGAAATGGGGAATGGCAGTTCCCTAGCTGACAACAAAAAAAGATGGTGTCAGGACCGTACCTGCCCATTCCTTTGACATTACCTGCAAGAGACGGCTGCATGAAAGGTGCTGCCCTTCTGCACAGCACCAGTATCAAACAGTTAAAATCACATAACACACACACACACCTCTGGTCACGTGATTCACCCATGTGCCTAATCAATAAAGGCTCCACACGCCCTCTGATCCTCGCTTCATTGTTGTCTCCTGTTCCTATGAACAAGACCTGCAAAGACCAAGCTCCAGAAACCTGCTTTCCCTATCTACCCATTGTGTTTCCCCTGCTCCAAGACCCCCCAATACCCACCGAGCTCTCCCAGGAGCAGCTACCCTTCCCACCGTGCTCTCCCAGGAGCAGCTACCCTTCCCACCGTGCTCTCCCAGGAGCAGCTACCCTCACACCTGGACTCAAGGATTGCTTTCCCCATCACCCTCAGCCAATTTGTGAGTTCCAGTGTGCCCTGTCCCACAGCCCTCCTGTGTTGCTCTCCTCTCCCACGAAGTGTGTGCATCCCCGAGACCTGCATAACGGCCACATCACCTGAAAGGCAAATACCTGTAAAGTATTAAACCTGACAGATGGGCCCATCTAAGACATGCTCTCAAAATGGAGAGTCCATTCGGAAAAATGGGCCTATCCCACTCCGTTGCCTCAGTAGGACATTGGAACAGCCCCCAAAATTCGAGACAGTACTACCTTAAACAGTTGATGGATATGTCCCTGTCGGCTGGAGGTCTGAGATATGGTAAAAGATTTCACCAGTGGTCGCAATGTCTGTGAGATGTTTGTGGACCAGAAAATACACTCCTGCACCTCTCATAGCAGCAACCCACCAGACGATTAGGGATAAAGTACAATGGGAGGAGGTCCCACAGCCGAGCTTCACCGTGAGCTTCGCAAAGGTGTAGGGTGGTCCAGGTTGGCCATATACAAATCCAGTCACTACTTCTGAACGGCAATCTGATTCTTTGATGAAACTATTTAATTATTATTAACACCATTTATAAATTGCCAACATTTTATGGTGTTAAGTATGGAAGTAAAACTAACGAAAAGACGAAACGGACTTTCAGACTAGGGTCAGATGAAAGCATTTTTCCCCGCGAACGTGAAAAAGTGCGTCCGAACGCATTGACGGATTTTATCACGGAATGCGCAAAAACGGTCAGACGACGCGCATTTTCGGGCGTGATCTTGTACGGATCGTCAATAAAACTCTTTTTGCGTCTGGACGTTATGTTGGCTGGACATTAGCAGCGTCTGACATCTCCTAATCACGCAAACACGCCGCTATGCCGCAGCTGCGCACTCAGTACGTCAGTACTAGCGGTTCAGCGTTCTCAGAAAAATGCGTTCAAATTCCACTTGCGTTGCACGGCCGGACTTTTGTGCGGCCGTACATCGTATATTGGCCGTCATTGCCCGTCATCTGCTGCTAGTGCGGCCGTAATTATGTGCGCCAGAACGCACGTTAAAAGTGCGCTGGTCTGACCCCAGCCTTAGAAGAGGATCAAGAGGTGTAGAGGGCCCACATTCAGAGGGGTTAACAATATCCATAAAATGTTTAAATATCCCAGCATATTATTACCTGTAATATCCATTACGCACACACTATAAAGCGTTTCCATTGCGCCCTGTAGTTAATAAAAGTCTAGTTACAGGACCAGCAACCTACCCTGGAGCGCCTCTTTAAGATGCTAATGAAAAATCATAAGGAAGTTATCAGGAGGACGTTTCAAAGCAAAATCCTCAACCTGAGGTCAAAACTGGGGTAAAACGTAATCCTCACAGCTGACACATATGCCTGGAGGGCATCATAAATCTTTTTTTAACTGAAAAAAAAAGGAAACCTTTTGCCAAAAATCTCCCCCAATCTATTGAAAACAGAAACAACACAGTTCAAAGCTTGTGGACCGGTTTCATTATGAAAGTTCTTCACAGTTCAAAGCTTGTGGACCGGTTTCATTTTGAAAGTTCTTCACAGTTCAAAGCTTGTGGACCGGTTTCATTCTGAAAGTTCTTCACAGTTCAAAGCTTGTGGACCGGTTTCATTTTGAAAGTTCTTCACAGTTCAAAGCTTGTGGACCGGTTTCATTCTGAAAGTTCTTCACAGTTCAAAGCTTGTGGACCGGTTTCATTTTGAAAGTTCTTCACAGTTCAAAGCTTGTGGACCGGTTTCATTCTGAAAGTTCTTCACAGTTCAAAGCTTGTGGACCGGTTTCATTTTGAAAGTTCTTCACAGTTCAAAGCTTGTGGACCGGTTTCATTCTGAAAGTTCTTCACGCGCGGCCGCTTGGTCCCCTCTTTTTTCTGGACATTAACGAATCTTTCAGTTTGACAGGCGGGTTGTGAAAGTGGTGCCCAGCTGAATCGGTAATTCGTATGCACCTGATGGGAAATCCATTCATTGATTATCGCGTTCTGTTAGGAACAGAAGTGACGCAAGAGTTGGCGAGGCCTTACACAAAACTGAACTGTGAAGCCCCTATTATGCAAAAATGCAGAAATGAACCCAAAACAATCTATAATTAATGAATGCTCAGACGGCTCTCTTGGCAAATTGGTGTATGGAACTGTAGGCGTGTAATTGTGTGGTACATTTGTAATCACAGGGTTATTCAAAGAGAATCGAAAAGTCACCGCACGTTCGGTGACTTTTCGTTCTCTTCAATTCGGTGCGATTTGGCGATCCCATTTTGGCGGTCCTGCGGTGTATTCAGCAAGCACCACAGGGCCGTCGTAGTGCAGGGAAAAGCCACCGCAAACCCGACGAACACTTACCGCAAAACCCGGCGAATGCACACCAAAACCGGCAAAAACATCTGGATTAACCCCGCCGAACACAGAGAAACACGAGCAGGAGCCGATCACAGCGCAGATCAGCAGCAAAACCCGACACCGCAGACGAATGGAGTGAAAAAAAAAAAAAACAGTACGCTTGAATGTTTGAAAAGTAAAACGCTGTTTGCAAAGAAACTACAGAATGAAAATGTCTGGAATTTATATATAAGATCCAATGAATGATAATAAAAAGGGCTGTTACAGAAAAAACAAAAAAACGATTTAAAAAAAACCCAGAAAAAAAATGTTTGCAAAAAATCCCAAAAAATGCCTAATAGGTCCTAAATAAAATTCTAAGAATAAAGAGACTTCTTACTGCAGAATATTATAATCAACGGTTTATTAGATATTGGATTAAAACGGGAATATTTTTAACATTGAAGCCTATGGGATTCGCCTGAATAAATCTGCCGCATGAAACCACCGAATGGCAGGGCAATTCAGCAACTTTTCACTGCTGGGTTTTTGTTCTCTGAATAGACGAAGCAGTGCTTCTCTATGGGGATTTCACTGCACTCGAGCAGGCACCGAACAGGCACCGTATGTGCAGGCAATTCACCAACATTTGGCGAACTGCCTGCTCTCTGAATAGCCGAATGGCCAGGAAAGATAACCATACGCTGAATTTCACCGTTCGGTTACCTTTCGCCAGCAATTCGAATAACCCTGATAGTAAAATCCCACACAAACACCATCAGGCGTTACCTCTGTTTGAGCGAGGCCTATTTTGCCTAATTATAGAGCCGCCTCTGATTGGGAATACCAGTTGTTGGCCTTTTACAGCCTTGCTATAATGACCCTCAATATTTAATGCAAAGGGTCAAGTCCTAAAATATATGTGGGAATTCCCCAAGATTTCTGTCCCCTTCCCATAGTAATTATCGTCTCACAATTAACAAAAACACACACTCAGATCTCAAATACTTATGTATATATGTGGAGTTTTTAAAAAATGTGAGTCCTATATTTATTATGAGCTAATAGGGAAAGCTATAATCGAACACCTGAATATAAGCTTTATAGTGTGTGGGACCAATGGAAACTCAATTCCCTCGGCAAATAGTGCACAAACTGCATTCCCAGGCGCTCCCCCTCGACTTGACCCCTGATTTATTGTTAATATTTTTAAAAAGAACCATCGGGTTGATGAACAGCTTGCATAAAGCGCAGTCTTTCTATTTTTTAATTCACATACATCCCCCATTCATGGCACAGATGTTTAAAATTATTCTAAACACAATGTACATCGAGTCAGACGCGTAAAACAACAAATTTACATTAACCGATCAAGCATGAATAGCCTCTCTGTGTCGTGCTAAAGATGATAATTTAATTAGCCTATGGTTTTGTTTTATTATATTTAATAATGATATGTCACCCTACCTGCCTGGAGGGTATTGTGAAACGTTCAGATGGCACATGGTGTAACACATTGTAATTAAAGGTGTATATTGAAATAGCAATGTGAAAGCAGCAAAATGTTAAGTGTCGTAAGCCTAGTTCTAAGGGCTCCTAGCACTGCAGGAATTTGAATATGAACCCATCCCTCCATCTCTAGCCTCCCCCATACTAAAGCTCCATCCTATCAATCCCACAAACCCTAAACACTGTAGATGGAAATGTCTTTGAAATTTTCTTTTTCTTATATACATGGCAATGGTATGGTCTTATTTCACGGCTTGATTACTGCAACTCGCTCCTTATTGGCCTCTCCAATAGGGATGAGCTGTTCGGTTTGATCAGTTCGGAGTTCGATTCGAACATCGGCAGTTCGAAAGTTCGCGAACTTCGAACTTTTTGGCGTGTTCGGTTCGAGTTCGAAAAAAAATAGAGTCATATTGGGTAAAATGTACATAACCGTCACAATTATTATTATTATTATCATCATTTATATAGCACCAATAGTTTTCGCAGCGCTTTACAATAACCAAAGGGAACGAAATACAGATAAACGGACATAGGATGGAAGCAAGAGGTGTAGAGGGCCCTGCTCATAGGAGCTTAAACTTCTCCACTAGGGATGAGCTGTTCGGTTCGATCAGTTCGGAGTTCAATTCGAACTTTGGCCGTTCGCAGGTTCGAACTTTTTGGCGTGTTCGGTTCGAGTTCTAAAAAAAAAAAAATTGGAAAAAAGTATAAAAATGCTTAAAAAAAATATGAAAAAATCTAGAAATAAAGAGACTCTTTACTGCAGAATATTATAAGCAACGGTTTATTAGATATTGAATTAAAAACTAATGTCTAGTGCAAAGATTCAAACCTCTAAATGACCTGTGCTCTCAAACGGCGTAAACAACAGGTGTTTAATTAGTGTTTGGAAATAACATGTGCTTCTAATTAGTCCGGTCTCATGAACTTGATACATTGTATGCAGACTGGGAGTGCTAGGTGTCGTGTGTGGGTCTGTGATGGCGAGGTTTCCATACATCCTACAAATCCGCCACTTCACGGGCAGGTTATGGGGACCTCCTAGGCACGATATTTGAAGGAATTTTTCGTTTTTAACCCTTATGTTATGGAAAACCCACTTTTATGGAGGCATTTCATCGCTGTGTGCTGAGCTAATTTTTACCGCTTTCGCTCATCATGTTTAAACAAGATTTGAAGCCACATATTATTATACGACCCAGACATACTATATATCGATCTTTCCGGCAGACTCGGCAGATTCATAATATATCATTTTTATATGTATACGTCATGTTCTGCCTGTATATTATAACAAAAATGCAATACAACTTGAATTTTTAATCATCTGCAGCGTGTAAAGTGTTTTTTTTCACCTTTTATCAAATGAACATTTGCGGTTATACTTTCTATGGGGTGCGCTTGTACAAAAATTAGAAATGGGGACTTATTACATTTTTTGGGGGGAATTATGTGATTTTTAGCAAACGCACTCCATAGAAAAAAATCACTAGTGCAGCATCATTGTTCACATTATAATTGAAATGTGAACAATATTGTGAACAATATATACATGTTTTTTTTTTACTTTATACCTAGTCATGTTGGGTATGATCAGGCCTTTCGATTGACACCCTCCATGACCCCCTAGCTGCCACGGTTCTGGAGATATCAGGGTTCAAATGAACCCCTTATCTCCACCAGGGGATTCCGGGCAGCTAGGGGTTCCCCGGCTATCTGACATCATCACGCTATGCGTGAGAACGTCAGGCAGTGAGGGGGGACCTGGGGGTGGAGCCGCTATCCAAGGTGGCGGCCCCCACCGGAGCTAGGCCGCACTTCGGCGCCGCAAGGCGCCGAAGTGCAACCCGGTACCTAAGGGGGTTAAAGCCAGGCACTGCTTAAAAGGGCACTGCTCTCCCCTTTTAAGCGGTGCCTGGCTTTTTTTTGTGGGACCTCCCGATCGGGAGGGAGAGGGAGTCCAACGGATCCCCCCCTTCCAGGTGACCTCACGGCATTGCCGGGGGTCGCCTGGAAATGACGTCATCGCGCATGGCGCGATGACGTCATTTACGTCGGGAGGAGCTTGACTTCAGCGTCGAGGACGCTGAAGTCAGAACGCCGCGGGACCCCGGACAGAGAGGTGAGTATCTCCGCCGTGGGTCCCGCAAAGCTGATGACGTGTGGGACACGTCCTCCTCAGCATACAGCGGGAGTAACTGAGGACGTGTCCCACACGTCGTCAGCAGTGAAGGGGTTAAAAACGTCTTTTTTTAAAAAACTTTTTGTCCTTGTTTCCTGTCCCCCAGGGCACTAACGGACCCGGACATTGTTTTTAAATGTTTCTATACATCCTACAATTCCGCCACTTCACGGGCAGGTTATGGGGACCTCCTAGGCACGATATTTGAAGGAATTTTTCGTTTTTATTTTTAACCCTTATTTCATGGAAAACTCACTGTCCCTTTAACCACTTGAATGCTAAGGACGCGCTCAGCGCGTCCTCAGCATTCCCGCTGGTGTGCTGAGGACGCGCTGAGCGCGTCCTCACATTGGGGTCAGCGTTCGGCCGGGTTCCGGCCGATCGCTGGCCCCTCCGGTGCAGGCTGACATCCTGGATGTCAGCCCGGCATCCGGACCACCAGCCGCCAGAATTAGGTGTCATCGCGGGCGCGATGACACCTAATTCAGGCGACCCCCCCCGCATGTGCGGAGGAGGCGCCTGAAAGGGAGGGGGGGGAGGTCCTTCGGACCTCTCTCCCTCCCGATCGGCGGCGCACAGGGGCTTAACCCAGACATCATTTGGAAGGGCACAGCCTGCCCTTCCAAATGATGCCTGGCATTAACCCCTGGGGAGCTGGATCGCGAATCGGCGCTGAAAAGCGCCGGTTCGCGATCCTTTCCCGGAGCTGGCCGACATCTTGGATGTCGGCCAAGCCTCCGGGAACTCCCCCAGAGGACTGGCGTCATCGTGCGTAGCACGATGACGCCAGTCCTAGACTTAACCCCTAACTGCCACCAACTGTGGAGATAGGGAGTTCCAATGAACTCCCTATCTCCCGATCCGTGGCAGTTAGGGGTTAAATAAAGCCAGAGCATGGCCGTTCCAACGATACCAAACATGAAAGTGTAAAATTTTGTAAAAAAAAAAAATAAAAAATTAAAAAAAATAAAAAAAAAAAAAACACTTTTTTTTTATTTTTTTGGGTTTGTTAATGCAGCAATATTGTTCCCATTTCAATTATAATGTGAACAATGATGCTGCACTAACGATTTTTGTATGCGGTGCGTTTGTTAAAAATAGTGTCATTTTCCCCAAAAAAAAATGTAACGAGACCCCATCTCTAATTTTTTAACAAGCGCACCCCATACAAAATATAACCGCAATTGCTCGCATGTTAAAATGTGAAAAAAACACTTTACACGTTGTAAATTATTGAAAATACATATTTTATTGCATTTTTTGTTATAATATACAGACATGACATAACGTATACATATAATAATGACATATTATGAATCTACTGAGTCTGACGGAAAGAACGATATATAATATGTCTGGTCATATACTAAAATAAGCCTTCAAAACACGTTTAAACATGATGCGCAAAACAGGTAAAAATGACCTCAGCACAGGGGCGGGAAAAGCCTCAGCAGCGAAAGGGTTAAAAACGTTTTTTTAAAAAACTTTTTGTCCTTGTTTCCTGTCCCCCAGGTCACTACCCGGACCCCCATACACCTTTTATGGCAAATATCTAGCATATATGCCCTCTTGGAGGGCACTCTAAAAATCGAACTTTGAGTCCCATTGACTTGTATTGAGTTCGTGTTCGAATTCAAACTTTTGAAAAGTTCAAGTTCGAATGTGAACCGAACTCGGGGGTGTTCGGCTCATCCCTACTCTCCAACACCTGTATTGCCCCTTTGCAAGGTGCCAGGCTTATTTTTCTCACCAGACGCTCCTTGCATACCTCCTTCCCTCTGCCGGTCCTTCCACTGGAATCCTGTACGTTTCAGGATACAGTTTAAAATACTGACGCTAACGTTCAGATCACCCAATAACGCTTCCCTTCCTTCCATTTCTTTGTTACTCCGCAAGCACGTCCCATCTACACAACTCCGGTCGGCGGGTGACCTCCGCCTGTCCTCTGTCTACACCCGCATGGCCAACTCTCGCCTCCAAGACTTCTCAAGGGCAGCTCCGTTCCTGTGGAATGACTTGCCTCACCCTATCAAACTCTCCCCTGATCTTCAGGCCTTCAAGAAATCCCTCAAAACCCATTTCTTCAGATTAGAGAGCCAAATCACTGAAGCAAATCATCCCTCTGCTCACCTACTCAAGCATCATGATTAAAGCCACTTCCATGGGTGCACCATTCCTGAACAGCAGGTACTAATGATTCTGATGTCCTGCAAAACTCCTCTTGTCTTCCTCAACCCCATCCCCTCTTGAATGTACAGTTGTGTTCAAAATTATTCAACCCCCACTGAAATTGAGTGTTTTGGCCAGTTTGACATTGATTTTGATCATTCAGTCATCTTGCTTACAATTAAATCAAAGAGGCACGTGTAGGTCAGACAAATATAATATAACATTTATAATGAAATAACCACAAATGTCTTTTCTGTGCTCACATCATTATCAGTTTTATTCAACCCCCAAGTGACATTCAATCTTAGTACTTAGTACAACATCCTTTTACAGTTATAACAGCTTTTAAACGTGAAGCATAGCTTGACACAAGTGTCTTGCAGCGATCTACGGGTATCTTCGCCCATTCGTCATGGGCAAAAGCCTCCAGTTCAGTCACATTCTTAGGCTTGCTCACTGCAACTGCTTTCTTTAAGTCCCACCAGAGGTTCTCAATCGGATTTAAGTCAGGTGACTGCGATGGCCACTCCAAAAATGTTCCAGCCTTTAATCTGCAACCATGCTCTAGTGGACTTGGAGGTATGCTTGGCATCATTGACCTGTTGAAAGGTCCAACGTCTCCCAAGCCTCAGGTTTGTGACGGACTGCATCACATTGTCATCCAATATCTCCTGGTACTGAAGAGAATTCATGGTACCTTGCACACTCTGAAGCTTCCCTGTACCTGCAGAAGCAAAACAACCCCAAAGCATGATTGACCCCCCGCCATGCTTCACAGTAGGCAAGGTGTTCTTTTCTTCATAGGCCTTGTTCTTCCTCCTCCAAACATAGCGTTGATCCATGGGCCCAAACAGTTCTAATTTTGTTTCATCAGTCCACAGAACACTATCCCAAAACTTCTGTGGTTTGTCCACATGACTTTTGGCATACTGCAGTCGACTCTTCTTATTCTTTGGAGATAGCAAGGGGGTGTGCCTGGGAGTTCTGGCATGGAGGCCTTCATTACGCAGTGTGCGCCGTATTGTCTGAGCTGAAATTTCAGTACCCACATCTGACAAATCTTTTCTCAGTTCCTCAGCAGTCACACGGGGACTTTTCTCCACTCTACTCTTCAGGTAGCGCACAGCAGTCGAAGTCAGCATCTTCTTTCTGCCACGACCAGGTAGCGTTTCAACAGTGCCCTTTGCCTTGAATTTGCGAATGATGCTTCCTATGGTCTCTCTTGGTATGTTTAACATCTTTGCAATCTTCTTATAGCCATTGCCCTTCCTGTGAAGAGTAATCACCTCTTCTCTTGTCTTCCTGGACCATTCTCTTGACTTCACTATGTTTGTAACCACACCAGTAAATGTCTAGAAGGAGCTGAGTATCACAGTCATTTTAAAGCTGCCTAATTGGTGCTTATTATGCTTTATTGCTGCTCCGTGACATCCACAGGTGTTTTCAATACCTGATTGAAAACACTTGAATGAACCTCTGTTCTTCAGAGTGGTAGTCTTTAAGGGGTTGAATAATTGTGTCAATGTAGAATTCACAAAAGAAACATTTACTACTGTATTACAAAACCAATTGATGTCATTTTAGTTGCATATGGTTCTTTAAAAAGTCCTTGTAGGATTTCATTCTGAATACAATTACAAATGTACACTAAATTCACTAAAACCCTTTACAGCATTGGGGGTTGAATAATTTTGAACACAACTGTAGCTCCTATGAGCAGGGCCCCCTACACCTCTTGGTTCCATCCTATATTTATTTATCTGTATCTCGTTACCTTTGGTTATTGTCAAATGCTGAGGAAACTGTTGGCGCTATTTAATAATAAATAATAATAACATATGTAGAGGTCGGCAGGGCTGGGTCCTGGATGGACAATATGTTTCACCCCTATTTGGGTTGTGGACCCTTTAAGGGCAACCACAGGGTTAATCTTCCTGTCCAGGAAGAGTTTTAAAGCCAGTAACTCCCAGAGAGGATTGTGGGATTTCAGGAAAAGGAAAGTAATCAGTGGAAGCTGTGTGTTTGTGTTCCAAAAGCAGGAGACGTGCTGTGCCTTGCTGGAGAGGCTTCTACATACTGGGGAAAGGATTCCCTAGGTTTGGGACTGTTTAAAGCGTTGGTGAGCCACTATTATTTCTCTGTTTATTTGTGCTGAAGATCAGGACTTTGCTTTAATTTCGCTGAACCAAAGCGTGTACTTATTATGTTGCCTTTTTGATTGCCCTGAAAGGGTGAATAAAACTGTTTTGTTTGTGAAAGACATTGTGCGGGTGCTCTGTGGGCCCCCAAACGTCACACATAGTATTAATTACATATAATCAGTAGTAAATGGACAATCAATCCATCACCATTTAAGATAACGTAAATGGTCATGGTGTGATGAGTGTCTTTCCACTCATTCTTCACCCCCTCCTGCTCTAGATAAAAAAAACAGAGAGGGGATATGCATAGGAGTAGGAACCTGGTGGGATAGGGGGGACATACAGTACTGTGCAAAAGTTTTAGGCAGGTGTGAAAAAATGCTGTAAACAAAGAATGCTTTCAGAAATATAAATAATGATTGTTTATATTAGTCAATTTTCAACACGCAAAGTGAGCAAACAAAAGAAAAATCTAAATCAAATCAATATTTGGTGTTACTACCTTTTGCCTTCAAACCAGCATCAATTCTCATAGGTACACTTGCACAAAGTCAGGGATTTTGTAGGATTATAGTCTGGTATAATTGGTTGATCGTACACCTAACAGGTGCTAATGATCATCAATGTTACATGTAGGTTGAAACCCAGTCATGAACTGAAACAGAAACAGCTGTGTAGGAGGCTTAAAACAGGGTGAGGAACAGCCAAACTTTGCTACCAAGGTGAGGTTGTGAAAGACTGTTTCATGTCATGGCAAGATTGAGCACAGCAACAAGACACAAGGTAGTTATACTGCATCAACAAGGTCTCTCCCAGACAAAGATTTCAAAGCAGACTGGGGTTTCAAGCGGGCAACGTTGAGGATCGTAGACGCAGTGGTCGGCCAAGGAAACTTAGTGCAGCAAGACACATCAAGCTTATTGCCCTTCTAAATCGGAAGATGTCCAGCAGTGCCATCAGCTCAGGACTGGCAGAAACCAGTGAGACCCAGGTACACCCATCTACTGTCCGGAGAAGTCTGGCCAGAAGTGGTCTTCATTTAAGAGTTGCCGCCAAAAAAACATACCTCCGACGTGGGAACAAGGCCAAGCGACTAAAGTACACACAAAAACATAGAAACTGGGGTGCAGAACAATGACAGCAGGTGCTCTGGACTGATGAGACAAAATTTTTAATATTTGGCTGTAGCAGAAGGCAGTTTGTTCGTCGAAGGGCTGGAGAGCGGTACAATAATGAGTGTCTGCAGGCAACAGTGAAGCATGGTGGAGGTTCCTTGAACGTTTGGGGCTGCATTTCTGCAAATGGAGTTGGACATTTGGTCAGGATTAATGGTGTTCTCAATGCTGAGAAATACAGGCAGATACTTATCCATCATGCAATACCATCAGGGAGGTGTATGATTGGCCCCAAATTTATTCTGCAGCAGGACAATGACCCCAAACATACAGCCAAAGTCATTAAGAACTATCTTCAGCGTAAAGAAGAACAAGAAGTACTGGAAGTGATGGTATGGCCCCCACAGAGCCCTGATCTCAACAACATCATCAAGTGTGTCTGGGATTACATGAAGAGCCAGAAGGATGTGAGAAAGCCTACATCCACAGAAGATCTGTGGTTAGTTCTCCAAGATGTTCGGAACAACCTACCAGTCGAATTCCTTCAAAAACTGTGTGCAAGTGTACCTAGAAGAATTGCTGCTGTTTTGAAGGCAAAGGTTAGTCACACCAAATATTGATTTGATTTAGATTTCTCTTTTGTTCATTCACTGCATTTTGTTCATTTATGAACATAAATGTGTAACACTTCCATTTGTGAAAGCATTTTTTGTTTACAGCATTTTTTCACACCTGCCTAAAACTTTTGCACAGTACTGTACATCCCCCACAGAAAACTCTATGAGGCTGACGAATGGGCAGACACCCCCCCCCAGTTATAGTGTCCCCCTTGTGTACATTTAATATAGGATAACAGCAGTCTAATAATTTTTTTATGCTTAGATTGTCCCTTTAATAAGTGGCATGGAACGAGTTAAATTATTTATTACATCGAAACAGACAATAGATGATAAATAATAGAAAGTGACTAGAATAAAATAATGCAGTCCTTGTTGCAGTCATAAAGGGGTCGAGGATGGCACTAAAATCTGAAAAAAAACAATAGACAGAGAGAGGCTTTTGAGAAAGTCCAAATAATAAATGGTCTTTCTTTGTGCTCATTGAGATCACCCAGAAGCAGGAGTTCATTGTGCCATTCATGCAGACAGTGGCCCCGTTGCCAGACCCTTTATCTAAGGCTACTCTGGCTGGTCATGGAGAGGCCACGATTTGGGCATCTTTATTGTAAGGATTTTAAACAGACTTAAAAGACTTACAACAATTTCATTAGGACATTCTAGTCCTAGTTAACAAATCAGAATGTTCAAACAACCATTTTAATTTTTTTAATTTATATTGTTATTTACATGCATTATTTATTTCCTACCTTTAGCAAGGGAGAGGGCTACTTATATACAGGTCAGGCACCCCTTATCCGGAATTCTACAATCCGAAAGACTCAGAAATCTGCTTTACCTCCTTGACCCTCTGGACGGGTCCTGCTGCTCAGCGTCGTGGCTGCAGCACAACATGGTACATGCTGAAAGACTCTGTGTTGCTCCAGCTTGTGACAGGCTGCACATAGACATTCTGGCTCTTTGCAGCATGTACCTCGAAAAAGGCTGCACAGTGTCTCCAGGCATAGGGGATCGTGGCTCCAATGCCTCGGCTCCCTTCCTCTCATACATTGGATTCCCCTGGATTCCGTAATCTAGAAGAATCTGAGTTCTGGAATTCTTGGGATCCTGAGCATTCCGGAAAAGAGATGCTCCACTTTTAACAGAATAAGCTGACCTCTATTCCAGCTCAGCCTGCAACTGGGTACTTCTAAAATTGGCATGGGATGTTAATCCATAGCTGCTCCCCGTTTCTGGGCTGGGCTGCTTGACTCATAATACAAGGGAGCCACTAGGAGAACTCTATGGAGCTCTCTCATTGGCTGAAGTAGCTTGGCCATGTGTTGAGAATTTGCCCAATCTGAGAAGGCCCTTCTCTGATCAATGGTGTACACATACCACACACCTATCAGAGAAGATGTGACAAGAATCTTTTTACCTCTTCTCTGATTGGACTTACAGTGGCAAGAAAAAGTATGTGTACCCTTTGGGATTACGTGGAGTTTTGCATGAATTGGTCATAAAATGTGCTCTGATCTTCATCTAAGTCACAACAATTTGAAAAACACAGTCTGCTTAAAATAATACAACACAAACATTATATGTTTTCATGTGTTTATTGATCATAACATCTAAACATTCACAGTGCAGGGTGGAAAAAGTATGTGAACCCCTAGCCTAATGACTTCTCCAAGAGCTAATTGGAGCCAGGAGTGAGCCAACCTTGAATCCAATCAGTGTGATAATATTGAATGTGTTGCTGAAAGCTGTCCTGCCCTTTAAAAACACACACCAGTTTTGGGTTTACTGGTTTCAAGAAGCACTGCCTGATGTGAACCATGCCTCGCAGAAAAGAGCTCCTAGAAGACCTACGATCAAGAATTGTTGACTTGCATGAAGCTGGAAAGGGTCACAAAAGTATCTCCAAAAGCCTTGATGTTCATGTGTCCACGGTAAGACAGACTGTCTACAAATGGAGAAAGTTCAGCACTGTTGCTACTCTCCCTAGGCGTGGTCATCCTGTAAAGATGACTGCAAGAGCACAGCGCAAAATGCTTAATGAGATAAAGAAGAATCCTAGAGTGTCAGCTAAAGACCTACAGAAATCTCTGGCACATGCTAACATTTATGTTGACACATCTACAATAAGGAAAACATTAAACAAGAATGGAGTACATGGGAGGACACCACGGAGGAAGTCATTGCTGTCCAAAAAGAATATTGCAGCACGTTTGAAGTTTGCAAAAGAGCACCTTGATATTCCACAGCACTACTGGCAAAATATTCTGTGGACAGATGAAACCAAAATTGAGTTGTTTGGAAAAAACGCAAAACACTATGTGTGGAGAAAAAAAGGCACAGCACACCAACATCAAAACCTCATCCCCACTGTAAAACATGGTGGAGGGAGCATCATGGTACGGCTGCTTTGCTGCCTCAGGGCCTTGACGGATTGTTGTCATTGATGGAAAAAGGAATTCCAGAGTTTATCAAGACATTTTGCAGGAAAACGTAAGACCATCTGTCCGCCAACTGAAGCTCCGCGGAGGATGGGTGATGCAAAAGGACAATGACCCAAAGCATACAAGTAATTCAACAAAAGAATGGCTTCAACAAAACAAAATACGCCTTCTGGAGTGGCCCAGTCAAAGTCCTGACCTCAACCTGATTGAAATGCTGTGGCATGACCTTAAGAGAGCGATTTACAACAGACATCCCAAGAATATTGCTACACTGAAACAGTTTTGTGAGAGGAGTGGTCCAAAATTACTCCAGATCGTTGTGCAGGTCTGATCTGCAACTACAGGAAACGTTTGGTTGAGGTTATTGCTGCCAAAGTAGGGTCAACCAGTTATTAAGTGCAAAGGGTCACATACTTTTTCCACCCTGCACTGTGAATGTTTACATGTTCTGTTCAATAAAAACATGAAAACATATAATGTTTGTGCTGTATTATTTTAAGCAGACTGTGTTTCAAATTGTTGTGACTTAGATGAAGATCAGAGCACATTTTATGACAAATTCATGCAAAACTCCACATAATCCCAAAGGGTTCACATACTTTTTCTTGCCACTGTATAGTGTGGCAATATAAATTCTAAGGTTAGAAAAGATCGGGGGAAAGAGCAACTCAGTCACTCAGTATCCAAAAGAAATCCCTCAGAGAAACATGGTGTGGACTGACTAGAGAGAGATCCCTTTGATACACCTCACCTATAATCTCATATTATGTTTTTATCGAATGCTAAATGTAACCAAATCTCCACTATTCACTTCAGCAAAACCAATCTGAGATTTTATGGTTGTGCTTCCAACCAACCAGGTGATACCATTTTCTTTTTCTAATATAGATCACATGTTCACCCCTCAGATGTTATTTCACTGAGATGGTTTACACATATTTTTGCTTTATATATTTTCCTTGAAAACTTCATAAACCAGGGATCTCAATCTCTGACTCCCCAGATGTTTATTGCCTACAATTCCCAGAAGTCTTTGAATACAATAGATGGCCAGAGAATGAGAATGGGAGTTGTAATATAGAAACATTTGGGGGGAACCAGAGTTTGAGATCCCCCTTGTATCTGTTTATACAGTTGTTGCTACCCTCCGTATAAGTATGTGACCATTCAAATAAATTTGAAAATGCCATTCATGGGTCAGGGCCTAATAGAAGCGGAACTACACTGAGATCCTTGAAGGCTAGGACATAAAAGATTAATTTATATGTAGATGGTGACCTGAGAATGCTGCCATCAATGGTCACTAGATTTTATCATCCTGGACAGGAAATAGAAAGCAACATGAATGGTTCTGGTTAGAAAGGCTTCATGCAATACACAAATGAAGGAAATCGATGACAGTGACGATCAATAAGAGAGAAGAATCTACTACTACTACATCAAATGAATATGTTTTATTGTGAATATAGGATTTGCCAAACTTACTGTAACAAATACCAATTTTGACCTTTATTTACCAATACCAATTTCAACCTTTTGACTCCACAGGGAATTCCTTATGAAAGCATCTAAAATCTGAAATACTGGAGAATTTTCCTCCCAACGTTTGATAAGAAATATGTGAAGGTTATAGAAAACTGGAGTAAAACATGGTAATTTTTGTGGCCTCACTGAACGTTATTTAACAATACAGAAAAAAATGCCATTTTTTGCCAGGCAGTTCCCAGTCTGTAGCTTGCACAAGCAAAAATTTTTTTTACTTAGTCCCCAATTCTATCCTTTAAAATTTTGTAGGAATTTTCCAAACATTCGTGTTACAGATGTGGTAGCCCCAGCCCACCCCAGCTGCTTCTCACACTATATGAAACTCATTGGGTACATCAAATACTGGTGGCCTCGGGCAATCTGGTATGAAGAGAGATTACGTTTTTGGATGGAAGCGACAGCTAAGGCGTACACTCCACCACAGCTGTTGAGGCACCAGAGGTTGCTGATCCCTCTTAAGTATTGAGGGTTCTTTAACATTATCTCCATTAAGGGCCAAATTACAGAATTATAACAAGAATATTACACTTATATAATATTAGGTAATCATTCCACTTATTTTTATTATTAAAGGATTTTGTAAAAGCAAAACTTAGAAAGTAGTTGTAAAAAGTAGGAAAGTAGGAGAAAGAGGGAACTGGAAGAAGACAAAAAGTAAGGAATAAATGAAAAAGGCATCTCAAATATGCCAGTGGACCCAACAACAGAATGTAAAAGAACAGAGTTGCGATGGCATAATTATACTCGGAGGGGGGGCAATAAAAGTGGGTTAGGGATAGAATAAGGGCAATCAATTGAAGAACAGAGAGTCAATCAACCCAGGTCAGTAACAGAATTCAGAGTCTTAGTATTCAGGACATCTTGAAGAACTAATGTGGATTGACCCATAATTCCCATTTTGAATAAGCACCATGGCTCTTCTGGAGTAATACCTGATTGAATGGAGCCATTGTTGGTTATCAGGAGGGATTCCTTAACATGGGGAGCGCAAAGAATGAATTAGCGTTAGGATTACAAAGTCCTAACGCTAATTACCTCCGGCCGCGGTTAGCTTAAAAGTTAACAACTGCTAAGAGCTGGTGCTAACTGAATCCACTTCTGCAGATCATTTATCACCAGCTACAAATCCTCCTAAAAAAAAAAAAAAAAAAAATCACATACGGGGGCGTGGCCAGCTGCTTGCGAGAGATGACGTGTGGAGCTCCGCACGTCTTCTCTGTATAGGGACCCCTAGCTGGCTATTTACAAGGAGATTACCTTTGGTACGATCCCTGAGCGGCTAGCCGTCGGTACCATGCAGTCCAGAGCCCGCTTGGTTCCCCCCTCCATACCAGAGAGACCCCGTTGCAAGTTGCTGCCTCATGGTGACGGTAGCCATCTTACAGCCTACTACTCAGCTTTTGATGTCATCTGGCCTTCCCGATCATACCACCCTGTCCCGGACCACAAATATGCATAAGGCTGGGGAGATGGAGGGCCCGCATCTCCTGGCCGACCAAGATGACTGTCCTATGGAGGAAGTGGATAGACCAGCGGAGAGGTGGGGAGACGGACCCCCCTCCCTCATGGGAGGTGAGGGAGCTATGGCCTACGACCTGGACGTCTGCCTGCAGATGCTGGAGGGGGAAGATGCTGATGCCCCACTTACCAGGGGGGGCTGACGCCGGATCGAAGACCTGGGATAGATGGCTCCCCCCGGTCAGCTGTTAGGCGTTTCTGCACCATCCTGACGAGATTCCGCCTGGCCGGCCCTACCGCGAGCATCTGGCGGCGGAGTTTGCGGTTCGGGCCTTATAGGAGCCTAACGACCATCTCCGTGGATACAGGCTGGTGGTGACCGGAAGCTCCAGCCTAGTAGGTGACGCGTTGCCTGTCCCATGTCCCTTGCCGTTTGTCAATGCAGGCTGAGGGGCTTCCTCACATTTGCCTCTGATTGTCCATGTTCTCTGATGTGCACCCTGGTATTTTTTTTCCCCCACGTTGTGTGCCGCTTTGGACTATTTACGAGGACATAGAGTGTTCTTTGATTTTATCTTTTTGTTCACCTGTTGACACCCGCTGGGGACTGTTTCTTTCCTTTTTTTTTTTCTTTATCTAGAAGAGACTTTTATTTTTGTTTTCCCATCCCCCACTCTGGTTTATTATTTGTGTTGGCGCTCACGGGTTGTCTTGGAGTGCCGCCGTGGCCTATGCCCGGATTGGCCCCCAAGTACCCCAGCCTGGTGCCATCTGGTTCCCAAGGTCCTTTGTACCTATGGGATTACACCAGGGAAGGCACAATTTTGGCCTTTTCCACTACCCCTCATTCATATTTTTTTTTTCTTATAACTGCTATTTACGCGCAATGTCGTTTTGAGGTCTAGTTAATGTTCCCGACGACTTTTTCATATGCATTGGCAGATGACAAGCTGTGGCTCTGCGCGGCCAACCTTTTCTCTTATACAATGACTTAAGGCCCTGCGAGCCATTTATCGTATGTTACGCCCTGCTGACTTTTTCGTCAAATAAAAACATTTGAATATAAAAAATAAATAAATCACATACTCTCCTCTCATCCCGCCGGGAGAACGGAGGCTCGATCCGCTGCTTCTGGCTGCCAACAGCAGAGAGAAACTGGGGGAAAAAAGTCCCCAGGCTTCCTCCTCGAATCACTCCCCCGACCTACAGGATTTTGCGAGAGGCAAAATCCTGCAGGTCATGTGACCCGGCAGACGAAGCCTCAATGGAGTCCCACGGTCTCCATGGAGGGGATGCTCGCAGCTGCGCTTAATGCTGCCTAGAGCATCCTGAGGCTTAGCGCTGCAATACGAGGCAGGCTGCTGAATCAGCGCCTGTCCGGTAATATGGAGCTAAATCGGGGACACCAAAACCCTCATTTAAACATTGTATTTTCAAATATGCATGCTTAGTAGCCATAATCAGTATGATGCGGACTATGGCAGGTGCAATGTATGTTAATTATAGCATCATATCATCACCAGTAGCCAGGCAAAATTGATTGCATTGCAAACACAATACCAAAATATAAAAAAAAATATACACACAACGCAATGTCGCGGATTACAATGAAAAAATGCATTTTTGGACTTTTTTTACCGGTTCACTTTTTTCCAAAACATGACCGCATTATGGTTTTCAGGTATGGCCGAACGTGTTCGAAGAAATCATTTGACATTTTGAACCTTAAATTGGTCAAAGCTCAATAAAATAAAAATACAGAAAAAAATGATGGGATTAAATAGAGCCCATAGGTGGTTAGCTTGGAGTTGGAGTTGATCTACTCGAGCATTGGCATTAGTTTGCTCTTTAGCGGAATCAAAAGAGTAGACCTGCTACCCATTAACTCACAATTGCAGCAACACTGTGGAAGTGTTACCGTCCCTACGGTCCTAGACGTTCTGTTTCCAAAGGCCACAGATATCCTTCAGTCACCTTTTAAGGTCAACCTTCGTGACAGGCAAATTCCTATGGACTGGATCTAGCTCTCCTGGTGTACCTTCCTACTGAGTTGGTTGGACCAGGTCCTCTGTGCAGTTGATTTCCAATGGCTCCTCTCCACCTCCCCACGGTGTTCCTGCTACATGTGACCTAAACGGACTTCTAGTCCCAGTTGAATGTCTGATCACGTGGGCGATGCATTTCCCAGCCTTCTTTTTTCTTTTCCCCATAAGCGTTGAGCAACAGAGAGGTAACATCATCCAGAAGTATACACGTACCACAGAAAGTTCACCTCAATGCTGGTTAGATGGTCACCATGCCCTCAGAGTGCTAAGGGATCACTGCTTAAATTGCCAACAAGCGTCTCAATGGAGCAAACTGGAATGCTTGGATGTTTAGCACTAATACTGTGTTTCCCCGAAAATAAGACACTGTCTTATATTTTTTTGGCCCCCAAAAACACATTAGGTCTTATTTTCGGGGTAGGTCTTATTACTATTATTAAATTATTTTCACAGCAGCTGGCGGTAGAGGAAGCATTGGCTAAGGCTGTGGCCAGTGTCACACAAGTGCACTAGCAGGGCTATTCAGAGAGCGTTGAAAACCTTGAGAATTGGCAGAAGGAGAGAACAATCTAGACAAAATAGCCAGTTTGGAAAGTGAGATAAATGGGCGAATTTTTCTGGTTTGACTATTTTGACCTAGAATTTTAAATTCTCCAGTCATTCTCGAGGTTTTCATCGCTTTCTAAATAGCCCTGTAGGTGTCCGCATGACTGCACTCCTCTGCATCCATCACAGCTTTGTGAAAGCTGGATGGGAGGGCCACACAGTGCAGCATGTGCACAAATTGCACGCACTACCATTGGATGTGATTTCAGCCTCCCTGTCAAAAAACAACGACGGACACAGACGGGGCTACAAAGCGCTATGCTCTATAGGTGGATCGCTCTTTATAGCGTGAGCGCACTAACTGCGTTCAGCGAGGTAGCCACACGGGCATTAGAGTGGAAGGAAGTCCACTCTCACGGACGTTCCTTCTGCTCAAAGAACGCTCATGTGACCACAGCCTTCTGCTGCTCTGCTCCCTCCTCTGCCGCCTCGTTTCCTCTGGCGCCAGCATCACTTATTCTCTCCCACGGCTCTTCAAGGTGCCCTACTACTAGGTCTTATTTTCAGGGTAGGTCTTATTTTCAGGGAAACAGGGTATAGCAGCAAAACTAAGGAATGTCCACCGAGAAAACAAAAAGATCTGCCCTAAATCACGCAGATTAGGTCTGTGCAACATGTAGCACAGCAGAGAATCTGCTGTTCTCTTTGGCTTCTGGTTACACTCCTAGTCATTCCACTTTTATCATCTCGATTTTCCATAATGTTGTTTGGAAATTAATGATGTATTTGAGTCATATTTGTGTTGATCACGTGGGATTATGTATCAGAATTCTACAGGAAATTCCAAAGAACATTTGAACGTGAGCTCAAACTCTTTCATCACCAGATATGGTGTAAGACAAGGGAACATTAAGAACAATGGGATGGGAAGATTCCCTACGGAGATCAGCTTTGGTTTGCACTGAGAGCAACAATAGACCAGAAAACACATACTTAAAAAGAGACTACACATCTAAATGACGCACTCAACACCACTGTGAGTGAGAAAAGTAATTTCTCTGGCTCATTATCCGGGGATTTGGCAGTGTTTTAAAGTATCGTCTGCAATTGAAAGGACTAGCATAATTCAGTAAACTTCTGTTGTGTGTCAATTTGGGGAGATCCGGAATGATATGATTTACAAGTTTTCTGTTCGACAAGACGTAAAGTATCGGATGCCTCTAAAGTCGCATCTAATGGATTTGTAAATTCTCAGTTTTCAGAAACCCTCTAGTGCTTGTCTGTCTGTTTTCATGACGACGGCTTATCTTTCAGGGGTTTTTATTCATTCGTAGTGTTTGCAAGTTGCAAATATAGCTAATTTAGAGAGGTTCATTCTTACTCTCAGCTATTTTTCCTCTGAATTTGAATTTACCATAACCTAAGATTTGGTAAATGCTTCAAGCCTGGCACAAACCATATCATGGTTGAAAAATTGCCGGGTCCCTTTCGTGGGATGGTGTTTAAGATAAAAGATGGCTATATGCTGCTGTAGACTTGTTGTTAATAGTAATCATTGAATGGGATCTTGGATGTTCTTAGGTAATCTTGGCAACCTCTTTTTTATATAAATACTTCCTTTATGGTGCTCAGCCAGCCTGAGGTTCCAACAACTCAAAGGTTTCATTTCAACACATTTCTGGGGACGTTCAAGCACATGTAGAGTTGTAGACATAGATCTACTCAACTTACAAATGTGTACCCTAGAGAAACATAGAAACATAGAAAAATGTCGGCAGATAAGAACCTTTCGGCCCATCTAGTCTGCCCAATTACATGGATACTTTACCTGGATTTATCTTTTGTTTAGGATAGCCTTATGCCTATCCCATGCTTGCTTAAATTCAATTACTGTTTTGGCCTCTACCACTTCAACTGGAGGGCTGTTCCATGTATCCACCACCCTCTCAGTAAAATAATGCTTCCTGATGTTACTTTTAAACCTTTGCCCCTCTAATCTAAGACTATGTCCTCTTGTTTTGCTATTTTGTTTCCTTTTAAATATACTCCCTTCCTCTACCTTGTGGATTCCCTTTACGTATTTAAATGTTTCTATCATATCTCCTCTGTCTCGTCTTTTTTCCAAGCTGTACATGTTAAGATCATTAAGCCTTTCCTGGTAACTTTTCTCCTTCAAGCCGTACACCATTTTAGTAGCCCTTCTCTGAACTCTCTCTAAGATGTCTATATCCTTCTAGAGATACGGTCTCCAGTACTGCACACAGTACTCCAAGTGAGGTCTCACCAGTGCTCTGTACAGTGGCATGAGCACTTCCCTTTTCCTGGAGAAGGTAAGCAATTAGTCCCCAGTTGAAACTCGAGCCACCAATCAGGAGCTGCTAAGACCAAAGCGTGCCGTTAACTCTTAGGCTGTGGTCGAAAGAGCGCGCACGAGCACTGAGGGAACGTCTGGGTGGCCACCTCCCTGAGCGCACATTAGTGCACTGAGCCCTACAAAGCACGAGCCTTCTATGGAGGATTGCCCTTTGAAGGCCTGCTGAACGTCCGTCGTAGCTTTTTGACGGGGAGGGTTTCAGCACGTCTGGTGTAATGTGCAATACTATTACGCAATTTACTCAGCGCGGCCCTCCCCGTCGAGTCATCAGAAAGCTGCGATGGACGCAGGGAGGAGGGGTCACCCGGACGTGCTCAATACACTCGTGTGACTGTGGCCTTAACAGCTCCCAACAACTGGCGCCTTTACGAGCCACCCACTGCGTTAGCAACTTACCAAATTCAGAGCTCTCCCCATTAATATAGTTTTAAAGATTATAAAAACACCTGACCGAGGAATAAATTATGGGCATTTGGTTACGAAATATGATCACACTTAGCATAAGCCTGCCACAACATCAATGTACCCCATCAAGGTAGGGGCTATCCTTCCTAACCTAATGTTGTCACTTATGAAATTTTTTATTTTTTTTGCATTCAAAAAATTTTTATTTTGAAAAAAGGCATCAGCCAGAAGACATACAATATAAGAGGACGGTCAGACCCTACAACAGCCACGCAGGGCCAAATCTCAAATAGTATACACTCAGAAATAACACATCGCAAGTCACATTGCAAAAGAACATAGACATGTGGTGTGGCAGGGGGTATCCAAAATAAAGAGGTGGGGAGGGGGGGACAAACCAAAAAGTGCTCCAGGACCTTAAAAAAAAAAAAAAAGGTGGCTAAGGCCAAATATGTGACTTTCCTGGCACACTCCTGAAGGTCCAGAGGACCGTAGGAGGCCATGGAAATGTGCACACTTATGAAATTTACCCACTTACTTGGGACACTCATCCTCTTGGGGCTCTCTGCAGTTCAAGGTTTAAATCAGACATGTACACTGCCAGAAATTTTTTATTTCAGCAAATTTTGGAGTCCGAATATAAAGGATTCAGAAGTTTTGGAATTTGGATCAATTTAAAAAAATATCGGACAAATCTGAAGTTTTTTGGAAATATCTAAAATCCTTTTTTTTTTTAGAAAGTATTTTCGCAGGAAGGATACATTGAGATTTCTCTCATTTTCAAGCATGTCCTGGGGGGCGAGTGTGTACCGTTATGCGTTTCCCAAGGACACTTACTGGAGAGGTGCTCTTGCCAGGATTCAAGCCTGTGTCTCCACAGTTATAGAGCAGTGATGTTACCTCTACTCCACCCAGCCGGGGGTGAACATACCTTTGACCCCCTATATATAACCTCTAAAATACCCTTAATACCTCTACCCAAATACCCCCACTTTACCTGTTCCATCCCCCTTCATACTACCCCTTATATCGTGTTCAATAATCTCATAAACAATGGTAGTTAGGGTTAGCCTTAGGACTTCGTTTACTTCTATGGTTAGGATTGCTACTAGAATTAGGATAACTTTTAGGTTAGTGTTAGGTTTACTTTTAGGGTTAGCATTGGGGTTATAGTTACTTTTATGGTTAGGGTTACATTTGAGGTTAGGGTTAAGATTATGTTTACTTTTAGGGCTTTAGGATTACATTTAGAGTTAGAGTTACTTTGGGGTAAGGTTTACATTTAGCATTAGAGCTAGGTGTACTTCTAGGGTACGGATTAGGGTTACTTTTACAGGGTTATTCAAAGAGATCCGATTTGCTGGAGAAAGGTAACCGAACGCTGAAAATCAGCGTTCGGTTACCTTTCTTGGCCATTCGGCTATCCAGAGAGCAGGCAATTCGCCAAATCCTGGCGAATTGCCTGCACATACGGTGCCTGTTCGGTGCCTGTTCAAGGGCAGTGAATCCCCATAGAGAAGCAATGCTTCGTCTATTCAGAGAACAAAAACCAGCAGTGAAAAGTTGCCAAATTGCTCTGCTGTTCGGTGGTTTCATGTGGCAGATTTATTCAGGCGAATCCCATAGGCTTCAATGTTAAAAATATTCCCTTTTTAATTCAATATCTAATAAACCGTTGATTATAATATTCTGCAGTAAAAAGTCTCTTTATTTATAGATTTTTTAGGATATTTTAAGCAGTTTTCGTGATTTTTTTTTCACAAAAAATTCTGATTTTTTTTAAAAAAAGTTTAACTTTATTTATTCTTTCTTCTGTAACAGTCCTTTTTATTATCATTCATTGGATCTTATATGTAAATTTCAGACATTTTCGCTAAGTAGTTTCTTTGCCAACAGTGTTTCACTTTTCAAACACTCAAGCAAACGTTTTTTTTAATTTATTCACTCCATTCGTCTGCGGTGTCGGCTTTTTCCGGCAGCTGCGCTGCGTGTGATCGGGTCCTGCTCGGGTTTTTCTGGCGTTTTCGGCAGGTTAATCCAGATGTTTTTGCGGGTTTCGGTGTTCGCCCTCGTTTTGCGGTGAGTTTTCGGCAGGTGTTCGGCGACTTTTCCCTGCATTTCGGCGTCCCTGTGATGCTTGCTGAATACACCGCAGGGTGGCCGAAATGGGATCGCCAAATCGTACCGAATTGAAGAGAACGAAAAGTCACCGAACGTGCGGTGGCTTATCGATTCTCTTTGAATAACCCTGTTAGTGTTAAGGTTACTTCTATAATCTAGGAATGTTACCCCTAAACCGAAGAATCTGTTAGAATACATTCCTAAACTATATTAATTATCAGTCGATCAAGGACTTGTTGATAAAACTAAAATGTATTATTGAAGTTCAATAAAAAAGTTTTATTATTTTGTAGCAATTAATTAATTAGTGACTATGCTTTTTTAACTGTCGTTTTATAAATAGAGAAAAGTTCCATGAAATTTTAAATACACCTTCATAGACTTAAAGGAACACTCCAGTCTGAAAATCACCCCCCCTTTTTTACATTATATTAAAGCTATTGCCCTAACTAGTCATTCAGTATATATATATATATATATATATTTTTTTTTAATGTAATACTTACCCTAAAAACGACACTTTTCCAACGGCGTTTTTTTTTTTTTACTCACCTCCCTCTTCCGCTCCCGTCGTGGAAACTTGGAACTTGGCTACAGGTTTACGTGCAAAGAGCGCATGCGCGCCTATCACGTAAACCAGCCAATCAGCAAATCAGCAGGCTTCCTCCCAGAATCCTGCTCATTCAACCGCGCATGCGCGGAGCAGCGCACGTTCACGAGCAGCGAGGTGAGCTGAAGTTCACCCCGCCTGCTCGTCTAAAAACTCTTTGGCGGAGGAGAAGGAGGAGGAGGCAACGGCCCCGGCTCCTTCTCCTGCGCGTTTCCGCGACTCTGCCGGAGTGGTGGGACGTCATCGCGCTTCTAGCGCGATGACGTCCCAGCTTTGCCGAGAGTTCCAAAACGCGGGGACCTTGAAACCCGATCGGCTGATTGACAGCTGGGAGGGCGGAGTAAAGTCCACCGCTTCTCTCAGCAATATCAGCCGAACGGGAAAAGATAGAAGGCTGGGGAAAAAAATGGGATACTTCAGGCAATATGACCACCTTAAAAAGCTGAGGTGGTCATATTGCCTGGAGTATCCCTTTAAATAAAGTTTATGAAAGTCAGTATAACTTTCATTCTCCGAATCTTATATTTGCTGGATAAACCTAACAAGGCTTCATCTTATTGTATTGCGGTAAATACGTTTTCATAGACCTTTTCTTTACTTTATTCTATTTTTTTTTTACATTCCAGACCTATTGCAGGTAGGTCAGTGGAGTGTAAGGTTATGGATTTGTCCAGAACAACCCCACAACAAATAGAACACAAAGGGAAACGGCAGAGGAATGTAGAATATAAAGTATACATTGCAACAAGAAGCGAAAATACTTTTCTTCCACATGGCGTTAATGTATATCCCAGAGAACTTAACACATAAATAAAACAAATGTTTTATTTTCATTGTACTCTGCCTTAAATGAATCTACAGGGAAAAAAGTGATTTAATAAGTGTCGACACTTGTTGAAAAAAAAATGGATCTAATCACATCAGAAATGTGTGTTTTAGACCAAAACCAATTACTTCTTTAGCAGCACTTGGCAAGAAGGTCCCTCCGCGTGGATTCCTTTGATGAATTAAAGTGCAGTTTTTAATATAGCAGGTGCAAGTGAACGTAAAACACCTGTTATGATGATTTTCAATTCAAAACCTCGGCAAAAAAAAAATAAAAAAAAATTCTATAGTCTCCCTGTTTAACTTCAAGTAGATCCATAACTTGTCGTTATTTCTCCCGGTGCTAAAACTAAAATATTACCTGAGAGAGTCTACCTGCCTTTGTGTAAGAATAGTAAAGCTTAATTAGTTGGTGTATCTAATGATCTAATTAACTGTAATCGTTAACAGCAGTATCCTCAAGGAGCCTTATCCGTTAGTGGGGGATTTAACTTTTTGGACAGGTTTTCTGGTGAGTTTATCGACACCCAGCGTCCAAGGATAAACCAAAAACAAGGGTGTAATCTTGTATAAGCCTAGGCCTGGTCCTATATTTTAGAGGTCCATAATATAGGGTGCCGGACAAAATCCCTACAGCCAGGTTCCCTAATGCCAACATCCCGACGGCCAATTTCCAGATATCTATAATCCCAGTGGCTAACCCTAATACTAACACCCTAACCCTTAGGGAGTTAGGGCTAGGTTTAGGGGGGGGGTTAGGGCTAAATTTAAGGGGTTAGGATTATGGCTAGGTTTAGGGGGTTATGGCTAGGTTTAGGGGGTTATGGCTAGGTTTAGGAGGGTTAGGGCTAGGTTTAGGAGGGTTAGGGCTAGGGGGTTAGGGTTAGGTTTAGAGGGGTTAGGACTAGGTTTAGAGCTAGGTTTAGGGGGTTAGGGCTAGATTTAGGGGGTTAGGGCTAGGTTTGGGGGGTTATGGCTAGGTTTAGGGGGTTAGGATTAGGGCTAGGTTTTGGGGGTTAGGCAGTAGGGTTAGTGTTAGCCGCTGGGATTTTGGATGTCTGGAAGTTGGCCGTCAGGGAGTTGTCTGTGTAGGGAAGTTGGCCGTATAGGGAAGTTGGTCGTCGGATTTTGACATTAGGGAACCTGGTTGTAGGGCTTTCGACCCAAACCCGTCCATATATTCAGTGTGAGAGTGTATGACAGAACTGCAAAGCAATAAAACTCCCAGCAATGAGTCTCTAACATCTAAATGATAGTAAAAGTTGCTAGAAATCACTAGGTGTAAACTAGTTACTATGCTTTTGTTCTAAATTACATTTTAACGGCATAAATAGCCCCGATAAGTCGTGAATATATTTCTTAATTTTATGGTTATTTTCTTCTCGATCGTACCATTTTATGGATATTGGGTGGGGGGGGATCAGAATTCAGAGTGCTGAGCCTAAATACGCCTCTGTAGCAGAAAACAGTATGCAAGTAGAACAAAAACGAATTAGTTAACATAATAATAATACACAAATTAATAGAGCATAAACGAGTATATAACAGGTGTTTAGCCTGACCCTCAGGGCTGGAAGCACACCCGGTGTTCAGAATAATAATTAGCAAATAGCCATGATATATTCAGTGTTAATTGTTTAATTACATGCTGATTATGGGAATTCTATGCGCTGTGTAATTAATGCTGATACAAGCGGATGGGACTGAACATCTTAGAGGGGTGGTGGGAGGGTAAAATTGGGGAGAAAGAGGAGATCTGTGACCAAAGTGAGACAAATCTGTTCCATTTCAGTTCTAATGCAGGGCAGAGGGCAATAGGATATGAAATTGTAAGCAGTATTTAAGAGCTTTAGAAGTGACAGAGGATAGTGAACTGTATTATCAGAGACACAGATCTCCTGCTCCGCAACTGGTCCAGCAACACTGGGTTCCATTCCTGAATCGCTAGGTTACCTCAAACAAGTGGAGCTCAGCTATTGCCAGTCAGCACAAATAATCATGGCAGAACCACTGCTGGTAACTGTTATCAGCTCCGTTTATATTACATGTCGAGCTGTTAGTTAATTTGTCTGCTGTGACTTCCCAGCAGCAGTGTGAGGTGCGAGGAGACTGTGTGGTTGACATGTCTTCCTCACTGCCGTTTTAGACACAGGGGCAGATGGACATACTAATGGACATTTCAATCTCCAAAGCTGCAGGTGGAGGTCCGAGGAGAGGTTTCTGCCAGCAGATCAACCCAGCGGCATCTCACAGTCCAAGCAAAGAGTCCAATTTCTACTGCGAAAAGAGGTTTCAGCGCCACAACTTCCATTCTGACTTTGTGGCCTCATGCTGTCTTTTCTGATTTCCAGGGGCCTGTTTCAGGAAGGAATGTGGCTTTACTGTTACAGAGTGGCATTGAAGTGATGGTGAGCAGAGCTGTATTCATAGCTGTATTCATAGCGAATCATGCCAGTCCAGTGAGAGGTCAAGTTCTTAAGACTGGGGAACTGACTAACTCAGATACAGAACTGGCTGAGATCTGGTATCGGCTGATTTTACCAGGTAGGATACATTAAGATTTCTCTTGTTTTCAAGTATTTTCAACTATTACAGTCAGGTCCAGAAATATTGGGACATCGACACAATTCTAACATCTTTGGCTCTATTACACCACCACAATGGAGTTGGAATGAAACAAACACAATGTGCTTTAACTGCAGACTGTCAGCTTTAATTTGAGGGTATGTACATCCAACTCAGGTGAACGGTGTAGGACTTACAGCAGTTTGCAGATGTGCCTCCCACTTGTTAAGGGACCAAAAGTAATGGAACAGAATAATGATCATAAATCAAACTTTTCCTTCTTAATACTTGGTTGCAAATCCTTTGCAGGCAATTACAGCCTGAAGTCTGTAACGCATAGACATCACCAGACGCTGGGTTTCATCCCTGGTGATGCTCTGCCAGGCCTCTACTGCAACTGTCTTCAGTTCCTGCTTGTTCTTGGGGCATTTTCCCTTCAGTTTTGTCTTCAGCAAGTGAAATGCATTCTCAATGGGATTCAGGTCAGGTGATTGACTTGGCCATTGCATAACATTCCACTTCTGTCCCTTCAAAAACTCTTTGGACGGCGCTTCACAGTGCAGATGGACAATGACCCAAAGCATACTGCAAAAGCAACCAAAGAGTTCTGCAGCATTTGGCTGAATGTGAGCAGATAATATTGCCCGAAACACTTCAGAATTCATCCTGCTGCTTTTGTCAGCAGTCACATCATCAATAAATAAAAGAGAACCAGTTCCATTGGCAGCCATACATACCCACGCCATGACACTACCACCACCATGCTTCACTGATGAGGTGGTATGCTTAGGATCATGAGCAGTTCCTTTCCTTCTCCATACTCTTCTCTTCCCATCACTCTGGTACAAGTTGATCTTGGTCTCATCTGTCCATAGGATCTTGTTCCAGAACTGCACTTTTTCATTAACAGGACTATACATAGGACAAGGGGTCATCCATTTAGACTGGAAGAAAGAAAATTTAGCTTAAAGCATAGGAAGGGTTATTTTACGGTGAGAACAATAAAGCTGTGGAATTCTCTGCTGTTGAGGTGGTTGGGTCAGAGTCTGTACAGACTTTTAAAAAACGACTGGATGACTTCCTGCAGACACAGAATATTAAGGGTTATAATATTTAATATGTGGGTAAAAGCTTCTTGATCCAAGGAGAAATCTGACGCCATTCTGGGGTCAAGAAGGAATTTTTTCCCAGTATGTTGCATATTGGCGAGCGCTTCAGACTGGGTTTTTTTGCCTTCTTTTGGATCAACAGCAGTAGGTTTATGTGGGAGAGGCTGAACCGATGGACGCATGTCTTTTTTCAGCCTATATAACTATGTAACTATGTAAATATGTAACTGTGAAGGCTTTGTTAGGTGTTTGGTAAACTCTAATCAGGCCTTCCTGTTTTTGAGGCTCACCAATGGTTTACATCTTGTGGTGAACACTCTGTATTCACTCTGGTGAAGTCTTCTCTTGATTGTTGACTTTGACACACATACACCTACCTCCTGGAGAGTGTTCTTGATCTGGCCAACTGTTGTGAAGGGTGTTTTCTTCACCAGGGAAAGACTTATTCATTCATCCACCACAATTGTTTTCCGTGGTCTCCTGGGTCTTTTGGTGTTGCTGAGCTCACCGGTGCATTCCTTCTTTTTGAGAATGTTCCAAACAGTTGTTTTGGCCACGCCTAATGTTCTTGCTATCTCTTTGATGGGTTTGTTTTGTTTCTTCAGCCTAATGATGGCTTGCTTCACTGATAGTGACAGCTCTTTGGATCTCATCTTGAGAGTTGACAGCAACAGATTCCAAATGCAAATAGCACACTTGAAATGAACTCTGGGCCTTTTATCTGCACATTGTAATTGGGGTAATGAGGGAATATCACACACCTGGCCATGGAACAGCTGAGAAGCCAATTGTCCCATTACTTTTGGTCCCTTAACAAGTGGGAGGCACATCTGCAAACTGCTGTAAGTCCTACATCGTTCACCTGAGTTGGATGTACATACCCTCAAATTAAAGCTGACAGTCTGCAGTTAAAGCACATTGTGTTTGTTTCATTCCAACTCCATTGTGGTGGTGTAATAGAGCCAAAGATATTAGAATTGTGTCGATGTCCCAATATTTCTGGACCTGACTGTAATAGTTGAAAATACTTGAAAACAAGAGAAATCTTAATGTATCCTACCTGGTAAAATCCTTTCTCAAAAAAAAATAAAATAAAAAATAGTTATAGTCACGTAGGCTGAAAAAAGACATGCGTCCATCAGGTTCAGCCTTTCACACATCACCTACTGCTGTTGATCCAAAAGAAGGCAAAAAACCCAGTCTGAAGCGTTCGCCAATATGCAACACACTGGGAAAAAATTCCTTCTTGACCCCAGAATGGCAGTCAGATTTTTCCTTGGATCAAGAAGCTTACCCACATATTAAATATTATGACCCTTAATATTCTGTGTCTGCAGGAAGTCCTCCAGTCCTATTTAAACGTCTGTAAAGACTCTGACCCAACCACCTCAAAGGCAAAAAATTACATAGCTTTATTGTTCTCACGGTAAAATAACCTTTCCTATGCTTTAGGTTGAATTTCCTTTCGTACAGTCTAAATGGGTGACCCTTGTCCTGTGTATAGTCCTGTTAGCGAATAGTTTTTTTGCTAGTGCTACAATATCCTTTCTTAAGACAGGTGCCCAAAATCGCACGGCATATTCAAAGTGCCGTCTTACCATTGATTTATAAAGAGGCAAAATTATGTTTTCATCCTGAGAGTGAATTCCCTTTTTAATGCATGTCAATACCTTGCTGGCCTTGGAGGCTGCTGTTTGACATTGCACATTGTTACTTAGTTTGAAGTCTATGATTATTCTCAAATCCTTCTCCTGCCTTGATTTCCCTAACTCAGTACCATTTAGGGTATAAGTTGCTTGTGTGTTCTTCACTCCAAAGTGCATAACTTTGCATTTATCTACATTCAATTTCATCTGCCATTTAAGTGCCCAGTCCCCCAATCTATCTAAATCCCTCTGCAGCGAAGTAACATCCTGCTCACATTGTATTACTTTTACTAAAACAATAAGGGCCACTTTACAATCCTGGTGCTAACGTTAACACTCACCTGCGTGAGCATTAATGTTAGCCCCGGTGGCTACCGCATATTACAATCCAAATGCAAACAGGTTAAGTAACCCGTTACTGTTTGGTACCTTTTCAGTACGAGGTTACTGTACTTTGCACTCCCTATACTTAACATGGGGAGCGCAAAGTGTTAATCGGCGTTAGGATTACAAAGTCCTAACGCTGATTACCGTCCGGCTGTGATTTGGAAAAAGTAAACTACAGCCTGGACTTGGTGCTAATTGATTCTGCTGGTGCAGAATCCGTTAGCACCAGCCATAAAAAAATCCAGATACTCACCTCCTGTCACGCGGCGAGGACCGCGGCTCCGTCCGCCTCCTCTGTCACCGGGAACCGAGGGAGAGACTGGGGGAAAAAGTCCCCCAGTCTCTCCCTGCAGATCACTTCGCGAGGCGAGATCCGGCAGGTCATGTGACCAGCAGGGGGAAATGCAATGGAGTCCTATGGACTTTACTTATTCTAATGCTAATTTGATTGTGCTCCCCATGTAAAGCATAGGGTTTGTAAAGTACAGCAAACTCCCGCCAGCTAGCACAATCACGGATGCGCTAACAGATTTTTTTAAACTCGTTAGCGATCGGAATGTAATATGGGGTGGCATGCGTTACAGTCACTTAATCTAGTACTAACGCTCACATAACTGCCCGCTAACGCTAGCGTTAAGATAGTAATAGGGCCCCTAGTGTCAGGTCCATTCTATTTGCCCCTCATCGGAAGTGAAAGAAGAAGGTCTTCCACACTGCTCCGTGACTACCCATTTTCCTAACATATCTAATCTAATATATTGGCTATGTGGAAATGACCGAATGGTTCAACGTTTATGATAAAAAGTCTGAGTGAAAAATATATTCCAAATAACAATTTTCATGTAAGTTTGTGATTTCGTTCTACATTTTGCTAAACCGTCTTCAACCTGTTGGAAAAAAACCTCGCTGCCACTGATAAAACTACTTTTTGGAGTCAAAAATATATGAAATAAGTTTTGCGTCAGCCTCCTAGCCAATTTTTTAGAAATGATCCTGTCATAGGATCGTATTAATGGAGAAGCACGTGTTCCAGTTGCAGTTGGTTTCCGTTTCAAGGATTAGTCTCTTCAACATCATTCGGCACTCAAGCTAAATCTGCGCTCCGAAGCTACGCTAATTGGCCTCCATCATAAATTATTTAAATAATTTTGTATTTAATACGGCAGAAAAAGCAAAGAGGCAGCACGAGGCAGCATGACCAAGAGAAAGAGAGAGAGAGAGACGCGCTAATGCATGTAATTCCGCCGTTTCTGACTTCAATGTAGAAAGCGTAACCCGGTGGCAGGTTCAACAATTCTATTGCCTTGTCTTCTAACAAGAAAGAAGCACAGTGGATTAACCTGCTAAATAAAAGCCTTTTCTCTCTCTCGCCCCGGAGGCTGGAGAATGTGTCTGACTGGAGCAATGGCAGCCTGTCTGGTTGCCACAGAGACAACGAGAAAAGATTGAAATACCTGCTCCGATTCCTGAAGTGCCCCCCTCGCTTAAGCAGATGCTTATCCTTCTAAGTGGCAATCGTTCTACTTACCGTGCTTTATCGGTATTATTTATTATATCCTTTTACATTCTGGGTTTCCATAAGTGGCTCACTAAGCACCACTACTAAAGATCCAAGGACTCTAGTAGTGCGAGTCAGACCTTTTTAGCATATACAAGTAGCCATTTTTTTTTCATCTTTTTTCACTCTGTGGCTGGATATGAAAATACCAGATATGCCTTGGATAGGATCACCTCGTAGTATATATAAATATCATCCGCAAAGTACCCTGCTCCCTGAGACATAATGATAGAGATGTGCATTAGTTTCGGAAAAATTCGGAATTTTTAACGAAATTTGACAATTCGTAGTCCAGAAGTACTTCTGAATAACGAATCGATACGAATTCAAAACAAAACGGTATATAACAAATTTATTTCGTTTTACACTGTGTCATCATCATAAAAAAATTGAATAATTGATATCAACTGTCGAATTTGAAATGAACTATCAAACTGATATCAACTATCGCAGACCTCAAAATTTCCACTCGCCTGCTCGCATTTGGCGAGTGGAAATTAGCTGAGGGCGAGTGGGGCAGATTGCCCCATCAGTTGCTGGGTTTAGTGGGCCACTGCTTTACTTCTCAGCTCCGGTATTGGACTCTTGGAGTCCGAATCCGGAGCTGAGTGTCTGAACGGCACTGCCCCATACAGCGCGACCCGTGAGATTCACGCTCGCGGGTCACATGCCCACCCACGTGATGTGTCGCACACTCGCAGCGTATGTGCTGCGAGTCTATGATGCATCACGTGGGTGGGTCAGGTGACGCACGGGAGGGGGCAGCACCAAATGCAGTGTGTCGATCCCAGACACGTAGCACGTGCTGTTCCCTGACTAAAGCACCAGAGAGCAAACAGCAGAAGAGGCTATTGACTCCCAGTGGACAGCTGGGTCTTGGCTGCTCTGTCGTCCTTCCTGATCAGCCTTTGATTTGGTAAGTGACTGCGTGGGGGGGGTGTAATGAGAATGAGAGAGGGTTAAAAGAAAGAGAGAGGGGTTAAAAGAAAGAGGGGATTGAAAAGAGAGGGGTTAAAAGAAAGAGGGGATTGAAAGAGAGAGGGGGTTAAAAGAAAGAGGGGATTAAAAAGAGAGAGGGGTTAAAAGAAAGGGGATTGAAAAGAGAGGGGGGTTAAAAGAAAGAGGGGATTGAAAGAGAGGGGGTTAAAAGAAAGAGGTATTGAAAAGAGAGGGGGTTAAAAGAAAGAGATGGGATTGAAAAGAGAGAGAGGTTAAAAGAAAGAGGGATTGAAAAGAGAGGGGTTAAAAGAAAGAGGGGATTGAAAAGAGAGGGGTTAAAAGAAAGAGGGGATTGAAAGAGAGAGGGGGTTAAAAGAAAGAGGGGATTAAAAAGAGAGAGGGGTTAAAATAAAGGGGATTGAAAAGAGAGAGGGGTTAAAAGAAAGAGGGGATTGAAAAGAGAGGGGGTTAAAAGAAAGAGATGGGATTGAAAAGAGAGAGGGGGTTAAAAGAAAGAGGGGATTGAAAAGAGAGGGGGTTAAAAGAAAGAGGGGATTGAAAGAGAGAGGGTTAAAAGAAAGAGGGGATTAAAAGAGAGAGGGGTTAAAAGAAAGGGGATTGAAAAGAGGGGGGGTAAAAGAAAGGGGATTAGAAAAGAGAGGGGGTTAAAAGAAAGAGGGTATTGAAAAGAGAGGGGTTAAAAGAAAGAGATGGGATTGAAAAGAGAGAGAGGGTTAAAAGAAAGAGGGGATTGAAAAGAGAGGGGTTAAAAGAAAGAGGGGATTGAAAAGAGAGGGGTTAAAAGAAAGAGATGGGATTGAAAAGAAGGGGGGTTAAAAGAAAGAGGGGATTGAAAGAGAGAGGGGGTTAAAAGAAAGAGGGATTGAAAAGAGAGGGGGTTAAAAGAAAGAGGGGATTGAAAAGAGAGGGGGGTTAAAAGAAAGAGGGGATTGAAAAGAGAGAGGGTTTAAAAGAAAGAGGGGATTAAAAAGAGAGAGGGTTTAAAAGAAAGGGGATTGAAAGAGAGAGGGGTTAAAAGAAAGAGATGGGATTGAAAAGAGAGGGGTTAAAAGAAAGAGGGGATTGAAAAGAGAGGGGGTTAAAGAAAGAGGATTGAAAAGAGAGGGGGTAAAAGAAAGAGGGGATTGAAAGAGAGAGGGTTAAAAGAAAGAGGGGATTAAAAAGAGAGAGGGTTAAAAGAAAGGGGATTGAAAAGAGAGGGGGTTAAAAGAAAGAGATGGGATTGAAAAGAGAGGGGGTTAAAAGAAAGAGGGTATTGAAAAGAGAGGGGGTTAAAAGAAAGAGATGGGATTGAAAAGAGAGGGGGGTAAAAGAAAGAGGGGATTGAAAGAGAGAGGGGGTTAAAAGAAAGAGGGGATTAAAAAGAGAGAGGGGTTAAAAGAAAGGGGATTGAAAAGAGAGAGGGGTTAAAAGAAAGAGGGGATTGAAAAGAGAGGGGGTTAAAAGAAAGAGATGGGATTGAAAAGAGAGAGGGGTTAAAAGAGAGGGGATTGAAAAGAGAGGGGGTTAAAAGAAAGAGGGGATTGAAAGAGAGAGGGGGTTAAAAGAAAGAGGGGATTAAAAAGAGAGAGGGGTTAAAAGAAAGGGGATTGAAAAGAGAGGGGGGTTAAAAGAAAGAGATGGGATTGAAAAGAGAGGGGGGTTAAAAGAAAGAGGGTATTGAAAAGAGAGGGGGTTAAAAGAAAGAGATGGGATTGAAAAGAGAGAGAGGGTTAAAAGAAAGGGGATTGAAAAGAGAGGGGTTAAAAGAAAGAGGGGATTGAAAAGAGAGGGGGTAAAAGAAAGAGATGGGATTGAAAAGAGAGGGGGGTTAAAAGAAAGAGGGGATTGAAAGAGAGAGGGGGTTAAAAGAAAGAGGGGATTGAAAAGAGAGGGGGGTTAAAAGAAAGGGGATTGAAAGAGAGGGGGGTTAAAAGAAGAGGGGATTGAAAAGAGAGGGGGTTAAAAGAAAGAGAGGGGATTGAAAGAGAGGGGGGTTAAAAGAAAGAGGGGATTAAAAAGAGAGAGGGGTTAAAAGAAAGGGGATTGAAAAGAGAGAGGGGTTAAAAGAAAGAGGGGATTGAAAAGAGAAAAGGGGGTTAAAAGAAAGAGGGGATTGAAAAGAGAGGGGGTTAAAAGAAAGAGGGGTTGAAAAGAGAGAGGGGTTAAAAGAAAGAGGGGTTAAAAGAAAGAGGGGATTGAAAAGAGAGGGGTTAAAAGAAAGAGATGGGATTGAAAAGAGAGAGGGGGTTAAAAGAAAGAGATGGGATTGAAAAGAGAGAGGGGTTAAAAAAAATGAGGGTTAAAAAGAGAGGGTCAAAAAAAATGAGGGTTAGAAAGAGAGAGAGGGTCAAAAAGAATGAAAGTTAAAAAGAGGGTTAAAAAGAGAGAGAGGGTTAAAAAGAATGAGGGTTAAAAGGAATGAGGGTTAAAAAGAGAGAGGGTTAAAAAGAGAGAGAGGGTTAAAAAGAATGAGGGTTAAGAATGAGGGTTAAAAAGAGAGAGAGGGCTTAAAAAGAGAGAGGGGCTTAAGAAAGTGGTAAAAAGAGAGAGGGTTCAAAAGAGAAAGAGGATTAAAAAGAGAGAGTTAAAAAGAGAGAGGGCTTAAAAAGAGAGAGGGGTTTAAAAAGAGAGAGGCTTAAAAAGAGAGAGGCTTAAAAAGAGAGAGGGGCTTAAGAAAGAGTGTTAAAAAGAGAGAGTGTTAAAAAGAGAGAGGGTTCAAAAGAGAAAGAGGATTAAAAAGAGTTAAAAAGAGAGAGGGCTTAAAAATAGAGAGGGGCTTAAAAAGAAAGGATTTAAAAGAGAGGGTTAAAATGAAAGAGGGTTAAAAAGAATGAGAGAGGGTTAAAAATAATTAAAGAGGGGTACAAAGAATGAGAGGGTGTGCGTAAAAAGGCAGTGAAGCTCTGTGATACGCTCCTACACACTGCACATTATTGTGAGTTTTATTGCAGTGGTGCTCTGATACACTCATACACACTATGCATTACTGTATCAGAGCACCACTGCAATAAAACTCACAGTAATGTGGCGTGTGTATGAGCATGAGTTTTATTACTGTGGAGCTCTGTAATACACTCATACACATGGCACATCACAGAGCTCCACAGTAATAATATTTACAGTAATGTGCCATGTGTATGAGTGTGAGTTTTATTGCCGTGGAGCTCTGTGATACTCATACACGCTGAACATTATTTTCCTTTATGTTTACACCGCTTTGTTATATTATTAATGATAATTAAATAATAATTTAAGAGGTGCGTTTAGGGGAAGAGTTAAAGGTAAGGGTTGGGTGGGACATCTGGTGGCGAGTAACTCTTAAGGCCTGGCTAGTAGCTTGGGACCTGAAATTTTGAGCCCTGAACTATCGAATTGATATAGGAAATTCGAATCGATACGAAAAACAAAACGAAATGAAACAAAATTAGTTACGAAATTCCGAAAACTAAATTATTTTAAAACGTAACGAAACGAAACTAAACAAAACAAATTTTTCAGCCATGCACATCCCTGCATAATGATAAAACCTTATTCTACTAATCCTTGAAAATCGTCAACGTTTCAATTCCCTGAGGACTTTTCCCCAGAAAAGCCATTTCAAAAACATTTAAATGTTAGTCCTGTTGAAAATTGTAGGGTTGCACCGATACCGATACTAGTATCGGTATCGGGGCCGATACTGGGTACTGCAGGAGTACTTGGTACTCGTGCAGTACCCCCCGATATTTTTACCGATACCGGAAGCCGGCATTGAGCCGGCTTGCCGGCATCCGAGGGGCTGCGGCGGCTGTCCGAATGCTCTATCGGCATTCGGACAGCCGCCCCTGGAGCTGCTCACACAATACTTACCTTCCTGGGTACCGCCGAGAATGTCTCCGCGCATGCGCTCGTTGGAAGGACCCCAGCCGCGACCACGTGGGACCATGTGATCACGGCTGGGGTCCTTCCAACGAGCGCGCGCGGAAACTTTCCCGGTGGCGCCCAGGAAGGTAAGTATGAACACAGTGAGCAGCTGCAGGGCCTGTCCGAATGCAGATGGGCCTGTCCGAATGCTCTATCTGCATTCGGACAGGCCCTGCAGCTGCTCACTGTGTTCATACTTACCTTCCTTGGCGCCGCCGGGAAAGTTTCCGCGCGCGATCGTTGGAAGGACCCCAGCCGTGATCACATGGTCCCACGTGGTCGCGGCTGGGGTCCTTCCAACGAGCGCACGCGCGGAGACATTCCCGGCGGCGCCCAGGAAGGTAAGTATCGTCGTGGGGGGGGGAATACCCATGTGTGAGCTGTGGGGGCATATCCATAAGCTGGGGGGCAATATCCATGTGTGAGCTGGGGCAAATCCATGAGCTGGGGGGCATATCCATGAGTGAGCTGGGGCAAATCCATGTGTGAGCTGGGGCAAATCCATGTGTGAGCTGGGGCATATCCATGTGTGAGCTGGGGCATATCCATGTGTGAGCTGGGGCATATCCATGTGTGAGCTGGGGCATATCCATGAGCTGGGGCAAATCCATGTGTGAGCTGGGGCATATCCATGAGCTGGGGCAAATCCATGTGTGAGCTGGGGCATATCCATGTGTGAGCTGGGGCATATCCATGTGTGATCTGGGGCAAATCCATGTGTGAGCTGGGGCATATCCATGAGCTGGGGCAAATCCATGTGTGAGCTGGGGCATATCCATGAGCTGGGGCCAAATCCATGAGCTGGGGCAAATCCATGTGTGAGCTGGGGCAAATCCATGTGTGAGCTGGGGCAAATCCATGTGTGAGCTGGGGCAAATCCATGTGTGAGCTGGGGCATATCCATGTGTGAGCTGGGGCAAATCCATGTGTGAGCTGGGGCATATCCATGTGTGAGCTGGGGCAAATCCATGTGTGAGCTGGGGCAAATCCATGTGTGAGCTGGGGCAAATCCATGTGTGAGCTGGGGCATATCCATGTGTGAGCTGGGGCAAATCCATGTGTGAGCTGGGGCATATCCATGAGCTGCGGGATATATACATGTGAGCTGGGGGCATTTTTATATGGTCTGTTCTTATTGGAAAGCGTCACATGACATTAAAGAAAAGTATCGGTACTCGGTATCGGTGAGTACTTTTTAAAAGTATCGGTACTCGTACTCGGTCTTAAAAAAGTGGTATCGGTGCATCCCTAGAAAATTGATTAGCGGATTAAAATGTAGACAATTTGAATGGATTAATAAACATAGGGACTGAGAAGGCGGACAGAGCCGCGGTCCTCCCGTGGGACAGGAGGTGAGTATATTGAATTTATGGGGGGGTTTCTGGATGGTGCTAACGGATTCTGCAGAAGCGGAATCCGTTAACCAGAACCAGGACTTGGTGCTAACTTTTTGTTAACCGCAGCCGGACGTTAATCAGCGTTAGGACTTTGTAATCCTAACACTGATTAACACTATGCGCTCCCTATGTTAAGTATAGGGAACGCAAGGTACAGTAACCTAGCGCTGAAAAGCGCAAGATACCAAACGCTAACGGGTTGCTTAACCCATTAGCATTTGGATTGTAATATGCGGAAACTACTTGGGCTAACGTTAACGCTCACGCAGGTGAGCGTTAACGTTAGCACCAAGTATGTAGTTTGGCCCGTCATCAGTAGCCATTTCCCATTTACAGCTCACCTTTACCGTCTGTATTCCGACCGTGGCACTTTCTCGGCAGCTCGAGTGACAAAACTTTGGAGCCGCAGGATGATAACACCAGCAGCGCTGCCCACTGCCGCAAACATCAGCTCCAGGAGTCCTATGGAGACAGACACTAGCTTGCGCTGAGTGAAGAAGCAGAGGGTTGCGGTCACGAGTCACTGACGGAGGGGAGGCGCAGTGTGATGACGAGTTTAAGACCAGACCTCTGTGCCCTGGTTCCTTGCCCTGACGTGGGCCTCACTCCTCAGTGCTTTCTTTGTGATTTATGTCTTCTGCTCACTCGTGTAGGACAGTGGCTTGACGAACGACTCTCCTACCTCTTAACCTTTTGGCTCCTGGCTGACAATCCGATCTAGCATCTGACCTCTGTTAATCCTCTGACTACCCGATATGGCTCACGACCCCTGGCACTTGACTGACTCTCCAATCTGGCATCCGAACTGACTGGTATTAACCCCTGGTATCTGACTTACGAGCAACCCCTGGTAACTGGCTTACGAGCAACCCCTGGTATCTGGCTCACGAGCAACCCCTGGTATCTGGCTCACGAGCAATCCCTGGTATCTGGCTCACAAGCAACCCCTGGTATCTGGCTCACAAGCAACCCCTGGTATCTGGCTCACAAGCAACCCCTGGTATCTGGCTCACAAGCAACCCCTGGTATCTGGCTCACAAGCAACCCCTGGTATCTGGCTCACAAGCAACCCCTGGTATCCGGCTCACAAGCAACCCCTGGTATCTGGCTCATGAGCAACCCAGGCATCTGGCTCACGAGCAACCCCTGGTATCCGGCTCACGAGCAACCCCTGGTATCTGGCTCATGAGCAACCCAGGCATCTGGCTCACGAGCAACATCTGGTATTATCTCCTAGTGTTTATTATTCTATTTGCATATGGTAATAGGTAGATTTTTTTCCGGCCACTTAAAGGACCGGCAGTGTAGGATGGCTTGTCTGCGTACAGAATTCAGACATTATATATCTAGGAGGTACGTGACAAGTAGCCTCAGGAACCAGTAATAAAATATTTATTCAGAAAAGTAATGAAAAGTCTGATGTGTTTCGTCTGTATTTCCAGACTTTTTCAATGGCAATTAACAAATAATACATTCACATTCAATAAAACAAAGTTTTATTGGCTGGCAATAGCTGGGGATGTCCCCTCTGTTCCCTGGAGAGAACAACTGAGCCAGAGAAGCCATTGGGTGGTCAGGATCCAGTTGACGTGCGGAATGGATTTACAAAAGATATCTTGTGAGTTTTATCCAATTTTGGGCTACACTTTTTGCAGTAAAACTGCACTATGTTTGTATTCTTATAGGATTTTATACTTCTCTGTGTCATGCCCCAACCCAGTCTCGGAGACTGTCTGCATCCACTCAAGGGTTAACGTCTGTTCTGGATACCTGTGTGATTTGCTTAAAACCTAGTCACGCCCTTTCCTCTACAATCTGGCATTGTTCTACCAGCATTGCTACTGAAAGGATTCCCCTCCTGACCATTACTGCAATCCTGATCCTGTATGTTGCTGTTTATTTTCCTGGACTATATCTCCAAGTATCCAGTTTCTATGTAAACCACTGCAGTGGTTCCAGGGATCATTTTCTACTACTAGAGACTGTGCTCATTCCACTATCACTGTGCACTCCATTCTGCAGCGCCTGGAGAGATTTCAAGGATTACCCTACTGCAACAGTCACCATATCTGCTGTACCAGAGACTGTGTTATTCAGCTGTACCTGTTCATCGCTGTGGATCAAAGATCACCGTTGTGCTTATTGGTTTCTTACTTGCTGTTATCAAGCTCTGTGTGTTCATTATCTGCCACTGTTTCAATATACATTTATACAGGGTGAGCCAGTCAAACCTGCATTTTTGAAAAGGGCGGGAGAGCCGTGAAAGTGGGCGGAGCGAGTTAGCAAGGTTATCATTGTGTCCCCCACAACTAAGCATTTCAGTCGTCATGGAGCAGTGGTCTAAACAACAACGTTCATTCGCTGTGAAAGCGTTTTACCAAAGTGGTAGTTATGCAGCCGCTCAGCGTCGTTTCCAGAAGAATTTTCAAATTAATCGAAATAAGCCAGTGCCGTCTGTTAATTCAATCAAATTGTGGGTGACAAACTTTGAAGCAATTGGTGAAACGAGAAGCAGAAGGGGTGGCAGTGCAAGATCAGTGCGAACTCCCGCCAATATTGACCGCGTGAGAGTTGCTGTGGAAAGAAGCCCTCGGAGATCGGCGCGTCGACAGAGTGCTGCGCTTGGCATGGCAACCACGAGCGTCCGAAGAATCTTGAGGTTAGATTTACACCATCACCCATACAAAATTCAGGTTGTTCAGGCTATGAATGAAAACGATTTTGCAGCTCGACGGCGTTTTTGTCAAACGTTGTTGGACATGTTTGATGAAAACGAGGACCTTGTTCACAACCTGTGGATGAGCGATGAGGCACATTTCCATCTCTCCGGTTTTGTGAATAAACAAAATTTCCGATATTGGAGTGATGAAAACCCTCAACAACTCCATCAAACACCACTCCATTCAAGCAAGGTAACAGTTTGGTGCGCAATGTCCTCATTGGGAATCATAGGCCCGTATTTTTTTGGAAAATGACAGGGAGCAAGCAGTTACTGTGAATGCACAACGCTATTCGGAAATGTTGCATTCGTTATTCATTCCTCAGCTTCGTCAACATGGAATGAACAATGAAACCTTATTCCAGCAAGACGGTGCCACAAGTCATACAGCCCGTGTGAGCATGAATGTTCTCAACAATGTTTATCCAAATCGGGTGATATCCCGAAATGGAGCAATTTCTTGGCCTCCCCGATCGCCCGACCTCACAGTGTGCGATTTTTTCTTGTGGGGGTACCTGAAGAGTAAAGTCTTTGAACAACAACCTCCAACGCTTGGGGAACTCAAGAGGAGAATCCGGTTGGAAATCGAGAGAATTCCTCAGCGTATGCTCCGTGATGCGATGGGCTGTTTCAGAAATCGCCTACAAGAATGTCTCAATCGGGAAGGACACCATCTTACTGGAGTTATTTTTAAACAGTGAATGTTGTTTCTTAAATGCTTTTTAATGTACATTAAGATAGTAACAATAAAATTTTGAAATATCCGTTTATTTTTTACAGTCATTTCAAAAATGCAGGTTTGACTGGCTCACCCTGTACCTGCATCATTGTATCCAGTGCCTTTATTAACCTGTTCAACCCCAGTGCCTGGGATATATACCGAACTTTGGGTCCCACTTCGGCTCACGCCTGGTGCCACCCTGACACTCTGTTATACTTAGTTAACACATGGCACACCTGAGACAAGTTCACATGCCCCATGATCCTTCCATGATGGAGACAGCAGGGTAGTCTCAACTGCCAGTATGCAAAGTACGGTTTCAGGTTGAGACACCAATCCAAGAGCTTGCATTGCAGAAGCTAGAAAAATGGGAAGAGTAAGGGGTCATTGGGTTTCAGCATAAAGGGAAGGAGTAGGGGAAAATGCCTTCAAAATGAAGCAGTGTGTCTCATCATGGATTAATGGGGGGAATTGCAAAGTGCACAGTCTTGTGCTTTGTACCTGCAACATGTAATGCACATGAAAGGAGTTACACCCAATTCCTCAAAGTGAAAAGAAATGCAAAGGGGGTCAAAAAAGCTAAAAGACAGCTAACTGATGTATGGGGAAATTGAGAACAAAGGGGAGGAGAAGTATCAGTCTTGGACCTTTTGGCCAACGCACTGAAGCACCCACTCCAGCAGGAGGGGCCACTGGGATCCCAAATATTGCCAGTAGGGACCATGCTCTTTCAACGGCATGAATGAGTACACAATAGCTTCTCTTGTGATCACAAAAAAACCAGCGGTATCTAAAGTCACGATCTCGTAAAAATCTCACCATTTTCCAAGAACGTGCAAGGAACCAGCAGCGACAGAAATGGTATGTCATAGAATAGTATTAGAGAAAAGTCTTCAAAGTGGGCAGCGCTTTTAAGGAGGCTGATGTCATTACTTGAATTTTGGCTTAAACGTCTGTCAGGACTTGTGGGGGAAACAGCGGTGTATGAACACAGTATGCAATGAAGGCAGACGTTAAACGTAGAGTTCAAATGGAGGTTTATTGCAGATAGCACATGAACAGTGAAAAAATAATAAGCAGGAGATAGGGCTGGATACTAAGATACAGGCAGAAGACACAAGAAGAGGGGTATTGAGCTAGGCACAGGTGAAAGCAGAATACAAAGACTAAAAGGAGACTTACTGGACACACGAGGAAAGCAGAGTACACAAGGTGAGCAGCAGGGCAGGTTCCAGGTACACAGGTTACAGGGCTGTAGATTGGGATAACTGTAGGTGAGCGTCCAGAGGTGCTGAGAGTAGGAGTCCAGTTAGCAGGGATGGTATGGCTGTAGGTTCACAGGTTCTTGGTATAGCAAGGGTCTGTAACACGGTGGGGTCTTTAGGCACGGTAGAGGTCTGTAGGCACATCAGGGTCTATAGGCAAGATATCCAGAAAGGTGATCGGATAACAGAGTCCAAGGACAAGCCGTAGGTCGTGGGTAGGAGGAGAGCAAGTAATGTCATATGCTGCATTAATTATACTGCGCAGAGGCGCTTCCCTGCAGTGTGCGGATTCATATGCTGCATTTTTTTTTTTTTAAATCATTTTTTTTTTGTTCAGCTTTTTTTCCGTTTTAAAACCTTTTGTTCTGTCATTTTCTTTAAAGTCAGACCACTTGGGTCAGTATTTTATTTTTGCATTTTTTAAATCGTTTTGTTCCTTTCATACCATTTTAATATGATTAAATAAAGTTGTGCAATGCATATTCATACGAAAAAAAGGATCTTTAATAAAAAAAAAAGATAGAATCGGCAGAATTACCGTAGCGACAGAAATATCGAATCATTGGAAACGATACGGAATTACGGAAACAGCGATGGGACCGAAAAATACGATGTCCGAAATGGAACCGAAATCAGGAATGGAACGAAATTGACTTGCGATTTTACACATTTCACGTCCATACGAAAACACGAAAATCTTTTCGTTACGGATCGAAAATCTTTTCGTATCGGACATTTTCGGATCCGATCCGATTCGGAAATTCGGCCGAATCTGAAGTCACGAATCGGACCGATTCGTGAAAAATACAAATCGGTCCGAATCGAAACGCACATCCCTAATTCTGGCACTCATGGTCCATGGGACAAGTGATCCACCTGAACATCCATGCTGCCACAACTACTCTGTGGTGTGTGTGTGTGGCACTTCAAGCAGAGTTGCCTTGGAGTGAATGCTTAACTCCTGACCTCTTAGAGTTAAAATGTCTGGCGTTACCTCTCACAGGTCAACCTGCCATAGGGCCCACATTTCAGTCACAAATAATCCAATGTCCCCTTTTTTGGTGGGTTGACCATATCCCTGTGACAATTTGGGCAGAGCAGAAGTCAAGGTCACCTGGTACAGAGTTGCCGCTAGCACCAGAGTTCCGGCAGAGAGATCCCATTCTTAATCTGAGGTCGTCAAGTCTCATATTGAGAGGAACAATGGGTCACAGCTGCAACCCTGTAAATGAAGCTGCTCTTGCTGGTGGATGTATTTCCCCTGATTTTGTCTCACTCTGCTGTCTATTCTAGTTGTTATCTCATAGTCCTTGTTCTTCTGGGTCCTCTTCCTACTGGTCCCATTGCCTTCAATTCATCTGCACTCCATCATCCATATCAATCAGTGTTATTCAGAGAGTGGTGAAAACCAGGAGAATGACTGGAGAAGTGAAAATTCTAGGTTAAAATAGCCAAACCAGAAAAATTCTCCCATTTATCTCATTTTCCAAATCGACTATTTTGACCTAGAATTTTCAGTTCTCCAGTCTAGTGATGAGCTGAACACCCCCGTGTTCAGTTCGCATTCGAACAATTTCAAAAGTTTGAGTTCGAATGCAAACACGAACCAAACTCAATGCAAGTCAATGGGACTCAAAAGTTCAACTTTTAGAGTGCCCTCCAAGAGGGCATATATGCAAGATATTTGCCATAAAAGGTGTATGGGGGTCCGGGTAGTGCCCTGGGGGACAGGAAACAAGGACAAAAAGTTTTTTAAAAAAAACATTTTTAACAGTGAGTTTTTCATGAAATGAAGGTTAAGAATAAAAAAAAAAAATCCTTCAAATATCGTGCCTAGGAGGTCCCCATAACCTGCCCGTGAAGTGGCGGATTTGTAGGATGTATAGAAACATTTAAAAACAAAAAAATGACGTTTCAAATGACGGTAAATGGTTTTCCTTTAATCTATTCATAAACTACTGCTTGGGGCGGCAGCCTGTATGAAAAGAGACGTTTTAGGACACGCAGAACAAGTTTAGTGATTTTTTGGGCTAAATTATGGTGAAACCTATGCAGGCTTTGGATGAAAGTAACAATAGGTGCTTTAAAATTGGGCCTTTAGTGTCGGCAACAGTGCCGTCACACCATAACCCCTCTGTGGTATTGTGGAAGAGTGCAGGGTTGGACCCTGCGGTCAAATATTAAAATGATATGAATCTGGTACAGGCGTCACTGCACCCAAATATTTTGCGTTTGGTGGCAGCAAGTGCCTTCACACCGTAACCCCTCTGAGGTATTGTGGAAGAGTGCAGTGGGAGGTTTTGGTAATGCAGAAGAGATCCCCCGATCTATTCAGTTACATCAGCAGCTATAACAAAACCGGTTCAGCAATGTTTAGGCACTTGTACTGCGCTACTGTATATGGTGAGAATCGGCGCACACCAGTAGCAGCAGGAAGAAAACAGAACAGGCAGGGAATACACAGAGAGAATAGTCAAATGGCAGGCAAAGTCGGCAACAGATCGGGTCCTCAGAACAAGCAGGGTCCGTAACAAGTATACAAACTAATTCGGTATGCTAGCGATGCGGGAATAAAGGCTGAGACACACTGAGCGTGTAGTGATGCATAGCGTAGAGAAGCAAACATTTTGCAGGCTTGACTTCGCTCCGCCACGCGGCGTGCCTACACTGCATTACGTTTGCTTCTCACCGCACTGGACAGGAATCCACTAACTAAATTAAACTGTACACACAAAACCGTTTTATTTTCACAAAGCACATTATAAAGGCAAAAAAAAGTTTCTACTGAATAAAATACATCAAACATTACTGTTAATTTAATAGGAATAGTATAAAAATATAAAAAAAAGGTAACCCCTGATGATATATATTATAGGACACGGATGTGTATAGAGTAGGGATGCATTGACACCACACACAGACATACGTATATATCAACACGCAGATATATATATATATATATATATATATATATTATACACCCACCCATAGACCTCAGACCATATATACACATATGCACATGTGGGGGTGGCATGTGGACAATCTCAACTAAATGCACCCCCCCCCCCATTTGGCTGATCCCTCCAGAAGAAATGTTGAACCCGACAGAGCAGAGAATATATATATTATTCTCTGCTCTATCGGGTTCAACATTTCTTCTGGAGGGATCAGCCAAATGGGGGGGGGGGCAATTAGTTGCCAAAATGTGTGTGTAATAAAAGTCTGGAAATATATATTTATAAGAATATATATATATATATATATATCTCATACCTGCCCTTACCTTCCTATAAATTTGCTAAAAATCTACACACAAAAAAAACAAACCACTGCCTGAGACCCCGCACAGCCCACATGCCACCCCCTCTACCTGGCTGAAAGTGTCTAGTGAATAAATGACCCCAAACATGAGTAAGCTATCTATTCAGCATTTTATATATTTTCAATTACTCCTAATTACTGTAAAGGATACTTGTGACCCCCCCAGCTGGACAGACAACCGAGAGATGTTTTCTCTCGGAATAAAAAAAATGACATCAGCGTATGTTCAACCAAGATATATACAGGGTTATTCAGAGGGATTCAAAAGGTCATGCACGTTCGGTTACCTTTCGTTCCCCGCACTTTGGGGTGATTCTAGTTCGCCAACCTGCGGTGTATTCAGCACCTATTGTAGTGTATTCTGTAGTGCAGGGAAAACTCGCCACAGACCCACAAAACACTCACCGAGCACTCACCAGAAACCCACAGAAACTCCTGCAAAAACCCCACCGAACACGACTAGCCGCCGATCACAGCGCAGAGCAGCCGCCAGAAAAACCCGACAAACAGACAAATGTGGTGGGGAAAAACCCCCCCAAAAAAAACAGTACGCTTGAAAGATTGAAATTTGAAATGCTGATTCCAAAAAAACTACTGAACGAAAATATCTGGAATTTACATATACTATCCAATGAATGATAATAAAAAGGTCTGTTAAGGAAAAATGAGAAAAAAAAAAAGACGATTTAAAAAAACCAGAAAGAAATGGTCGATAAAATCCGAGAAATGCCTAAAAGATCCTAAAAAAAAATAATCAATAAATAAAGAGAGCTTTAACAGCGGAATAAAATAATAAATGGTTTATTAGATATTGAATTGAAAAGGAATATTTTTAACATTGAAGCCTATGGGATTCACCTGAATAAACCTACCTAATGAAATCACCGAACAGCAGGGCATTTCGGCAACTTTTCACTGCCGGTTTGTGTTTTCTGAATAGACGAACCATTGCTTCTCTACGGAGATTTCACTGCCCTCGAACAGGCACTGTACGTGCAGGCAATTCACCAACATTTGGCAAATTGCCTGATCTCTGAATAGCTGAATGTTCCCGTTTGCTGAATTTCAGTGTCCGGTTACATTTCGGCGACATTTCTGATCTCTCTGAATAAGCCACATAGTCTGTCACTTCAACTTTGGGTCAAGTGGAGATTTTTTTAATATTAATATTTTCAGATTATTTGAGGTGTGTTTAAGATGTTTTGGTGTTCCTCTATGTCTCAAAATTAGAGCCATACCTCTTCCACCTCAAGTCCTTTTGTCTACCCTCACCCCCTTAAAACTCAGTTCTTCTGTCAGTCTAACCAAAAGGTTCATTACTGTCTATTTCTATTTCTAGTGATTTTCCAAGACCTCCTGCCTTGAGCCTTCAGCTACTAATTTTTCAATTAAATGGAACAAATTACAGCACTGATGTATTCTTGTTAAGGAAGGAATACTCTCCACATAAACGATGTACATACTGTGGAGTCCAGCACAGGTTGTTCATATGAGGCAGGAATTAAGGAATAAAAAGAAGAGAGCAGAGAATGACATTTTATCTTCCTTTGGCAAATAACCTTTAGCCTTTATCTACAGTATTACCAGACTGAATGTTTGTATTGTTTCCCGCTCCACCCACAGGATTAGTAAAATAGTTGTATACTGTAACCCCACCCAAGAGGAGCAAATTGTAGGCGGTCTGACTGCTGCATATATACCTTTAGTGTGTCCTCCATTATATACACACACACACACACTCGCTTTTGCCCGCGGCTTCGCTCGCGTGGATTTTAGGATTTGTTAAAATTGGTTTTTAAAAGAAACTTGAGGTTTTTTTAATGTAAGTGCCAAATTTCACACCTGTAACATCTTTGGTTTTTGAAATATAGGTATACTGATAAAAGTATTCACATCCCTTTCCCCCACCCCCCTTAACTGGATTTTCGGAAAATGGTAGCACATGGGGTTTTTTTTGCACGAAGATTGTAAATATCGAATTTCACATCTGTAACATCATTGATTTTTGAAATATAGGTATAGTGATAAAGGTATTCATCCCCCTTTTTGCCCCCCCCACTGGATTTTTGGAAAATGGTAAAATACGTGTTGTTTTATTTTCAAGACGAATCTAAATACCAAATTTTCACGTCTGTAACATCTTCTGTTTTTGAGATATAGGTATCCTGTTGAAAAGTATTCACCCCCTTTTATCACCCACCACGTGGGATTCTTGGAAAATGGTAAAACGTGTTTTTTTATTTTTCAAGAAGATTGTAAGTGCCAGATTTCACACCTGTAACATCTTTGGTTTTTGGAAATATAGGTATACTGATAAAAGTATTCAACCCCCCTTTTTCCCCCTCCCACTGGATTTTTGGAAAATGGTAAAATAGGTGTTTTTTTGTTTCTCAAGACAAATCTAAATACCAATTTTCACATCTGTAACATCTTCTGTTTTTGAGATGTAGGTATCCTGTTTAAAAGTATTCAACCCCCTTTCTTTTACCCCCCACTTGGATTTTTGGAAAATGGCAAAACACGTGTTTCTTTATTTTCAAAAGATTGTAATTACCAAACTGCACACCTGTAACATCTTGGTTTTTGAACTATAGATATACTGATAAAAGTATTCAGACCCCTTTCCCTCGACCCACCCCCCCCCTTATTTGGATTTGTGGAAAATGGCAAAACACATGTTTGTTTGTTTTCCACGAAGATTGTAAATACCAAATTTCACACCTGTAACATCTTCGGTTTTTGAAATATAGGTATACTGATAAAGGTATTCAACCCCCATTTTTGCCCCCCAAGGAATTTTCAGAACATGGTAAAATACATGTTGTTTTATTTTTCAAGACGAATCTAAATACCAATTTTCAGGACTGTAACATCGTCTGTTTTGGAGATACAGGTATCCTGTTTAAAATATTCAACCCCCATTTTTCGCCTCCACTTGGATTTTTGAAAAACGGTAAAATACGTTTTTTTTTTATTTTTCAAGACGACTCTAAATACAGATTTTCACATCTGTAGCATCTTCTGTTTTTGAGCTATAGGTATCCTGTTTAAAATATTCAACCCCCTTTTTCACCGCCTTTATGGGTGGATTTTCCAAAAATCCTTCCTTAGTGGGCGCCTAAATCATAAAAACAGTGCACCTTCAAAATTTCACATATCTAGGTTAAACAGTTTCAGCTGGGCGTTGATGAGTCAGTCAGGACTTTCGCATTTATGATACAAGTATTTAACCCCCCTTTTTGCCCCCTCAAGGAATTTTCATAAAATGATAAAATACATGTTTATTTTATTTGTCAAGATGAATCTAAATACCGATTTTCACGTCTGTACCATAATATTCAACCCCCTTTTTTTGCCCCCCCCCCCAGTTGAATTTTTGAAAAACGGTAAATTATGTTTTTTATTTTTCAGGAAGAATCTAAATACCGATTTTCACATCTGTAACATCTTCTGTTTTTGAGCTATAGGTACCGTGTTTAAAATATTCAACCCCCTTTTTCACCTCCTTAGGGGCGGAGTTTCAAAAAAATCCTTCCTTAGTGTGTGCCTACATCATAAAAACAGTGCACCTTCAAAATTTCACATTCCTAGGTTAAACGGTTTCAGCTGGGCATTGATGAGTCAGTCAGGACTTTCGCGTTATATATATATATATATATGATAGATGAAGGTGAGTATGAACTAATGTAGAATGATTAAAAAAGAAGAGGATGCAACCAATGTTAATTTTGACAGCAATTTTTATTTAGTTTTAGTCTATATTTTAGTCTATATTTTGACTATATTTCCTACATATTTATTTTCTGTGTTAATCTGTAGATTTGTGTGTTGTTCTTAATATCTTGCATTTTATTACTTTTGTATTTCTGTACCTACTGTAAAAATTCAATGTTCGTGTACCCAGGACATACCGTACTTGAAAACAAGAGGAATCTCAATGTATCCTTCCTGGTAAAATACGTTACATTTTATTCGTCTGATTTGTTTTAATTTTAGCCAACTAAGGGCCCTATTACATTCTTATTGCAAAAACACGTGGTTTTTTTGCGAAGCGTTAAACGTTAACGCACAAAAATCACCGCTGGAATTACATTCCTCGCGCATTTTTTCATCCGGCGGGAAAATGCGCTCATAAAACCGACGCGCAAAAATGCACGCAAAGTACCGTTGTGCACAGAAACCAGTGAGCGCGATGTAATTTTTAACGCAAGTCCGTCAGACGAACGTATATTTGTGCGGACTGCGCACAACAGTCGTACGTTCTGACGGAAGACAAGGTAGTGGCCGTCATTTTTGACGGCTCTAGTAAAAAAAAAACAACGTGCGCATCGACGTTCTCCCGTGTGAATCCGCAGTTTGGTACGGTCAGGAATGTTACAATTTTCCGTTACCACCAGCTTTTCAAAGACGTTAAAATTATGCGCGCAAACGTCCGTTAAATTTTGCGCTAAGATTGTAATACCATGCGCGCACCAGCGCACAAACGTATTTGCGCTCACAATGTTAAGTATAGGATGCGCGCACTAAATTGCGCTCGCAAAGGGTTCGCACAGGGTCACTTGCGTTAGACGTTAATGTGCATTTTGTGCACGAACATCGTAATACGATGTTCAGCGCAAGGGTTTTGCCTCTCGGGTTAATGCGTTTTTGCACGTGCGCAAAATTGTGCGCGAAGAATGTAATAGTAATAAATGTCACAATATTTTAGTCGACATACAGGTCTATTTACTAAAGATGAAACTCCGGAGAATAGGTAGGATAAGCGAAAATTCTAGGTCAAAATAGCCAAACCAGAAAAATTCTCCCATTTCTCACTTTCCAAATTGGCTATTTGGTCTAGATTGTTCTCTTCTCCTGCCAGTTCTCCGTTGTTTCACCTTTTAGTGAACAGACCGGTAAATCTAAAGTGGATTTAACTAAAATGTAATGGGTTTAAAGTGTTTTATGCATTATTTAGGCATTTCTCTACAACTTCCGCTCTCATTCTATGTATACTCCTGGAGTAAACCGCTTATTTGAATATAGAAAATTCATAATTTCTCTCTTACTTGAGACGAGAGTACCTCTGATTCTGTTTCTCTTTCCAGATCGTCCCTCCCTAACATTTAATCTAGTTTTTATTAGGGATGCACCGATACTGATGCTAGTATCGGTGCCGATACTACCATTTGTACGAATACTGTGGTCTGAGTGTGTATCTAAATATCTAAGACCTGAGTGGGTATACATATATGAGGACTGAATGGCTATATACATATCTGTGGTATATAGTGCTTATTTTCTGGAAAATAGGTAGGGGTTCTCTCACGCCCAGGGAAAAACTGATTATTATGACTATTTTCATCTCCTAATAAACAATAGTTGTAGCTCACTTAAAGGAAGACACTATCAGGGTTATCCAAAGAGATTCGAAAAGTCACCGCACGTTCGGTGACTTTTCGTTCTCTTCAATTCGGTTCCTTTTGCCGATTGCATTTCGGTGACCCTGCGGTGTATTCAGCAAACACCACAGGGTCCCCGAATTGCAGGGAAAAGCTGACGCAAACCTGACGAAAACTAACCGAATGCACGCTGAAAACAAGCAAAAACATCTGGCTTAACCTTCGAAGAAGCCGAACAGGAGCCGAACAGGAGCCGAATCACACAGAGCCGAAGCAGCTGTGACGTAGAGGAGGCAGTGAATAAATTAGAAAAACCATTTGTATGAATCTGGGAAAATGAAACGCTGTTTGCAAAGAAACTACTGAGCGAAAATGTCTGAAATTTTCACAGGAGGTCCAGGGAATGATAATAAAGAGGGCTGTTACAAAAAAAATAAGCAAACTGAAAAAAAAAAAAAAAAAAAAAATATCGGACTTTTAATTTGTTTTAAAAAATTCAGAAAAATGCTTAAAGTATCCTAAAAAATCTATAAATAAAGAGACTTTTTGCTGCAGAATTTTATAATGAACGGTTTATTAGATATTGAATTAAAACAGGAATATTTTTAACATTGAAGTCTATGGGATTCTCCTGAATAAATTTGCCGAATTAAACCACCGAATGGCAGGGCATTAGGGGAACCTTTCACTGCTGGTTTGTGTTCTCTGAATATCCGAAGCAGTGCTTTTTTATGGGGTTTTCACTGCCCTCGAACAGGCACCGAACAGTCACCGTATGTGCAGGCAATTCGACAGGATTTGGCGAATTGCCTGCTCTCTGGATAGCCGAATGGCCAGGAAAGGTAACCGAACGCTGATTTTCAGCGTTCGGTTACCTTTCTCAAGCAATTCGAATCTCTTTGGATAACCCTGTAAAAAAGGGAACCATATTTTTTAATACTGTGCTCCTCTAAATGAACTACCACTATTGTTGTAACCATGGTTTTTCCACTAAGTGCCTTTGTTGCAAGAAAAAGCTGTATTGCAGTGCAGTTAGCCGTTTTTGTTTGCAGTGGATAGCATTTGTGAGCACCACAGCAATGAAACTAACAGTAATGCGCAGTGTGTATAAGCTCCACAGCAATGAAACTCACAGTAATGTGCAGTGTGTATGAACTCCACTATCCACCAAGTACGGTTTGAAAAATATTGGGGGACTCCATTGAGAAGGTGTTTGACCTTGAGAACACCCCGACATGGTGGTAACAGTAGGACCAGGTGAACATACCTGTGTTGGCAGAGCTGATATTTTTAAATGCTGCTTTGAATTGTAGTTGGAAGCAGCAGCAGTTTTTTAATTTGTTCTGAGGCCTGACTGTCACTGAGTCCCTGCAGAGCAATGCAGCTAGGACTTAAATTTCCACCTTCTCGCCTTCCAGGGTGCACCACACACTGTCTGGAACTGCTGGGGAGGCTGGGGGTAGGGCGGCAGTGTAGACTTCTTTTTGCATGCCCTCCTTTTGACATCTTCAGAGGGGGCCAGGCACCAGCAAGGAGGAAGGGACTAGGAGGAGAGAGCACAGGCTTTCGTATCCAGCACAATGGGGGAGTCTGATCTCTGACCTGGCAGATACAATGCAGCTCGCTGGGCACGGCTGCATCTTCGAGGAGGAGCAGCAGGGACACAGCGCCAGGCAGAGAGTTTAAAAATTGAGATCCCTGTCAAGGCAAGTGACCAGGGATTCAAATTTGGTTTTGCACCCACTCCTGGTCTTGCGCTCTTAGGCGGCCATCTGTACCACCTTACAGTGCCAGCTCCTCTGATCACACCGCTTGCCTGACAATCTGCAGCTCTGGCAGATGTGTGTAAATATGCTGCACCCCACCCTCCCTATGCTGTTCAAAGTTTCAGTGGTTGCAGAGAGAGGGGGTGCAGTATGTTTACTCACATCTACATGAGCTGGGGCACTGAAGAAACAGAGGGGAGATTTTATTTAACCAGCCCTCCCTTGTCATTTACTGGGAGAAGAGGGGTGTTATTGGTCCCTACTTACACTCCTCCTGACAATCAGAAGCATTCAGGAACAATATGATCTGCCGAGCGCTTCCGATTCTCTGCCTGCAACTGAAGGAGGAGGGAGGAGCATCATGCGCTCTGTTAGTACCAGCACCTCACCACCAGCCAGAACTGAGTACCGGCGAGTACCCCCTGAAAAAAAGCCCTGTATATATAATATATACCAGGAAACAAGCGGCACTCTCGGGTCTCACCATATCTATCAATTTTATTAGATCAAGTTTTCAGTTTGTTATCCACAAGCTTCAAGCTTTCATCAGGATCCTGATGAAAGTTTGTGGATAACAAGCTGAAACGTTGATCTAATAAAATTGATATATGATGAGACCCTAGAGGGACGCTTGTTTCCTGATATATCAATAGCTTACCGCAGCCCCAGGCAAGGACTTGAGAGATCCTGGCATGCCAGATGATTTGAACTAATTATATATATATGTTACGATTAAAGCCTAAAGTGCTGTTAATCCGAAAATTACCCGGGTAATCCTGACATTACCCAAAACCGCCGGGTAAAGCACCAAAAAAACGGAACAATTCGGACTTTAACCGGGTAATTTTAGGACTAATAACCAACGGCCCTTGGGTAGCAGTCTAGAAGAGCTGAAAAAGTCGCACTTTACCCGGATGATCTGCAGACTATCCAACCTTGTGTGATAAAAACCAAATTTTGTTATTGTTCAGATAAAACTCTGAAGCTTCACCTGGGTAATCTGAGGACTATCCACAGAGTCACCTGGGTAATCTGCAGAGCATCCAACCCTGCTTGGGTAAAAGTGAATTTTGCTATTATCTATGGATATTATCAATAAAAATGGCAAAAGACAAACATTTAAATGTATTGCGGATATAATGCATATACAGAGTAACAGGATATGCTTTTTATATGAATGAAAGAGTTACATGATCTTTATTATTTGTCATATGTGCTTATATATCATTTAGAAAACATAATAACCATCAGGTTACTGTTTATATATCTTTATCTTCATAAATTAGTTTTCAGACAATTAAAGCACAGAGATACATGACAGTTATTTAGTGCGGTATGTGACTGGATACAATTTGGTTAAAAATAACAAAAACACTATTTTGTTATCAGTTTGCAGCTTTATCCGGGTAATCCACGGATTTCAGTCAACTGTTACCTGCTGAAAACCCAAGAAAAGTGGAGTACCCAAAGGCGTTTGGATAGTTTGCAGTTTACCCGGATAAAGTCTGATGTTTCATTTCACATCGCACGTTATCCAGCAACACTAGGATAATGTGCATTTTACCCGGGTGAAACACAGCAGGAAAACCCAGAGGCCTCTGGATGCTTCGCAGTTTACCCGGATAAAGTCCGAAATTTCATTTCACTTCGGACTTTTGCTAAGCACCCCTAGGTAATGCCAGGATTACCCGGGTAATCCTATAATTAACCGCACTTCGGACTTTAACCGTAACAGATATATATATATATCAAAACCATGGAGAGAGCACTCCAGACAAACACATTCAAAAACCTGCAACAGCTCCATGCATGGGTGCATAATACCAGCTTTTACCACATGGTGAAAATTTCAGAACTCTGAGCTTTGCTGAATAAAATGGTGGAAATTTGGTTTGCAATGAACGGCCGTGAATTGCTTAAGCCTGCCAACAGCGTCAATGTAATCCACCCTCTGGCAGGTCCTACTCTGCAAACCTAATGACTGCCCATAATGGGATAAACTCACTTACTGAGGAACAGGTCCCTTCATGGAGCTCCCGCAGATCAAGGTTAAATAGAACCTGGAGGAGGAGTACCTGTGGCAGGGAGGGGTGCATACCCAGGAAATACATATGGAAAACACATGGGGGGGAAGCTGGTATTATGTACCTATGCATGGAGCTGTTGCAGGTTTTTGAATGTGTTTGTCTGGAGTGCTCTCTCCATGGTTTTGTTTTGAATTTTATTTTGAGATGCACCCGCACTGAAACGCTTAGTTAAGGCTGAGTGCTACCCCCAATGTGTTATATATATAATTAGGTAGGCCGTGTTAGTCCAGATGCCAAAATCACGAGTATAGCAGTCTGTAGTGATACCTTTTTATTGGACTAACGTTACATTTAAAGTACAAGCTTTCGAGAGGATTCCACCCGGATTCTGATCAGTAAGCTTCTATACCTGACGAAGGGAGGAATCCTCTCGAAAGCTTGTACTTTAAATGTAACGTTAGTCCAATAACAGTCACTACAGACTGCTATACTCGTGATTTATATATATATATATATATATATATATGCGTTCTGAGTGGGTATATATGCCACCAGAATAAAATTAAAACTAAGCAATCCAAATTAATTTGAGGTGCAGACTTTCAGCTTTAATTCAAGGGGTTGAACATAAATATCAAGTACAAATTTTAGGAAATGCGACCACTTTTATATACAGCCCCCCCCCCCTTTTCAGGGACTCAAATGTAATTGGACACATGGATAGAATCATAAATAAAATGTTAATTTTATTTAATATTTTGTTGAGAATCCTTTACTGGCAATGACTGCTGAGGTCTGGAACCCATGGACATTACCAAAGACTTGGTTTCCTCCTTTCTGATGCTTTGCCAGGCTGTAACTGCAGCTGTCTTCAGTTCTTTATTTATGGGTCTTTCTGCCTTTAGTTTTTGACTTCGGTAAGTGAAATGCATGCTCAATTGGGTTGAGATCCGGTGACTGACTCGGCCATTGCAGAACATTGCATTTGTTTTCCTTAAACCTTTTTGTTGCTCCTGCAGTGTGTTTTAGATATTTGTCCATCTGTACTGCGAAGCACCGTCCAAACAACTTTTCTGCATTTGGCTGAAGCTAGGCTGACAGTATATCTCTAAACATGGCTGAATTCATCTGGCTGCTTCTGTCTTCCGTCACATCATTAATAAAACACCTATGACCCAGTGCCACTGGAAGCCATGCATGCCCATGTGATCACCCACCACTGTTGTCTTCTGCGGAGTCCGTCTTATGTTGCTAAGCTCACCAGTGCGTTCTTCTTTCCTCAGAATGAACCAAACTGTTGATTTGGACACTCCTAATGTTGCTGCTATCGCTGATGGATTTGCTTTGTTTTTGAAGCCTTACAATGGCTTGTTTCACTTGCATGGACAGCTCCTTTCAATGCATGATGTAGGTTCAGAGTAATAGATTCCAAATGCAAATACCACACTTATAATCAACTCCAGACCCTTTACCTGCTTAATTGATGAAGAAATAACGAAGGAGTAGCCATCACTTGGCCATGAAACAGCTTTTGATTCAATTGTCCAATTACTTTTGGTCCCTTCAAAAAGGAGGGATGGCTAATTTTAAGAGCTATAATTCCTAAACCCTTCCTCCAATTTGGATGTACATACCCTGAAATTAAACCCGAGAGTGTGCACTTTCAGCCCATATCCATTATCTAACTATAGCGTAATATGTTTTGGTAAATACCGAAGAAAACCTAAAATTGTGCCTGTGTCCAAAACCTACCTGAATATGTGATCTGAGTGGTTATGTGTCTGAGGTCTGGCGTGGGTATATGTATATCTGAAGTTAAGTGTGGAGCCAGGATATGTGGTGGTAAATGGGGTGTCTGGACATACATTTCAATATTAATAAACTGGACAGGCTTTCAGCAAAATCCAAAATTATTTTTTGGAAAGTGGTCGCATGACAATAAGTAAAAGTATCGGTACTTGGTATCGGTGAGTACCTGGCAAAAATTATGGGTACTCGGTCCTAAAAAAATGGTATTGTGCATCCCTAGTTTTTATTAGTCAACAAAAATGTCAATGGATTACTGTCATAGTCTTAGTCAAAATAGCTTTGTTTTTATTTAGTTTTAGTCTCGTTTAAATCACACAAAAAATGTAAGGGGTTATTCAGAAGGGTCCGAAATGTCGCTGGACACTGAAATTCAACGTATGATGACATTTTGGGCCATTCGGCTGCTCAGAGAGCAGGCAGTTCGCCAAATTTTGGCAAATTGCCTGCACGTACGGTTTCTGTTCGAGGGCAGCGAATTCCCCCATAGAGAAGCAATGGTTAATCTATTCAGAGAACACCAAACAGCAGTGAAAAGATGCACAAATGCCCTGCTGTTCGGTGTTATCATTCAGCTGGTTTATTAAGGCAAATCCCAAAGGCTTCAATGTTAAAAATATTCCCGTTTTAACTCAATATCTAATAAACCGTTTATTATTTTATTCTGCAGTAAAAAGTCTCTTTTATAGATTTAAGATCTTTTAGGCATTTTTTGGGCAAATAGTTTTTCGTTTTCTTTTCCTTTTTTTTCCTTCCTTTTTTCTGTAACAGATCTTTTTATTATCATTCATAGGACCTTATATGTAAATTCCAGGCAAACAGCGTTTCAATTTTGAAACTTTCAAGCATACTTTTTTTAACCCTGTTCGTCAGCTTTTTCGGGCGGCTGCTCTGTAATCGGCGGCTTTTTCTGGCATGGTTTCCCCGGCAGTTCCGGCATGTTTTCCCTGCAGTCTGGGGACCCTGTGGTGAATGCTGAATTCACCGCAGGGTGGGGAACTTTGATTCCCCGAAGTGCAGGGCAGGGGCGTCGTAACGTGGGGGCGGGGGGCACCAGGTGACACCGTCACCCTAAGGGCGGGTGTCTAACCCTGTGTCGCGTGTTCGCTCCCTGCGAGCGTTTGAAGCTATGCAGCTTCGGCGCTCGCCTGGGGGGAAACACGTCACCAGCCGAGTTCTCGCGAGATCGCGGCTGGTCACGTAGCTCCTCCAGACGAGCGCCCAAGCTCCATGCCACCGGACGCTCAGAGGGAGCAGAACACGCGGCGCAGGAGGTGAGCTGGCGGCATTATTTATGAGCTGCTGGGGCTGGGCATATCCATGAGCTGGGGGCATTATCCAGGAGCTGGGGCATATCCACGAGAGGAGCTGGGGCATATCCACGAGAGGAGCTGGGGCATATCCACGAGAGGAGCTGGGGCATATCCACGAGAGGAGCTGGGGCATATCCACGAGAGGAGCTGGGGCAATATCCACGAGAGGAGCTGGGGCAATATCCACGAGAGGAGCTGGGGCAATATCCACGAGAGGAGCTGGGGCAATATCCACGAGAGGAGCTGGGGCAATATCCACGAGAGGAGCTGGGGCAATATCCACGAGAGGAGCTGGGGCAATATCCACGAGAGGAGTTGGGGCAATATCCACGAGAGGAGCTGGGGCAATATCCACGAGAGGAGCTGGGGCAATATCCACGAGAGGAGCTGGGGCAATATCCACGAGAGGAGCTGGGGCAATATCCACGAGAGGAGCTGGGGCAATATCCACGAGAGGAGCTGGGGCAGTATCCACGAGAGCTGCTGGGGCAGTATCCATGTGTGCTGGGGGCAGTATCCATGTGTGCTGGGGGCAGTATCCATGTGTGCTTGGGGCAGTATCCATGTGTGCTTGGGGCAGTATCCATGTGTGCTTGGGGCAGTATCCATGTGTGCTTGGGGCAGTATCCATGTGTGCTGGGGGCAGTATCCATGTGTGCTGGGGGCAGTATCCATGTGTGCTTGGGGCAGTATCCATGTGTGCTGGGGGCATATCTATGAGAGCTGGGGCAATATCCATGTGTGAGCTGGTCTGGGGCAATATATCCATGTGTGAGCTGGTCTGGGGCAATATATCCATATGTGAGCTGAGGCGCAATATATCCATATGTGAGCTGAGGCAATATATATCCATGGGTGAGCTGCTGGGGCAATATATAATGGTGAACTGGGGCAATATATCCATATGTGAGCTGGGGGCACGGGTGGATCCAGAGACTAGTCTCGGGAGGGGCACTGACAGAAAATAAGGTGTTTTAGCAGAGAGCCCAACTCACGAGAATTTACAGAGGGCCCGGCTCACAGGAGCTTACAATCTAGAGGAGCAGTTTACAGACTCATATCTGAGAGGTTTATTACTGTGCAGCTCTAGCTTTGTTATACACTCTGGAGGAAGGATCAAACTCTCAGGGACCCATTACTTACCTCCCTGGTGTCCCTGCATGGAGGCTCCAGCCCCTCTCTCCTCTGATCCTGTTGCTCAGCCTCAGATCCAGCCCTTTCCTGTGGCTGTCAGGCAGGCATGGAAGGAGACAGGCTCAGCCACATGGTCACTGGGAAAAGGATCACCACGTGACACGCCCCGACACATGACTGGGAGGGGCAATCCACAGTGCTTCTGCGCAGTGTGTGCCTCTGCAAATCACCATGTCTGCATTCACTGCACACATCGTGATTTGAGTTCTGGAGGTCAGCCTGGCATCTGCACTGCTCGGGGGGGGGGCAATTGCCCCGTTGCCCCCCCCTGGATCCACCCCTGGCTGGGGGCAATATATATCCATGGGTGAGCTGCTGGGGGCAATATATCCAGAGCTGCTGGGGGCAATATATCCAGAGCTGCTGGCGGCAATATATATCCATTTGTGCTTTCACTGCCTTCGAACAGGCACCGTACTTGTGGCAGTTGGCAAAAATTTGTGTGAGCATATGAGAGAGCTCCACAGCAATAAACCTCACAGTAAAGTGTGCTGTGTGTATGAGCATTCAGTGTTATATGGGAGTACTGATTTAGGAGTTAGTTAAAAAAAAAATCCGTACAACTCGGGGGGGGGTGACACCATAAGTTACCGCACCGGGTGACACCAACCCTAGTGACGCAACTGGTGCAGGGAACTTTGAGAAACGAGAGAGTAACCAAAACATTGGCGAGATTTTGGTGCTCTCTGAATAACCCCTTTAGTCGACTAATAGGGATGAGCTGTTCGGTTCTGAGTTCGACCCGAACTTAGCCTGTTCGATTAGATCGCAAACACCGAACATTTCCGGGTGTTCGCCGCATGTGCGACCACAATGCATTTTCCCACTGGCCTGAAGCTCGTAATTGGCTACAGCCTTGCACCTGACCACAGGTCTGGTGCAAGACTGGTTCAACAGTATGCCAATCACGGCTCAGAGTCCTGATTGGGAAAATTTTGCCCAATCATGGGCTCACAGGCCTAAGTCCTGCAGCACACTATATAACGTTTCCACGCACCGATTCTACACTCATTTCAGAGGAGATTTCAGAGGAGATCGTTGTGTGTTGTTACTGCCGGTCTGCCACGCTACTGGGGGGGTCTGGGGGGGGGGTCTCATTTCTACCAAATATCAGGGAATTTAGGTGATGTGTGTCTTGTCACTGTGCCAGCAAGTTTTTTTGGGGTTTACAACTTTCTTTAAAACATTTGTGACTTGAGGTGATCTGTGTCTTGTCACACAACCAGTACCACGCAGTATTTTGGGGCTCACTAATTTCTACAAAACATTTGGGAATTGTTATAATCCGTGTGTTCTCACTGGCTGCCACCCATCAAGGTGTCTCACTGATTTATATGAGGTTTCACTGCCACCCATCAAGGGGTCTCACTGATTTATAGGAGGTGTCTGAGACTTGTAATCTGTGTCTTGTCACTGGCTGCCAGCTATCAGGGTGTCTCACTGAGTTATACCAGAGTTCTTTAAATCTTTATACCAGAGTTGAATCAGAGTTCTGTATATATTAATCAATATATCACTCACCATGTCTGAAAGAACAAAAAGGACAGGCAGACGCTCCCAGACACAGATAAGAGGGCAAGCAGCCCCTGTGTCGGGAGGCTGTGCCTCTGGTCGTAGTGGACGTGGTGCATCCTCTGCAGGGGCACGCTTGTCCTTTCTAACTGGTGCTGGCAGTCTTAAGCAGCAGCAACATACAGAGGACTTGGTGGCTTGGCTAACCAGGCCATCCTCATCCTCCGAGTCCTCTGCCAGCCAAGCTTCTAGTGCTTTACAGTCCACCTCAGCTGCCAAAGCATCTAATGCAGCCTCCATGTCCACAGCTACTCCTGCCATAGCCTCGCTATCACACACGGGAGGAGTCAGCTGAATTGTTTGACTACAATGAGAGTGACATGCTGCTTGAGGATGCGCAGCAAGTACAGTGCTCTGATTCAATCTCTGAGGTTGAGGAAGGGAGTATAATCAACCTAGAGGAAGGGAGTGCCAGTGATGACACACGAATAACTGGCACTCATGTTGCCCCAGCAGCTGCAGCATACTGCCAAGTTGGCTCCAGTGATGAGGAGATAGGGGGTGATGATGACAATGATGATGAGATCACTGACTCCACCTGGGTGCCTGATCGAACAGAGGAATTAAGTGAGGAAGAGGGGGAGGAGGCACAACATCCTCTGTGACCAACCATAGCACTAGCCAGTCCAAGGCATCAGATATCAGAGCTGTTCCGGTGCAGAGCGCTGTTGTCTCAAAGAACACATGCAGGAACTCTGTTGTCTGGGAGTTCTTTAAGAAATGTGCAGTAGAGCGCAGCATTGCTATTTGTAATCTATGTCAGATGAGGCTTAAGCGTGGGAAAGATACCGGACACTTGGGTACCACGTGCTTGAGGCGACATATGAACAACTGCCACACATCCCGTTGGCGCAAAACTTTTCGTAGGTCCTCCTCATCATCTGTCTCCACCCCCACTGTATGTCCTGCCATGTCATTGCCTACAACCTCCACCGACAGGGATGATGCTACAGTAATGGATGTACCAGGTCCTTACTCACAATGTGACATCATCCCAGTAGCTGAAGATTTACGCAGTCTGATTACGTTGCCGCAGCTGCTGCAGCTAAAGAAAAAATATAGTCCCAACCATCCCCAAGCACAGCGTCTAAATGCCAGCTTAGCAAAATTACTCGCATTGCAGCTGCTGCCTTTCCAGTGAATTTGCTGAATGTGCTGTACCACAGTGGCAGGTTCCAAAACACCATTACTTTTCACGCAAGGCCATTCCAGCACTATACCAGCACGTGGAAGACAATGTTATCCAGTCATTGGGAAAGGCAGTCAGCAGCAAGGTGCATGTGACTTTAGACACGTGGTCCAGCAAGCATGGACAGGGCCGTTACATTTCCTTCACGTCTCTACTGTGCTTGAGCTGGTTTGTTTAGGGGACAGGAGCCACACCGGGCCAGAAATTCTGTCAGCTCTGCAGGGGCAGGTGCAGAGATGGTTAACACTACACCAGCTTCAGCTGGGAATGATCGTCTGCGATAATGGCAGCAACCTTCTCTCCGCCCTACGCAAGGGTAAATTGACGCATGTACCATGCCTAGCACACGTCCTAAATCTGGTGGTACAGCGTTTCCTAACCAAGTACCCAGGGCTGCCAGAGCTTCTCATCCAGGCCAGAAAAGTCTGCAGCCACTTCAGATGGGAATTCCCAGCAAGCGTTCGCCTGGCAGAAATTCAAAGAGAATTCCTCCTCCCACAAACCGTCTGATCTGTGACATGCCCACCAGATGGAACTCGACATTAGCAATGCTGCAGCGTCTGCACAAGCAGCAGAGGGCCATCAACGAGTACCTGTGTGAGTATGGCACAAGGACAGGTTCAGGTCAACTTGGTTTTTTTCCCCCCCGCAGTGGCTGATGATCAAGGATGCATGCACTGTACTGTCACCATTTGAGGAGGCAACGAGGATGGTGAGCAGGGACAGTGCATGCATCAGTGACACAATTCCTTTAGTGTTCCTGCTGGAGCACACTCAGCGGGGAATTATAGATGTGGCTCTAGAGGCAGAGCAGCGGGAGGAAGAGGAGGCCTTTCCTAGCTCTCAAGGCCCCAGTCTTTCCGCAGACAGCATTCCAGCGGGTCCTACTCAGATCAGACAGGAGGAGGATGAGGAGGAGGCAGAATATTTAAGTAGTGGGGGCATTGAAGGTGGGGATTCCTCAAGGGAGGGTTTCGTGTGCCCAGAAACACAAGGGCTAGTGCGTGGCTGGGAGGAGGAAGTGCATGATACGGTCATCCTCATTGACCAGAAAGACTCGGAAGCTAATGGCACCTCCAACCTACGCTGCATGGGCTCCCTAATGATGCAAAGCCTGCTAAAGGACCCCAGGATTCATGCTATCAAGGGGAGGGATCATTACTGGTTGGCAACCCTTCTTGATCCACGATACAAGGGTAAAGTTGCAGAGCTCATCCTGCCCACACAGAGGGAGCACAGGATGAAAAAACTTGAGGACGCTCTAAAGCGACACTTGGTAATCTACCAGTGCCTGGAAAGATGTTACACAAGTGCTGACACACGTGCTTCTGAGGCTGCGGATGATCAGAGGAATAGCGGTGAAGGCCAGGGCAAGCGACTGATGCATTTTTAAATTTTTTTAGTCCTCGACACCCAGGGACATCAAATGTAGGCACCCATTGCCAGCGTCTTCACCATATGGTGCAGGACTACCTAGGGGCAAGGGCAGACCTGGATACCTTTCCAGCAGATGATCCACTGGCTTACTGGGTGTTGAGATTGGATCACTGGCCAGAACTTAGCCAATATGCTATGCAGCTACTAGGTTGCCCTTCATCTAGCGTGCTTTCCGAAAGGACGTTCAGTGCCGCTGGAGGTTTTGTCACAGACAAAAGAGTGCGTCTGTCCACCGACTCTGTAGACCGGCTGACATTTATAAAAATGAATCAGTCCTGGATCAGCAGCTATCAATCCCCTGATGCTGAAGTAATGGAATAGATCGGGGATGTCCTCTTCTGCATTCACAAAACCTCCAGCACTGAACTCTTCCACAATACCACAAAAGGGTTACGGTGTGAAGGCACTTGCTGCCATGAAAGGCACAATATTTGGCTGCACTGACGCCTGTGCCAGATTTATATCATTTAAATTTTTTGAACCGCAGGGTCCAACCCTGCACTCTTCCACAATACTACAGAGGGGTTACTGTATGATGATACTTGCTGGCCTGGCATTACAGGCACAATATCTGGGTGCACTGACGCCCATTAACAGATAAAAAAAACACTTTTCAATATAGGACCACATGGTCCACCCCTGCATTCTTCCACAATACTACAGAGGGGTTACTGTATGATGATACTTGCTGGCCTGGCAGTCTTGCACCAAAGGCAGAATATCTGGGTGCACTGACGCCTTAACCAGATGCATATCTTTTTAATATAGGACCGCAAGGTTCACCTCTGCATTCTTCCACAATATCACAGAGGGGTTACTGTATGATAGTACTTGCAGGCCTGGCACCAAAAGCACAATATAAGGGTGCACTGCCACTGACGCCTGTATCAGATTCATATCCTCAAAGGGGTTACGGTGTGACGGCACTGTTGGGAACGCTAAAGGACCAATTTTGAAGCACCTATTGTTACTTTCATCCAAAGCCTGCATAAGTTTCACAATAATTTAGCCAAAAAAAATCAGTAAACTTTTTCTGCGTGTACGAAAATGTCTCCTCTTTTCATACAGACTGCCGCCCCAAGCAGTTGTTTATGGATAGATTAAAGGAAAAGCATTTACCGTCATATGAAACGTAATTTTTTTGTTTTTAAGTGTTTCTATACATCCTAGAAATCCGCCACTTCACGGGCAGGTTATGGGAACCTCCTAGGCACGATATTTGAAGGAATTTTTCGTTTTTATTTTTAACCCTTATTTCATGGAAAACTCACTGTCCCTTTAAAAACGTTTTTTTTTTTACTTTTTGTCCTTGTTTCCTGTCCCCAGGGCACTACCCGGACCCCCATACACCTTTTATGGCAAATATGTAGCATATATGCCCTCTTGGAGGGCACTCTAAAAACCGAATTTTCATCCCCATTGACTTGCATTGGGTTCGGGTTCGGGTCCAGACCCGAACATATGGGAAGTTCGTGTTCGGGCCCGAACCGAACTCGGGGGGTGTTCGGGTCATCCCTATCGACTAAGTCTTTGACAAAAATTATTAGTCAACGAAATTAAGACTGGATGCAACCTCTGGACTATGAAGAGTAGGGACAGGGACTTGCAGATGATGACCACTAATTTTATATCAAAATGTGCAAACTCCCTATTTCTAAATCAGGATTTATATCACATAGGTTAGACAGATGATGTATTTACAAGGACACGGGGACAACATCCAATCTCCATTTTACACTACAGATGGAGTATCAGGTTCTTGCCAATTGTGGCTTAAATTGCATTTTTCTAGGAAGGGAACGCGGCGATGTTCTGAAAAGCCGGGGCCATGATTTCACAGTGTGATCTTTCAGAGCATTATGATTTACCCAAAACATCTGTTACTAGCATGTAATGCATCACCTTAAGGAACTGATACGGTTGATCACATGATGCCCGATGGTAACTAAATCTAACAGCTTTTTCATCACAGTCATTAACTATGACGGAGCGGAATTATCCCCCTTTCGACATGGATGCCTTGGCTGCAGTGTGGGCATTGATGGAATGTATCCACGTGCACATCAAATGGTCTTTTTGCTTGTAACCGAATGTTTTAACTGATTTTCACCAAAACAAAAGAATATCAGTGACTCCATGACATATTTACAGCAATATGCTTTAATTTCCAAGAACATGCTACAATCAGTTTCAATATGTAGTCCATATTCTGTTTATTGTGATGCCAACACTGACGCCATGATGTGAACACTGCCACTACCATGAACATTCTATCTTCAAGTAACCCAGTGATACAACACACCAATTTAACCCCTTAAGGACCAAGGGTCTTTAAAGTCAATGAATTTATGACGGAACAGTTAGGTAATTGGTCCTTAAGGGGTTAAATGGACCTACTGTCTCTGTAAAAGTCTAAATTTTGACCAAGAAGGATTGATATCTGGCAAAATGCATTTACTTTTAGTTAGTCCTATCAAAGTTGTCGGCTACCCAACCTGTCTTAGAAGTAAGCAAATATAACAGTGTATTTGCGTGAAATGTAGTATGCGCATGAACCAAGCACATGCTGACACCTCACACAAATTCCACTATGTGAGGCCCCTGTTTGGGTGAGGCCTTAAGCAACCACCTACTGTGTCTCTTCAATCTTTTAATTACCATCATGCTATGTAGACATGTTGATGCTTGTAATGGGTTAAAAAAAATATATATATATATTTTGCTTGAATGACTTCAAAATTTTTATATAGCAAATTATTTGCCTTTATTATAAATGGACCAATAGATCGAGCAGGTCATGTTGTGTTTGCAAGGACAGAAGCAAAAGTGTGTTCGAGAAACCATGGACGGCCAGTGCATGGCAATCAGATAGAAAGCTAAAATGTCACAATATCACTAGGTATCCGTTCAAACGGGAGGGGGGGGGGGAAATAATAAAATCACTAAAAAAAGTAGTTTAGTGTTATCTTCACGTCATCACATTGCTACTGTATAAATGCCACACTTTTAGGCTAATGTCAGATGAACGCAGTCAGAGCGCCTATGCGTGTGTGTACAACGGACGGACTGACTGACGAAAGATACTGTAGACACCACACGGTCTATTTTTGTTGACGGATGTAGAAAAAAAAAAAAAGGGAATTATGGGGAACAAAAATTAACATGAAAAATGATAAAAATTTGAAAAAAATCTGAAAAGCCATTGTGTGTGTCAAGGTGCTGGACATCGCAAATGCGCTGCGTCTGACATCTCCTCATCACACACACAGAACACTACGCGGACGTGGCGCACTCTGCGCGTCCGTCTAGCAGTTTTATGTTCTTGCCTAACTTGCGTCCGTTTTCAACGTGCACTGTGAGTGCGCAGTTCAGTGCACACGTACTTTGTGTGTGGGGGTCTCTATTGCTCATGATTCTATGCTACGATGAACATTAAACTGTGCGGCAACACGGACGTGATCACTGCGTTCGTCTGACACCAGCCCAATATCAAAAGGTTGATACTCCACTGTGGTACCGCATGCTGCAAGGTTACAACATGCATAACTATGACGTTTTTGGGAAGTTGGGAGACAGATCTCTAAAAAAAACAAAAAAAAAAAAAACAACTACTTCTTATAAAATGGGAAAAAAAAATGGTTCTGAACACAGCGCAAATTACATGTTACATTTTTATTATTTTTACATTAATAATTTTTAATATTGAAAAAAAGTCAGTTCAACAACAGACATTATGAATAAATGGCCACGCAGTGCCAGCAGAAAATACAGATATGCATCTCAGGGACGCGAAAAACACAGAAGTACCAACAGAGTACAGCAAGGAAGAAACCCTCCCCCTCCCAGTCACATGCAGTGTACCCCAAGGCTCGATACTTGGCCCCCTGCTATTCACAATTTTCATAAATGATCTGCCCGACATCTGCAAAGCCTCAACTGTACACATGTACGCAGACGACACCGTAATCTATACCAGCAAACCAACTCTCCCGCAGCTGGAGGCCGTGCTGCAAGAACAATTCACAGAAGTAGAAAGGTGGATCAAACTAACTTTTTTTAAATACTGAAAAAACTGTCACCATGATCTTTGGAACAGCACCAAAACTACACAAATTGCAAACACCCCATCTATGTGTCAGGACAAATTCAAATGGCACGCTGACCAGTCACTTCTCAAATATCTAGGTATGTGCTTAGACCCAAATCTATTCTTTGGCCCCCACATCGAAAAACTCTCATCTAAACTTTACCCCAAACTAGGTGCCCTGTACAGAAACAAATCCTGCCTGAGCCCCGCGGTAAGAAAGCAGATTGTACAACAAATGCTTATGCCAGCTATTGAACACGGAGATGTAGTGTATGCAGCTGCCCCGCAAACGCACCTTCATAAACTTACTACATTGGATAACTCATTCTGCCGCTATGTGCTACAATGTAACTACATGACCCACCATTGTGACATGTTAAAAGAGCTAAACAGGCCGTCGCTGGAATCCAGACGCACCCTTCACCTTTCCAACCTGGTGTTTAAAAGAGCTTTTCTGGGAAGCTGCCACCCTACCTGAATAGGCTGCTTCCCTTAGCAGTTCTCTCATCCTATAACCTCCGATCCAGGACCTGCACCTTACTTGCAATACCACAATACAAAAAGAAAGTGGCGCGATCCTCATTTTCCTACAGAGCACCGCAATTATGGAATAACCTCCCAGACATCAAATCTTCGCCCAGTCTTAGATCACTCAAAAGCTCCCTATTAACATACCTCAATACAGAATGCACCAGTGTAAACATGTAACATAATGACTATTTCCTACATATTTAATTTTCTGTGTAAATCTGTAAATTTGTGTTTTGTTTTTTTAATATCTTGCATGTTATTAGCATTGTATTTCTGTAACATTTCAATGTTCTTGAACCCAGGACATACTTGAAAATGAGAGAAATCTCAAAGTATCCTTCCTGGTAAAATACTTTATAAATATATATAACAGGATGGGGTGAGGGGGCATCAGTCCACTGGGGGGCATCAGGAAGACCCTCCCAAAAAAGATAAAAAAATAAAAAGAGTGGGGGGGGGTGCAGGAAGGGTAAGGGACTACCCAATAAATCTTTTCCGGCTCACCCCAGCAACCCAAGGGAAGTCCAGGGGCCATGGAAGAGGCCACAAGGCTGGGAAACCTGGGGCCAAGAGAAAAAGCCAGAGCCATCGTTACCGTTCAGGTGGCTCACCCACAGCAACCCACTGTCCCGCCACACAAACAAAAAAAAAAGGAGGGGGTAAGAGTCCCGATGTCTCAACAAACATACAAAAGTCCAAAACAAAGCCCGCTGTAAGGGAATACCGAAAAATAAAATAAAGTTAAAAAAAAAGTAAAAAAGAAAGCGTCTCAGCTTGCCAACAAGAGGGACAAAGATGAAAAAAGACAGCATGGAGGGGTCTCATCAGTAGGTGGGGGTGTCAGCAGAAAAACAAATGGAGGGATCTCTTAAATACGTAGAACATAAAACATAGGGGAGTCTCTTCATCCCGTTTACACCAATTAGACGCTGCCATCCATCCAGACCAGAGGGAGTCCAGCGTGTCCATCCAGCAGCAGCTCCAACAGTGTAGCAGGGCCAAGGCCAGAATAGCACCTCACCATCAGTCGGCCAGAGGGTTCTAGACGCTGCCATCCATCCAGACCAGAGGGAGTCCAGCGTGTCCATCCCGGTGACCACCTCAGCAGTCCAGAACTACTCCATCGCTCGGGTCCAGGTTCGTCCCCGGGGGGAATCCCGGACCAGCACCCCATCCGGGTCGCTGAACAGCGCACCGCCTCAGCCGCAGCATTCACATGGCGATCAGTGGGGCCTAGGAATGAGGCAGCTAAGAAACATTCTCCCACAGAACCCCTGTTCTCCAGCAGGTCTTCATTGTGGCCATCAACTGGCGCCACTCCGAGTGAGCGGGCTTTTGTATTCCAACAGCAGTGCCAGGCAGGCATCCAGGCCTGATAACATGGCCTTCACATCTCCAGGGGGGGGGGGAAATCACACCGCAGCCAGCCCTCAAGCTCTCCATCTCTCAAGGGAGCTGGAGGTGCAGAAGGGCAGGGTTCCATTTCAGGAGATAGGCTGCAAGATGGCCATCGGAAAATAACTCCGGCCAATAGTCAGCGGAAAGAAAGGGAGACTCTGGTCCAGGGGAGGGGCAGAATGAGCTCTGGACGATGATCATCTGATGGCCAGCCACAGAGGGACCACAATAGGTTAGTTTGGCAGGGTAATTCAAATCAGAAAATCCCCTAACAAGGCAGGAAGCAGCGGAGCTTTGCCGAGACACAGCTTTTCCCGACTGTTACATTTTTAATGTCATTTAATTTTGTTAAAAGATATCTTGGCCCCTGTCAGGTGATATAATTGCTTAGGTATGTGTCCTGCACATGCTAACTACTGTGTAGAACGTGAAAACTACTGCGTCTGCTAGAATGAGACTTAGAGATTATGTGCTCCATTCCACTGTTATCGATAACAGGGACAGTAAGGGGGGGCAGTGCGAGCCAATAACCTTTAACAGAATGATAAAGTATTAAATTTGTATCTAGCATTTATATTCACACGAAAAAACTCTAAGAAATTTCATGGAATCCCCTCCCTCTTCATCATGCTCTATGAAAAAAATCCTACTTCGTAGTAATATTGATTGCCGCTTGTGGTGGCCTTATGGCTGGCAGTATTAGACATCGTAATAAACACCCCACCTCTTAAAACGACACGCTAGGTAAAAAAATACAAAACCGTACATGTTAATTACTACTATCACCTACTGCACCCCACTCTGCAGTACTCCCCTCATTATATCTGTACAGTGTAATAATCACCTTCCTTGTGCCGTGGTCTTCCCCGGTGCTCTTATGGCTGCATAACGTGGGCGATGAGTGTTTGCAAATTATGCCAATCAGATGTCGCTTACTGTGGCTCATCCTTAACCATTTCACGATCAAAATTGAGTTCTCAATTGTGCACTGTAATGCATTCAAAAGTACTCATATGTGTCCTCTGTGGAGAAACTATCAGGGTTATTCAGAGAGAGGTGAAAACCGGGAGAATGACTGGAGAGGTGAAAATTCGAGGTCAAAATGGGAAAAATGTTCTGATTTGGCTAATTTGACCTAGAATTTTCACTTCTGGTTTTCACCTCTCTCTGAATAACCCTGTAAGTTCCTTTGTTTTATGGTTCTCCAAGCACCCTGGAGAGACATAAAACCATCTGAAAATAGCAACCCTAAACCTCACTGTAACAAAAAGTTCAAATCGATTACTGCTGCATTACAACAGCCAGGGAGAGAGCAGAATACAGGGAGAGCTCTGGGGTATCTCACTGCTCTACAGGAATAGGATTCAGGGGGTTATAATGACTGAAAACCACTGTAATCTCCATATACAGGCATTATTTCACATATAGATATTATTTTTTGTTATATTGGTATTTTGTGGAAGCTGCATTGCTAATAATCTCATTCACGACCAATCCCCATAAACAGGAGATCTGACCATTCTTATTTTTACTTATCACAGTTGTGTATCTAACACAAAAGTCTTTTCTGCATGTATGATAATAATGCAGACCCAGTTTGAAATTGTGTAAAATAAAGGACACCATCTAGAGCTCAGAAACCTACCTCAACAATATTTCTATAATGGATAAACGAATACAAGAAAAAGTTAATTCGCTAATTTAAAATTTATTTTATTTTAACGATTTTAAAATAAAAATTTCTGTACATATTTTACATTAAATAATTGTTAACATTTATTTTAAACATGGAATGCAACGTTAACAATTTTTTCGACAAAATTTGCTTGGTAGTGAAGGGGTTAAATTGCACCAGAACAGAATAGTTAATTGATTGAGTTACTGAACCCAGACAAACCAAAGCCCTGAAGGCTGCCTAGAGACAGCTGATTGACAGCCTACAGGGCAAAACCAACTGGGTGGAGTAGAGGTAACATCACTGCTCTATAACCGTGGAGACACAGGTTCAAATCTCAGCAAGAGCACCTCTCCAGTACATGTCCTTGGGGAAGATACCCAACGGTACATACTCGCCACCCAGGACATACTTGAAAAACGAGAGAAGTGTCAATGTATCCTCCCTGGTAAAATGCTCAAGGAAAAATGAGACTTCTGCTTTGAAGGACTGTCACAGGAGCCGGGGACAGCTCAGAAGGAAAGAAGCAAGGTCTCTCTAAACCATTTCAAGTAATTAAAATGGTCATGGAGATTGTAGGGTCACCAATGGCATGGGCAGCCCATTTCATTGGGGGGTACACACCCGTGGCACATTTATTAATTACATATCTATGTATGATAATTTTGTACAGAACAGTTATTTTTAGTTAGGAATAACCAATGTTTATGCAGTGATACAGTCAATGTGCATGCTATTTATCAAGAACCAGATAAAGAACATTCAAAATATCAATGTAGTGTTAAAGATGAAGCCTTCACCCAACATTAGAGTGTGCCTAGGCACACCAGGCACACCCTGGAGTGTCACTTTAGTTTAAAAAGCCAGCAGTTACCTGATAACAGTAATGTGTTACTAGGTTTCTGCTGGAATTGGTAATGGGCACCAGCAGGGTTATCCAAAGAGATTCGAAAAGTCACCGCACGTTCGGTGACTTTTCGTTCTCTTCAATTCGGTTCCTTTTGCCGATTGCATTTCGGTGACCCTGCGGTGTATTCAGCAAGCACCACAGGGTCCCCGAATTGCAGGGAAAGGTCACCGCAAACCTGACGAAAACTAACCGAATGCATGCTGAAAACAAGCAAAAACATCTGGATTAACCTTTGAAAAAGACGAACAGGAGCCGAGCAGGAGCCGAACATGAGCCGAATCACACAGAGCCGAAGCAGCTGTGACGTAGAGGAGGCAGTGAATAAATTAGAAAAACCATTTGTATGAATCTGGGAAAATGAAACTCTGTTTGCAAAGAAACTACTGAGCGAAAATGTCTGAAATTTTCACAGGAGGTCCAGGGAATGATAATAAAGAGGGCTGTTACAAAAAAAATAAGTAAACTGAAAAAAAAAATAAAAAAAAATCGGACTTTTAATAAAAATAAAAAAAAATCTGAAAAATGCTTAAAGTATCCTAAAAAATCTATAAATAAAGAGACTTTTTGCTGCAGAATTTTATAATGAACGGTTTATTAGATATTGAATTAAAACGGGAATATTTTTAACATTGAAGCCTATGGGATTCTCCTGTATAAACTTGCCGAATTAAACCACCGAATGGCAGGGCATTAGGGGAACCTTTCACTGCTGGTTTGTGTTCTCTGAATAGCCGAAGCAGTGCTTCTCTATGGTGATTTCACTGCCCTCGAACAGGGACCGAACAGGCACCGTATGTGCAGGCAATTCGCCAGGATTTGGCGAATTGCCTACTCTCTGGATAGCCGAATGGCCAGGAAAGGTAACCGAACGCTGATTTTCAGCGTTCGGTTACCTTTCTCAAGCAATTCGGATCTCTTTGGATAACCCTGATAGTCTCCTTTCTGGAATGCTTCACAGTTTACCATAGCTATTGACATATGGCTTTCTGTACACCACTAGTAGGAATGGAGCTTCAAGAATGTGTGGCGTTTCTGTCAATTCGAAGATCATCCATTCCCACCTGACCTCCCATTAACCAGGTGTTATCGCCTGCACAGCTGAACTCACCGGACAGTTTAGAGTCAGGAGAGATGCGAGCGTGAGAAAATCCAACAGGTCTTTCTAAGCTGCTGGTCATGGTGATCCTGTCATACCCAAATCTGCTGGGGTTTATATGAGAGGGGAATACAGTACATCCTATCCATGTGGTAGAGATTTCGGTATTGCAGCATCTAACCAAAATGTGAATAATTCTTTATTATACTGTAGCGCTCACTCCCGGAGGAGCCGCTGAATTTAACCTCGGGTCAGTCTCCCCGCACTAGGGAATAAATATACACCAGCACTGTTGTGGATTTTATAAGTTATATAGTTTACTGGTCTCAAACAAACTGGCATATATAAAGCAGCACGGTATACATATATATTTACAGGAATTCGTAATGCGAGAAACGCGCAGCGGTAAAAAAGGAAATTTTAACCCCTTCGTTGCCGGAGTGTGAATCCCGTACAGGTTGTGTCCCAAGAGGGTGTGTGTGTATGCGTGTGTTGGTACCCGGGTACTAGATTCAACTGGCCAGTGAATGAACTCAATGTGTCTTCGACTAGTCACGTTGGGGCCCTGTAGATTGACAAACTGCAGCGTGCTTTATTACTGTACTGTGGCCTGGAAGGCCTCTCACCCATCCGCCAGATACTCTGCACCCTGCTCGACCCAGGACGTCTCTCCACTCGATTTGGCTGGGACTCTGTGCCACCGGATCCGCTTGTCTTGCTTGTCCGTCTCTGCCACAAGATGCTTAGTTCACCGCCTGCACTCCCATTAGATCATCGCGGTCTCCTAACTCGGGGTCCAATCTGCAGCTCTGTATCTGTGTAAACCTCTCAGCGGTGGATTACTAGGTCTCTGGCATGTCACTGAAACCGATCTCCAGCATCCGCAAGGCAGCACCTGCGCTCCGGCCTGGTCACAATCGCTCCTTGTCTCACGTGCGTCTTGCTCTGTTCACCCCTTGTCGCGCACTGGCTCTCCTCCGCGCGAGGTTGCGGATGTCTCCCCACCCACTTCCTGTCTCTGCCCCAAAGCATGCTGGAAAACGTAGTCCAAAAGTGTTCAGTATTGGTTTACATTGCGCTCGTCTCCCCCTGGTGGCCAGAAATGAGTAATTACAGCAGCGGAATTAAACCAGCGCTACAATACCTTCTATCCCTCATTTCTGCTAGCATGCCGATGGAGCCACGATGACAGTGTGGCAGAGCCATGTCCTGTAGGATGGTCTTCCATGTTACTCCAGGCAGGCTATCAACTGCCAACTCGCTGAATTATGGTTCAGACAGTCCATGTCACTGCAGAGGGGCAATCACACAAAACTGCACATTTCCCTCATTGTTTGACATCCCCCACAAAAGGAGAAAATGGTGGTGCCAGCGCTGCAGACTAGTATGCAGTGGTCTTATTTTTGTTTTATACCATGCGTACAATTCAAAATAGATGCTCCATGTAATCTAAGAGGTAGGGTTAGGAATAGGATTAGTATTTGTGCAGGTTTTATAGTCAGGGTTGGGGTTAACCCAGCTTCTGTTCCATTTTCACTTAATTTTTAGGCAACAGATTCTGCTCCTTCATTTGCCGTGTACGTTTTAACCATCAAAAGAAAAACGAGCAGAATCTGTTGCCAAAACGTGTAGCATATTACAGCCCCATTCGTTAACATTAGCGACACCGTCAAAAGAGGGCCCTTAGTTGTCGTCACAGGATTTTGTTGCATTAAAAGGGACATCACTTGAGCATTACAAACAGAAACCACATTATAAAAAACACATGCTGCTGGGTTTTTTCTTTGTTTGAAGTAATTGCATGTAAAATGGGAAAATAAAAGTAGTTTTTTTTATCCCTCATACCATTTTGTTGATTTTTCTAAAGAGGCAACGTTTACCAAAGGTTTATCTTTACTTCTGTGGTTTATGTAATCTACAGTATTTAAAAGTTAATTGAGGTGGAGAAGGGAATGTTTAGATAAGGCAGCAGGGGGCCATTTTTCTTCAGGCTACTCGAGATAAGAGCTGGCAGCTGAATGAGATAAAATGGGGAGCTTAAAAGATTTCTAATCTATCCCCCTGGAGATGTCCTTTGAATAAATCCCACACACTACAATGATAGGAGTCAGTGATCCACCCATAGGCTCCATTCTATGGCCAAAGCCACACAGTGAGGAACAAGTGATGGAAAGATACTGTGGGGGGGGGCAGTTTACAACACAGAGGATCACAAAATGGATGCACCCAGTGACAGTTAAATATTTAGTTCGCTAAACATTTAAGAGAAAAACAAAGCACGTGTAAGCTAACATAGAATAAACACAATAAGGACATTTCAATTTTTGGCGGTAGTATCTCTTTAAGATTAATAGGTAATATTGCAAGATGAGCAGTAGTGATAGAGGGGAACTCTACAGTTGTGTTCAAAATTATTCAACCCCCAATGCTGTAAAGGGTTTTAGGGAATTTAGTGTACATTTGTAATTGTATTCAGAATGAAATCCTACAAGGACTTTTTAAAGAACCATATGCAACTAAAATGACATCAATTGGTTTTGTAATACAGTAGTAAATGTTTATTTTGTGAATTCTTCATTGACACAATTATTCAACCCCTTAAAGACTACCACTCTGAAGAACAGAGGATCATTCAAGTGTTTTCAATCAGGTATTGAAAACACCTGTGGATGTCACGGAGCAGCAATAAAGCATAATAAGCACCAATTAGGCAGCTTTAAAATGACTGTGATACTCAGCTCCTTCTAGACATTTACTGGTGTGGTTACAAACATGGTGAAGTCAAGAGAATGGTCCAGGAAGACAAGAGAAGAGGTGATTAATCTTCACAGGAAGGACAATGGCTATAAGAAGATTGCAAAGATGTTAAACATACCAAGAGAGACCATAGGAAGCATCATTCGCAAATTCAAGGCAAAGGGCACTGTTGAAACGCTACCTGGTCGTGGCAGAAAGAAGATGCTGACTTCGACTGCTGTGCGCTACCTGAAGCGTAGAGTAGAGAAAAGTCCCCGTGTGACTGCTGAGGAACTGAGAAAAGATTTGTCAGATGTGGGTACTGAAGTTTCAGCTCAGACAATACTGCGCACACTGTGTAATGAAGGCCTCCATGCCAGAACTCCCAGACGCACCCCCTTGCTGTCTCCAAAGCATAAGAAGAGTCGACTGCAGTATGCCAAAAGTCATGTGGACAAACCACAGAAGTTTTGGGATAGTGTTCTGTGGACCGATGAAACAAAATTAGAACTGTTTGGGCCCATGGATCAACGCTATGTTTGGAGGAGGAAGAACAAGGCCTATGAAGAAAAGAACACCTTGCCTACTGTGAAGCATGGCAGGGGGTCAATCATGCTTTGGGGCTGTTTTGCTTCTGCAGGTACAGGGAAGCTTCAGCGTGTGCAAGGTACCATGAATTCTCTTCAGCACCAGGAGATATTGGATGACAATGTGATGCAGTCCGTCACAAACCTGAGGCTTGGGAGACGTTGGACCTTTCAACAGGACAATGATCCCAAGCATACCTCCAAGTCCACTAGAGCATGGATGCAGATTAAAGGCTGGAACATTTTGGAGTGGCCATCGCAGTCACCTGACTTAAATCCGATTGAGAACCTCTGGTGGGACTTAAAGAAAGCAGTTGCAGTTCGCAAGCCTAAGAATGTGACTGAACTGGAGGCTTTTGCCCATGACGAATGGGCGAAGATACTCCTAGATCGCTGCAAGACACTTGTGTCAAGCTATGCTTCACGTTTAAAAGCTGTTATAACTGTAAAAGGATGTTGTACTAAGTACTAAGATTGAATGTCACTTGGGGGTTGAATAAAACTGATAATGATGTGAGCACAGAAAAGACATTTGTGGTTATTTCATTATAAATGTTATGTTATATTTGTCTGACCTACACGTGCCTCTTTGATTTAATTGTAAGCAAGATGACTGAACGATCAAAATCAATGTCAAACTGGCCAAAACACTCAATTTCAGTGGGGGTTGAATAATTTTGAACACAACTGTATGTGCTCAGTTTACAAAGCCTTTTAAATCCATTCTGGTAAGAGAAGTATCTTAGCAATTGACTCTAGCTATTTGTTTTATACCAAAAACAGTCAAATTAATTCAGGATACTACTGGAGGTGTAACTAGAAACATCAGGGCCCAGGTGCAGGAACCATGACGACCTCCCCACCCTAGGCAAAAACATATTTTGTCCCCCCTCCCATCAACATGCATTTGTCCCATTCAGGTCTACAATGTTGATTCCAGACAATCATTGTCCCATTTTATTCCAGGTCCACTATGACCTCTCTTCAGTCCATCCCGTTTTTAATGTAATATGCACTATGTGTATCTCACAGAGCTCCTCAGCAATAAACCTCGCAGTAATGTGTGCTGCGTATGAACATATCACAGAGCTCCACAGAAATAAAACTCACAGTATTATGCAGTGTGTATCAGAATAAATCAAAGAGGTTTACAGTAACAAAGCTCACAGTAATATGTGGTGTGTATCATAGAGCTCCAAAGTAAAACTCACAAATAAGTATAATATAAATAAAAAAAGAAATAGAAAAATATATATATATATATATATATATATATATTTTTATTAGGTAGGCCCAGGCAGACGAGTGTGGGCCCCCCGGACTCAAGGGCCCGGGTGCGGTGGCACCCTCTACACCCCTGGTAGTTACACCCCTGGATACTACAGACTTCCTCGTTAACAGTAGGGGAAAGGGAGCTTCTGCTGTTTGGGGCAGGGGGAAGTGGATTGATGTCAGGTTACAGAGTAAAGTAATAGAAAGACAGTAAACTCAGCTGCAACAGAAGATTCACCCTCTGCTCTATTTTTCCTTCTGAAAAAGGTAAATAATGTATTTATTTGGAAAAGCCTTTACAAAGATTTAGAGACCGACGATGCTGTTTGACAATGCAAGAAACATTTAGGGGACTGCTTAACAATACAGTGATATACCTTTAAGGTTCTTTTGTCAGGCATCAACTAGTATTGTTAATGTAAGGAACATATTTAATCCCTCATGACGGACATCCTGTCCCGTTACTGCACAAGTTACACCTTGGTAAAAAGACGAAACGCGTTGGATAAATGTCATATATAGTTGTAATTTGATTTTAATAAATTTTTTATGGATACCAAGCTTGGCAAAGTGTGCTGGCTCGCCCGGTAGACCTACACTGTCGAGGCAGAAACCATCAGCTTTGGAGTATCACTTTCCCGCTGGAAGGAACATACAAAGGAATTGAAGCCAGAAAAAGATCAGGTCCAAGAAGTAATCGAGAGAAGCAGACTATCACTAAGATAAGTTTAAATGCCGTGGTATATACTGTATATTCAATAGGCCGTGTTAGTCCAGATGCCAAAATCACAAGTATAGCAGTACGTAGTGATACCGAACACGACATTTAAAAGACAAGCTTGCGAGAGTATACTGATCAGTAAGAATCCAGACCTTAGAAAGAGAGGTTATACTCTCGAAAGCTTGTCTTTTAAATGTAACGTTAGTCCAATAAAAAAAAGGTATCACTACGAGTACGTACTGCTATACTCTTGATTTATATAAGGGTTGTGGTGGAGGACAAAAAGTGAGATAAAAAGCCTCCACGCTATAATTAGTTATGTTTATTACTCTACGGGCTCTTCCAGGGGACACGCATCGAGGCCGCCATTGCGCGTGCGTGGCACAGGATATGCTGTTTCAAGGATGCCCTGTGGTTCGCCCGGAACCGCTTGGTATTGCGGCCCGAGAACGTCACCATCGCGGACTGCGTGAGGCTGTTTCGAAGCATGCTAGGCGAGTATGCTATCAGACAGCTTCGGCAGGAGAAGACAAGACGACGAGGAAGAAGACGACAACGGCTAAAGAAGAGGAGGATCCCTTACTTATTCATTTTACTGTACTGTATTTTATGTGCCTCTTTACCCCCCTCCCTGTCCCCCACTCTTGTCCCAACCCACCCCCCTCTTTAGACAGGGACCAGGACTCGAGTTAATAAGGGCGGTTCACCGCCCTATTGCGCTACCCGGTGCCCTAGATTTTCAGGATGCTTAGCTTAGCTAGCAAGTATTTTCATGCGGGGGACCAGGACTGGCGCCAATAAAGGTGATGCACACCAGTACAGCGTTACCCGGTCCCCTTAGACCCAGAAACACCAGGATGCATATCTTGTGTGTGAATGAAAGGGGTGCGCCGCATATCTTTTTTCGTTGCGGTTTATCGGGGCGGTGCACTCCTCGTGTGTGGAGCTGTGTTGTTTTGCACAGTACTTTGAGTATCTGTGCTGCGTCACAGTTTCCCCTTGTGTGTGTGCTGCGTCACAACCCGGGACCGTGTTAAATCTCGGCTGCATTTGTTGGACCCGTGCTGCATCATGTGGTCCTCCTTTGGTTAATTGTGTGCTTTCTGTTGAATAAACTCAAAACCCGAAACAGCGCTGTCCTAGGAGAGGCTTTGACCAGTTGCATAAACCTGATCTCTGCTAGAAAGTCACAGTGCGGCATAGCATTGATTTTAGGGTTCTGTGTAATAACAGACCCAGGATGCATAAAAGTGAGACAGATGTCATTTGCATATCCTACCCAGAATTCCTTGCTGCATATGGGGAATATGGCACAGGAGCTCTGGGATGCAATTCATCGAATTGCTGTGATGTGCAAGTGGCTTCTGATTATATATATATATATATATATATATATATATATATATTTTTATTAGGTAGGCCCAGGCAGACGAGTGTGGGCCCCCCGGACTCAAGGGCCCGGGTGCGGTGGCACCCTCTACACCCCTGGTAGTTACACCCCTGGATACTACAGACTTCCTCGTTAACAGTAGGGGAAAGGGAGCTTCTGCTGTTTGGGGCAGGGGGAAGTGGATTGATGTCAGGTTACAGAGTAAAGTAATAGAAAGACAGTAAACTCAGCTGCAACAGAAGATTCACCCTCTGCTCTATTTTTCCTTCTGAAAAAGGTAAATAATGTATTTATTTGGAAAAGCCTTTACAAAGATTTAGAGACCGACGATGCTGTTTGACAATGCAAGAAACATTTAGGGGACTGCTTAACAATACAGTGATATACCTTTAAGGTTCTTTTGTCAGGCATCAACTAGTATTGTTAATGTAAGGAACATATTTAATCCCTCATGACGGACATCCTGTCCCGTTACTGCACAAGTTACACCTTGGTAAAAAGACGAAACGCGTTGGATAAATGTCATATATAGTTGTAATTTGATTTTAATAAATTTTTTATGGATACCAAGCTTGGCAAAGTGTGCTGGCTCGCCCGGTAGACCTACACTGTCGAGGCAGAAACCATCAGCTTTGGAGTATCACTTTCCCGCTGGAAGGAACATACAAAGGAATTGAAGCCAGAAAAAGATCAGGTCCAAGAAGTAATCGAGAGAAGCAGACTATCACTAAGATAAGTTTAAATGCCGTGGTATATACTGTATATTCAATAGGCCGTGTTAGTCCAGATGCCAAAATCACAAGTATAGCAGTACGTAGTGATACCGAACACGACATTTAAAAGACAAGCTTGCGAGAGTATACTGATCAGTAAGAATCCAGACCTTAGAAAGAGAGGTTATACTCTCGAAAGCTTGTCTTTTAAATGTAACGTTAGTCCAATAAAAAAAAGGTATCACTACGAGTACGTACTGCTATACTCTTGATTTATATAAGGGTTGTGGTGGAGGACAAAAAGTGAGATAAAAAGCCTCCACGCTATAATTAGTTATGTTTATTACTCTACGGGCTCTTCCAGGGGACACGCATCGAGGCCGCCATTGCGCGTGCGTGGCACAGGATATGCTGTTTCAAGGATGCCCTGTGGTTCGCCCGGAACCGCTTGGTATTGCGGCCCGAGAACGTCACCATCGCGGACTGCGTGAGGCTGTTTCGAAGCATGCTAGGCGAGTATGCTATCAGACAGCTTCGGCAGGAGAAGACAAGACGACGAGGAAGAAGACGACAACGGCTAAAGAAGAGGAGGATCCCTTACTTATTCATTTTACTGTACTGTATTTTATGTGCCTCTTTACCCCCCTCCCTGTCCCCCACTCTTGTCCCAACCCACCCCCCTCTTTAGACAGGGACCAGGACTCGAGTTAATAAGGGCGGTTCACCGCCCTATTGCGCTACCCGGTGCCCTAGATTTTCAGGATGCTTAGCTTAGCTAGCAAGTATTTTCATGCGGGGGACCAGGACTGGCGCCAATAAAGGTGATGCACACCAGTACAGCGTTACCCGGTCCCCTTAGACCCAGAAACACCAGGATGCATATCTTGTGTGTGAATGAAAGGGGTGCGCCGCATATCTTTTTTCGTTGCGGTTTATCGGGGCGGTGCACTCCTCGTGTGTGGAGCTGTGTTGTTTTGCACAGTACTTTGAGTATCTGTGCTGCGTCACAGTTTCCCCTTGTGTGCTGCGTCACAACCCGGGACCGTGTTAAATCTCGGCTGCATTTGTTGGACCCGTGCTGCATCATGTGGTCCTCCTTTGGTTAATTGTGTGCTTTCTGTTGAATAAACTCAAAACCCGAAACAGCGCTGTCCTAGGAGAGGCTTTGACCAGTTGCATAAACCTGATCTCTGCTAGAAAGTCACAGTGCGGCATAGCATTGATTTTAGGGTTCTGTGTAATAACAGACCCAGGATGCATAAAAGTGAGACAGATGTCATTTGCATATCCTACCCAGAATTCCTTGCTGCATATGGGGAATATGGCACAGGAGCTCTGGGATGCAATTCATCGAATTGCTGTGATGTGCAAGTGGCTTCTGATTATATATATATAGTTTTAATAACTCACCCTCTTCTATTTAAGTGGATGCTTGTATTGCTACTTATCCTGAAGAAAGTTCACGGAGAGTGAACTGAAACGTCGATCATTAAAGATTTTGTGTGATCTATACAAAGACCTGGAGTGTCGCTTTTTTGGATATTTTCCTAGTGAGCTGAGCGTTGCACCGGGCATATATACGAATGGATTCTGAGTGCCAGATTCATGGAGATAAAATTGAGAACCTTCCATGGGTAGTCCAGGCAGCAAAAGTTATTTTTTAATCTGTGCAGCAGTCAGCTTTTTAGTTAAAAGGTTGCAATAAAACAAAATAAGACAAAATAAATCCTTGCCATCCAGGCTCTAACTAAACAGGCAGGTTCCTCTCTAGCAAGTGGTGAGCACACCACACCACACCAAATACTTTAAGCAACCTTTTACTCACACCTTTCAGCTTGTAGCTCTCTCAGAATGCAGTCTGCGTTCCAGGCCAGAGCAACATCCTGTTTCAGGCTTCCCTTTTTATCTCCCCTGGATAAGCAACAAATAAGCAATTAACTAACCAGGGGAGAGACACAACACCTGGATATTTCAGACCCAAAGTCAGCACGATAACCCGGCCTGGGTTCCTCTAGTCCTGTACATAGGACAGAAACCGAGGGGAAATATATTGCCCCTCGATGGCCTTCCCTTTCCTTATGTCACAATATATATATAAATTAAGTCCAAACTGTTTCTATTATTACTGTTACTGCACACACTGATGACTGTCATGACCACCCTTTCTGTTAGGGTGTGCACCCATGGAACATTTAGTAACTGAAAACTTATATTTAGAAAATTTTGTGCAAACTGGACATTTTACATTAGCAATAACAAGCCTGTAATCAGAGATACAGTCACTTTTATGATATTCATCATAAACCAGGCACACCCCCTGCACACGCCTATGGTCATGGCCATAATACAGCTGAAAAGATGAAGATCGTAAGGATCATAGATTAGCATCGCATTCCCCAGTACATCCCTTCCTTCCTTCATCCATTTCTTGCTTCTAGCTATGTTCTAACCATCTTATCCTATTCCCATTTACTTTTCTAAGTTCTGTGAGAACAACGGCCTCCGCCTTGCCATGGTTTATCAAATCCTCTTAATCCTCGGCCATTTTTTTCTTTCTCTGTGCCATGTCCTTGACCTGTCCTGAATGAAACAGGTGCTGATCCCTTTGGGTATAATTCCTTTCCTTAAGAATCTTTGAAGGATGGGTTTTAGGGCTGGGACACTTTTAATATGGTCCGGTCTTTGTATTTTATGTAGGTTGATCATACAAAAAGGCAAGATACGGTCTCCTTGGATAACATATGATGCAACGTTGATAGAGGGAGCATGAGGTGTGTGGCCCCAAAACCATTGATTTTGTTGTCTAGAGAGCAGTGATCCCCAACCCTGGTCCTCAGGGCCCACTAACAGGCCAGGTTTTAAGAATTGCCTTGGAGAAATGCAGACTGAATTCTGCAATCACTGAGCAGTAAATCATATCACCTGTGCTGTGCTTCAGATATCTGGCAAACCTGGCCTGTTAGTGGGCTCTGAGCACCAGGGTTGGGGACGACTGACCTAGAGCAGTGTTAACCAACCCTGTCCTGAGGGAACATTAACAGGCCAGATATTTAGGATTACCTTTAGGAAATGCAGACTGGATACTGCAATACCGAAAAGTCAATCATATCACCTGTGCTGTGTATCAGATAACTGGCAAACCTGGCCTGTTAGTGCTCCAAAAGGACAGGTTTAGGAATCAGTGGTCTAGACCGAGATTTATTTTAGGGGGAGGCGCAGCTCTTAGCACACACATACAACCCACGCACTTACAGTCACTACACACTTACAGCACTGATCATACACTTCCCCTCTACACATGCATAACTCTCATCACATGCGTACATCTCCCACGTATTCACAGGTGTCTACACACACATACAAGCCACATACACTTACAACTCTCACCACACATTTCATCATGCACGTATAGGCCCGACAGATTTTCAACTCTCATCACATGCACATTCAGACTCCACTCAATCACAATTCTCATCTCACACATACAGCCTCATACTAAAATATAATTATCACAGTGCATTTTTATTTTTTTGTCAAACACCTCCTGACTGTGCCCTGTGATGTCCTGGCTCCACTCTCCTTCTTTACAGTGTAATATTAATAAAAGTATATTCACCTTGTTGGTAGATGCTTCCTGTGCCCTGTGATGCCCAGTGCCTTTCTATACAGAGTAATAATAATAACAATATATATAGGGCACTATTACACTCTTCGCGCACAATTTTGCGTGTGCACAAAAACGCATTAACGCGAGGGGCAAAACCCTTCGCGCTGAACGTCGTATTACGACATTCGCGCACAAAATGCACGTTAACGTCTAACGCGAGTGACCCTGCGCGAACCCTGCACGAGAGCAAATTTGTGCGCGCATCCCATACTCAACATTGTGAGTGCAAATGCGTTCGTGCGCTGGTGCGTGCATGGTATTACAATCGTAGCACAAAATTTAACGGACAACGTTTGCACGCATAATTTTAACGTCTATTAAAAGCTGGTGTTAATGGCAGATCTGAATGTCCTGGCCGAAACCAGATACACCAGCTGGAAGAAAAAAATACAGCAAAGTTTAGTTACACATTCTACACATACCCAAACAATAAAATTGAGAGGTTGTGCGTGTTCATTTTTTTATTGCTGAAGCATATATACTCAGATTGCTTTTGACAGGCGCACAAACTTAACGGGAGACAATTGTGGTTCTTAATTCTGATTGCACACTGATTTCTGCGCGCAACGTTAATGCGCACGCGTTTTTGCGCGTCTTTTTTTATGCGCAATATTTTTTGACGGATGACAAAATGCATTCGGATTGTAATACCACCGTTAATGCTCAACGCTGTGCGCAAAATTGAATGCGCTGCACACTTCGTTTTTGCGCTTAGAATGTAATAGTGCCGATAATCTGAGGTTAGATATCCCCGAGTCCTGATCCCTCTCTGTACAAAATAATTATACTATATCTGGTGTTAGATACTCCTTGATGCCCCCTGCCCACTCCCCCCTATACAGAGTAATAACAATAATAATAATAAAAATGAATCTATTGGTAGAGAATTCCTACCAGCGAACTCTCTATACAGAGTAATAAAGTTATATCTTGTGTTCGATACCCCCTGCCTGCTTTCTCTCTATACAGAGTAATAAAGTTATATCTTGTGTTCGATACCCCCTGCCTGCTTTCCCTCTATACAGAGTAATAAAGTTATATCTTGTGTTCGATACCCCCTGCCTGCTTTCCCTCTATACAGAGTAATAAAGTTATATCTTGTGTTCGATACCCCCTGCCTGCTTTCCCTCTATACAGAGTAATAAAGTTATATCTTGTGTTCGATACCCCCTGCCTGCTTTCCCTCTATACAGAGTAATAAAGTTATATCTTGTGTTCGATACCCCCTGCCTGCTTTCCCTCTATACAGAGTAATAAAGTTATATCTTGTGTTCGATACCCCCTGTCTGCTTGCCTTCTATACAGAGTAATAAAGTTATATCTTGTGTTCGATACCCCCTGCCTGCTTTCCCTCTATACAGAGTAATAAAGTTATATCTTGTGTTCGATACCCCCTGCCTGCTTTCCCTCTATACAGAGTAATAAAGTTATATCTTGTGTTCGATACCCCCTGCCTGCTTGCCTTCTATACAGAGTAATAAAGTTATATCTTGTGTTCGATACCCCCTGCCTGCTTTCCCTCTATACAGAGTAATAAAGTTATATCTTGTGTTCGATACCCCCTGCCTGCTTGCCTTCTATACAGAGTAATAAAGTTATATCTTGTGTTCGATACCCCCTGCCTGCTTTTCCGCTATACAGAGCAAAAACATTAGTATAGCTGATGTTACATACCCTTGCCCCTCTGCCTGTTCCCCCTCTATACAGAGTAATAATATTATAATATCAGGTGTTATTCAATGCCTCCTGCCCCTCTGTGTCCTCTCTATACAAATTGATAATATTACAGAATTATATCCAGTGAAATTTGATGCCACCAGGGGTCAAGTCCTAAAAAAATGAGGGCCCTATTCCCTATTGTGTGAAAATCTGCACATGCAGGTTTCCCCGTAGCGTCCTCATTTTAGCACGACATTCCAGTGCAGGCGCTACCTCGGCAACTTGTCACGTAATGCTGCGCTAACCGTTGGGATAGGACTCCATTGAGGGTTGCAATTGCGGACCACGAGCCTTGCACGATCTCGCTTTCATAAGACTGCGCAGCGGATCTCGCTTTCATAAGACTGCGCAGCGCCGCAGAGGTGATCACAGAGGGAGACTGGGAACTTATTTGTTGCCAGTCTCTCTCTTCTCCTGGCAACAAGAAGCGGCGGATTGGGCCACCGTTCAACACGGGATGAGAGGTGAGTATCGGATTTATTGTTGTTTTTTTTTGAGTGCTAAATGATTTAGCAAAAGCAGAATCATTAAGGCTGGGGTCAGACGAGCGTAGTGTTCACGTCCGTGATTGCGCCTAAAAGTACGTCCGTGATAGCATGAAAGAAAGCCCATTGGAGCCCCACACATGAAGTACGTCCGCACTGAACTGGGACACACAACGGCCGCGGCCCACGGACGCAAGGCAGGCAAGAACGTACAACCCCTAGAACGGCCGCACAAAGTGCGCTGCGTCCGCAACGTCCGCATAGCTTTGTGTGTGAGTGATGGAACGTGGTCAGACGGACTGCATTTATACGTCCAGCATTTTTCACGGACAAAATGGTTTTGCTTTTTAATTTATTTTCCCTCCTACATCCGTCAAAATATACGTCAGTGAATAAACGGACTGTGTGGCCACTACTGCGTCTTCTGTACTGACGTACGTCCGTGTGCACCGACGTATAGTCCGTAGAAATCACGCTCGTCTGACCCTAGCCTTAGTGGCAGCTCTTGGCAGTAGCTAAAAATTTGGCTTGTGCATTGGTGCCGTAATTTATTTATTTATTTATAAAGGATTTTACCAGGAAGGATACATTGAGATTTCTCTCGTTTTCAATTAGCGTTAGGACTTTTGTAATCCCTTACTTATCAGAACGCTAATTAATGATTGCGCTCCCCATGTTAAGTATAGGATGCGCAAAGTACAGTAAGCTCGTGCAATCACCCCTGCGCTAAGTGATTTCTTATGAGGTTAGCGTCAGGAAGGTAATGCATGCATTAAAGTCACTTACCCTGGTGTTAACACTTACTCATCTGAGCACTAATGTTGGTGTTCACTAGGAAATAGTGCCCTTAGTGTGGGAACTCACAGAAGGGGTTATTCAAAGACTGCTGAACTTGCCGCCGAATTGCACCAAACAGTGAATTTCCTCGTTTGGTGCAATTTCGTGGCAACTCAGATATTCAGAAAGCTGGCAAATCACCAAATTTAGACGAATTGCCAGCGAAATACGGTGCAATTTCCCATAGGGAAGTAATACTAATCTACTCAGAGAACACCGAACAGCACAGACATGTCAGTAAAATGCCCAGATTTTCAGTGCTTCATTTCGACAGGTTTAAACAGGCAAATGCCATAGGTTTCAATGTAAAAAAAAATCCCCATTTTTATAAATTTTTTATTCAACCCGTTTATTTTTTTTATTTGCTGGAAAAACTCTTTTTATTTTATAGAATTTTTTAAGGCATTTTTCTGGATTTTTTTTGAGGCGAAAATTTTGATTCCTGTTTTTTTTAATGGCATTTCTTTTTATTTTGTAACAGACCTTTTTATTATTATTTAGAAGGGCCTTTTATTATTTTCATGCATTTTTTTTTGTGTTAGCCGCCTTTTTAAAAATTTACTTTTTTTCCCCTTTACCCTCATTTCGGCGGCGTACCGGCTTTTTTCGGCGGTACACGGCTGCTGATCGTCAGCATTCGGCAGATCGTCAGCTGCATCCAGCGGATTGTGGCTGTGTTCGGCTGTCTGTCCGGCGGATCCCTTCGCCTGAAAACTGAATTCACAGTGGAGTCGGCTAATTGAACTCACTGAAGTGCGCCACCGCCGAATGAGAGAGCACCGAAATTTAGCTGACATTTTGGTGCTCTCTAAATAACCACTAAAGATGTCTGCCCCCCCCCAAATAGCAACTGTCATCTCACCTGAATAAAGACTTTATGGAGTGTGGGACCAATGGGAACGCAGTTCCATTTGTAAAAATAGTGGGAGAATTGAGTTCCCACGTTTCCCCTCAACATAACCCCTGGATGTCCCCTTCCCCTATGTGTCCTCCTGTGCCCCCTGCCTGCTCTCCCTCTACATTGATAACATTATTATATTGTATCCGGTGTTATCCTGCTCCCTCTCTTGCCCTCAGTTCTCCCCTCTTGGACTCAGTGCCCCCTGCCTACTCCCCCTCTGCTCTCAATGCACCCTACCCCTCTGTGCCCCTATCTACTCCGCTTCTTGCCCTCAGTGCCCCCTCTTGCACTGTGCCCGTGTCTACTCCCCCTCTTGCCCTCAATGCACCCTGCCTACTCCCCCTCATTGCCTCCTCTTGCACTGTGCCCCTGCCTACTCCCCCTCTTGCCCTCAGTTGCACTGTTCCTCCTGCCTGCTCCCCCTCTTGCACTCAGTGCCACCTGACCCGTTGTGCCCCCTGCCTGCTCCCCTTTCACTCAGTACCCTCTGCCCCTCTACCTGCTCCCCATCTTGACCTTGGTGCCCCCTGCCTTCTCCCCCTCTTGCCCCTGCCAGCTCCCCATTTTTCCCTCAGTGCCCCTGCCTGCTCCCATCTTGCCCTCTATACCCCTGCCTTCTCCTACTCTTACCCTTTGTACCCCCTGCCGCTCTGTGCCCCTGCCTGCTCCCCCTCTTGCCCTCAGTGCCCCTCTGCACCCTGCTCCCCCTCTTGCCCCTGCCCCTCTGCGCCCCTGTCTGCTGCCCCTCTTGCAGTCAGTGCCCCCAGCCCGTCTGCTGCCGCTCTTGCACTCAGTCAGTGCCCCCAGCCCCTGTCTGCCCCCCCTCTTGCACTCAGTCAGTGCCCCCTGCCCCCCCTCTGCACTCAGTCAGTGCCCCCTGCCCCTGTCTGCTCCCCCTCTTGCACTCAGTCAGTGCCCCCTGCCCCAGTCTGCTCCCCCTCTTGCACTCAGTCAGTGCCCCCTGCCCCAGTCTGCTGCCCCTCTTGCACTCAGTCAGTGCCCCCTGCCCGTCTGCTGCCCCTCTTGCACTCAGTCAGTGCCCCCTGCCCGTCTGCTGCCCCTCTTGCACTCAGTCAGTGCCCCCTGCCCGTCTGCTCCCCCTCTTGCACTCAGTCAGTGCCCCCTGCCCCTGTCTGCTCCCCCTCTTGCACTCAGTCAGTGCCCCCTGCCCCTGTCTGCTCCCCCTCTTGCACTCAGTCAGTGCCCCCTGCCAGCTCCCCCTCTTGCACTAGTCAGTGCCCCCTGCCCCTGTCTGCTCCCCCTCTTGCACTCAGTCAGTGCCCCCTGCCCCTGTCTGCTCCCCCTCTTGCACTCAGTCAGTGCCCCCTGCCAGCTCCCCCTCTTGCACTAAGTCAGTGCCCCCTGCCCCTGTCTGCTCCCCCTCTTGCACTCAGTCAGTGCCCCCTGCCCCTGTCTGCTCCCCCTCTTGCACTCAGTCAGTGCCCCCTGCCAGCTCCCCCTCTTGCACTAAGTCAGTGCCCCCTGCCCCTGTCTGCCCCCCCTCTTGCACTCAGTCAGTGCCCCCTGCCCCTGTCTGCTGCCCCTCTTGCACTCAGTCAGTGCCCCCTGCCCCTGTCTGCTCCCCTCTTGCACTCAGTCAGTGCCCCCTGCCAGCTCCCCCTCTTGCACTAAGTCAGTGCCCCCTGCCCCTGTCTGCTCCCCCTCTTGCACTCAGTCAGTGCCCCCTGCCCCTGTCTGCTCCCCCTCTTGCACTCAGTCAGTGCCCCTGCCAGCTCCCCCTCTTGCACTAAGTCAGTGCCCCCTGCCCCTGTCTGCTCCCCCTCTTGCACTCAGTCAGTGCCCCCTGCCCCTGTCTGCCCCCCTCTTGCACTCAGTCAGTGCCCCCTGCCCCTGTCTGCTCCCCCTCTGCACTCAGTCAGTGCCCCCTGCCCCTGTCTGCTCCCCCTGCCCCTGTCTGCTCCCCCTCTTGCACTCAGTCAGTGCCCCCTGCCCCTGTCTGCCCCCCCCCCTCTTGCACTCAGTCAGTGCCCCATGCCCCTGTCTGCTCCCCCTCTTGCACCCAGTCAGTGCCCCCTCCGCACAGTAGGAATATTTCACCTTCCAGAGTGCTGGACTTTTAAAGCCCTTCGGGCCGCGATTGGCTGCCAGCCCCGGTGACATCACGGCGGCCGTGCCCCGCCCCTCCTTCCGTCCCTGGGTGACTGGTCTGTGCAGTCTGGCAGCAGATCGGCGGAGAGCGCGCGGCTGGGGCAGCTCTGAGACCCCCCTCCCCTTCCTCACCGAGGCGAATCAGCGGCCCCCCCCTGAGCCCCCCCACAAGCCTCCCGCAACCCCCCCTCCGCCCTCCACCAACACTTTATCTACACCCTGCCCCCACCTCTCCCCCAGCACCCGCCTGCCATTCCTTATTTATAGGGGTGGGGGGGTCCCTGCAACAAAATATCAACACAGCCATCATCATAAGAGGGGGGGAGGGAGAACCAGACGTGGATTTTACATTCATGATTATGGGTGACAAGAAGAGCCCGACCAGGTACAGTGCAGAGGGGAGGGTGAAAGGGGGTTGGGGGAGGGGACAAGCAAGGAGGGGGGGGGGTGGAAGGGTTATTTATATACCCCATTACATGTATACAGATGGAGACATAATCCCCACTCCCCAATTATCCTCCTGTCCTTGTACTTAGAGGCTGCAGTACCACCCTGATCCCCCACCCCACCATTATCTCAGGAGCCCCCCCTCCCGGCCCCCCTCTCCTATAGACATGTATATGTCTCCTTATGGCCGTGCCAGAAAGTCCAGGGGCTCCGCTATGGCGGCCGATCCTCTCCCATACACACACTCCCTCCATAGAGCCTCAGACAAAGAGAATATTTACCAGAACAGAGAGGAAAAAAAGGAGGGCAGGGTAGAGCGAGCAACGCCTCCACTGCCCTTAAAATCTAAATAAATAATACAGTGTCGCCCCCCCCCCCACCGCCAGCTCTGTCCCTGCCAGGGTATGTCGGTTTTTTCACGGTACCCCCCCGGTAGAGGGAAGGGGCTGGCGGCGGGCACGCATCTCGTGGATGGGCTTCTTTGTCTTTTTGCGTGGAATTCTGTGCGGCGAGGTGTCTTGTTTTCACTGTCTGCCTGTCACCCCTTCCATCCTCTCCGTGCCACCACCCATTGGTTGTCTAGAGGGGGGCGTCTGTCAGGAAGGGGTTAAGGGAACCGGCGGCGGTGGTCTTGGTGGTAAGGCTTGCAGTCGTGGTGGCATCAAAGAGGGAGGTAGAGGAGGGTGACACGTTTACACGTCAAGCCTAAGATAAATATATGTCTTCTGCCGGTGGCGTTGGTGTCGGCTGGCAGACCTCGCCGGGTCCTGGCACACGCAAGGAGGGGGTGCAAAGTAAGGGCAGGGCGGTTTGTATGGCAAACGGCTGTCAAAGTCGATGGACCAGTTTTGCTGTGCCTATTTTATTATCTTTTTTTTTTTTCTCCCATGGTGCACAGCGATTAACCCTTCTCGACACCCTTGTTGGTCTCCGTCGGGTCGCTTGCGTCTGTCACTGGGATATTTCTTAATCCAGCCTTGTTACCCTATAGGAAAACTGGCCTCTTCCACCCCATCCTCCTCCTCCTTGCAGCCATCAGATTGACAACCTGCATCAGCACCTAGCTGTGTAGCTCTGCACGTAGAGATCGAACGTAGACCGCCGAGACCATGTCAGGCGAAATTTAGAATTCCTGCAAACCCTCCAGATGTTTTGATTGGGGGGGGGGATCTCTATAAGGGAGGACAACCAGAATATTTGGGGGATGTTGCGGGATTTAAGAGTCGCTTCTCGGCTTTGGTGGCTTTTCATTCTTTCTCTCGTCTGTCAACATTTTTTGTATATTTTTTTTCCCCCTTTTTTTTTTGCAGGCCAAAAAGGCAAGCTAAGCCATCGGCGGATGAGGGCTATTGGGACTGTAGTGTGTGCACTTTTAAGAACACGGCAGAAGCTTTCAAGTGCAGCATTTGTGATGTCAGGAAAGGAACCTCCACCAGGTACTGTTGTTGTTTTTCCTTTACTCTGTTTGCGAGAAGATTTTTGGGGTGGAAATTGGTTAATCGAAGCCTTGACTTGTTGAATGTATGTGACGTCGTCCTGTCTCTTCTCAGGGTTTCTACCAAATGTTATTTCTTGCTCGTTGAGATTGTTTTCTTTAAAAAAATATTCTGATGTTTCGCTGTCAAGGTCAGATGTCAAAGCTTGTCCCCTCCATCGTTTTCCGGACTGCAGTTTTGGCAATTGGCCAGTGGACGATGATGAGTATTGTTTGTCCAACTGAAGTTGCCTAGTTGGAGACCCATTGTCTAGGACCTGAGATGTTTATGTGCACAAATTATTTGATTCCAGGTTGGAAATGTTCATATACGAGCTGCACGTGTTTGGTACTTTTTTAGGTAGCCATTGTAGTGTTGTGTCTGCAGTGTTGGGTAGTTTTCAGGTGGTGGTTCAAATGACAGGTGTGCTTGGTGGTGCCCTCAGGTGGATGGATGTGCTTGGTGGTGCCCTCAGGTGGATGGATGTGCTTGGTGTTTCCCTCAGGTGGGTGGTTGAGCTTGGTGGTGCCCCCAGGTGGGTGGTTGAGCTTGGCGGTGCCCTCAGGTGAGTGGACAAGCTTGGCGGTGCCCTCAGGTGAGTGGACGAGCTTGGCGGTGCCCTCAGGTGAGTGGACGAGCTTGGCGGTGCCCTCAGGTGAGTGGACGAGCTTGGCGGTGCCCTCAGGTGGGTGGACGAGCTTGGCGGTGCCCTCAGGTGGGTGGACGAGCTTGGCGGTGCCCTCAGGTGGGTGGACGAGCTTGGCGGTGCCCTCAGGTGGGTGGACGAGCTTGCGGTGCCCTCAGGTGGGTGGACGAGCTTGCGGTGCCCTCAGGTGGGTGACGAGCTTGGCGGTGCCCTCAGGTGGGTGGACGAGCTTGGCGGTGCCCTCAGGTGGGTGGACGAGCTTGGTGGTGCCCTCAGGTGGGTGGACGAGCTTGTGGTGTCCTCAGGTGCACAGACGAGCTTGGTGGTGCTCTCAGGTTGGTGGGCGTGCTTGGCGGTGCCCTCAAACAATCGACAATTAACAAATTTTCACATCGGCATGGGAAATCCACCATGGTGAAGGTCAATGAAGGATTGGCTTACTGTGGATGAGAATTCTTAATGTGGTCTATGATGTCTGGGAACTCTGATGTTCATTAGTCTTTTAAGCAACTGATTCAATGTCTTGAAGCTTGATGTGACTTCTCTAAGGCTGGGGTCAGACCAGCGCACTTTTAACGTGCGTTCTGGCGCACATAATTACGGCCGCACTAGCAGCAGATGACGGCCAATATACGATGTACGGCCGCACAAAAGTCCGGCCGTGCAACACAAGTGGAATTTGAACGCATTTTTTGAGAACGCAGAACCGCTAGTACTGACGTACTGAGTGCGCAGCTGTGGCATAGCTGCGTGTTTGCGTGATTAGGAGATGTCAGACTCTGCTAATGTCCAGCCTACATAACGTCCAGACACAAAAAGAGTTTTATTGACGATCCGTACAAAATCACGCCCGAAAATGCGCGTCTGACCGTTTTTGCGCATTCCGTGAAAAAATACGTCAATGCGTTCGGACGCACTTCTTCACGTTCGCGGGGAAAAATGCTTTCGTCTGACCCTAGCCTAAAATGGGTTGATTTATACATGGAAATGAGAGGAGCAAATTTGAGACTGAGCTCCATTGAGTAATATGTATGCTAATGCCAGTGTGTGCACTTGGTGGGATGTCAAAGGCCTCCATTGTTGGCCTCCCCTGGGTTGCCCATTGTGTTCGGAAAGCATTGATGTACAGACACTTTAAATGTTTATTAGACTTTGCTGCCACATCTCGAAGTGTCTGAAACTTTCTGAAGTCTGTGGTTTACAGTTCATTGCTTCCTTGGCTCTCAAAACACTCTGTCTTGTTCATATTGTCCTCAATGTCAGGTCAATCCCTTGTTGTCCTTGACTGTTTTTATACAATGCATCCTTCCAATACCTCTGGAGGATTACACTATTCCCCCATGACAGACATATCCATGACAGTCCTGCAGTGTCAGTTTAAGGTTCCAGGAAGTCAAGTGGTCACCAAGAACCTTAGCTATGAATCCATATGCCATATATTGCCTTTTATAGGTCGGCCAACCTGCCCAACGATGAAAAAGAGCCTTCTGAACTTGGATCAGATTTTCAATGTAATCTCCCAGGCTGTAGAGCTGTCAAGCTTTGACGCCTAGATTTTTATGGTTTACAGTTCCCCTAATTCTTTGCATTAGTTGGCCAGGGAATTATGGGAGTCGTAGTTCAGTAACATCGGGGGGGGGCAGAGTTTGATACCCCTGTGATAGAACTTTAACATTTGAGTTTTGTTAAAAAATCTATATTAAAAAAATGTATTATTGGAGTTTTTGAAGACCCCTAAGAATGCCTATGCATGGTCTGAATTGCAACACTGATCCTTCATGCTGGGACTTCCAAGGTATTGAAAGTAGTTGTGTTCCGCGTGTGTGTAGAACACGTCCTCCATACCTGCTAGACTTTATTGTAATAACAACCTGTCACGTTTTGGAGAAGAAACAAAGTAAGCAACTGGTTTCAGGGTGAGAAGTGACGTGGTTTCTACCACAAATCAGGAATTTACATACAAAATCTCAAAACATATGATTCATCTGTCTTTTTTTAAATTCGAATATTTGTGAAATGAGGCTGAGGTTTTACCACAATGGTGAATCCCCAAACACGTTGTGTGCATGTGACGCGTTCTGGAAACTACAAGCAGATCTCTTCGCCGAGTTTATTTACTGCGTGACAGATGATGAGTCCAGCCCTCAAGTGTCGAGCCCCAGACAGCTCTTCACAATTACCTTATTTTCTTACTGAAAACTCTGGCATGACATTTTTTTTTTTTTTTTTTTTTTTATAGGCTTATCAATTGTTGGTAATTTGAAAATTCTGCTTGTGGTATCTTCTAGTATCGTGTAATGCTTAATAGTGCTTGTGCATCTGAGTTTTGTCTTAAATTTCAGTTCTGGTGTATTACGTTGGATTCTTGTATTAACAGGGATAGCACGTGCTATATGTGTGTGGGTGTCCTCTTCAGAAGAGTGCTAGTTCTCTTACAGTTCTTGGTAGTCTTGTCCTCCTGGGTTCCTCAAAGGTCTACAATAGGGGTCAGCAACCTTGACCTCACTAGATGATTTGAAACTACATTTCCCATGAGCAGGGGCATAACTACCAGGGGTGCAGAGAGTGCCACCGTAACCGGGCCCCTGAGTTCGAGGGGGGGGGGCACACACAGATGGCCGCAGTCTCACCTGGGCGGCTTGGCAAGGGCCAAGACCTCACCTTTGATTCGCTTATACACAGCACACATTACTGTGAGTTTTATTGCTGTGGAGCTCTGAGATATACATGGTGCACATTACATTAAGAAATGGGATGGACCGAAGTGGTCGTAGTGGACCTGGAAAAATATGGGACACTGATTGTCTGGAGTTGACATTGTGGACCTGGGGATGATGGGACAGGGGGGTATTTTTGTGCCAAGCGTGGGGCCCTTCATGAATTCCTGCACCTGGGCCCTGACGTTTCTAGTTACGCCTCTGCCCATGAGGCTTTACCACCTTTTAATGAATAGCTGATCATCATGGTTCCAAAACATCAGGAGTGCCAAGGTGCTGACCCCTGGTCTACATCTTTCGAACACAAGCTTTATGTACCAACCTGTGGCGTCGAATCCAAGGTCGGCTCGTTCTTCCTTTTAGAGTATGAATTTATTCATATTTGGCCTGTTTATACAGGTTGGCCACCCAGTATACAGAAATCTGGGTGAGTGCAAAAAACAGTCTATGGCAAGGGTGGGCAATTACAGCCCTACAGATGTTTTGAAACTACATTTCCCGTGATGCTCGGCTGCTCATTAGGTTTGTAGAGCCTCAAGGGAAATGTAGTTTCAAAACATCTGGAGGGCCGTAATTGCCCACCCCTGGTCTATGGAGTCTTCTGGACATACTTTTCTATTTATCTCCCTGCAGCTCCTGATGGGTCTTCCTTTTCTCCAGCACTCCTCCAGGATTGCTGTGTATTCCGGAGCACCAGCAAGGGGCATGATGGGAAATGCTGCCTCGTTCCAGCTTGGGTGCTGCTGCACAGTTCCAGTGAGAAACTCACTGGACTTGCTCAGTCTGCCCCTCAAAAGCACTGCACAACATGTCCCAGCGTGTGTCGCTGATGGTGCAGCAGCATGTATCTTGCAGCTCCCCTGCCGTGTCCCCCCCTCTCCTCCGGCTTTGGAATCCTGGCTGGATTCCAAAAACCGTAAAAATTCCAGATTCAGACTGCCCGGACCATTCTGGATAAGGGGAGCTCAACCTGCATTTCTTGCAGTGTCCAGGAGATGAACAGAGTGTGGATTTTCGTTTGCGATTCTCTGTTCTATAGTGGTCTATTTCGGAAATGCTGTAAATGGCGCACTTGCTCGATTATGGTTCATTGATATAAAAGACGTAAAACTAGACTATTACGTTTCGGTCGCAGTTTGAGATCGTAGTAAATAATCAAACTGTGAGTAAGTACAACTCTGTTTAGCGGGTATACGCCTACAGTGAAATCTTTAGCATTATGGTGTTTGGTGAATTGATCCCCTGATGTGTCAATTCGACTCGGAATTCCACGTCCGTATAAATGCCCGATTGACCTATTCTGTTGGAATGGGTGGCATTGCAGAAGGGCCCAGGGAAGTCCATTACCAATCTCTCAGGTCACGCATAGTAGAACAAAATGTTTATATTTCCAGGATACCTGGGCAAAGTTATTATCACTCTGTTCAAGCCCGACTTGGCTCTCTGCTGGCTTGACTAGATTATACACTTGTCCTCCTCCACCTCCTGGAATCCTGTTAATGAGAATAGGGCACAGCTTGGCAGGATGTGGTATTTATTGCAAATAGAAAATAATTGTCAAAACACTTCTGCACTGACACTTCAAGAACTGCTACCGAGACACACTGGGCGTATTACAAGAAGCACTTCTTCAGGCTCGGGAGGGTTTACCTGCATATATTAGAGCCGTAGATCGAATGTGTAAAAGGCACGATTCTCTGGAGATCTTCATGTTGAAATTCTACTTTCAGCTTGGCCTGAAGCCATAGATTCCACACGTCCAGAGTGTAAGGCTGTGATGCTACCATAGAGTGTTAAATTCATATTCAGAAGTTCCTCCGGAGTACTACAATTTTGTCCGCAATGTTCCCGGTGATGTGTACCAGCCTTGGAAATTCCGTTTTCCGACTCGTGGAGTCCTATGCTGCCGGTTACGTATTCATCCTCTAGCTGGCACATGGAAATGTCTCCTTTGCGTTTACAATGCTTGTAATTGACTTTGGGAGCAGACTGACCATAGCTTGATGCTGCGTGCTCTGGATCCTCCAGCAGGTGCTCATCCATTGTATGGTGCCAATAGGCTACTGGTTCTTCAATTTCTTGGCTATATTATAATACATTGAAAGGCCATATTTAATCTATTTATCTTGATATAAAGCCATAATTTTGCCTTCAGGCTCCATATATGGTCAAATAACCTCAAATTTCTTATTTTATATACCAGCTTAGCACAGTGTTAATGGCCCACTTCATGAGCAGTGCAGCACTTCTCTAGGTCATATTCACAGACGCTCCAGATGATCAATTCAAACTGGTACAACTAATAATTATTAACGAATAATTTTCTTATCTGTGCTTTTGAACAAGAGCATCTAGAACTCTACAGCAGTGGTTCCCAACCCTGGCCCTCAAGTACAGAAAAGGAACAGATTTTAAGTATTACCTTGGGGGAAATGCAGACTGTATCCAGCAATCACTGAGCAGCAAATCATATCACCTGTGCTGCGCTTCAGATTTCTGGAAACCTGGCCTGTTAGGCCCCGTTCACACCTCAGCATTTTACAGCGCTTTCCTGCGCGCTGTAAAACGCTCAACCCCAGAAATCCCATGATTTTCTATGGGGCTGGTTCACACCTGGACATTTTACAGCGTGCAGGAATGTGCTGTAAAACGTCCGACGCCCAAAGAAGTACGGGAACTTCTTTGAGGCGTAGAACAGCGCGTTCTTGGCCCTAGAAATAGCTGTGAACACGCTGTAATGTGCGTTAGCACATTTTTTCGTATGCGCGATACGCGCTTAAAAAGAACACGCATGTTTGAAAAATGCTGAGGTGTGAACCCAGCCTTAGAGGGACTTGAGGACGGGGGTTGGGAGGCACTGCTCTAGAGGAACTCCTGTTCGCCTCTAACGGTGTTGTACTGTCCATATTCCTCACTCCAATTTCAGCAGTTGGCTAGTTCATTTCGAAGTAAACATGGGTGTAAATTGTGTTAAAATACTCCAGAGATATTTTACAAAGGAGGCAGGAGGTGAGAAGTTCAAATTGATACAAAAATATAGGGCAGTATTACAAAGCTGGTGCTAACTTAACCAGAGCTATAATGGCTCTGGTAAGTTTTCAACAGCTCTGGTTAAGTTAGCACCAGCTTTGTAATATTATCCACCGTATGGTGCCACTGACCAGCAGGAGGAAGCCATTTCCTGTTGCACTAGCTCTTTTGAGCATTTCCTGTACACGCTGACTTTGGAATCCTTAGCAGGAAGTGACGTTTTTATGTCAAATAAAAAAACAACAATCCCCCTGGTATATCGGGAAAGGCCTTGTATCAGATTACTGGATGTTTTACACGTACATCGCCATGAATAACATCTGTAAACTCATTACGTAGCTCTTTTCTTTTATATTAATGGGAAGATTCCTTTTGAATCCAAGGTGATTAGCGAAGCGCGTTTCCCAGTGGAAGCGGAGGGGGAGGAATAAGCATTTTCTTTGAGATGATAGATGAAACAAATCAATATATGTCCATACATTCTTCAACAAGCTGTTGTAAGTGGGGACATTAGAGAGGTAGAAACGTTTTCTTTTAACTTTTGACCGCAATACAGATTTTTGTTCTTTTTTTTTTTTTTCCTCTCTGTATTGCGTTCGTACGAGCAGATGGGATTAATAACCGGTAGGGTTCGGCGCTTACTTCTGCAGGAGAAACACTGTCCAGTCATTCTTTTTGATGTACCCAATTGCCGTCTACAGATCTAGGCTCGACTCTGGAAAGATTACCTTAGGGAGGCCTCCGGGAGCAGCTATTTTCTCTTCTGACAAAATGTATTTATTATATAGTGGTGATAACCTGGCTCGTTTGGAGACGCATAGGCTCACGCTGGTTTCTCAGATTTATGTAGTAGTATGATGGTGTTGCTGGCGTTGCAGCAAAACAAAAGGTTTACTTGGTTTCAGAGGCGTAACTAGAAACCTCAGGGCCCAGGTGCAGGAACCATGACAGCCCCCCCTACCCTAGCCAAAAACATATTTTGTCCCCCTTTCCGTTGCCCCTCCAGATCCACAATGTTGACTCCAGACAGTGTCCCATTTTTTTTTTTTTCAGGTTCACTGTGACCTTTTCAGTCCATCCCATTTTTAATGTAATATGAACTATGTGTATCTCACAGCCAGGGCCGGTGCTAGACTATTTTGTGCCCTAGGCAAGACCAGATTCTTGCACATCCCCCAAAAAAAAGGATGGATATAATATATTGCCCCAGCTGTCACATGGGTATATTTGCCCCCAGCTGTCACATGGGTATATTTGCCCCCAGCTGTCACATGGGTATATTTGCCCCCTCACTAGCTCACACATGGATATATTGCCCCCTCACTAGCTCACACATGGATATATTGCCCCCTCACTAGCTCACACATGGATATATTGCCCCCTCACTAGCTCACACATGGATATATTGCCCCCTCACTAGCTCACACATGGATATATTGCCCCCTCACTAGCTCACACATGGATATATTGCCCCCTCACTAGCTCACACATGGATATATTGCCCCCTCACTAGCTCACACATGGATATATTGCCCCCTCACTAGCTCACACATGGATATATTGCCCCCAGACTAGCTCACACATGGATATATTGCCCCCAGACTAGCTCACACATGCATATATGCCCCAGACCAGCTCACACATGGATATATTGCCCCAGACCAGCTCACACATGGATGTATTGCCCCAGACCAGCTCACACATGGATGTATTGCCCCAGACCAGCTCACACATGGATGTATTGCCCCAGACCAGCTCACACATGGATGTATTGCCCCAGACCAGCTCACACATGGATGTATTGCCCCAGACCAGCTCACACATGGATGTATTGCCCCAGACCAGCTCACACATGGATGTATTGCCCCAGACCAGCTCACACATGGATGTATTGCCCCAGACCAGCTCACACATGGATGTATTGCCCCAGACCAGCTCACACATGGATGTATTGCCCCAGACCAGCTCACACATGGATGTATTGCCCCAGACCAGCTCACACATGGATGTATTGCCCCAGACCAGCTCACACATGGATGTATTGCCCCAGACCAGCTCTCATCTGCTGTCTGCTCCCCCCGAGAAGATCCTGGCGCCCGCGGCAGCGTGCGCCCGCGCCCCCTCCTCCTCTGCACGCTGCTGTCACTGATCATGCTCTGGGCGCAGCGTGATCATGGAAGACAGCTTGCGGTGGCTGACCATGCTGAGGGGGCGGGGTTATCCCGCTTCCCTCACTCTCTATTGGACAGCCACCGCGAGCTGTCTTCCACCACGAGCAGCGTGATAGATCAGTGGCAGCGGCTGGCCGAGAGGTCTCGGCTGCGCCCTAGGCCGGTGCTGCGCTCTAGGCGGGCTCCTAGCGGCAGCGCCGGCCCTGCTCACAGCGCTCCACAGCAAGAAACCTCACAGTAATGTGCACTGTGTGTGAGCGTATCACAGGGCTCCACAGCAATGTGCGTTGTGTATGAAAGTATCACAGAGCTCCACAGCAATAAAACGCACAGTAATGTGCAGTGTGTATCAGTGTAAATCAGAGGTTTACAGCAACAAAACTCACAGTAATATGTGGTGTATATATTTATTAATTTATTTATAAAGTATTTTACTAGGAAGGCTACAGAGCTGCAAAGTAAAACTCACAAATAATTATGAAATAAATTTGAAAAAAAGATTTATATTAGGCAAATCCCCAGGCGGGTGAGTGTGGGCCCCCCCAGATTCAAGGGCCCGGGTGCGGTGGCACCCCTGGTAGTTACGCCCCTGCTTGATTTTTATATGAAATGCAGAGCCATGAAAATAGGAACAATAAAGTTAGGTCATTTTGAATTAACTCGTGCATTTTAAATGGCAAAAGGTAACTTCGCAGCTATTTTTTTTTTTCTTGGTTTGTGGTCACATCACTGACGTTGGAGAGCTTCAATTCCCGAAATCAGAGGTGGCAGAAGCGTCCTGAGGAGCATAGTTCAGAGCAATGTGCAATGACGCTTTCTGAGGTTGGCCTTTTTAATCCAATTGACTTTCAGATCAACATGGAAAATGTAGTTGTCAAACCTCTGCAGGTTGGCGATCACTGCCTCAGTTGTCCTTTTGAGCTTAAATGCTTTTGAAAGTTTGCAGGTTTTAGTCCTGAGCTCAGGTATCTTATGGACACCATTTGACGTCCACCTGCACATTTGGTGTATTTTCCCACAGCATGTGGTCAATGTACAAATTATGATGGCGGAGGAAGAAAAATCATGATTAGACTAGAAAGGGCTTGACAAACCCAGGGAATGGGTATCCACTTGCTCCTAGATTTCTGAATTATCCTACATAAAACTGTATACAAAGTCCTATGAGTGTGTAGTCAGCTTTTGTGAAGATGGACACGATCTTGTGTGAGTTAGATCTGGCCACGACGGCTGATGGATATGCAGAGGAACATTAGGAACTATTTGTTCCCAGAGTTACCAGCCCGCAGAGTGAGGAAGTGGTGGATCCCACCGCTCTCTGCACCGGTGGATCTTTTGGCTTTAGATTTATGTGTTAAGTGATTGTGCAGTCACTTAACTCCAGGGTTTGAAAGACGGTATCAATTTCTGACTAATGTCTAGTGCAGATGGGTAAGGAGCTGGTTGGCTTCGCTCGTTCTTTATCACCTAGGTGCACATTAACGTCTCCCATACAAAGTATAGGAGATAATGCACAATAAGCGTTTGCTACATGCAATGGAATAGGATGAGTTATAATTAAGCACAGCAGTGAAGCTGTTATGTTGTACGGCTTGAGCACTGTGCTTTGCGCGCCCTAGTTTTGATCTGGTCCTATATTTAGTAACTTTGCATCGGGATGACTTGCTCCTGGTTAATTAACCCCTTGGCGTCTTATCCAGTCATTAATCATAATTTCTTGGCACCTTCATAAACCTAAGCTTGCCAAAAAAATCTGTTCTGCAACGTCCTTTGGCATTCCTTACAATTACATCCACTACTCCTGTAAGAGGCTGAGGGTAATGGTAGGTGATCATCACAGGTTTCACCATTCGGAGTTGTGCATGGGGGGGGGGCTGTTTTGGTTTTCTCATCTTTAAAGTTTGATTTAGTGTAAACGAGTATTTTTTGGGGGTTCTACTCGCGCATGAGACCAAGGACCGTTCTGCTTCATCACTCGCGGACTGTAGCTTAAACTTAACAACAAATTGCCAGAGTGAGGACAGAGGAACAAAGTGATGAAAAGTAGCACGGAAATCGAGCGTACATGCGAAATGACCCCGCCAGCTGTCGTTCCCACGGGTTTGCCCCGTATCTATTTACAAGTATCCTCAGTTGTTTTTAAGGATGTGTTTCCTCTAAAAATTTCCTGTATGGAAAAAGATAAAAAATAATCTCTTCTTTTTATTTTCACTTGTATTACTTTTCTGCATCATTTGCTGTTCATCCATATAACCTTTTTTTTTTCGCTTAATAAAAAAAAGGAAAATGTGCCTTGAAGGATGTATGAGCCGCAGCCTCCCGCCCTTGCTGTGATCTGAGGGCTGACCACGGATTCACAAGGGCAGCTAAGGTGACTCAATTGTATTTCACAGGAGGTGATCTATTGTTGAAGTTGAACAAAGGGAAAAGCCTTTTAAACTTTTACTCTATTCAAAGGTTCATGAAACCTGCCACCCGACCGTTCCGTGTACTACTGATGCTGCCAGTCTTTCCCAACGTGCTTTTATCCGGCTGACCGTAATGGGAGTTTCAACACAAGCACAATTTTCCCAACCATGTTATATCTCTATTTTTACCAGATGTTTCCAATAAGGTCAAACCAAAAATCCACTTGCATTCTTTTTTTGAATTTTTTTTTTCTTGGCAGGACTCGGCTTTTATATAATTTAATCAAGTACATCATACAATCCCTGTTTTTAATCTGGGACTTTGCGCATGTTTCTTTCATCATAAATTTAAGTGGCTGTTTAGTAACAGAATGGTAATGGGACTGACTGATGGTAAAGTGCAGTGGGACCACCAATCCACCTCATCCCACAAATTAATGTTGTTATTTGTTTGAAGACAGAAAAAAATAATAATAATTTGAAACATGGGATCCCTTATATAGAAGAGTAAATAGCAATTTTTGCATAAATCCACTTTCAGTATCTGTACTTATTTCTATCATTTATACGTTACAGGAATATTGTTGGAATGAAAGGTTCTGAACTATAAATACTTTCCCTTATCGTGCACCTTTTCAAATGGGTTCTACATTATTACATTATTAGCATAAATGCAGAAATGGCCATTGTATCGAGTACAATAAAAGATAGATAATAAAAATACCGTAGATACTCGAGTATAGCGCGACCCGAATATAACGCGATGGATATATATTTATTATGGAAATTAGAGAATACTCAAGACTCGAATATAACACGAGGAGCAAAACTTTACTGTACCACTAAACAATTAAGATCCTTCCAGGTTCTCTTAACACAGTCAGGCTCCCCCTCAGGCCAGGGTGCTCTGCTCTAGAATGATTGCAGTTGTTACTAAGCATGAAGCCGCTGGCCACCCATCTTTGTTAGCGATTAGATGGCCGGCGGAGGCGAGTGAGATGACTGACTGGCTTAAACCGAGCCTGCCCTCTGGCCTTAATGGATCTCACCTCTCCTGAATCTGGGAGTTCCTGAAGTGTTTGCAAGCATCAGGGAGACCGCATTCACCTCAACGAGACTACCAGAGCTTCTGGGACACTTGGGATCCAGAGCAAGGAAAGTATTTTTTTTTTTAACACGCGATGCAGAAGTCTCGAATATAACGCGACCCCTCCAATTTTAAGGTACATTTTTGTCACCAACATCTAGCGGTATACTCGAGTATCTACAGTACTTGATCTATTTAGTGATCATAATGAAATTATAAACCATGCAGCTTCTAAAAATATATCCCGTTTGGATGATTTCCTGTTAAAATATAATACTGTATAAACTGATATAAGAATTAAAATTCATTGCTGAGAAATCTGGTTGCCATTATGGAATCAAGAAGTATTTGTTTTCCCTTTTTTTGGGGCACAATTGGAATTCCGCGCAGTGCATTTCATTTTTTCCTTTTCCTTCCTTTCTTTCGGATCAACAGCAGCCATAGGGATTTGCAGAAGGTTGAACTTGATGGGCAGTGACCTTTTTATTTAAGCAATTTTTTATTTATTTATTTATTTTTAAAGGGATGCACCGACACCAATTTAAGACTACCTTTTATCAGGTACTAATCGATACGGAGTACCGATACTTTTATTTAATGTCATGTGACCGCTTTCCAATAAATAATTTTGGATTTTTCTGAAAGCCTGTCCAGTTTATGTTAATATTGAAAATGTATGGCCAGACCCCCCATTTACCCCCTGCACATATCCTGACCACAATATATACATACATACATACATACATGACCTCAGACACGTATACCCAGATACATGCATACCTTGCATGTTCCGCCGATTGCCAGCTGGCTACGTGGCTCTTCGTGCAGCCACTGGCTTGTGAAGTCTGTGATGTGCTCTCGCGAGACCTCGGCTGGAGGCTGCGTCACAGGCCGGCAGCTGCGGAGGATCATGTGACCAGCTGGAAGGGAATGCTAGCGGATTGATTTTAATACATTTTGCTAGCAGCCCCAGCCCCTCTCATACCAGCAAGCCTGCCCAGTGCTTGCTTCCAAGTATCGGGGCATTTGCATGAGTACCAAGTATTCATACAAATGCCACTATTGGTACAGATACTAGTATCTGTATCGGTGCATACCTACATTTTTACTTTGTAACCAATAGAATATAAAAATCTTCGTGTGGCATAATGTCTGTTTGGAAATAACAGTAACACTTTGTATCTGTACTGTACAGGAATTTTCAGCAATTGTAACCCCATGAAACCTATCCTTGCACACCTGCAAATTTCTACTTTTACGCTGTAATTTCTCAAACTCCGCAGTTGTATTTTCCTATAAAAAAAAACTATGTACACTAGAGTAACACCATTTCATTGAAGAACAAGATCTGAAAACTACCTATAAAACTGAACAGAGACTAGGAGTTAAAGCACTTACAGGAAATGTCTATATCTACAATTTGTATCTCCCCACTACCTCCTGGAAGAAGGCCGCAATGGAATATATTTGTGGCTCACTCTCTTCCCATTAACGTAATAAGATTGTGCTTGACCAATCCAGGTCCAGAGTTACCATTGGCTACTAGAATACTACGGTTCCATCATTTTTTGTATTCTTATAAAGTCCATGTCAAAAATCTTTACCTGGTCCCAAAGATGTGTAGCTGCCTCTTAAATATTCCTAGTAACTCTTGGGTTTGAGATAGATTTGTCATGTCATGGGTGGAGTAGAGGTAACATCACTGCTCTATAAACGTGGAGATGCAGGTTTGAATCCCAACAAGAGCACCTCTCCAGTAAGTGTCATTGGGCAACACACCGAACGGTACATACTCGCCACCCAGGACATACTTGAAAACGAGAGCAATTTCAATGTATCCTTCCTGGTAAAATACTTTCTCAAAAAAATGAAAATGTGAAATAAGGTTTCAAATTCCACATCCAAAGTGTCCATTCCAGCATCTCGCGGTTTCACTCTGATAGTAAATGTGAAACCTATGCTCACTATTTAGAATAATTTGTCATGCAGGAAGTCCTTTGAGTAAGCATCAGCAAAGCCAGCAGGTGGGTAGCCAAAGACTCCTAAATATTTTGGATATACTACACAATTCTAGAGATGTCTTGATGCGAACCCTAGGATCGGGAGTGGGACCCAATCGCCGCATTTTTCAGGGTCTGGGTGTTGGCTCTTTCGCGTTGAATCGATTCCCTACCAGGGGTCAGCAACCTTGGCTCCCTGATGTTTTGGGAACCACATTTCCCATGTGGCTCAGTCACCCATTAAGCTGACTGAGCCACATGGGAAATGTAGTTCCCAAAACGTCAGGGAGCCAAGATTGCTGACACCTGCCGTAGTCGGACACCTGCTGGGCAATGAGACTGCCAGCTGGAGTCCTTTAGCTTTGGCAGTGACTTGCAGCATTTGCACTGCCTACTAGTGACGGAGGCTGGGAAGATGCCTTGTGAGTCGTCCAGCCTGAGTACGGCGTCTCTGCATTCAGTCGCAGCATCTTCCCAGCCTGCGTCATGACCCACGAGCAAGCGGGGAAGGAGGCTGCAGTAAATGCTAAGGCCCCAGGATTCACTTGCATGAGGGAGCTGCCGGTACTGTTGTGATCGTGCATGTTGGCTTGGAACTCTATGGCGACAAGTCCCAATTACTGCACTACCTGGATTGGATTTGCATCTATAAATAGGGATCGAGACATCCCTGCAGAAAAATATGTAGGATTCTTTTGCAGACTTTCAAGTTTGACATAAATTTGTCACGCAACCAACACTGACCAACCAGCTGGATGTTCCTCATGGGTTCTCCATCATAAGTTAAGCTTTTCATTAGTTTACCATTTGGTTTGTTCAGTGGAAGAGTGTGGATCTCTGCTGTAGACCATGTGTGCTTATTACAGTTGGTTATTCTTGGTTATCAAAGATTACATTGACAACTGTTGACCTGTAGTATATCGTTCGGGAACGGTTTTGTGTTCTACTATAGATAGGATCATTTTTCTTCACAATGGACTACATGGGCAATTTCCAAAAAATATGTTCTTCATGGGAGCAGAAGAGTTCCAGAGTTTGCAAATGACTGGTCATTAGTGTAGTCATCAAGGAATTCAACCATTTGTAGCCTACATTTATTTTTCTCCTACCGTAAAATCGCTGATGATATCTGCACTTGAATTTTAAATCCACCTCTTAAATCTTTAAATTCCAAACAAATCTATACACACAACTTTCCCCGGTTCCTAAATTCTTACTGCCTTCTTAGTTTGATGTTTGTCAGGCCTTGGATTACGGTGCATTTTTGACCACCCTTTACGGAGACGTTATCTTGAATGCCATCTGCTGCCAAAAAGACAGAAAGCTTTCCATACAACTCGACGAGATACGACTCAAACGGCTCCACTTGCCATCTTTTAATATTTTTTTTTCCTAGCAGTGATGTTATCATATAGCGTATGTCTTCTTGAAAATTGAAGATTCAGTCTCACAATTAACCCTTTGTTTTCTTACTCAGGAATAAAATGAATTAAATACAAAAAAATACTAATAAAAGTGAAATCTATAACCTGTAACTAGGAATCGACATATATATAGGGGCCATATATACACCTGGCTCCTAATTGTCTGCATTATTGCCCATTTTTACCTTTTTTCAGGTTTATATTCAATGAAGCTCCCACTGAAGTTCATCGATCGTCTAACAGGGATTGCAGCTCCTTCTTTGTGCAAAGTTACTGGATGCGTGAGCATCCATGCGTTAACAATTAACGTCCTTAAAAGGGTGGTTCCACTTATCCTCCTAAATTAGGGATTGTGTTTTGTACCCTTTGACATTACTCTTGGACACGAGCTGGGCACCCAAAAAAAGGCAAGGTTTGAAGAGGCTTTATTGGGGCAAAGACTTGATGTTTCAGCTCCAACATGGAGCATTTTTCAAGCTCCCTGTAGGATCTTAAACATTGTGCCTTTGTCCCAAATAAAGGCTGTTGTAACCTTGCTGTGTTCTGGTGACTTGCTTCTTTTGAGGTACTGTGGGAGACTGACCGTCCCTACCCTCATGGCACCTTGCCAAAGACTTGGTGGATGGCGAGTGCATACATTGCTCTGGTCAATTACTCTTGGACACAGCTTGACACACACAGGAACCAAGTAGCCATGGCCTCCTAGAAATTCATCTCTGGTACTTAAATTTATGGATTATTCTACAAAATCGACATGAAGAATTTTTCCGAACTTCTAAAACAAAATAAAAACGGTTGCCTCTTAACACAGGAGCTGGTAAGAAATCTTTTTTTATAAATCGGTCTAGCTATGGTCTAGGGGTCATTGATATCTAAACGTAATGCACCAAATATTTCTGAAATGCATTTTTTTCATAATGCTCAACCATCCTTTTGGACTGGCTGAGCATCATGGAAGATGTGGTTCCCGTGACCAGATTGCCAAGGTTATCCATCACAGCTCTGTGTTTCACCGTCCTCTTGACACGTTGTTCGATGTGTCGCTGTTAAGTAGGCTTCAGGCGCTTGCTATATTCGGGATTGCTTATGTAGGTCGCACTGAACTGATGGACGGCTGTATGATGATGGAGTTAATCTGCCGTCAGATTCATCCGTCTCTGGAGGACCCTGGCATTGAGCATATCATTAGCTGCTGAACTGCTCTTCACCACGACGCGTTTCTAAGGTAGCGGGAATCCACCGGTCTTTTCCGATGGGTGTTGATTTCAATTACCCGATGTCCATATTGAAGGATGATTTCTTTGATTTTTAAACTTTGAGCCACAGGATCTGTTCTATTACTGGTCGAGCACCTCACATCCCTGTGTGTTTACAGTGCTGTCATGCCCGCTTGCTGCAGCAGTTGGATATTTTGGTATATTTCTGATGTCCTTCACAAAAAGATCCCAGACCACAGCCCTGGTGCTCAGCACAGTATAGTTATATATTATGTAGCATCTATTTTTTTGAGCAGTACTGTCAGTGTTCCTGTATGAGGATGTGTGCGCATATGTAAATTGGGCATGGGAGCCACTTCGAACATTTTAAAGGATATTATTATTATTCTTTATTTATAAAGCGCCAGCATATTCCGCAGCGCTGTACAATAAGCACAGTATAGACAGGGTTACAATACATTGAACAACATTTGACAAACAGTACAGGAGGAGATGAGGGCCCTATTCCCGTAGGAACTCACAATCTGGGAGGGTTGGGGTTGGACACAGGAGGAGAGGACTGTAAGGTGAGAGTGATTGATGGTTGCGTCAGTGAGTTGGGTGGTAGGCTTCCCTAAATAGGAACGTTTTAAGGGAGCGTTTGAAGGAAGAGAAGTTAGGGGAAAGTCTGACAGTACGAGGGAGAGCGTTCCAGAGAGTGGGGGCTGCGCGTGAGAAATCCTGCAGTCTATCGTGGGAAGAGGTGATGCGTGGAGAAGCTAGGCGCAGGTCGCTGTTTGATCTTAGGGAGCGGGCTGGGGTGTATTTGGTGATTAGTGAGGACAGGTAGTGGGGAGCTGAGTTAGTGAGTGTTTTGTAGGTAAGGATTTTGAACTTAATTCTGCAGTGGATGGGGAGCCAGTGAAGGGACTCGCAGAGGGGAGCGGCAGAGACGGAGCGGCGGGTGAGGTGAATTAGCCTGGCGGAGGCGTTCAGGATGGATTGTAGGGGGGAGAGGCGGGACAGAGATAAGAGATTATTGCAATAGTCGAGTCGGGAGATTACCAGGGCGTGTATCAGTTTGTTTTGTGGTGACAGCGGTAAGAAATGGCTGAATTCTGGAAATATTACGCAGTTGGTATCGGCAGGAGGAGGAAAGAGACTTGATGTGGGGGATGAAGGAAAGAGCAGAGTCAAGTGTAACTTTCAGACAGCGAACTTGGTTTGATGGGGAGATGGTGATACCCTCCACCGTGATAGAGAAGTCAGGAGGTGGGGAGGCATTGGAGGGAGGAATAAGTAGGAGCTCAGTCTTTGACATGTTGATCTTTAGGTGGTGGGAGGCCATCCAGGAGGAGATGCCAGATAAACAGTCACTGACTTTTGAAAGGACAGGGGGAGAGAGATCAGGGGTAGAGAGGTAGATCTGAGTGTCATCAGCGTAGAGGTGGTAATTAAAGCCAAAGCTGTTGATGATTTTGCCCAGGGAGGAGGTGTAGATGGAAAAGAGCAGAGGACCAAGGACCGAGCCTTGAGGTACACCAACAGAGGCAATGAGGAGGAGGATAGACTGGATGTTTTTAAAAGAATAGAAAACTAGGAGCCTGTGGCAACCTAGCTACTGGTTTTGTCAAGTCCTGGTAAAATATATAAGTGTACGTGTATGTGTGTCTATTTATGACCTGCTCTTAAAGGCTTGACAAATCGTGTCCCTCTTAAGGCATCGGCCAACAACCTTGGTCCTCTAGGTGTGTTGGACCTACATTTGAGGCTTGGCCACTCATCAGGTTGTCTGAGCCTCCTGGGAAATCTAGTTCGAAAACATCTGGAGGGCCAGGGTCATCTACTCCTTCCTTTTAGAGCCCATGCTCTTTTCTTGGAACCTTTATCGAGTTGTTGTTGCATTTAGCTTTGGAGCGTTTCATACTAGATATTTTTAGGAGCCAAATAGTTTTGTTTGTAGAATAATCTTGAAATCTGGGAGCCTGAGGTAACATTTTAGGAACTATTGGCTCCTGGTCTTATCAAACCATTTTATTCTAGTGAAGACCATATGCTACTAAGGATTGATGGAGCCAGGTAGACCTATTAGAATTGTACTCCTGACTCTTATCTTTGGATGATTCTATACACACTCAGTCAAACCTGTGCCTGGATCCAAACATCTAGTGTGATCCCAGGTTGTCTTACTGGCTACAAAGTTTGATACTTTTAGCAAGCCCTGATCTTTATATTCTGGTGATGGTGAGCAGTCCTCCGCCTGGCTTTGGATGAGGTCACTGTAGTGGAGTCTAGAACATCTCAAATGATAAACTGATATAAAACTTTAACTATATCTAGTCTACACTTTTTTTAGGAACCAGGCGACATTACCTAATTTCCATAGAATAATCATAGAACTTCAGAATCAGGGGTAAAATTCTAGGACAATCCCCAGGATTTGTCAAGCCCTGTGAGTGTTTGGGTTGAGGGTCGGGTTTAAACTTTGCTTTATGAGGTGTAAGGTCGAATATGGGTATTATCTTTGGAAATTTGCAATTCTTCCTCATTGTGATTGTAAATGAGGAATCCGTAACACTTCACCAATAACCCATTTATAGAATTGATAGGGATGAGTGCAGTGGTACCACCAAGGCATCCTCGTCGGACACTTGCCGAAACACTACAGCGTCGGTGTAGGCTCGTTTCACATGGTGCGGAAAAACTGCACGCACGCAGTACTAATGCTTTTTTCTCATTTTCCCCTGCTGTGACTATACTGGCAACCACAAGTGGTTTTCATAACCAGCTTCGTTAAACAAGCTCTGTAATTTGAAAGGGGGAAAAAAAAACCCTCAAAAAAACAAATAAAGCGGGTAATTTCTAAACGATTCGAGCTCGTCCTCTTTCTGTAAATGTCATCCCTCGCTTTGCCACCATCAAAACAGAACTGATGTCAGCCTGCGGTTCCCCAGATGAATGGATAAACACCCTGCCGTGTTAAATTGAGACTTTTTAATGAAAGGTGCATCGGTCAGGGGCGTTTGAACCCTGCCGTATGAATTTTTCATAAATGACCGCAGTAGAAAATGACAAATGTTCTGTCTGCGCTCACGGCTCACCATTCCCTTTAGAACTGCACATTAATCACGCCTTTACATATACAGTATAACAACTCCCTCCTTTGCATATTGGGTTATTGGGTTGTGCGTTGATGTCATAAAATAAGCATGACGACCAAAAAATTTTAAAATAAATTCTTTGGTCTCTGAAATTTCAGCTAGTGTTTTTCATCCTGTAGAATGATTGGGGATTTTCTTAGGAGCAGATCGATATTTTGGCCACTGGGCGTCCTTCACCTCTTGTGAAACTACATATCCCATGATGCTTTCTAGTCCATTTATATTATATATACAGTTGTGTTCAAAATTATTCAACCCCCAATGCTGTAAAGGGTTTTAGGGAATTTAGTGTACATTTGTAATTGTATTCAGAATGAAATCCTACAAGGACTTTTTAAAGAACCAAATGCAACTAAAATGACATCAATTGGTTTTGTAATACAGTAGTAAATGTTTCTTTTGTGAATTCTTCATTGACACAATTATTCAACCCCTTAAAGACTACCACTCTGAAGAACAGCGGTTCATTCAAGTGTTTTCAATCAGGTATTGAAAACACCTGTGGATGTCACGGAGCAGCAATAAAGCATAATAAGCACCAATTAGGCAGCTTTAAAATGACTGTGATACTCAGCTCCTTCTAGACATTTACTGGTGTGGTTACAAACATGGTGTAGTCAAGACAATGGTCCAGGAAGACAAGAGAAGAGGTGATTACTCTTCACAGGAAGGGCAATGGCTATAAGAAGATTGCAAAGATGTTAAACATACCAAGAGAGACCATAGGAAGCATCATTCGCAAATTCAAGGCAAAGGGCACTGTTGAAACGCTACCTGGTCGTGGCAGAAAGAAGATGCTGACTTCGACTGCTGTGCGCTACCTGAAGCGTAGAGTGGAGAAAAGTCCCCGTGTGACTGCTGAGGAACTGAGAAAAGATTTGTCAGATGTGGGTACTGAAGTTTCAGCTCAGACAATACAGCGCACACTGCATAATGAAGGCCTCCATACCAGAACTCCCAGGCGCACCCCCTTGCAGTCTCCAAAGAATAAGAAGAGTCGACTGCAGTATGGCAAAAGTCATGTGGACAAACCACAGAAGTTTTAGGATAGTGTTCTGTGGACTGATGAAACAAAACTAGAACTGTTTGGGCCCATGGATCAACGCTATCTTTGGAGGAGGAAGAACAAGGCCTATGAAGAAAAGAACACCTTGCCTACTGTGAAGCGGGGGGTCAATCCTGCTTTGGGGCTGTTTTGCTTCTGCAGGTACAGGGAAGCTTCAGTGTGTGCAAGGTACCATGAATTCTCTTCAGTACCAGGAGATATTGGATGACAATGTGATGCAGTCCGTCACAAACCTGAGGCTTGGGAGACGTTGGACCTTTCAGCAGGACAATGATCCCAAGCATACCTCCAAGTCCACTAGAGCATGGTTGCAGATTAAAGGCTGGAACATTTTGGAGTGGCCATCGTAGTCACCTGACTTAAATCCGATTGAGAACCTCTGGTGGGACTTAAAGAAAGCAGTTGCAGTGCGCAAGCCTAAGAATGTGACTGAACTGGAGGCTTTTGCCCATGACGAATGGGCGAAGATACCCGTAGATCGCTGCAAGACACTTGTGTCAAGCTATGCTTCACGTTTAAAAGGTGTTATAACTGTAAAAGGATGTTGTGCTAAGATTGAATGTCACTTGGGGGTTGAATAAAACTGATAATGATGTGAGCACAGAAAAGACATTTGTGGTTATTTCATTATAAATGTTATGTTATATTTGTCTGACCTACACGTGCCTCTTTGATTTAAAGGGATACTCTAAGCAACATGACCACCTAAGCTATTTTAGGTGGTCATGATGCCCGGAGTATCCTGCTCTCTGTCCCCCCTCCCTCCGCTCAGCGGTTCAGCTGTAAATGCTGAAAACAGCTGAGAGAGGTGGAGGAGTTTACACCGCCCTCCCAGCTGTCAGTCAGCAGAGCGGGAATCCTATTTCCCGCTTCTGCCGACTTTTGCCGAGTAGGAGACGTCATCGCGCTTTCAGCGCGATGACGTCTCCAACTCACCGCAGAAGCTAGCGGCTCCCTCTGAGGGTTAGTGTTGCGCGCATCCTCTTGCGCGCAACACTAATCCTCAGAGGGAGCTGGGAGGAAGCCTGCCGATTGGCTGGCTTATGTGAGAGGTGCGCATGCGTGCTTCTCACGTAAACCAGAAGCCAAGAAGCATGAAGGACGGGAGCGGAAGAGGAGGGAGGTGAGTATAAAAAAACCCAAAAAAAACAGCCCTGGAAACAAGAGGATTTTAGGGTAAGTATTATAGTTACACGAAAAAAACAAAAAATAACTATTAAGGGAATAGGGATAGGTTAGGATTAAAAAACGGGGGGGGGGTGATTTTTTTTGTTAGTGTTCCTTTAATTGTAAGCAAGATGACTGAATGATCAAAATCAATGTCAAACTGGCCAAAACACTCAATTTCAGTGGGGGTTGAATAATTTTGAACACAACTGTATATAATTTATTTTTTGGGGGGCAAACTAGTGTTCTCTATACAAACCTCAAAAAGAGGGTTATTCAGTTTCTCGCTTGGTGCACTTTAGTGTGCTTCAGCGATTCCAGTTCACTGACTCTGCAGTGAATTCACTATTCACCGCAGGTTCCTTGAAGTGCGCCGGACGCGGAGCTGCCGAACGCCGCCGCTACCAACCTGACCTCCAATCAGCCTTCCCGAATGCCACATAACTGCAGAAAAGAAAAGAAATGGAACTCCTATATATAATTTTTATTTTTTTATTTTTATTTTTTTAAATGGCGATTGCATGACAATTTGTAGAAATAATAAAGGTCCTATAAAAAAATAATAAAAAGGTCTGTTACAGAATAAAAAACAGCATTAAAAAAATGGGAATCAAATTTTGTCTGAAAAATACTGAAAACAATTCTTAAAAGTAAATCCGACTTTTTGCTGACACTGAAAAGAAAAGGTTGAAAAAAAAAATATATATTTTTTTTTTACCTGTTTAAAACTGTACAACTGAAGGAACCACTGAAAATCGGGGAATTCCACTGACATTTCAGTGCTGTTCGGTGTTCTGTGAATAGATTATCCATTACTTCTCTATGGGGCAATTTCGCTGCTGTCGAAGATTGACGAACTGCACCATATTTGGCGAAACGACAATTTTCAGAATGGCTGCACTGCCATGAGATTGCCCCGTATGGGCCTGTGTGTTGTAGCCTGGTCCGCACAAGTGCCCAAATGAATCTTAAGCAAGGTCAGCTCCGAGAGCGGCTTGACTACAATTTATACCTCATATACCCAAAGGCAAGTACATTGGAAATACAAGTCGGCCGTAACCTATTGTGAGCTGTAAGTACACATTTGTAATCTACGTGTCTGAAAAATAATATATACCGTTTGACAGTCCTAGTGGCATGGTAACCTATGGCTGCAAATTTAACCTGGCTTCTATGGCTGGGGTCAGGCGAGCATTTTTAAGAGCGGGGGGAACGTCCGTGTGAGTGGACGTTCCTTCCACTCGACGCCCATCTGGCCACGTTGCCGATCGCAGTTAGTGCGCTCAGCACTGCAAGGCTCGATCCTCCTATGGAGGATCATACTTTGCAGCTCCGTCAACGTGCGACCTAGCGCTTTGACAGAGAGGTCTGCTGCACGGACGCAGCACGGCCAATGTTGCGCGGGCAATTCATGCGTACGCAACAGCCCTGTCGCAGAGTCACAATGCTGCGACAGACGCCGGAAGCCAAGTCAGTATGGGCGCACCTAGTGCGCTCGTCTGACACCGGCCTTAGGCTGGCCGTCCACTGGATCCATAGTCGGACGACCGACTTTTTTGTCAGACCATGGACGACGTCGGTCGTCCGACCAGGTCAGACTAGGGTCATCCACTGCGTGCGATCTGTCGTGCGACCACAGATGATCAAAATCAGAGGTGGAGTGCAGAGGCTGCCAAAACCAGAATGAACTGGTTTTACATACAAAAACAAGTTCATTCTGCTTTTGGGAGCAGTGCAGTCCTTTTTTTTTTATTTTTTTTGTTACTATTATTTTTACTATGCGCTTTGTCTGTAAACCTGTCAAACTATCCCCTAAATCAGGGCATGACGCCAACACTATATTGCAGTACTGCGCTCTGATGTTCGTTCTCGCTGCCTCTGCAGATTGCCGATGTGCAGCGATCTACAGCAAACTGCATAATATTTTGCCATCATTTTTACAGTACAAACAGCAACAAAATTGCACTGTATGTGGAATTTCAACATTCTCTGTGCCCTTCAGGAGGCATGTCAGTGCTTTGTAAATAAACCCCTTTGCGCAGCAGCACAGCTAGTCCCACCATGCATCATGTCTGCACCATTTATTTTGAATGGGAGTTCAAAAAACAGCAAAACCAATATAAATGCCTTTTTTTTTTTATTTTTTTATTTTTATTACTCCCCTAATGAGTTTGTCAATGTCCATCTTGCCCAGAAATCGTTCTGAACTCCCAGCCTGCAAGGTGTTATCGCCCATCTGCTGTGGTCTTTACCTGTCGCCAGAAGTCGGACGTCTGCTGCAATGGACGATGGTTCCATTCACATTCATGTTACGGGATCGGACGTACGACGACAGACGATATCGGATGATCGCACCATCGCACGAAAACGGTTTCGGTGGACGGCTAGCCTTAATTATTCTATATATACATCTATATACGAAAGTTTGACTTGGTTTCTAGGTTTGTTTGTAGGGTGTTTTATTTCAGATGTGGTTGCACCTAAATTGTTTCCATTCGAAAGGCGTTTGATCTCATGGAAAACGTGGGAGAACAGGGTAAAGAACCCTAACAAGGTATCGTCGGAATCCTTCTTTTCAGATTGCGTTTGTCGTGAGTAAACCTTTCAGATGTAAGATTCCCGCAGGCGGTCTGGGGAAGCAGACTTGCGATTCACACAAATCCTCGTATCCCCGCGATGGATGTAAGACAGGAGCCGCGTTCAGGAACGTGTCTCTCCAGTCGTCTGTTTGATCTCTCATCGCGTGCTAGGCCTCCTAACCGGTCACCGGGGAGTTCTGCTGACAGCCGTCTGCCGCTTCCCGGCGTGATTTTCTTCAGCGTTTGGGGCTGAAACTGTCATATTTTTGTGCATTATGCTTTTGGCAACTTATAAAGTGGGTGCTATACACAGCTAGTGTATATACCACAATGGCCACATAGGTAGCTTTATGCCCTAAAATGTGTTACTACATCCCCTTTTTTCTTTTTTTTCTTACAGGTTGTCCTCTGTAGAAGAGCAGACAGACTATATAATTTTTTTTAAAAAAATTGCTTTTAAGAACGCAAGTTGGTCATGTCTCTAAAAAATACAAAAATATCACATATGCTTGGGGGCTAAAGTCTAGAAATAAATGCAATATACGAGTCCTTAAACATATTTTTTTATTGAATAACCAAACGCTGAAAACCTCACTTCGAGGCTAAGCGATCCATTATCTTGATAAACGTTGGTATGGAGCCAAGAAAGTTCATATTTCTAATGATTCCTTATTAAGAAAACATGTTTTACGTTTCGGGAGTGGTGTGTGTGTTTATAAAAATCACGAGTATAACCGTATGTAGTGATACCTTTTTTTATTGGACTAACGTTACTTTTAAAAGGCAAGCTTTCGAGAGAATACCTCTTTTCCTCAGGTCTGGATGCTTACTGATCAGTTCCTAGAATTGAACATTAGGACATAAGGGTCACATGGGTGGGGGTAGTGGATGTCGTAAAACGTGAGGTCAAATGGTATGTTCAAAATGGGAAAAAAAAGCATGAGGGATCTTGGGCCCATAATAAAACAGAGCTAAGATCATACAACCTAGAATGAAAAAAGAAGGCTGAAAAAAAAGGGAAACCAAGAAAAAAAGCAAACCTCAGCCAGAATTAGAATGTTATGTGATGTTATGATAATGAGTTAAAAACCCAGAATCGACATTGAGTCCAGCATTTATAGTGTTAAAATATGTGATCATCTTCATTTCATATATTTTGCGTTCACGATCTATGTATATATATATATATATATATATATGTGTGTATGTATGTGTTGGTTTGTTACGGGAAAAGTCTGAAATTGTGATTAAATCTAAGTTTTATCCAGGTAAAACTGACGTTACTCAGCAGCTGTGGGTAAAGGCCAACATGAAATCAAGCATTGGGCTTTACATGGTTAAACCGCAATCTACCCAAAGTCCTCTGGGTAATGTGTTTTCTGAGAGTATTGAGTGACTTACTTTTGGCCACCAAACCTAGGATTACCAATATCCATGGCCAATCCTAACCCTAAAAATTATTTTTCCCCTGGGAAGTGGGGGTGGGTAGTCAGCAGATTGCTCAGGTAAAGGCCAAAAATTTCTTTAAATTTTTTTTTGCAGCTCTACCTGTGCATTACTCCATTTTGGACTGTAACATGTATTTATTATTTTATTAATTTTAAAATTGTTAATTTAACAAAACCTTATGGGATATAACAGTGCTAAGTCCCTGCTGTAATAATTGGAAGGCGATCACAAAAGTATAGCATCCAGGGTATCGGATGAAGAATTGGGCTCCTGCAGCTGTAGATCACAAGTCCTCCGCACGTTGCTGTTTAGCGGATAGAGCCCGTTGTGTTGTTGATGTCTTTATCAAATGCGAACAGTCGGGCATCGCATGGTGTCATCGGTTTCACCGTACATAAAACTGGGGGAAAAAACGAAATAGAAAGCGAATATAGTGCTTTCCCAGGAATTCGTCTCCACGTACAGGAAGTAAAACAAGGAAAATGAATGTTGCTTGTACTTTGTTGCCCTGTACCTCGTGTGGTGGTGATTGTTTTATCACCTCGCGTGTAGCTGCTTCCTTCCTGATTTACATGCCGAGGTTTCAGCGCGGTCAAATTACCGTGCTCTTTGCCCTCGTAGTCTTTCCAAGAGCCAAATGGAGAAGTTGCACGTAACTCCTAACAACAACTGAACATGAATGGTGAACCTTTTGCATAAGCTAAAAAAAGTGTGTGTGTGTGTGTGTATATATAGAAATATATGAAAAACCCTACAGTACAGGGGGCCTGGTTTGCGCAATATCGGTTGTTTCCATAGAGGAATTAAATTCTATACGTTTGCCAGCAATTTAGTTGGCGCAGTCTTTACTAGAATGTTAAGTAATGTCTTGCGTAGCTGTCCTCACCATCCTGTCTTTCATCGGCATGCCAGCAAGTGGTTGTGGGATAATACGCGCGAGCCGGCAGTCAGTGCATCAACTTCACTTCCATGGGACTATACAACATGAGTTGGATGATTGCTCCTATTGTGCAGCACCTGCCGACCTTTGCTATACCGGAGCCAGGTGCTGGAACCAGTTTTCCTATATCACGTTGTGCTATATGGAACACAGGAAACAATTTGTGGGTACAAAGTCCTTTACCCTTTCCTTTCCTCATCCATAACTTTTTCCATCATAACCCATTAATGCATATAAAACCAGCATAATGACATGTTGAAAAAACACTTCTGCAAACCAGGATCCTTTGGATCAGGATAGAGACCTGATCTCGGCATCTTTTTCATATTTCGTTTTGAGACCGGCTCTTTCAAGTCCATCTGATACCCAGATCCGAGATGTGCTTTGGCACTGACTCATGGCATCTTCCCTGCCTGCTCGCTAGTCCTGTAGTAGGCAGGAAAGTTGCTGTGAGGACATCCCAGATGGAGTCCAGGAGCCACTGCACTCACTTGCGTTGTCTTCCCTGCCTGCTCCATACCCCGCCAGCAGTCAAGGAAGATGCTGCTAGTGAGTGTCAAGACCCTGCGATTCACTTATCAGACCGGGACTCTTGGCCAATCCTGAATACCATACGACTTTGGTTCGGGTGCCCAAAATCCTCAGTCGGGGACCTTTCTACAAACTTTGGGACATATTCCAAGGTGGCTAATAACCGCTGCTAAAAGGAAATGTTGACACACGCTGTAACTATTATTCTCCTAATCGATTAGTTGGCCAATTTTTTTAAAATATTTTTTTATTATTTTGATTAATCGATTCATTGGATAAAAAGAAAATAGAAAATTTTTTGTTTACTTAAAAAAAAAAACATAATCACAACCCCTCCCCCTTTGTTCATAAACAATTTGCGTAGTGTACGTAACTTTCGTACGTACATACGCAAATTGCGTATCTTGCGTACTTTTCACACAAGGTATGCGAGTTCTTGGTCAGAGGGATGTGTTGATGCTGCATGCGAAGCTTAAGCCCATGTTTGCTTTCTCAAATGAACGCGGCTACAAGCACTTGGTCATAGATGATGATGCCAGCATGACATTCACGCCCTCCTAACCTCGCTCTCATTTTGGTTCCCATCCTGCTATATGTGAGGTCCTGTGAGCTGCCTCTCCCTTTGTTTTGTCTTCATTACCCACCATCCTCTATATTGTATATTCCTGTGGTTGAAGTGTTCCAGCTTGCATCAACTCTAACAGGGTTATTCAAAGAGATTCGAAAAGTCACCGCACGTTCGGTGTCTTTTCGTTCTCTTCAATTCGGTTCCTTTTGCAGATCCCATTTTGGTGACCCTGCGGTGTATTCAGCAAACACCACAGGGTCCCCGAATTGCAGGGAAAGGCTGCCGCAAACCCGACGAAAACTAACCGTAAAACCCACCGAATGCACGCAGAAAAGCCACAAAAACATCTGCATTAACCTGCCGAAAACCAAGCCCGAGCAGGAGCCGAACACAGCCGAAGCAGCTGAGACCGCAGACGAGGGAGGTGAATAAATTAGCAAAACAGTTTGTGTGAATCTGTGAAACTGAAATGCTGTTTGCAAAGAAACTACTGAGCGAAAATGTCTGAAATTTGCATATGAGGTCCAGGGAATGATAATAAAAAGGGCTGTTACAGAAAAAATAAGTAAACTTAAAAGAAAAAATAAATAAATAAGAAAAATGCTTTAAAATATCCTAAAAAATCTATAAATAAAGAGACTCTTTACTGCAGAATTTTATAATGAACGGTTTATTAGATATTGAATTAAAACGGGAATATTTTTAACATTGAAGTCTATGGGATTCTCCTGAATTAACTTGCCGAATTAAACCACTGAATGGCAGGGCATTAGGGGAACCTTTCACTGCTGGTTTGTGTTCTCTGAATAGCCGAAGCAGTGCATTTTCATGGGGATTTCACTGCCCTCGAACAGGCACCGAACAGGCACCGTATGTTCAGGCAATTCGCCAGGATTTGGCGAATTGCCGGCTCTCTGGATAGCCGAATGGCCAGGAAAGGTAACCGAACGCTGATTTTCAGCATTCGGTTACCTTTCTCAAGCAATTCGGATCTCTTTGGATAACCCTGTAAGTGTCTTTTGCAAAGAGCTCCTGTTCCAGTCCAGTGGGACTGGAGATTTACCTGGGTCCCTGAGTTCCAGATTCCCCCTTACCTGCTACTAAAGAGCCTGGTGCTGATTCAAGTAGAGTCTGCTACTTCCACTACGTGGCCCACTATCCAGTGGGTCTAGAGACTTACCAGTGGTTGACAGTCCTTAAAGGGATACTCTAGGCAACATGACCACCTAAGCTATTTTAGGTGGTCATGATGCCCGGAGTATGCCGCCCTCTGTCTCCCTTCCCTCCGCTCGGCAGTTCAGCTGAAAAAGCTGAAAACCGCTGAGAGAGGCGGAGGAGTTTACTCCGCCCTCCCAGCTGTCAGTCAGCAGAGCGGGAATCCTATTTCCCGCTTCTGCCGACTTTTGCCCAGTAGGAGACGTCATTGCGCTTTCAGCGCGATGACGTCTCCAGCTCGCCGCAGTAGCTGGCGGCTGAGGGTTAGTGTTGCGCGCATCCTCTTGCGCGCAACACTAATCCTCAGAGGGAGCCGGGAGGAAGCCTGCCGATTGGCTGGCTTCTCACGTAAACCAGAAGGCAAGAAGCATCAAGAAGGACGGGGGCGGAAGAGGAGGGAGGTGAGTATATAAAAAAAAAAGACGCTGCTGGAAAGAAGTGGATTTTAGGGTAAGTATTACAGTTACAAGAAAAAAAATAAAAATTAAGATTTATTAAGGGAATAGGGATAGGTTAGGATAAAAAAACGTGGGGTGTGATTTTTGAGTAGAGTGTTCCTTTAAGCTCTCTCCAGCATAACATACCTTCAATCAAGGTATTGCAGCTAGTTCCTGGTGTTTGTTTCAAGTGGATTTTACTTTTTGACTATAATTCCCACAGTCCACATTGCTACAGACGTACCTGCATTTACTGACTGGAACCTATATTTTGGGAAGATCATTACCTCTGTTGTTTTTCTATTACAACCACCTTTTGTGCAAAGACTGCTTTGTTTCCTACAATACAAATATTACTTTTTGCTTATACAGTCTCCAGTGTCTGTTTGCTTGATCACTCCCAGCGCTTGGGATATTAAACTTAAACCTAAGGCCCTGCAATGGCTCCATCCTGGCTCGGGCCTGACATTTACAACCTTTTATTTTACAGATGATGCACCTTTCTAAGCTGTTTCATTTCTGTTGTAAAAACCCAGGAATTAATCCGAATGATCAACTCAGAAATCTGACTGCTATGGTGCTACTTTTTTTTTTTAACATTATATATATATATATATATATAATTTTTTTTTTTTTTTTTTTTTTTTACTTCACCCGCCTTTTAGATCTCAAACCGTCCCAGAGGAAAGGTTAATCCAGGCGGATTGATGGTGTACTTTTTTTCTTTCTCTCACTTATTCTTTTTTTCTTAACTTCTTATTTAACTAGTTTTGTACCTGGTCCACCCAAAGGGTTAAATGAACATTGAGCTCAGAGGAAATCCCACATTCCTATACAGAACTTGGTTAACCATTAATATTGCTTTAAAAAAAAAACAACAAAAAAAACCAGCATACTGGGCGAGAAGTCTTTTGAGGGACATTCTAGGCCAGAGTTGAAGCTCCTCCATTTTCTGCTATTCCTGTATCATTTTCAGCTTCTAGTGAGCTCCGCAAAACTGAGAAATGACACGGCCAATCATAATGTTCCCTTAACATTCACAGTGTGATGTTATTTGTTAGAAAGCAGCCGGGGTACAACCCCCTAGACCCACCTCATCTGTATCGTCTTTCAGTCTAGTACAGGGGTGGGCAAACTACAGCCCGCGGGCCACATGCGGCCCGCCACTGAGTTTTTTGCGGCCTGCCGGCGTTCTTCTACTTCCGAGGCGAGCGGCCGCCGACATGCAGCTTGGCCACTCGCTTAGGATGGAAACCACCTGACCAGCGCGCGATCTCGCGAGAACACGGCTGGTCAGGTGCTTCCCATCCTCGGCAAGCGGCAAAGCTGCAGCGGCCGCTCGCCTCGGGAGTAGAACGCCGGCGGACGTGAAGCCTGGGGCCACAGAGGAGGTGAGAGCTGGGGGCAATATATACCCATATGAGCTGGGGGCTGTATATACCCATGTGAGCTGGGGGCAATACATACCCATGTGAGCTGGGGGCAATACATACCCATGTGAGCTGGGGAAATACATACCCATGTGAGCTGGGGGCAATACATACCCATGTGAGCTGGGGGCAATGTATACCCATGTGAGCTGGGGGCAATGTATACCCATGTGAGCTGGGGGCAATGTATACCCATAATAAATGTCCAGGAAAAATTACCAAGACAATTTGCTATATTGTCATTAATATTCTTAAGAAAAAATTCTAATTTTTGACCAATGTTAAGCAAAGCATTAAATGAAATGGCATTGTTTGAGGTGTTTTCCCTTGAAAATTGAGCCCTAGCAACTGATTCTCTGCACACTCTTTCTCATGGGGGGGTGGGTGGGTGTTATTGATAATGGCTTTAATGGCCAGGAATCAGAAGAATGCAATATTGTTTATATGCGGCCCCCCGATAACAAAGTTTTCAACGTGGCCCTCCGTTTAAAATGTAGTACATCAACTTGTACTCCAGATTGACGCGTGACTTCCTCCTTGATGGTGCTTAAGTGAAGGGCGGAGCTTCATTTGTAGGATGCTGAGTAGGGAGAGATTGACAGGGACCTGCTAGTAATATAATACATGCAATAATATTACCATATATGTATCTATAGATTTTCTCATCCCTGGGGAAAAAACATCCAGAAACTCCGATCTGTAACTGTGGTCTATGTTGTAACATGTTTTCAGATCAATATGTAGCAAATTTAATGGGGGTTTTTGTATGAAATAATGACCTATGTGTAATAACTGTGTGAATAACTGTGTTTGAAGCCACTTAAAGGATATGAAAGATTCTTGCAATTACATTTACATAGCGTAGGCTCTATCATAAAGACCTTTTTATTTTTATTAACCCCTTAGTGACCAGGCGGTTTTACAAAAGTCCATCCTTTAGTGCCCGCTGCTGTTTTTACGTTTCTGATCTGTTTGTGGTTAGGTCAAACCTTCCTCTTACTCGTTTATGCAACCCACACATATTATTATATACCCTTTTTCCCTCCGTTTAAATGGACTTTCTAAAGATACCATTATTTCCATTATATCGTACAATTTACTATAAAGAATTTTTTTTAAAAAACACACTTTTTTAAAAATTTAATCCCCAAAATCTACAACCGCCAAAAAACTCCCTGGCTAAATAGTTTATAAATTTTGTCTCGAATAGAAATACCCAATTTTTACATGGTTTTTGCTTTTTAACCCCTTCACTGCTTCAGACTGGGTTTTGTGCCTTCTTTTGGATCAACAGCAGTAGGTGATGTGTGAGAGGCTGGACCCGATCGTCTTTTTTCAGCCTATGTAACTGCTGAGCTATTTCACCTCTGTGCACTGAGCTCATTTTGACCGTTTTATGCTCATCATTTTTAAATGCCAGCCTAGGTCCTATTTCAGTAAACCCCCCCCCCCCCGACAAAATATTTTTTTAAAAGAAATTATTTTTACAACAAACCTGGTCATGTTTGGTATCCTTGATCCCTCTGTCTCCACTTGGCAGCTAGGGGCTTATCTGGCCCACTGATGTCCTCACACATATGATGAGGATGTCAGTGGGTGGGGGTGACCCGGAGTCTTGGCTGACATCCAAGATGTCATCCACCTCCAGGTTTGAATCGCGATTCGATGCCGATTGGCAGCAAAATAGTTAATGCTATACACCGCTAAAAAGGGGAGACTCTCTCCTTTCCAGTGGTGCAATTTTTATGTTTCTAACATTAATGGTCGGGGAGATAGATGGCTCCAAATGAGCCCTCCCCTCCCTTTCCTGATTTTTACTGCAGGTGCTGATGGACGCCTGCCGAAGACGTCCTCACGCAGCTGGCTCCCATAAAAAGGCGGGGCAGGCTTCTAGCCTGCCGAGCCGCGAGGGAGGTTAGGAGACCCTGACGTACCAAGGGAGACTTTCCGATCGGATGAACATGGTACGTCAGCGGTCGGGAAGGGGTTAATTGGGAGTTCAGGTGACAGATTTTATAACCTTTTTATTTTTTGATTTATTTTAAAGTATTTTACCAGGAAGGATACATTGAGATTTCGCTCGTTTTCAAGTATGTCCACTTTTTTGAAATTGCCCTGTGTGTAGAGCACTTTAAGAAAAGCCTACTCAGATCTTAATCTGATTACTGCACTGTAAACAAAAGGAATCCTGGGTTTAATCAGCAGTGCCTCTTTGATGTCATACCTTCAGTTCCTGGCCTCCTGCTTTGCCCACCTCCTTGCCTTCCATTTAAAATGCTCTGCCGGAGTTTTTTTCCCTCTCACTTGGCACATAATTAATCAAGGAAATCAAAACGGGTTACCTTTTTGGACCAAAGGATTTGGGATTTTTCTCAGATTTTGGATAGCGATACATGGAACTGAAAATTTTGGGTCGATAACGGTGAGGGAACTCAACCGAAGACCGAAAATCTGTCCTCTGAACCCGGGCCTGGAGGCCCCTAGGGCCCAGGTTTGGATGACTGATTCGGGGGAGTGACACCTACATTCCCCATACTTGCCTACATTCACATACCATACTTGCTGAGCAGAGTCCAAGGCTTCCAGCCCCGTCACGTCATCCCGCAACTGGCGCCTCTGTCGCGTGCTGTGAGCGCATGGGGAGCTTGAAGGGGGACTGTACTGGAGACCGCAGGAGGAGCTCGGAGGCCGAAATTTCTGAATGTAGGCAAGTATGGGAATGTAGGTGTCACCCCCTCTCCCAATCGGCTTGGAGCTCCAGACCTGGGTTCAGATGACTTATTTTCGGTGCATCACTCTCCAAAATCTGTCCGGGGGCTTGGCTGGTCTCCAGGCCTAGGCGAGTCCCCAGTGTGGGTAAGCCTCCAGGCCCAACCGAGCCGGAAGCTCACCTAGGCCTGGAGGCCAGCCGTGTCCCAGACTCGGGTTCGGATGATGATTTTCGGCCAACTTTTGCCAATATTTTTATTCCTTTTGGCCAAAAGCTCCATTCTCGGCCAACGTGTCAGTGCATCCCTAATTTTGTAATAATTGCATGTAATGAGTTATCTTGGGGATGGAACCCAAGCTGAAGCAAAATTTAATTTCATATACAGATTACATCACTGGTTCGCAACCATGGGCCTTCAGATGTTTTGGAACTACATCCCCCATGATGCTCAGCCAATCAATAACTTGGAAAAGCCTCATGGAAAATAGCAGGTTTTTTTTTCTTCGTAGCTGAACTGGAAAAGAAAAAAACACTGCCAAACACTGTTGAAGACCTGAAGGGAGCTCCAGTGCTGTCCCTGGTGCTAAAAGGACTTTAATAAGCCCTTTCAGCACCAGGGACAACACTGGAGTTCCCTTCATGTCTTGAACAGCGTTCGGCTACTTTTTTTTTTTCTTCCGTTCATCGGTGTTCAGTGGTCTTCCTGTTGGTCCCATCTGGGTCATCCATATTCACTTCCAGTGGATGACCCAGTTCGTACAAAAAAAGTTGTCCGTAGTCGGCTGGCCAAGTCGGTCGTCCGACTATGGACCCATGGACCCAGTGGACAGCCAGCCTTAAAGCTTTTGGATTTCAGATCAGACCTATTCAACCTGTACAAACCTTCAATAAAACAATCGTGTGCAGTGAGCGCTGTATACCAAATAATTTAAAGAATATATATATATATATCTATATATATATATATCCATATATATCCTTATCTCTGCTAGAAAGCCACGGTGTGGCATAGCATTGATTTTTAGGGTTCTGTGTAATAACAGATCCAGGATGCAAAAAAGTGAGACAGATGTCATTTGCATATCCTACCCAGAATTCCTTGCTGCATATGGGTAATGTGGCACAGGAGCTCTGGGATGCAATTCATCTAATTGCTGTGATGTGCAAGTGACTTCTGCAATAATAAAACATAATAGAATATATATATATATATATATATATATATATTTCTTACACAAATCCATAAACGGAACCGCACTCGAGGTCTTCATATAATAAAACTTATTAAGGTTACATTAAAACAAAAACCGCCGTTTCGGCCCAAATATGGGCCTTTTTATTTATTTGGGCCGAAACAGCGGTTTTTGTTTTAATGTAACCTTAATAAATTTGTTTATTTTATTATATGAAGACCTCGAGTGCGGTTCCGTTTATGGATTTGTTTGTATGCACGCTGGAACTCAACTAGCACCGAGGCAGATTTAAAAACTTTTTTCAAAAGTGAAATGGAGAGTGCGGATCGCCTTGGATCGTAATATATATGTATAATTTTTTTTTTTATTCTATTACTAAAAGTGCTGTGGTGCTGCTAACATGAGGACAAAAGTGCTCTGCTTTCAAAGCACCAGTTAAATAAAAAAGGATATTGATGTTAAACAATGTAAACCCCCACAGCGCAACATTTCAGTATATAATGTTATTAAATACGTCAACATCCACATAATCCACCAGTGGGACATGCACCCTCACAATTGACATTTTAAATACTTCTATTTGGAATCTGGTATCCAGATGGTCAATATTTACTGATACACTAATATGCAAAAGGGGAAAAAAAACAATTGTGCCGCACAACGGCGTAATTTCCCTTGCTTAAAACGAACTCCCCTTTTCCTGAACCTTGTTTAGTAATGGCTCCGTATCTCTCACACACACACGATCAGTAGGGTTTTTTTTTTTTTGGTTCGGTGCCCCTATTAATATAGAGAGGGGACAAAACCGGGAACTCTCCTAGGATAGTATGTCTTTTTAAAATCTAAAAGCAAGTAAAACGCAGTTCTAGAAGGACCGTGCTCACACTTTTTTGAGCCTCCAATGGCTCTTTTTCATGTGCATTGTCATGGAGCTGATGTAACGCTCCATGCTTCAAACCCCAAGAGACTTTATGTTCATTTTTATCGTGTGGTTTTAAATATATTTTACATCGTTTGGTTTTAGTTTAGTGTAAAATGGCGTAGCTTTGGTTTTAAAAATACTTATATTCCTGTAGGTAAATGTGTTTTTGTGTATACAGTAAACAAGCTTTACTGCTGTGTAATTTATGCACCAGGGCTTTTCCCATTATCTAGCTGCATGTTTAATTCAAGGGATCTCTGATAGTGTGTGTTTAATCTGATGTGTTAGAACAATGGATATACAAATGTTGTGTGAGCTGAAGGCTAGAGAATGTAAAGAATGTTTATTGTAAATAACTGACCTAATGTAATTAGTATGGGTATGCAAATTATGACTGTTGGACTTCAGCATAAATGGTGGTTGTTCATTAAAAAGTCAGAGAACTCTCAGAGCTCAGAGAGAGAGGATCCTGTTTTAAAGCATACAGCCGCGCCTGGTGTCTTTATTACAAACTACGCTACACTCCACACTCACCCTCAGAAGGCAGAGAGCGGCCTTCTGGAGATTCCTAACGGCTCCAGGGCAGAGGAACAGAAGCAGGCAGGTCAAGTCGCTCGAGGCGCTGAGGACAGCGCTCCCAGTAGCCGGGCTGACCGCAACGAAGGGGTGTCTGGAGAGCCAGGACAGACGGAAGGGAACGGTTCCTTCACATGCGTGCTTCACCTTTGGTAGTGTCATACCATCTCCCAGTGGCTCCTCCTGGTCTCCTTTCTCCCTCTCTCCTTTGGCTTCTAAGTAACTGAGAGAAGGTGGATCCTGTCCAATTGCCAAATATATCCAATTTATTTTGACAGGATAAATAATATTAAATAAGCGCAACTGTGATTAAAATATTATTATTTAATAAGCACCAACACATTCCGCAATGCTGTACAAAAGATGCAGTGGGTAAACACGGGGCAATTCTACAATACATACGGGAGGCTGGTCAGTATTCCTGCCAGCAGATACAGGAGGACATGAGGGCCCTATTCCCGAGGGGATTTACAATCGTGAGGGGATTAGAAACAGGAGGTGGGGGGACTGCAGTGATGAGCTAATGCAGGGAGAGGTGAGGACCGTTTTTGGGTTGGTCAGATATCTTGTTACGGAGTCAGGTGGTCAGCTTCCCTAAACAGAAGGATCTTTAGTGAGTGTTTTAAATGAAGCCAGATTTGGGGACAGTCTGATATTGCAAGGCAGAACAATCCATAGGGTCGGCGCTGCACGAGAAAAGTCCTGAAATCTGGCATGTGAAGAGGTAATGGTGGAGGATGCCAAGAGCAGGTCATTGCTGGATCTTGGGGCACGGGCTTTGGTGTATCTGACCAGTGAGGACAGGTAGTGAGGAGCGGCGTTAGTGAGGGTTTTGTAGGTCAGGGTGAGTAGTTTGAAGTTGATTCTGCTGTGGATGGGGAGCCAGTGTATGGATTCAAAGAGGAGCAGCAGAGACAGAGCGACGGGTGAGATGGATAAGCCGGGCGGATGTGTTTAGCGACGGGTGAGATGGATAAGCCAGGCTGATGTGTTTAGGATAGACTGCAGGGGGGAGAGGCGGGGGATAGGAAGGCCAATCAGGAGGTTGTTGCAGTAGTCCAGGCGGGAGATGACAAGTGAGTGGATAAGTTGCTTGGTGGTGTTGGCAGTCAGAAATAGATGAATTTTGGCAATATTGCGGAGGTGATTGTGGCAAGATGAAGAGAGTGATTGTATGTAGGGGCTGAAGGAAAGACTGGAGTTGAGTCACTCAGAGGCAGTGGACTTGGGCTGAGGGAAGGATGGTGATTCCGTCCACAATTAGAGAAATTAATTTCTATTTGTTACGGACTATGTGATGTTACAGACACTGAAACGCATTTCACCATACAGGCTTCCTCAGTCTATCTGAAAACCGCACTGCTAAGTCACCAAAAGTGGAAAATTCACCACCTCACCTCGTGGGATAAATTAAAAATATTGTAGAAAATAATTCTGACTGGGTGTATTAGCTATATAATACATAAATTAATTGCATGTTTAGACTTGGGTCCATTTCCCCCTAGATATCTCATAATCAAATACTAATATTCCAAAATCTGAAATCCAGAACACTTCTGGTCCCAAGCGATTTAGATAAAGGGTTATCAACTTGTATTAGTCACCAATCAAATATATAATCACACATGCATTTCTATTTACACACCCATTTGTATACTTCTCTATAGTATATTTTGCTCTAGTGATGGCCATGGAGCAGGCAGTAAGCGTGGTTGTCCCACGTTAATGTGATCAGACTTCACTGCTGCGCCTCTTCTCTTTCACGGCGCACACGTTCCGGAATGTCATCCGAAACGTTTGTAAGCGCGTCTTTGTGAAGCCCTGGGCTGTTGTTAAGCAGGCAGCTTCTCTTTGGGCTCTAGCTTTCCTCTCCAGATGACACATTGTGTTAGTTTAACAATTCCGCACGTGTTCTGGGTCAGGCGCGCAGCCAAGAGTTCTGCATCTTGCCAGCATGGGAAAATAAGCATTAGGATTTTCAGTAATCCACAGATCCGTCTCCCTTCGGCTCTGGCTCGTTGCGGGCTGAGCGGGGAGCGCTATGGGGAGATTGCTGGTATTAAGTGGGATGGGTAATGAAAGGCTAGTTTGGCTCCACCGCACGTTTTGCTTTAAATGGAAAATGTTTAAGTGGTGGTTTCGATATCTTCTGGTTTGGTTTATTGATAAATGCGTTACAGGTGAAGGAGGACGTATAGAATGTATGCGGACTCTCTGAAGAGAAAACCGTAAGGACCGCTTGTAAAGGGGCACGCTATTGGTAAAACATGCCCCCCCCCCCATCCCCTTAACCCTTTAACGATCAACTGATATTTTTATTTTTCTCTTCAAAAATCCACTGCCAGGAACCAGGATTTTTCGAAAATCATTTAATACAGATACAAATATTAGTGAATATTCCCAATGTATTTCTTACCGTAATAACCTAGTTGACTGACAGATGTCGCCTTCTATTGGCCAAATGGAGTAACTGCAGCCTTTATTTCTGTGTCGACTGGGGAAAGCCCCATATGTCACGACATTCCTCAGGCGATTTAACCAGTTTTAGCAACTTGGACATTAAGCCAACAGGATTAATATCCAAAAACTGAGAAAATGGAGAAACCCCGTAATCACTGGGTCCCTCTAATGGACAATCACCTGTCCCTTACTATAAAGTAAAGGCAGCACACCCTCTTACTCAGGATTGAACCTGACCTACGTATTGTACACACCAAACACCACTTAACAGCTCAAAATAAGGACTGTCAACTGGTACTAGAGGAGTGGCTACAAAAGAAATTGCTTTTATTGATTCAAAAATAGACACTCCCAGATACGAAAATTAAAAACCTACATAAATGACAGGCATCGCAGGGTATATTTTAGATAAAGCCGGTAATCTAATGGCTGTGCTAGACTGATGTAGATGGAAATTAGCAATGAAGTATTGCCCCTACTTAGTAGAATCCCACAAGGGAAAAGTAACACCGGAATTGCAATCAGCGAATAACACACACAATCAACACGCCAAAACTGGCCCTAAACTGGTAGAGCTCGTGCTCAAAAAATTCTGTCCTCTCCCTACGAATGCAAGACACAACACTCACAACTTATAAACAAAGTTGTACATTAGCTCGACATTTGTTTCGCCGACTGCACGTCGGCTTCGTCTAGAGCAAAAATTAGAGCAACTTCGTCTGGAGCAACTAATTTTTGCTCCAGACGAAGCCGACGTGCAGTCGGCGAAACAAATGTCGAGCTAATGTACAACTTTGTTTATAAATTGTGAGTGTTGTGTCTTGCATTCGTAGGGTGAGGACAGAATTTACCAGTTTAGGGCCAGTTTTGGCGTGTTGATTGTGTGTGTTATTCGCTGATTGCATTTCCGGTGTTACTTTTCCCTTGTGGGATTCTACTAAGTAGGGGCAATACTTCATTGCTAATTTCCATCTACATCAGTCTAGCACAGCCATTAGATTACCGGCTTTATCTCCAATATACCCTGCGATGCCTGTCATTTATGTGTCTATTTTTGAATCAATAAAAGCAATTTCTTTTGTAGCCACTCCTCTAGTACCAGTTGACAGTCCTTATTTTGAGCTGTTAAGTGGTGTTTGGTGTGTACAACAGGATTAATAATTTAAGGGCACATTCTGGAGCCCAAAAGGAAATGAAATTTGTTTGCAAAGATACAGCACAGCCCCAGACTGTGCCACAATCTCGGGCTGCTTTGTTTGCGACCGGTACTATGCCGTACCTGTGGTGGGTGGGCCTTGAAGCCGCGAGGCAGCACAGTACGCCCCACTGACTTCAATGGCCCTCCTATGTCCCCAACCCCTTGCTTTCACGCACCGTTCGATGCTGCGGGGCAGCCTGGTTCAGGCTATCCCCTCAGCAGCCAATGATGCGCCATGTCGTCCACTGCGTGGGCGGGCTAAACAAGGGGCCCGCTGCAGTAGTTGGCTAGCGGGGCATAGTAGTATGCCCCGGCTGGCGTTAGTCTTCCTGCCGGGCACCACCTGCCCAGGGAAACAATTTAGTCAACTACAAAATGGAAAGAGTATCTGTAGTACCCAGAAAAATACAAGAAAGTAGCAGTTGCAGCTAGGAAGTGAATCTCTCGCACTGCATCATATATACACAACATACCCAATAAAGAACACAGACCACCCCAAAATATGCATGTTGGTAATTAACTGATAAGCATAATATCACCGGACAAACCTGTAATCACACAGTATTACCACGTTCCGCCTTCCGCATGTGTCTCAAATTCAAGATGGCGGCGCCACGTGTATGTGCGCATGCGCAAGACTCTGGACCCTCTCCGAGACCGGAAGTGACCGGTAATGCGCCAACAGGGGGGGGGGCAAAAGCACAAAAGTAAACCGGATCCCCCTGCATGTTAATTAGCAACATATTTTGGGGAGGTCTGTGTTCTTTATTGAGTATGTTGTGTATATATAAACTTCTGTGTATGTTTAGTCACTAGGTCACTGCGTACTGAAGAAGGGGGCTGCATCCCCGAAACGTCTGCGTTGTTTCTGTGTTCCTCAGCTGAATAAATTGGGTTGCACGAGTGCACCTTTTCTAAGCAGCGCTGGTAGTGGTTTGTACCTCCGTTTTCTGCTTGTCCAGGTTAAAAGGGTTAAATCCAATACGCATTCAAGTTTATACAGCTTGGAGTTGGACAATATGCGCAAAAATGATGATTTGGTCAAAATACTTACCTATTAATTGTGCACACATTGTACATGCACGCACACACACAAATCTGTGTGTGTGGTGTTTTTGAGCCTGAGCAAACCTGTTCCCAGAGAGTGTGCAGCCCTGAGGTAAACCTGGGTCTGTATGTTTCTGTGTCTTCGGTCGTTCCCCTGATGGTAAGAAATGTTTCTTGCCCAAATAAACATTGTAACCTAAGCAGCCTGTAAGAAGTCACAATGTGATATCGTCAGCCGGACAGTATAAGTATGCGGCATTGAATCACAACAGATTTCTCCACCCCCTCCCCTGATGAAATGCTTGTGTGTGTGTTTTGTGCGTAAATGGCCTCTTTGTTTACTTCGCATTCTTTAACTGCCCGTCACTAGTATTTCTCAAATTAAATGTCTCGACTCTAGCAGTTATCCAGCCTGAGCCAGTCTTTTGGCCTTTTATTTTGTTTTCACGGTGTCCCCTCTTTTTACCACCCATGAGTCTGCATAATGGATGCTGTACGTGTGTGTGGACGCTGGATGACATATATACAGGGTAGGTGCTGATCCAGGCCGCATGTTACTGATGCTGCTCAGGTTGTAGCAGATACGACAGCAGATCCTGTAACAGGAAATTCTCTGCTGGCGGATAAAGGTCACATGAGGACAGAGGACAAGAGTTTCGCACCTTGGAGCAGGCGCTGTGTATGAGCTGCCGAAGGGGAGAAAAGAACATCGTTAGAAAAAACGTATTGTTTATTTAACCCTTTAATGCAGCATTTCTCATCCATCCAGAATTGATCGGGGACAGCAGGTGTTAGGGGTCCAAAATTATTTGAAGCACAACTGAATTTCCCTTTTTCTCACCTATTTCAGTGTTTTATTTTCTGTTCCACAGATGGTGGATATGTGTCAATGTCCAATAAATAAATATACGCTGTCTGGTCAGAAAACAGTCCCTGCCTGCTGTAAAAGCCTGTTATCGGTGTTTGCTTCAGTTTGTCAGGTCTAGGTTCAGCAACGTTGTGTGCCCCAAAAAAAATGAGGTCATGTGACTCCCTGAATATACTGAATGAGCAGGTTTCTCCATCAATGGGGTTTTTTCTTCCCTGATGACACAGCGGGCATATTCCAAGATGGCAATGCCAGGATTCATCGGGCTCAAATTGTGCGAGAGTGGTTCAGGGAGCATGAGACATCATTTTCACACATGGATTGGTCACCACACAGTCCAGACCTGAATCCCATTGAGAATCTTTGGGATAATGTTCTGGAGAAGACTCTACTCAGCGCTGCGACTCTCCCATCATTAATACAAGATCTTGGCCACAAATTAATGCCATTCTGGATTTAAATAAATGTTGTGACATTGCATGGGTTTATCAAAATGATGCAAATGCGTGCTGTAAACACCGCAAAAGGCGGTCCAACAAAATATTCGCGTGTGACTTTTTTTGCGTGTTATATACTGTAATATATATACGTATATACCACTCAAATACAGTTGTAGAACACCATACATGGGGACAACAATGGGGATTTAGTTACAAGTCTGTTTTTGTCATTGTCTGTTTATATATCAAACACGCATAAATACATATATTGTCTTTTAAATGTAACGTTAGTCCAATAAAAAAGGTATCACTACGTACTACTATACATATATATATATACATATTATACACACTCCTGTCCAGGTTTTTTTTTAAGGGGGTACTCGCCAGTGCCAGCACTTCACCACCAGCCCGAACTAACAGGAGAGAGCATGATGCTCCTCCCTCCTCCTGCAGTGGCAGGCAGAGAATCGGAAGCGCTCGGCAGCTCCTATTGCTCCTGAATGCTTCCAATTGTCAGGAGTGTATGTAGGGACCGATAAGCCCCTTCTCCCAGTAAGTGACAAGGGAGGGCTGGTTAAATAAAATCTCCCCTATTTCTTCAGTGCAGATGTGTGTAAACACGCTGTACCCCCTCTCTCTGCAGCCTCTTAAACTTTGAACAGCATGGGGAGGGGGGTGCAGCATATTTACGCACATCTGCCAGAGCTGCGGATTGTCAGGCAAGCGGTGTGATCAGAGGAGCTGGCACTGTAAGGCGGTACAGGTGGCCGCCTACGTGCGCTAGACAAGGAGGGGGTGAAAAAAAAATTGAATCCCTGGTCACTTGCCTTGACAGGGATCCAAATTTTTTAACTATCTGCCTGGCGCGGTGTCCCTGCTGCTCCTTCTCTAAGATGCAGCCGGTGCCCAGAGAGCTGCATTGTATCTGCCAGGTCAGAGAGCAGACTCCCCTGCGGTGCTGGATATGGAAGCCTGCCCCCTCTCTTCCTGGTCCCTTCCTCCTTGCTGGTGCCTGGCCCCCTCTGATGTCAGGAGGAGGGCATGCCAAAAGAAGTCTACACTGCTGCCTTACCCCCAGCCTCCCCAGCAGTTCCAGACAGTGTGTGGTGCATCCTAGAAGGTGGAAATTTAAGTCCTGGCTGCATTGCTTTGCAGGGACTCGGTGACAGGCAGGCCTCAGATAAAAGAATAAAACCTGCTGCTTCCAAATACACTTCAAAACAGCATTTAAAATTATCAGCTCTGGCAACACAGGTATGTTCACCTGGTCCTGCTGTTACCACCATGTTGGGGTGTTCTCAAGGTCAAACACCCTCTCATTGGAGTCCCCCAATATTATTCAAACAGTACTGGTGGAGTTTCATTGCTGTGGAGCTCATACATACTGAGCAATACTGAGTTTCATTGCTGTGGTGCTCAAAATTCTAGGATTATCCACCCAGTGCCAGCGTTGCAAAAAAAGGCTAACTGCACTGCAATACAGATTTTTCTTGCAACAGAGGCACTTAGTGGATAGCTCCAATAGGGTTACAACAATAGTTGTAGTTCATTTAAAGTATTAACCCTTTCGCTGCGGTGGACGCGCTCAGCGCGTCCAACCGCATGTAGCGTTCCATGCAGTGGACGCGCTGAGCGCGTCCTCACTTTGGGGCCAGCGTTCGGCCGGGTTCCGGCCGATCGCTGGCCCCCCCGGTGCGGGCTGACATCCTCGATGTCAGCCCAGCACCCGGAACCGCCGCCGGAGTAATTGGGTGTCATCATGGGGGCGCGATGACACCTAATTCAGGCCCCCCCCGCATGTGCGGAGGAGGCGCCTGAAAGGGAGGGGGGGGAGGTCCTTCGGACCTCTCTCCCTCCCGATCGGCGGCGTGCAGGAGTTAACCCAGGCACTGTTTGGAAGGGCACAGCCTGCCCTTCCAAATGGTACTTGGCATTAACCCCATGGGGGCCAGATCACGAATCGGCGCCAAAAAGCGCCGGTTCGTGATCCTTTCCCGGAGCTGGCCGACATCCAAGATGTCGGCCAAGCTTCCGGGAATGCCCCCTGAGGACTGGCGTCATCGTGCATAGCACGATGACGCCAGTCCTGGAGTTAACCCCTAACTGCCACCAATGGTGGAGATAGGGGGTTCCAATGAACCCCCTATCTCCCGATCCGTGGCAGTTAGGGGTTAATGTTTGGTATTGTTGGATCGGCCAGAGCATGGCCGTTCCAACAATACCAAACTTGACTATGAAAACGTTTTTTAAAAAAAATTAAAAATAAAAATAAAAAATATTTTAAAAAAAATTGTTTCCTTTTTTTTTTTTCTTTTTTTTTGGTTTGTTAATGCAGCAATATTGTTCCCATTTCAATTATAATGTGAACAATGATGCTGCACTAACGATTTTTGTATGCGGTGCGTTTGTTAAACATTGCGTAATTTTCCCCAAAAAAAAATGTAACGAGACCCCATCTCTAATTTTTTTAACAAGCGCACCCCATACAAAATATAACCACAATTGCTCGCATGTTAAAATGTGAAAAAAAAACACTTTACACGTTGTAAATTATTGAAAATTCATATTTTATTGCATTTTTTGTTATAATCTACAGACAGGTCATTACGTATACATATAATAATGACATATTATGAATCTGCCGAGTCTGACGGAAAGAACGATATATAATATGTCTGGGTCATATACTAAAATAAGCCTTCAAAACGCGTTTAAACATGATGAGCAAAATCGGTAAAAATTAGCTCAGCACAGAGGCGGGAAAAGCCTCAGCAGCAAAAGGGTTAAAAAATATGGTGTCTTCCTTTTATGTGAGCTACAACTATTGTTTGACTATTTTCATGTCCTAATAATCAGTTTTTCCCTGGGCGTGAGAGTACCCCCACCTATTTTTCCAGAAAAAAGCTCTGCTCCTGTCCCTTCTAACAGTATCCATGTTGCTTTATTGTTTGCATCAAATTCCTTGAAGATGTCAGTACTGTCCTATGGATAAGCAGGACATCAGTGGCGGAAGTACCAGGGTCGCAGCGGTCGCAGTTGCGACCGGGCCCTGGCATTCCGCCACTGGAGGGGGGCCCGGCGCCGCCCGCCAGATTCCGGCAATCAGCGCCGGAATCTGGGAGTCGCGCGCTGGCCGTCCCTCTCCCTGCGAGCGGCCACTGACATGCAGCTTGGCCGCTCACGTGGGATAGGAACCACCTGACCAGCGCACGAGATCCTCTCGCGAGGCCTCTGCGCTGATCAGGTGGTTTCCGGCGAGCGGCCAAGACACATGTTTCCAGCGGCCGCTCGCCAAGGAGAAGAACAATGCCGGCGGAGGCCGTCCTGGGGCCAGCAGAGGTAAGAGCTGGGGGACCCAAATACCCATGAGAGCTGGGGGCCCTTATATCCATGAGCTGGGGGGCATACCCATGAGCTGGGGGGCATACCCATGAGCTGGGGGGCATACCCATGAGCTGGGGGGCATATCCATGAGCTGGGGGGGCATATCCATGAGCTGGGGGTGCATATCCATGAGCTGGAGGGCATATCCATGAGCTGGAGGGCATATCCATGAGCTGGAGGGCATATCCATGAGCTGGGGGGCATACCCATGTGAGAGCTGGGGGGCATATCCATGAGCTGGGGGGGCATATCCATGAGCTGGGGGGCATACCCATGTGAGCGCTGGGGGCATACCCAGCTCATGGATATGCCCCCCAGCTCATGGATATGCCCCCCAGCTCATGGATATGCCCCCCAGCTCTCACATGGGTGAGAGCTGGGGGGCATATCCATGAGCTGGGGGGGCATATCCATGAGCTGGGGGGGCATACCCATGTGAGAGCTGGGGGGCATACCCATGTGAGAGCTGGGGGGCATACCCATGTGTGAGCTGGGGGGCATATCCATGTGTGAGCTGGGGGGCATATCCATGTGTGAGCTGGGGGGCATAACCATGTGTGAGCTGGGGGGCATAACCATGTGTGAGCTGGGGGGGCAAATCCATAATCTGGGGGCAATATCCATGTGTGAGCTGGGGCATATCCATGAGCTGGGGCAAATCCATGTGTGAGCTGGGGTAATATCCATGTGTGAGCTGGGGCAAATCCATGAGCTGGGGCAGTATGAAAATATATATATATATATATATATATCGGGGGGATATACATGTGAGCTGGGGGCATTTTTATATGGTCTGTTCTTATTGGAAAGCGTCACATGACATTAAAGAAAAGTATCGGTACTCGGTATCGGTGAGTACTTTTAAAACGTATCGGTACTCATACTCGGTCTTAAAGTGGTATCGGTGCATCCCTAGGCAATACTATCTTTGTTTTATTTTGCAGTGAAAAATAAGTAAAAATACATAGATTTTTTTGGGCGGGGGCCCTTCGTGGATTCTTGCACCGGGGCCCTCAGGTTTCTAGTTACGCCACTGCAGGACATTACATGGCTTGCATAGACCAGGTAATCATTATTCTCGTTGGTCTATAGGTAGTTAAAGGTTCCACCGTTTTCTATCCATGTGATTGCTGCACAATACTGTGTGAAGCTAAAAAGCTAATTCTTGTAGAACATCTGGTGGCCACATTATCTTACCATTCCGAAACCATCTCTGTTCATATTCTGTGAGTTTTCACGCAGGTCTGACGTTATTTTATTTTTCCTTTTTGCCATTCACATCAGATGGTTATTCCATGCATCTATTGGGTTTTTATATTGCTTTACAATTTATCGTCTGCGTTCCTCCTTAATAACCATTTCTCACGTGTAAAACTTTGCAAATACCGCCTATCCGGGCTTCATGGATAATTGAAGCCCGGATGTAGTTGGGGGAATCTTTTTCCTATGCGCAATGATCTAACATCTGATATTTATTTATAAAGTACTAGTTGGAAAGCCTGCCCAGAGGGCAGTCTCTTGTTAATACTGCCCCAGCTCGTGGATATTTGCCCCCAAGCTCAGACCCCAGATATTTGCCCCCCAAGCTCAGACCCCAGATATTTGCCCCCAAGCTCTCATGGATATTTGCCCCCAAGCTCAGACCCCAGACCAGACATGGGGCGGCTGTTCGAATGCTCTATCGGCATTCGGACAGCCGTTCCTGGAGCTCCGTCTCCGCATACTTACCTTCCGAGCGGCGAAGGGAAAGTTTCCCCGCTTCCGCTCGTTGAAGGACCCAAGCCGCGGTCACGTGGGAGTCCCACGTGACCGCAGCTTGGGTCCTTCAAAGAGCGGAAGCGAGGGAACTTTCCCTTCGCCGCTCAGGGGTTGGATGTGCGCGGCAGCCGGGTAGAGGCTGCGAGCGCAGCCTCTACCCGGCTGCTGTGTGCATCTTGTAACCGCCGCGGCGAGAGCACAGCCGGCTCGTGCCGCGGTGGTTGCATGCGCACGCAGCCAACCGCCGCTGGTTGCGCACGCACGCGCAGAGTAGGCTTGGCGACGGACACGCCAAGCCTTACTCTTTTATAGTATAGGATTTTACCAGGAAGGATACATTGAGATATCTCTCGTTTTCAAGATGTTACACATCATTGTTCAACCTCTAGTAAAACACAAGACCGCCTACAATTGTTCAGTTTGGTATATGCTGAAGATGTGAGAGGGACTCAGGTACTCTCTACACATCTGCTGGGATTGCCCCTTAATCCAGCCTTACTAGTCAAAGATTCTTGACTGACTGACTACCCAAAATGTTCGTCCATGCTTCTCCATAATACACTGCACTCCACAACATGCTATCAGAAATCAATTATCTTGGAAACGAGCACAAATCCAACCTTTTCCTCCGTTGCTTTATGGCTTTCCAGAATGACGAAGCTATGTACAATGGAGCATCTAATCTCCTTAAAAAAAACACGGCCCAACGGTTCATGGATGTTTGGTCCTACTGGCTGCATTACACAAGTAAGGCTTAGTTCCTGACCCTTCTGCAATCTTGACCCGGGCACCCCGCCATGTCTTTTTGCAATATTATGGGTTACATTATGTTATTATATTCAGTGTTGAGACAGAGGAGATGACCACAAAACCAATAACCATTTGCTTGTGATCTTGATCCGGTACGCCACCCCTATAGTGATGAAAGACGAAAAACCGGAACCCAGCACTCCAATAATGACAGATTTATTTGAAAAACCACATTGTTTCGACTAACAAAGCTTGAGGAAGGCTTTGTTGGCTGAAACATTGTGGTTGTTATCAGTAAACCTGTCTTTTTTTTATTGGAGTGCCTGTTTTTCTTTCGTTATATTCAATGTTGTCTCAATGTTTTTTTTACATATTTAGTGGTATAGTATCGTGAATCTACTGTACAAGTGACATCTGTTATGGGCCCTGTGTGTCCTGCAGATGCTACCATGTGATTTGTGACTTGATTAATAACCTCTCATTTTATATCAATATAGAGGCTGTATGTGTGTGTGTATGTATATATATATATATATATATATATTATTCCTGTAAGGAAGGTTAGAATGGCCCTCATTACTGAGCACAGCCGAGAAGTTCATGGAAAACCTTGGTAACACATGATCACATCACTCCGGTTATCCCTCCATCCTACCTTGTGTTCTATATTTTTATTTAACTTTTTTCCCCCACTTTTGGGTCACGGAAAGTTTAGTTAAGCATCTCTGTGGAAACATTACTCCTCATTCTTCAATACTGCTTTTGAGGACTATTTTCCAGTGGTGACATCACACACCATCATGACTGTCACGGAGTCTGAAGCAAAGGAATCAGACACAGAACCAAGAAGAATTCTGATTATTTCCCAACCCCTTGTCTTTCCACATCCGAAACAAAGCAGTCCCTTTAAAACTGACTTTAAAATGTAACTGTTTTGGTTATATTTTTACTAGCTTTTGCCCGAGACTTCGCTCGCTTGGATTTTGGGATTTATTAACATTGTTTTTTAAAGAAACATGTTTGTTTTTTTTTCGTTCAAACCCCCCCCCCCTTTTTTTTTTTTCACCCTCCACTTGGGATTTTTGGGAAAATGGTAAAACACATGTTTTTTTTATTTTTCAAGAAGATTGTAAGTGCCACATTTCTCACACCTGTTGTGGCAGTGTTGTTTTTCAATAAAGCTGTATATTTTATTTCATGGTGTGCTTCCATTTTCATGTTTTTGTATTGATTTCTCTGGGACTCACTAAGGAGAGGTCCTGATATATGGTAGCGCCCTTTTGTGTATTTTCATTTTTGTGTGCATAACAGACTGTTTTGTAGTAAATTTCACACCTGTAACATCTTTTGGTATTTGAAATCTAGATATACTTATAAAAGTATTGCCCCCCCCCCTCCCACTGGATTTTTGGAAAATTGTAAAATACTTGTTTTTTTTGTTTCTCAAGACGAATCTAAATACAATTTTTCACATCTGTAATATCTTCTGTGTTTGAGATGTAGGTATCCTGTGTAAAAGTATTCACCCCCTTTTTTTCACACCCTCCCCCCCCCCCCCCAACTTGGATTTTTTGGAAAATGGTAATACACGTGTTTCTTTATTTTCAAGAAGGTTGTAAAAACCAAGCTTCACACCTGTAACATCTTTGGTTTTTGAAATCTAGATATACTGATAAAAATCCTTAACTGGATTTTCGGAAAATGGTAAAACACATGTTTGTTTCTTACACGAAGATTGTAAATGCCAAATTTTACACCTGTAACATCTTTGGCTTTTGAAATATAAGTACCGGTATACTGATAAAAGTATTCAACCCCCCCCCCCTTTTTGACCCCCTTCCACTGGATTTTTGGAAAATTGTAAAATACTTTTTTTTATTTTTCAAGAAGATTGTAAATACCAAATTTCACACCTGTAACATCTTTGGTTTTTGATATATAGGTATACTTATAAAGTATTCAACCCCCCTTTTTGCCCCCCCCCCCACTGTATTTTGGGAAAATGGTAAAATACGTGTATTTTTAATTTTCAAGGTGGAATCTAAATACCAATTTTCAGGCCTGTAACATTTTCTGTTTTTGAGATACAGGTATCCTGTTTAAAATATTCAACCTCCTTTTTTTGCCCCCGCCCCCCCACTTGGATTTTTGAAAAACAGTAAAATACGTGTTTTGAGAGAAAGGGGGGTTTGTGAGGGTCCTGAGGACGAGCAACAGCACTAGTGGCCTGCTCTACGGTGGATGCCCGCTCAGGTCTCACAAGGTTGCGTGTGCCATTACAGGGATGAATGCTCCATATGCAAATCCAGCCTGCTCTCACCCAAAAAGAGTGCCCTGTACTGATTGCCAAGGACATCATCCCTGCACGAGAGGTGCAGCAAGCCCTGACTATCGTTTCGATCTTGGTAGGCCTCGCCAGGAGGGTATAGCTGACACCCCTCTAGGCACATCAAGCAAGGGGTCCACGTCTGGATGAACCTGTAAACTTAGTGAGACGTTTTTTTTGCATATGGAGCATTCATCCCTGCAATGGCACAAACAATCTAAAACCTTGTGAGACCTGAGCGGGCCCCACCGTAGAGCAGGCCACTAGTGCTGTTGCTCGTCCCCAGGACCCTCACAACCCCCCCCCCCTTTCTCTCACTAGAAGTTTACAGGGTCATCCAGACATGCAGTTAGTGGCCACACGACGTCAGTGGAAGGAACTGTAGTAGTTAGTAGTTTGGGACTTGAAATTTTGAGCCCTGCCTCACATGACCCTATAGGTAAGGGGTCAGCAACCTGGCCAGATGTTTTGGAACTAAATCTCCCATGATACTCAGCTACTCATTAGGTTGGTAGAGTCTCATGGTAAATGTAATTACAAAACATCTGGAGGGCCAAAGTTACTGTCACCCTGCTGTAGGACATGTGTTACCAGAGATACAGTCTAAAAGACCCCTTCACCTCCTGTATAGGGAATTCTCTGCCAGATGGGTGGGAAGTCCCATTTCTGTTATCAGGCTCATTCGTAATAGTCAGTGAGCAGGGGAAGTCCTACCGTGAGGGCTGACATCCAAGATGTCAGCCTGCTGTAAGAAGAGCAGCAGATCAGTGCCATGCTTCAGTACTTCACGTGACTACAGTTAGCCACTTTGGCCAATTATTGGCAATATCAGCAAATAAAAGGCCAATACACATTATCGGTAATTTGCTGTATATTAGCCATTGGCAAAGCCTGTAACCGGTCTCTCCCTATTCTGTTATACCCTCTAGAATGGTACGCTGGGGGGGTGAGTTTTAAACCCCATAGATGGGATCACTGGGAGCATGAGATATACTCCAGAAAAAGGAATGCATGGAGTGGGAGGTTATAGTCTGGAACTCCAGGGTTAGCGGTTATGACCAACAAACGAGAAGGCTGGGGCAAAATATTATAACCCACAAAAGCGAATGCTGGGTGCTATATCCTGGAAAAGGAAATGGGCTCTAATGCTAGCCCTCACATATGTGAGCGTTGGCGCCACGTTAAATGAGGTTACCAAATGCCGCCCAGATCACATCCCGAACGTTAACGGGTTAAAAAACCTGTTAGCCATTGGTAATAGCGGCTTATACCACGAGCTTGCTGTACTTTGCGCTCCCATTTTAAATATAGGGAGCGCAAAGAGTAATAAGCATTACGACTTTTAAGGTATTAAAGTCCTAAAGCTAGTTTATGCACCGCTGCAGCGACGAAAAAGTTAGCCACAGCTTTAAGCTGGTGCCAACTGATTCTGCTTCTGTGGAATCCGTTATCACCAGCTCAACCCCTCCGCTTCCAAAAAATTATCAAATACTCCCCTCTCATCCCGCAGTGCGGACGGTGGCCCGATCCGCTGCCTCCGACTGCTGGAAGCAGAGTGAGACTGGGAACAAATAGTCCCTAGTCTCCCTCCACGTATCACTCCGTGGCCTTGCACGATCTCGCAAGACCGTGCAAATCACGTGGCCAGGTAGCACAACCCTCCATGTAGTCTTATGGACTCCAGGAGTTGATACTCGCGGCGGAAAGCTAGCGCTGTCCCTAGTATCCCCGAAGGTAGTGCTCGCTACGGGGCAGGCTGCTGAATTCAGACCCTGCCTCATAATCTGTTGTTAACATGGGGGCACGAAGGGGAAACCTGCAGGCGCAGGTTTTTCCCATTAGGTTCCCTGTGTTGGCGCAGACAAGGTGATAGTGCCCAATGCTGGGTGGGTCGGAGGCTGTATGCCAGAAATGGTTATGTCGGGGCCTGGAGTGTATACCTCTGGAAAAGGGGGGTGGGTTGGTACACCCCAATAAAAGGGACACCAGGAATGTGAGCTTCTACCCCAGGAAAGGGATCTCGGGAGGCAGAAGGTTTTACACTGGAAAAGGAAATGCTGAGGATGGGAAGCTTTACTCTGGAAACAAACCTGGGGGCAGGAGGTTATGCCCTGGATAAAAGAACAAAGTGGCAATGGATGTTTATAGGTCAGAAGAAGGAACGCTGGGGCACGAGGTTGTTTCCCTTCCATTATGCAAAAATCACTATTTGCCAAGCAATTAAAAATCATATAAAGGATCTAATTCTCACAAAACGGTTTCTAATAATGATAAACCTATTTCTACATGTTTTTTTGCACAGGGTTATCCAGCGGGTTAAATTAGCTGGAACATGTGAATGTTTTTCCACATATTAGGAAATATTAATGTAACTGACTGCAAAAAAAAACTATTAACAAGTGTGTGAATTACTGAGCAACCTCATGGCATGGTTCTTTGTGGGTAATGTGACCCCTTGCCAAACCACAGTGTGATTTTCGGTGTGAAATACATAATTTTATTGCTTTTAATCTTTACTCTTTTTCCGTTATTTTATACACACATTATTTAATATTTAATTTCTATTAATTTTCATGCTGCATACAAAAGTGACTTTTAGACTATAGTAATCCTCTGACTCTGAATATTGTTTTTTTATATTCTCATGTCAAATGATTTTCCTATATGCTTGTCTTCCTCTTGCTTTGTTTTTTATGTTTTTATAGAATACTATAAGCTTGGCATGTATCTGTATGGATGCGTTGCGGAATATGCTGGCGTTTTATAAAGAAAGAACAATAATAATAATAGTGACACTTGCTGTTTTGAATTCTTTGAAGTTTGGAGTCCTTATCACCTTGGTGACCAGACTGGTTTTACCATTGTCTGTCTGAAAGTACCCACTGCTGTTTTTACATTTCTGAGCTGTTTGTGTTTAGCTCTAATTTTCCATTTAACGCATTTACTGTACCCACACATATTCTTATATACTGGGGTTTTTTTGCCATTAAATGGACTTTCTAAAGATACCATTATTTTCATCACAACGTATAATTTATTATTAAAAAGTTATGAAATATGATGGAAAAAAAACACTTTTTTGAACTTTGACCCCCAAAATCTCTTGCTCCTCTACAACTGCCAAAAAAGACCCTTGGCTAAATAGCTTCTAAATTTTGTCCTGAGTTTAGAAATACCCAATGGTTACATGTTTTTTTTTTTTTCCTTCTTTCCCAGCTTATGTGACAATAACTGCAATTAGCACTCTATTTCCAAAGCCTTTTTTTTCCCCCAAAATATATTAGGGAACAGCGTTTTTTTTTCTTTTATTTTAGTTTTTTTTTTTTTACTTGTTTTTTTTGGCTGAATGTCTCAACCACTCAGCACTCGTCAGGTTTTCAGATTTCGCCTGCCGGCCGCGTCACGAGATATACTGGCAGTGATCACTCCTGAGGAATGTTCATGAAGTTGTCTGGCTGCTAAAATTACTACTGCAGGATGCCTCGCCGTTGAGGCATCCTGCAATAGTAAAAGAGCAGCTGGAATCGATGGCAATTGTTTCCAGCTTATTTTTTTTTCCCACCTGGAGCATATCCAGTTTACCTAAGGACGTATCAGGTACGGTCTCAGTTGTTAAGCGACCTTTTTTCGTCAGAGATACCTGGACGTTAAGGGGTTAAATCCCATTAAGTGATTATCCTGTTAACGTGAGGGATCTTTTGAGAAAAGCATACAGGCAACATTTGCAAAGATCTCAATGACTTATTTCGCTTTTTTCAGAGGATCTAAGGGTAAGTAGTCAATGTAATAGAGCAGCAGGAAATGCTAGCAGAATGCTTGGTTGTGTAGGGAGAGGTATTAGCAGTAGGAAAAGGGAAGTGCTCATGCCACTGTACAGAGCACTGGCGAGACCTCACTTGGAGTACTGTGTGCAGTACTGGAGACCGTATCTCCAAAAGGATATAGACATCTTAGAGAGAGTTCAGAGAAGGGCTACTAAAATGGTGTATGGCTTGAAGGAGAAAAGTTACCAGGAAAGGCTTAATGATCTTAACATGTACAGCTTGGAAAAAAGACGAGACAGAGGAGATATGATAGAAACATTTAAATACGTAAAGGGAATCCACAAGGTAGAGGAAGGGAGTATATTTAAAAGGAAACAAAATAGCAAAACAAGAGGACATAGTCTTAGATTAGAGGGGCAAAGGTTTAAAAGTAACATCAGGAAGCATTATTTTACTGAGAGGGTGGTGGATACATGGAACAGTCTTCCAGTAGAAGTGGTAGAGGCCAAAACAGTAATTGAATTTAAGCAAGCATGGGATAGGCATAAGGCTATCCTAAACAAAAGATAAATCCAGGTAAAGTATCCATGTAATTGGGCAGACTAGATGGGCCGAAAGGTTCTTATTAGGGCTGTGCAATTAATTGCAATCGCAATCGAATCGCGATTTCCGACCATGCAATTAATAAATCGCATAAGGCTGCAATTTTCGGCTCCCTGTTAACTTCCGGCAGCATGGTGCTTTGGGCGCTCGCAGGGGGAACCACGTGACGAACCACGTTCTCGCGGCTCGTCACATGGTTCCCCCAGGCGAGCGCCCAAGCTCCATGCCGCCATAAGTTAACAGGGAGCCGAACACGTGGCGCACAGAGGTGAGCTGGGGCAGTATATCCATGAGCTGGGGCAGTGTATCCATGTGCTGGGGCAGTGTATCCATGTGCTGGGGCAGTGTATCCATGTGCTGGGGCAGTGTATCCATGTGCTGGGGCAGTGTATCCATGTGCTGGGGCAGTGTATCCATGTGCTGGGGCAGTGTATCCATGTGCTGGGGCAGTGTATCCATGTGCTGGGGCAGTGTTTCCATGTGCTGGGGCAGTGTATCCATGTGCTGGGGCAGTGTATCCATGTGCTGGGGCAGTGTATCCATGTGCTGGGGCAGTGTATCCATGTGCTGGGGCAGTGTATCCATGTGCTGGGGCAGTGTATCCATGTGCTGGGGCAGTGTATCCATGTGCTGGGGCAGTGTATCCATGTGCTGGGGCAGTGTATCCATGTGCTGGGGCAGTGTTTCCATGTGCTGGGGCAGTGTATCCATGTGCTGGGGCAGTGTTTCCATGTGCTGGGGCAGTGTATCCATGTGCTGGGGCAGTGTATCCATGTGCTGGGGCAGTGTATCCATGTGCTGGGCAGTGTTTCCATGTGCTGGGGCAGTGTATCCATGTGCTGGGGCAGTGTATCCATGTGCTGGGGCAGTGTATCCATGTGCTGGGCAGTGTATCCATGTGCTGGGGCAGTGTATCCATGTGCTGGGGCAGTGTATCCATGTGCTGGGGCAGTGTATCCATGTGCTGGGGCAGTGTTTCCATGTGCTGGGGCAGTGTTTCCATGTGCTGGGGCAGTGTTTCCATGTGCTGGGGCAGTGTATCCATGTGCTGGGGCAGTGTATCCATGTGCTGAATACTGAATACATTTAGAATGTATGTAGCATGTTTGAAAAAGCAAAAACAATTGGCTAAATCGCAAATAAAATCGCAATCGCAATATTCATTCAAGAAATCGCAATATGATTATTTTGTCAATATTGCACAGCCCTAGTTCTTATCTGCCGACATTTTTCTATGTTTCTATGTTTATACAATATTCGAGATGGTGATGTTGTTTTCAAGTCAACTACTTTGGAAAAGAACATGTCACCAAGAATATAACTCCCTGATGGAAGCATTTAGCCATGTTATAACTGACTGCATTTACACCACTGTGTCTAATTCCATCGTGTCAGATTTTGGGTTGGGACTGCTTTGTTAAAAGTAAATTTAAAATCCGATATTTAACACCCAACCCCTCCTTCTCCCCTTCAATTAATCTGGTCTGATGATGCAGTAGTTACAACCGTAGATAAGCTTTCTTAAGGGCACAATTGAACACGACTAGAATATCCCTTATAAAATGTATAAAATGAGCAGTGAGCTGGTGCTCGCCAGTAAATCTAAATTCTTGGCACGATGGATCGGTAATGTAAAAGCAAATGTGTTTATGAAAACTATATTAAAAACCATTGAACCATTAGAAAAAATAAGCTCACAACATATGTACTGATTTTCTGCTCTATTGACGAATATAAACTTATTAAAACGGAAGAGTTTACTTGGTTGGTAGGAGCTTGAAAATGTTTGGAAAGACAACGAAACTACAGTGTATCCTTAGGATTAATTCGTTATCCTCACACCCCAGGATTAAAAGAACACTATTAAAATAAATGCCCCCTGGGGGGGCGTGGCCAGCACTCGACGGAAGCAGATGTTCTTTGGTGGGCCTCTGCTTCGTCTTCCTTCTCTAGGGACTTCCCGACGACTTTCCCTTTAAGAATTTTTTATTAGAAGGTACCTAATAGGCTGGCCATCAGAACCGAGTTGTCCGGGGTCTGCTCTGTCCCCCCTCCAGACCAGAGACTTGCCTGTCGCTACCGATTCTGGATTCAGAGCACCGCCGGCGCCCATCTTGCGGCCTACCACCCAGCTCCTGCGGTTTCCCTGCCTTGCTGCTCTGAACGCTTAGAACCAGTCTGGATCTGTGCTGCAGACTGTGGAGATGGTGGTCCCACATCGCCTGGCCGCTATGGATGGCTGCCTAGTGGGAGAGATGGGCGGTGGACAACCCCCCCCCACTGGAGGTGCAGAGGCTGTTATTTTGGGCCTAGATGCCTGTATGCAAATGCTGATGGGGAGGATGATGACATCCCGCTTACCAGATGTGTCTGGCACCGGCTGATGGCTGTGTTGAGGGGCTGCAGAGAGAGACTCTGGGGCGTTGTTTCTGGGCCCCACTGAGGCCTGTTTGACTTCCGCAGCTGACATTGGGCGCTATGATGAGTGTAACTATTCGGATGGGGTGCCAGCCCCCGAGGACAGCCCTAAACTTGTGTGAGGGAGCGGTGTTGTTCTTCCTTACCGACAGTATGGATGGTCGGATGGAGGCGGAGGTGATCAGCATTGTGCTGGGAGGTCCGGATGTGGAAGATGGTGGGGTGCGAGGCGATATGTCTAACAACTCGGATTCTGTGCCTTGTATGGGCTCTCCATCTTCGGGGACGACCCCTCAGCCATGCAGTGGAGCCGGGAGGTCTTCCTGCAGGACCAAAGCTGGGCCCACGGGTGCAGGGACGACTGCCCCGGATCTTCCTCCAGGGGTTGTGCTAGTGGCGCTGGTCGGGACTGTTGGGCAGTGGGGAAGCAGTGCCAGCCTCGGTTATTGCTGACAGCACTTGCGATATGTATGTTTTATATTTGTTTAGGTGTAAATACTCAACTTTTTTGGGTACATACTGCTCCTCCTATTCAGCTCAGGGCTTCCAAAATGCAGAAGACCCTGGAGCTTCTAATGGAATTTGAATACTGTATGTCACTTTCGTACGTACAAGTGGTGGCTTGTGGGTTATTCAAATGGGGTTTCACGATTTTTGATTACTTGCTCATGTTTTTTTTTTAATATTCAGACGCTATGCACTGTCAAACCTGTTGGCGCATATCAACCCTTCCTAGTGAATTAAACTCTAATGTGGAGTTCAAATGTGATTGGGAGCACGTATGTTTATTTTTAGAGTTGGATGTGATAAATCGGAGACCCCATAACTCACCCAACTTGAATCACCACTTTGTTTTGCAAACAGACAGTAAAAACAAAAGAGCATGTTAGATAATTCACATCAACAAATCCATTGATATTTCTCATGTAAGTTGGCCTTGAATACTCTTTTGAAATCTCTTTTACATTTTGTCGACTGGATAAGGTTAACCCCTTAAGGACGCAGGGGTGGCGCCCTTAAGGTGTTTAAATTTGCCGGCGAGGTGTACAGGTACGCCTCGCCGACAGGTGCCGTCGCGCAGCACTAATTTCGGGCCCTCCCCGCAGCCGGCGTGCAGTGCGCGTCATTGGCTGCAGGGGACGGCTTGCTTTCAGGCCGTCCCTGTGCAGCCAATGACACGCACCGCGAGTCAGCGCGCGCAGGCTGCAGGGAGGAGCTGAGGCTGCCCCATTGAAGACAGCGGGGCGTACCTGCACGCCCCGCGTCTTCAAAGCCCGCCCGCCGCCAGGACGTCATGGAACGTCCTGTCGCGTTAAAGGGTTAAGCACAGGTGTTGGCCTGAGCATTTTAATTTAAATTTTTCTTTCAATGGGCAACGTTGAAAAATGTAATTGCTTTAGCTCAGAAACACTGATTTTACGAAGTGCCATCTTAACCGTTTCTTTACACTTGTTTTTGTTCTTGCACACAAAGAACAGTCCTGTATATTACACAGTAGGTCTCCCTCTCCGCTCTCTGCCCTTTTTTCTATTTTTATATCTTTTTTCGCCTTTCCACTCTGCCCGCTGTGTCTCCCTCTTTCTCTTCGCAACGCTGTAACGGCTCACACTCAACCACACTCATCCATTTGGTGCCGAAGAGGCTCCTCCTCCCGTACACATGGACGTCAAACGTGATGACGTTGGGTCTGATTGACTAAGGCTCTTCCACCTACTCGTGACGTTTGGCGTTCGTGTGGGAGGAGGAGCCTTGTCTGTGACGCAACAACAGGGCTTGGTCTGACTGAATATCACACTGGCAGCGTGCGATTCCGTCGGGTATGGGCTTGCTTATTGGAGCAATTGGAGCTCATCTTTGCACTTTGCACAGCTTGCTGCCTACCCTGCAACCTAACGCACGTAGAATAGAATTTTTTTTTTTTTTTTTTTAAATTTAATTTTGTTGCTGAGCCTGGGGCATCATGTGACCTCCCCAATCGACAACACCCCCCCCAAAAAAATAAAATGCAGACCAAGAAGATTTCATTTTTTTTTTCTTTTGAGTTCAACTCCTATGGAGTAGTCTCCGCTGTACATTACAAAGATAGCGTATCTTGTGGAACTTGTGTACTTTCATACGCAAGTTACACAGTCCCTGCAAAGAACGATTCATAGGTTCTGCATGGGCATCAGCAGTCCTCAACCTCCTGTCTCCCAGAATACTCGCTTATGCGAGAAATTCGGAGATCGAATGATGTCAGAAATCAACCTAGGGCTGAGGTCAGACGAGTGTACTATGTGCACCCATACTGACGTGCCTTCCGGCGTCCATCGTAGCTTTGTGATGCTGCGATGAGGTCGGCCACACGCTGTTGTGCGCAAATATTGCGTACGTAACAGCGGCCATGCTGCGTCTGTGCAGCAAGCCTCCCAGTCGAAGCGCTAGGACGCATATTAACGGGGCTGCAAAGCACAATCCTCCATAGGAGGATCGAGCCTTGCAGCGCTGAGCGCACTAACTACTCTCAGCGAGGTGGCCAGATGGGCGTCGAGTGGAAGGAACGTCCACTCTCACGGATATTCCTTCCGGTCTTAGTACCGCTCGTCTGACCCCAGACCTTAACCATGAACGCCTGTACAGCCGTGTTAACAGAGAACATAAATTGTTATGGTGCGTTACGTGCATGGAGGCTTGACCAAGTTTTAGCTGGAGTGCTAGTAAACAAATCTTTTTTGACCAAACCAACCTCTAAAACTTCAATAAAAATGTTAAACCTGTAATGCTGGGAAACAGGATAAATTAATGCTATAATACACTGGCGTAACTACAATTGAGACTGGGCCAGTCCCTCTGAGGCCCCGGCAAAGAAACCCTGCTAGAAAAGAGAGCTGAGCTGCGCAACTTCTTTCTGACGGTGCCTCAGGCCAATTCAAGCATTCGCATGGGCATCTGAGAAGTCCTCAATAGCTTCTTACTGAGGACCTTTCGAGTGATCAGAGTAATGCCTGTTGAACAATGCACGGTGTGTCTTAGTTGGGTAGCATAATCTGAAATGCAAACACCAAGACAAGACAGTGGCCAAGGTGCCAATTCATGCCATCCATAGAAAAACTCCCTATCCTCAACAAAATGCCACTAGGTAGGGACAAGTGGAAGAAGACTGGGGCCTTATGGGGAATGAACAGGGTGATTTAAGGATTAAATGGGTTGTAGGTAAAGGAGGAACAGGCACTCAAACATCCACCATTGGCAGAAAAATTAGCACCGTTTCAGCCCTACAGGAGGTTTTCTCAAGTCTTCAGGCTGAAACCTTGCCAATTTTTCCACTAAATCTGCCAATATTGGAAGACTGCCCATTAATTTTTTTTTCTTGCACTCCATCAGGGTTATTCAAAGAGCTCTGAATTGGGGCCGAAAGGTAACCGAACGCTGAAATTCAGCGTACGTTTACCTTTCCTGGCCATTCGGCTAATCCGAGAGCAGGCAGTTCGCCAAATGTTGGCGAATTGCCTGCATATGCGGTGCCTGTTCCGTTGCCTGTTCAAGGGCAGTGAAATCCCCATAGAGAAGCAATGCTGCCTTCATCTATTCAGAGAACACAACAGCTGGGAAAGGTTCCCAAAATGCCCTGCCATTCGGTGGTTTCATTCGACAGGTTTATTCAGGAGAATCCCATAGGCTTCAATGTTAAATATATTCCTGTTTTAATTCAATATCTAATAAACCGTTCATTATTTTATTCTGCAGTAAAAAGTCTCTTTATTTTTAGATTTCTTTTAGGATCTTCTAGGCATTTTTCGGCAATTTTTTTGCGAAAAAGTTGTTTCTTTTTTTTACTTATTTTTTTTAAATCGTTTTTTCTTTTTTCTGTAACAGCCCTTTTTATTATCATTCATTGGATCTTATATGTAAATTTCAGACGTTTTCACTCAGTAGTTTCTTTGCAAACAGCGTTTCACTTTTCAAACATTCAAGCGCACATTTTTTTTTATTTTTTATTCACTTCACTCGTCTGCGGTGTCGTCTTTTTCCGGCGACTGCTCTGCGCTCTGATCGGCTCCTGCTTGGGTTTCTCCGGCGTGTTCGGGGTTAATTCAGATGTTTTTGCGGGTTTCGGTGTGCCTTCGCCGGGTTTTGCGTTGAGTGTTTCGGCGGGTTCACGGCGGCTTTTCCCTGCACTACGACGGCTCTGTGGTGCTTGCTGAATACACCGCAGGGTCTCCGAAATGGGATCGCCAAATCGCACCGAATTGAAGATTCGATTCTCTTTGAATAACCTTGTATATGTTGTGGGACACGGCCTCTCCAGGACTTGGTGCACCTGTTTTCTGTGTCTCAAGGATGGTGTAATGGTCCTACTTCATGTTTTTACCAAGGATTAAATTGGGGCTGACAGGAAGCATGGCTCGTAGAATTGTATTGACACATTGGTCAAAAAAGCTGATCAGAATCTGTTGGTTGGGGTTACGGGTGTTCTCCTTTTATATTTCCTTGTGCCTTAACTCTATGGTACTTGCATAATATTTCGACTTATTTCCTGTTTGCCAATCGTTTGTTTCGGTCTCGTTTAGGTGTCACGGTTTGATCTGCCGATAAAAATGGACCTCAATCCAATGGTGAACCTCTTAGAACTACCCAATAAATAAGCAAGATACCCCTGTGAAAGTCTCTCCTCCATGGCTGTGTATAGACGGCCACGCGCACGATACAATGCATTGATTGACAAAAGAGTGGTGCTTGGAGGGGGGTTGTGGATCACAACCATTGCTTGGTAAGTAGTCCAAGTGGAAACTGACCCTCCAACCCGTTTGACAGCCCATCCCTGTTGGAGAGACTCTTTAAGTAGAATAAATGCATGAAAGGCACGTTGACATCGACTTGTTGCTCACACTGCCCTGATCCAGTTGATGATTTTTCTTTTATTCTGGATTTTTTTGTCCCCCCCCCCTTCTTGGAGCACAAGGGGTTATCTGTGTGTAGACCTCTGTGCGCACTGCAATCTTTCCTTTTATAAGTCACACCAGGGATTTCAGCAAGGGGCGGCTAGAGGGGGGAAATCTCTAAATCAGCATGTTGGCTAATTTCTTTTAGCTCTAAATGCAATACATATGTGCTTCTCTCAACGACGTAAGCTACATGTGGAGAGCATTTCAGCCTATTATTCAATGTCCTTAGATCCTCTGAAATCCGAAGCCGATAAATTAATGAAATGTCTCTCGGGGAGGAAAGGCCACAAGTTCTCGAATCCATGTAGATTATCCCGTAGGCTGGATCCATTTTATGGGCAGATAAAAACAATGTAATATGTTAACTTATCGGTTCTTCTTTTGTGTGTTCTTTCTGGATTCTGCCCTCACGGATTCCATCTAAACTCTACCAGTGTTTTTTATTTTTTATTCTTTTCCATTTTTGCTATTTATTTAATCAAATTCCGATAGGTCTTTGCAGGTCTTTGCTCTTTCCTCTTACGTTTTCAATCAATAAGTGTGAGATTCTGTCAGCCACGAGACAAAATAATCACAGCGGTTCCTTGGAGACAGAGGAGCTATTGTTGTTTAGAGCACGTCTGTCCTACAATGAAGTCTGCGCTCGAAATCAACGTGCTCTGAATGGGAGATTAGCTGGAAATCTCTTATGTCCTAGACTTCAAGTATCTGCCTTCGATTGCTCTGCTGGTTAAGTCCCCATAAAACAACATCTGAGAGTCCAAAGATCTTCCAGGCTTTGAGTTGCCATGTTGTCTTCGAGGAAGGAAGACCAGTAAGAAATTTAAATAATTCTTTGAACAACTTCAGAGTTTTATGTAACTTTTTAAAAAAAAATTGTATGTTCTTGTACTAGTTGTGGTTTTTTTTTGGTTTTTTGTAATATATATATATTTAAACACATTATACTTTTACTATAGCGTTGCCTTTGAAAACCAAGACTTTTAATTTAGTTATAAAATTCAGGATCCAGCTACAGTGTTATGAGCCGGGCAATTCTTTTCTGTATAAATATATATAGCATAATCCAGAAATTTAGGAGCCAAAGGTAAAATGATAGGAGCCCATCGCTACTCGTCAACTTGATTTGTCGAGCCCTGCTTCGACCTTTTTTTTTACGACGTGCCGGAACAGCTCAGCTGCCAGACTCGTTCCCTACAGCATGTCTTAACAAATCATTGACAAAATAAATGGCTGGTGCAAAAACGTATAACCCAAGTGTATCTTTTTAGGAGCCAATCATAATTTTTATTAAGGATGCAATGAAATTTCGGCCACCGACAATATCGGCCGAAAATGGTGCTTCGGCCGAAAAAAAGGGTGAAGATATGCCATCCGAAACCAGGGCCTGGAGGCCCAGCCGAGCCAGGGGCTCGACTGAGCCTTGAGGCTGGCCGATCTGCCTGCCGACTGATTTTTTTTACATTTTTGGAGGTGGATCGCGTTAAACATGCTCGCCTACATCCACATGCTCGCCTACATTAGCCCTGAGCTCCTCCAGCGGTGGCAGCTCCATGGTGAGTGGTGACAGGCCTCAGCATCCAGTTCCCGCTCTCCGTCAGATGCCAGTTGCAGGGATCCCTGTGACCGGCATCTGATGGAGACCGGGATCTGGATGCTGGAGGACTGTCGCCACTCTCCATGGGGCTGCCACCGCTGGAGGAGTTCAGGGCCGATGTAGGTGAGTAACACGATTTCACCCACACACCCCCAATCCGTCATCCGAACCTGGGCCTGGAGGCCTGGCCGAGTTAGGGGCTCACCTGAGCCCTTGCTTGGCCAGGCCTCCAGTCCCAGGTTGGGATGACTGCTTTTTGGCATCGGTTTTCGGCCGAACTGATCCTGAATTTTTGGTATCGTATCGGCCGAAAAACTTTCATTTCGGTGCACCACTAATTTTTATATGTATATTCACGTAGAATAACCAAATCATTTAAGAACCATTTGTAAAAATTTTGGAACCAATGGCTTTTACCTGTCCTCCAGAGCAAGGCTGGACAAATTTGGAAGCAAAGTCAAACCCGGCACATCACGAGTTATGGTCACCACGAAATGCCACCGTAATAATTGCATATGTGATTGAGAGGTAGTTTGGAAATGGTAGTCCATCACGTTCACGTCGATCACTTGGTATTCTGACACTATCAACGATGACATTGTTAATATTCTCTCCTGCCATGCTCTTTCAGAGTCAGAGATGCACTGTGTCATCAGAGCCTCCAGATAATGAAATGAATGTTAGAAGGAATAAAAGTTTACAGTTTTAACCCTTTATCAACACTTTGTTCTAGGGATGCCCCGATTTGCGATTTTTCAGATCCCCTGGTCTGATCAGAGTTGTGTGGAATTTGACTCTCTCGCAAAAAAGGAATCCCTGAGGTGCCGGCTTTCACTTTCTTCCCCACCTGCTCGGTGACACATGAGAAGGCAGGGCAGACGTTGTGATTGGACCCCCACCTGGGATGCTTGCACCACCCTCCCTGCGTCCTCCATGATTCGATTCTGAGGCTGTGGGACTCCAGCCAAAAAATTATGAGATCGGGTCTCGATCCCAGGGTTTGGGATGGGACATCCCTACTTTGTTCACTGTGACAATTCTTTTTAATTTTGTTTTCCAAAATTCTCCAAATTGCCTCCCTTCCTTTCCCCACAGTAAATGGACATGTAAATTATTTATGTGAGGTATAAAAGGAAAGCACTAATTGTCCTTAAATGAAAAAAAAATATTTATTTATTTATATATATATATATATATATATTTTTATATTTTTGGTGCACTAAGGCTGGGGTCAGACGAGCATTTTTGAGAGCGGAAGGAACGTCCGTGAGAGTAGACGTTCCTTCCCCTCGACGCCCGCCTGGCCACCTCGCAAAGCGCTGTTAGTGCACTCAGCGCTGCAGGACTCGATCCTCCTATGGAGGATCGTGCTTTTCAGCTCCGTCAATGCGCGTCCTAGCGCTTTGGAGAGGCTTTCTAGTCGTCTGCAGCACAGCCGCTGTTGCACACACAATTCGTGCGCGCGCAACAGCATGTGGCCAGCCCCGTTGCAGCGTCACAACGCTTCGATGGACGCCAGAAGCTACATCACTACGGGCGCACCTAGTGCGCTCGTCTGACGCCAGCCTTAGTGGGAAGAAAATTTCCTATGAATGATAAAGACAAAAAAAATTTAAAAGAACGCCATTATTCTGCTCCATTTTAGTAGGGGCACAGATTCTTGGCAGTGTTACAGATTTGGGAACAAAAAAGAAGGAACCACTTTCCAAAACTTTAGTCCAGACGCTGCATTGTTTTGTATGCAGGGGGACAGAAAGAGGTTCTAATATATTCTATCCGTTAACTAATATGCGATAGCTTGGTTGGTTAAAATACTAAGGGCTCTATTACATTCTTCGCACAAACGTTAACGCGTGCGCAAAAACGCATTAACGCGAGGGGCAAAACCCTTTGCGCTGACCGTCGTATTACAAAATTCGTCTAACACGGGTGGACCTGCGCAAACCCTTTGTGAGCTTCCTGTACTGCGCGCATCCTATACTTAACATTGTGAGCGCAAATGCGTTTGTGCGCTGGTATTACAATCTATGCGTAGTTTTTAACGCACGACGTTTGCGCGCATAATTTTAATGACTCCTAAAAGCTGGTGTTAATGGCAAATCTGTATGTCCTGGCCGAAGCCAAATACACCAGCCCATAAAAAATAATACAGCAAAGTATAGTTACACATTCTACGCATACCCAAACAATAAATTTGAGAAGTCGTGCGTGTTTTTATTATTGCTGCAGCATACTGTATATACTCAGATTGATTTTGACAGTCGCAAAAACTTAACGGGCGATAATTGTGGTTCTTAATTCTGATTGGCTGAATCGCGTGAAAAAACAGTCCGCACACCGATTTCTGCGCGCAACGTTAATGCGGGCACGTTTTTGCGTGTCTGTTTTACGCGCGCAATTGTTCGACGGATGAAAAAATGCGTGCGGATTGTAATACCAGTGTTAATTTAACGCGCGTTAACGCGCTGCGCGAGCGTTTTTGCGAAAATATTGTAATAGGGCCCTAACTCGGTGTTACCTCTAAACACATGGTTCAAGATTTAATTCCCAGAATGGATGAACGTCTCACTTTTTCATTTTTAATAGTCAAAAATAAGTGCTATTACGTTGGTATCCATTAAAACGTAGGGTGTCAAAGTACCCTCCAACAGGCTATTTTCATCCATACAGCAGACTGACATCATGACACTCAGTCACAGATGGAGGGCCTGACACCTGGGTGAAGCCGCTTAACAAAGTGCTGCCAGGTTTAATGGCAATACAGTATATTAAATAAAGCCCTTCTTCTTATTAAATAGATTAATCCCTGGTGATCCAGCCAGAGAGCAGTACAGTCTGTACCTCCATCAGATGCAGGTTGCGTAACTGCTCCTTCGTGGTGCCGCCATACAAATTCGTGCTCCTGAGAATCTCGTTTGAGTATTTCATGCACTAGAGGGTTAAAGAGGGAGGGGGAACTGTTGAGGGTTAGGAGGGGTTAATTCCTCTACCCCCCCCCCCCCATCTCATGTTTTAGCCTGTAGTATCCATTTACCACTCCTGCTTTTTGCGCGTTTCACATTTGTGGGGGGAAAAAATCGACAGCTTTCTCCCTGTTTTCTTTAATACCCTTTTGTTAAAACCCTTTGTCGTCTGAATTGTAAATTCTGCAGACCAGAATCTGGTCTCACACCTGCCTGCACGGAGTCCGTTGAGCGTTGGGAATATCTGCGTTTTCTTTTCCTGGCTGCTACACACACAAACCACGCACCAACCAGTTAGTCAGGTTGTGTTTGCTCAGTAATGAGTAAAGTAGAAAAGATTGTTTTCTATAGGGACACCAAGCCTCGTTACCTGGAAGCGCATTGTACTTGGTGATGGAAATATGTGGCGGGGCCCCATGGGCTTAGAGCTTGACACTTCCTGCCTGGCATCGTGGGAGCCATTCTTTGTCAGCTGGCTTTCTACAATTTATTGACGGACGATTTTGCATTACTTTAGATTTCTTCTGCTTATGATCTTCCACTGTATTTGATTATTGGCACCTACTGGCATCATGAGTTTGGGGTTCTGCTTCTAGTCTTGCACTTTAAGCAGTCCTTAAGGTTGCCAGATCCTCCATGTTTTCCTTGATGCACATCGTTTGTTCATGCTGACAGGCAGTGCATGACACTGGCAACCCTGAAGTAAGTAGAATCCATAGGTTGGAGACCCGTTTGCCTCTTGAAGCATATGGGTTATACTTATTGCAGGTCAGCTCTTTGCATGTGCTCTCCCTCTACATGAAATCGTATTATGTGTCCAGAAAAACATGGCTGATCTGGCAACTCTACTAGCCTGTCTACCCTTGTTTTCTCAGTGATGAGGATATGTATTGTAAATGCTTTAAAACTCAGTCGTGATGCCACACTGGAAAAACCGATACGTTTTCTTGTAACTTATGTGGAGACCCCTCCCTTTTTTTTTATTATAAAGGTGGGGTAGGTTAACGGAACATAATACAGCAATGTTCTATACAGACTGACTGCAGTCTTGTGTGAATATGTGTAGCGCTCACTCCCGGAGGAGCCGCTGAAAATGAACCACGGGTCAGTCTCCCCGCACTAGGGAATAAATATACTCCAACACCGCTGTGAGTTTTTATCATTTAAATAGTTTACTAAAATAATAAGCAGATGTTGAGACACGGTATTCACAGATATTATTACAGTACTTTCGTATTGCGGTAAAACGCGTAGCGGAAAAAGAAACGAAACACGAGGCTTCGTATTTCGGAAGAATAAAATATTCGCAACCGAGCAGAAAAATATACAATTGCCCAATAGTTCGGAAAACAGAGACACGTAGCGAACCCCAAAATACAATCTCTTCGTATTACGATAAACGCGCAGCGGAAAAGAGAAAAATATGTATTCGGAACGTAACTTTAACTCCCGTTCCGATTCGTAACAAAATGAGTCCTGCACAGGTTTAAGTCCCGGAATATAAAAGGTGTGTATGTGTGTGTGGTACCCGGGTACTGTTCAACTGGCCAGTGAATTTACTTAAGGAATGTCTTCGACTAGTCAAGTTGGGGCCCTGTGGACTTTAAAGAGAAAACAGCAGTGTGTTCCTTAATTACATACGGCCTTGGAGGCCTCTCACCCATCCACCGGTTGCTGTAGGCTCCGCTGACCCAGGACGTCTCTCCGCTCGATTTTGACTGGGGATACTAGCGGCCGGATCCGTTGTCTGACTCTCTGTTGCTTGTCCACGACTTGTCCCGCTCTCCGCTTGCTCTCCGTATCCGATCAGCTCGCGGCAACTCCTCACTCCAGGTCTTTGGCTTCTTTAATCTGCAGCAATCTCAGGAACTCGGAGGTCTCCTTCTCTTTAGGCCGAATGACCCGATAAGGAACTGACAGGTCTCTCTCTGGCTCTGGCCTAGGCCCTCTTGCGATCTCTTGCACTGCGTCTGCTCTCTCTCGTTCCCTCGCGCGCTCTGGCGCGCTCTCCACGAGGTTCGGGAAGTAAGCCTCCTATGTCCCACCCACTTCCTGTCCTTTTGCAAAGCACGCCGGGAAATGTAGTCCCAATGTCTCGTGTCTCTAATCGCGATTGTCTCCATCTTGTGGCCAAAAATAGGTACTACCGGCAGCAAGATTTAACACAGCGCTACATATGTATAGCATTTTAGTTTACATTTACACAAAATTTTCAAATATGTGCTGATCCCAATACGATTAACATCAGACATTTTAGACCCTGCACAGCAGAGATCTCAAACTCTTGCCCCTGGATATTGATTGCTTGCAATTCCCAGTATTCTTCAAATTCTATAAATGGCCACAGAAACATGGGAGTTGTAGTTCTGAAACATCTGTGGGGCTGTAGATCGACAACACTGCTATAGAGTAACCCTTGCCTTACGGTTTTTGAAACCTGAAATACCAGCATTAGATTTTGGTTAACGGCAGTAAAGGGGTGATTCACAAAGGTGTAAATTTGTGAAAAAAAATTCAAGGGCTTTAAAAATCTAAATCCAATCCAAAATAGTTGATTTAAATTTTTTTTCCCTGCTGTGGCAGTTTACTTAGCTTGGCCTAAGGCCCCGTTCACACTGTGCAAAATCTGCGCAATGTCGCTTTATGTAGCATCTCCGATGCATTTCAATGGAGCTGTTTACAGCTTGCCGCGCGATGTCGCACGTACATGACCCTTTTTTGCGATTTCCATTGGTGGTGTTTTGCAAAATCGCGACGTCGCCAATATGAAAATCCGCGCGATTTTCAAATCGCAAAGTGTGAACGGGTTGCAGTTCTTTACAATTTTACCACGTAATGAATAAACCCCTACGTACAATACCAAAGTATTAATCGTCCATACTCTGCTAATCTGTCCTTGGCAGACACTGATTTTATTTCTAACAATATATCTTCCAAAAAATTGAATTGCGTATTAAAATAACACCTATATGTGGCATTTTGCCCCCATAAGTTAGTTTCATTTGGACCATATCTGTCATAGATCTATGAATTTACAGAATTGAAGGAGATCTTCCTTGTTTGTCAGGATGCAGCAATAAAGTTTGGTTTGTTGTAGCTTCCTCTATGAGGGATTTGTTGTCTTTGCCACTTCCTGTTTGGAGATTAAGAGGGACTAAATGGAAACCTTACAAACTTTTTATTCTCCAGGGTAAACTATATTCCTGGAAAATAAAGGAACGTAAACTGGGTAATATCGACTGGTTTTGGAGGCAAGAAGTTAAGATGATTTTGTTCCTTCCAGAACTTTCTAACAGAAATTTGCACTTCCCTGGTACAATGGAATTTAATTTTTATTGTTGAAACAATAAACACAGGTTGGCAATTTCAGTATTTCAACAATTTTTCTCGGGTTTCTTTTTTTCTTGAAACAAAAGTTTTCTTTGGGACCTTTGAGTAGTTTGTCTTTTTTGGAAGAGATTTTTAGGACAATTTTCCAGGTTTGTGTGTATTATCGTTTGATGAAAATTGTAATGTAAACTGAAAATCTAACTCGCAATGTCATGTACAAATGCCTTGTGTCTTTCAATCTCATTGATTGCTTTATTTTTATTTCTAGAAAACCCAGGATAAACTCCCAGTTAGTTGCACAACAAGTTGCTCAGCAGTATGCCACCCCTCCACCACCAAAAAAGGAAAAGAAGGAAAAAATGGAAAAGCCAGAAAAAGAGAAAACTGACAGAGAGAAATGTGACAAAGAGAAACCAGAAAAGGACAAGCTGGACAGAGAGAAACTGGACAGAGAGAAACTGGACCGGGAGAAGATGGACAGAGAAAAATTTGATCAGGAAAAATTTGACCAGGAGAAAATCGATCGGGAAAAGTTAGAAAGGGAGAAATTGGACCGTGAAAAGATTGACCGCGAGAAACTGGATAGAGACAGAGTTGATCGGGACAAATTAGACAGAGAAAGGATTGATCGTGAAAGGATTGATCGTGAAAGGATTGATCGAGAAAGGATTGACCGTGAAAGGATTGATCGTGAAAGGATTGATCGAGAAAGGATTGACCGAGAAAAATTGGAACGGGAAAGATTGGACCGGGAGAAAATAGACAGAGAAAAGCTGAATCGTGAGAAGATGGAAAGGGATAAACCAGAAAAAGAGAAAATAGAAAAGGAAAAACCGGAAAAGGAACCGAAAATGGACAAAGATCGCCATGATAAAGAGAAACCAATGAGAGATATCAGTGCAAGTATTGTGAAAAAGACTGCTAACAAAAAGACCAGGTATGCAAGGAAATGGATGAATTCTGTTATTTGTGTGGGGTTCCAGTTACAAAAATCGGGTAAAGAGGTTTATTTTATTTTTAGCTTTCAGTTTGTGCCAAATTGTATTTCGCACCCTAAGAAATTATATATCCTCCATAAACGTGCGCTTTCCATGTTTGTACTCGTCCTGATTTGGCTTTGCCTACTAACGGGATTATTCAAAGATAGCCAAATTGGCTCCGACATTGTTCGGTGTATTTTCCCGAACAGTGCAATTTCGTGGCCATTCGACTATACGAAAAGCAGGCAGTTTGTCAAATATTGGCGAATTGCCAGCGAAATATGGTGGTCTTCGACGGCCGTGAACTCCCATAGAGAAGCAATGGTTAATCTATTCAGAAAACACCGAACAGCAGAGAAATGTCAGTGAAAAGCCATGATTTTTTGTGGTTTCATTCAGCAGGTTTAATCAGGCGAATCCCATAGGTGTCAAGGTAAAAAATATTCCCCTTTTTATTAAGTATTTATTAAACTGTTTATTCTTTTAATTTGCAACAAAAGGTGTTGTTTACTATTTTAGGGGTTTTTTTTTAAGGCTTCTTTGGGGATTGTTTTCTGGATTTTTTTTTTCCTTCTGTAACAGACCTTTTTATTATTATTCATAGGACCTTTTATATGTAATTTTCAGGCATTTTCGTACAGTAGTTCTTTGCAAACAGCTTTTAAATGTTGCTGTGTTTTTTTTTTTTTTTTTTTTTTTTTACCCGTTCGTCAGCTTGTCGGCGCTCTGTTTGGCGGATTGTCGACTTCTTTCAGATGCGTTCTGTGGTTTTGCGGCAGATCGTCGGGTGCGCTCGGCAGCTTATCGGACCAATCTGATGTTTTTGCGGCAGCTGTTCCCTGCGTTTTGTGGACCCTGCGGTGAATGCTGAATTCACCGCTGGGTTGGCTTATTCGACTTCCCAAAGTGCAGGCAACAAAAATTTCAGTGCTCATTGAATAACCCTGTTAGAGTCAGTTTTTCATGCATACTTACAAACACATGTCTTCCCAGGGCCAAAAACCACACGTCGATGTGGTGGAAAATTAAATGTGAAGTAATAAACCTGATCAAGAGCAAATAGTCTCTGTGAACTGATAAATCGGCCGTTAAGTGGGCACCAGCTTGATGACATGATGGTGTAACGCATTTGAAAATTTTGTCACAACTTGAGGGATGGGCTTATGAGTATTCAGTTCATCAAGGATAAAGAAGAATAAAATTCAAGTTTAAGGTTGAATATTTGTCTCAAGGATTGGGTGAGATGGTGATCCCGTATATTAAATTTACAGTAATTTCATATTATTTTCGTTGTTTATATAATGTGTACAGTTTCTGCAGCACTTTACAATAACAAATGGGTATTGAGACAAGATTACGAACAAATATAGGAACAGAAACTCAAGGTGTAGAGGGCCCTGCTCAGATGAGCATAGTCTAGAGCAGTGATGGTGAACCTTGACAACCGAGATGCTTCTGAACTACATTTTCCATGATGCTCAGCCTTCCTTAAGTGTGACTATGCATAATATAACAAGTAGTTCAGAAACCTCTGGGATGCCAAGGTTCACTCTCACTGTTCTAGAGGATAGATGCCTTAAATAGAACATGTCAACTTCTCACTTAGCCTATGCTGTCACATTAAGTCACACATGTAGCTTTGTTCACATGTTTTAATCCCTTCCATTTCCAGTCTTACCCCATCTCATTCTTATGTGCATCTCGCCCTTTTTAGGGTTACCGCTCCATGGTGACTATGATGCAGTTGCTTTAGTGGTTCAAAGTGGACAAGAATGTCCAGTATGGCGCCTGTCCTGCACTGATCACTCCTTGCACTCTATTCACATCTGTGCAGTAATAAGGAGTGATAACCAGAAATCGATATGAGCCAATATCCCTTAGTGGCTCCCTGTATTATGACTCTCTACATTAGTGACTCAACTGGCAACAGAAAGGAGACGCTAAATGATACCAGCAGCGGAAAACTCTTAAGAACTAGGTTTCTGAGCCTGTATTCTTCTGGGTCAGAATAGGGCCCTTGTCAGCACAGCAGCCGGCTCAGACTGCAATTCTAATGATTTGATTGACAGGTCTGTGTGGCTGTTTTTTACTGGGATTTATAGGAAAACTGTATCAAATTTAATAAGAGGGCCTCCTACAGGAAGTAGCAGGATGCGTGGTCCTCCAACGGCATGCTTCTCATTGAGAAGAATTAAGGAGGATACGGAGTACACAGCTATTGTAGGTTAGGAGTGACAGGTTGAAAGATTGCTCAAATTCTTCAAACTTTTTAAGGCTGAAACGACTAATTGATTAAACGATAACTAATGGCTTCTGAAAATAGTTATCACCAATTTCCATTATCGATTAGTTGGCCTGTGTACAGCACACACTGTTTGCTTAGAGTCAGATGGGGTTAAACTTTAACTTCAGACACCACTTCGGAGCTAATTGTAGAAGACCTGCTGCTGTTTTACTCGGTAGAATTTAGTTCTAGGGTTTTGTCCTTAGACATAACCAGTTTGTTTCTATTGTACAAACCGGGGGTACTGCCATTCGGTGTTTTATCCTTCTTCAGAGCTAGAGTTCTGTGCCAGCTCCCCACCCTCCCAGCTTTCTACTTTCAGGTCCCCAGACATTACTCCTCCCTTCCACTCTCTGACCCATAGCTTCCACCCCTCCCTCCAAACTCTCTCCCACATTTGTGTCCAGTTTCTTGCCCAAACTCCTTTCCTCCCACCTCCTGGTCCCTCTTCGTACTCGGTTTGTTAATGAAATAACTTTAAAGGGCACCCTGACCACTTTAGATTATTAACCTACCTGCCAACCCCCTCCAACTTGAAGTGGAGGAATTTCTGTGACTCTCTCAGCTGTCACTCAGCAAGTGTAATTTGTAGGGATGCACCGATACCACTTTTTTAAGACCGAATACGAGTACCGATACTTTTTAAAAGTACTCACCGATACCGAGTACCGATACTTTTCTTTAATGTCATGTGACGCTTTCCAATAAGAACAGACCATATAAAAATGCCCCCAGCTCACATGTATATATCCCCCAGCTCATGGATATGCCCCCAGCTCACACATGGATATGCCCCCAGCTCACACATGGATATGCCCCCAGCTCACACATGGATATGCCCCAGCTCACACATGGATATGCCCCAGCTCACACATGGATATGCCCCAGCTCACACATGGATTTGCCCCAGCTCATGGATATGCCCCAGCTCACACATGGATATGCCCCAGCTCACACATGGATTTTCCCCAGCTCACACATGGATATGCCCCAGCTCACACATGGATATGCCCCAGCTCGCACATGGATATGCCCCAGCTCGCACATGGATCTGCCCCAGCTCGCACATGGATCTGCCCCAGCTCGCACATGGATCTGCCCCAGCTCGCACATGGATTTGCCCCAGCTCGCACATGGATTTGCCCCAGCTCGCACATGGATTTGCCCCAGCTCGCACATGGATTTGCCCCAGCTCGCACATGGATTTGCCCCAGCTCGCACATGGATTTGCCCCAGCTCACTCATGGATATGCCCCCCAGCTCATGGATTTGCCCCAGCTCACACATGGATATGCCCTCAGCTCACACATGGATATGCCCCAGCTCGCACATGGATATGCCCCACTTCGCACATGGATATGCCCCAGCTCGCACATGGATATGCCCCAGCTCGCACATGGATATGCCCCAGCTCGCACATGGATATGCCCCAGCTCGCACATGGATATGCCCCAGCTCGCGCATGGATATGCCCCAGCTCGCACATGGATATGCCCCAGCTCGCACATGGATATGCCCCAGCTCGCGGTACCGAGTACCGATACTTTTCTTTAATGTCATGTGACGCTTTCCAATAAGAACAGACCATATAAAAATGCCCCCAGCTCACATGTATATATCCCCCAGCTCATGGATATGCCCCCAGCTCACACATAGATATGCCCCCAGCTCACACATGGATATGCCCCCAGCTCACACATGGATATGCCCTCAGCTCACACATGGATATGCCCCAGCTCACACATGGATATGCCCCACTTCGCACATGGATATGCCCCAGCTCGCACATGGATATGCCCCAGCTCGCACATGGATATGCCCCAGCTCGCACATGGATATGCCCCAGCTCGCACATGGATATGCCCCAGCTCGCACATGGATATGCCCCAGCTCGCGCATGGATATGCCCCAGCTCGCGCATGGATATGCCCCAGCTCGCACATGGATATGCCCCAGCTCGCACATGGATATGCCCCAGCTCGCGGTACCGAGTACCGATACTTTTCTTTAATGTCATGTGACGCTTTCCAATAAGAACAGACCATATAAAAATGCCCCCAGCTCACATGTACATATCCCCCAGCTCATGGATATGCCCCCAGCTCACACATAGATATGCCCCCAGCTCACACATGGATATGCCCCCAGCTCACACATGGATATGCCTCAGCTCACACATGGATATGCCCCAGCTCACACATGGATATGCCCCACTTCGCACATGGATATGCCCCAGCTCGCACATGGATATGCCCCAGCTCGCACATGGATATGCCCCAGCTCGCACATGGATATGCCCCAGCTCGCACATGGATATGCCCCAGCTCGCACATGGATATGCCCCAGCTCGCACATGGATATGCCCCAGCTCGCACATGGATATGCCCCAGCTCGCACATGGATATGCCCCAGCTCGCACATGGATATGCCCCAGCTCGCACATGGATATGCCCCAGCTCGCACATGGATTTGCCCCAGCTCGCACATGGATATGCCCCAGCTCGCACATGGATATGCCCCAGCTCGCACATGGATATGCCCCAGCTCGCACATGGATATGCCCCAGCTCGCACATGGATTTGCCCCAGCTCGCACATGGATTTGCCCCAGCTCGCACATGGATTTGCCCCAGCTCGCACATGGATTTGCCCCAGCTCGCACATGGATTTGCCCCAGCTCGCACAGGGATTTGCCCCAGCTCGCTCATGGATTTGCCCCAGCTCGCTCATGGATTTGCCCCAGCTCGCTCATGGATTTGCCCCAGCTCGCACATGGATTTGCCCCAGCTCGCACATGGATTTGCCCCAGCTCGCTCATGGATTTGCCCCAGCTCGCTCATGGATTTGCCCCAGCTCGCTCATGGATTTGCCCCAGCTCGCTCATGGATTTGCCCCAGCTCGCTCATGGATTTGCCCCAGCTCGCTCATGGATTTGCCCCCAGCTCGCTCATGGATTTGCCCCCCAGCTCGCTCATGGATTTGCCCCCCAGCTCGCTCATGGATTTGCCCCCCAGCTCGCTCATGGATTTGCCCCAGCTCGCTCATGGATTTGCCCCAGCTCACACATGGATTTGCCCCAGCTCACACATGGATATTGCCCCCCAGCTTATGGATATGCCCCCACAGCTCACACATGGATATGCCCCCCCCCAGCGACGATACTTACCTTCCTGGGCGCCGCCGGGAATGTCTCGGCGCGTGCGCTCGTTGGAAGGACCCCAGCCGCGACCACGTGGGACCATGTGATCGCAGCTGGGGTCCTTCCAACGAGCGCACGCGGGGAAACTTTCCCAGCGTCGCCCAGGAAAGTAAGTATTGTCGCGGAGAGCAGCTGCAGGGCCTGTCCGAATGCAGATAGAGCATTCGGACAGGCCCATCTGCATTCGGACAGGCCCTGCAGCTGCTCACTGTGTTCATACTTACCTTCCTGGGCGCCGCCGGGAAAGTTTCCGCGCGCGCGCGCTCGTTGGAAGGACCCCAGCCGTGATCACATGGTCCCACGTGGTCGCGGCTGGAGTCCTTCCAACGAGCGCACGCGCGGAGACATTCTCGGCGGCGCCCAGGAAGGTAAGTATTGTGTGAGCAGCTCCAGGGGCGGCTGTCCGAATGCCGATAGAGCATTCGGACAGCCGCCGCAGCCCCTCGGATGCTGGCAAGCCGGCTCAATGCCGGCTTCCGGTATCGGTAAAAATATCAGGGGGTACTGCACGAGTACCAAGTACTCCTGCAGTACCCAGTATCGGCCCCGATACCGATACTAGTATCGGTATCGGTGCAACCCTAGTAATTTGAATATCCTGCCTGCCCGGGACCAATAATGTCAGCGTGGTTTGTATGACATTAAGAGGTTACTATTTAAATTAAGAAAAATTGGTCTAGTGGAAAATACTTGTTCTTGGATAGCACACTGGATAAAAGATAAGGGTGCAAAGAGTGGTCATAAATGGTAACATTTTCAAGATGGACACCAGTGTTAAGTGGTGTCCCTCAGGGGGTCTGTTATAGGACCAATTCTATTAAATTTATTTATAAATGACCTTGAAATAGGCATTGAAAGTCATGTATCAGTTTTGTGCAGATGACACAAAACTAGGAAAAGTATTATAATGTGAGCAGGATGTAACTTCTCTGCAGAGGGATTTGGATATATTGGGGGACTGGGCCCTTAAATGGCAGATGAAATTTAATGTAGATAAATGCAAGGTTATGCACTTAGGATTTAAAAAAGCACACCCCCATGCAAAGGTTGAATGCACCTCTTAGATATGTTCCTGAAATTCTATAGGCTTGTTACTTTTCATTTACTAGATTTTACCTAATTTCAGGGAGTTTTACTATACTACTATAATATATATTTATACGTAAAATACACAGCAATCGTGATGTAGAAAGAGGATAACATAGAAGACCTTTGCAACTCCCAGCAGGCATTTCTTCCCAACAGCACCAGATTAGAATGTATAAATAGTAAAAATTCAGGAAAATGCAACCTAGTAAAACAAAATGAAACACTTCGTGGTGCAGTAGAAAAATATCCACATTCAAATGGCCCTAGTGAACGTAACTCACGGGATATAAGCTAAAGACAGGCACATCAATAAGGTGTTACCACTCAACCGATGGTTCCTCTCAAGTAGGTTCACCCCAGCCACCACAGGAAGAGCCAGGAGCCGTTCCTTCGGTTTAAAAGATTTTTAGGCAAACACAGCAACAAAACACTCCAACGCGTTTCGTCCTATACCATAAAGGACTTCATCAGGGAGTGAGTGCATGACTGACCTCTCCACTTTTCTTAAATAATCACCCAATCAATCTAAATTGGCTGCCGTCTTGTAAAATTGCTCCATCCAGTTCAATATATAATCCCCCATTGCGCATATCCGGAAGTGTCGTATCGAACCAACGATCCAGTGCGTGTCAACCATTGCGCATGTCCGGAACTGACGTATCGGGCCAGCGATCCTAGGCATCTTTACTTGATTCCAACTTGGCGCGGGAAGCTCAGGATGCTAGAAAAGTCCTCCAGATGGCAGTGTCTGCGGATGCCTTTCCTTGGGGGAGATCAGTCCAAACAGTAACCCCTTACCAACTGGGAATTAATGTATAAAAGTTCATACCCTAAAAACAACTCCCAAATGGGTAAAAAAGAAACATATTAACCTCCCTGGCGGTATTCCCGAGTGTGATTCGGAGTTAAATTTCGCTACAGCGAACGGCAACCCTGAGCCACACTCGGGCTGCATACTCACCTCATCCTGTGCTCCCTCACTGTCCCCCGCAGTGTGATCGCGGTGACTTGCTTCCTGGTAACACTCCCTGTGAGTCACACGATGCAGGGGGGCGGGACCAGGCAGCAAATTAGCAAACTGTAAAAAAAAAAGAATTATCCAACAGCATGACTTGCTCATGAACGGCCACTAGGTGGCACTAACAGATCAGAAACAGACTATACACATTCGAAGACTGGACTTCACTGTATATGGTTTGAAGATCTCTTATTTGCACGTATTTCAGTGAGCTATTCCTAATTATTACAGGCTTACTATGTAAAACAACACGTTTCCTTTAAAGAAAATTGAGACGCTTTTAGACACATTTTTGAAAAAATTTGACCGCCAGGGAGGTTTAATCATTTATTAAAAACAAACAATAACCAAAAATCAAACCATCGGTTGAGTGGTAACACCTTAATGATGTGCCTGTCTTTATCTTCTATCCGGTGAGTTACTTTCACTGGGGCCATTTGGATGTGGATATTTTTCTGCTGCACCATGAAGTGTTTTGTTTTGTTTTACTAGGTTGCATTTCCCTGAATTTTTACTATTCATATATTTATAAGTGCCTTGTATGTGATTTCCTCTGTATTAAGATGCATGCTTTTTTTTTTTGTTAATCCATTTCCCTGTGATTGGCTGAATAGTGTCGCCGTGTGACGTGCAATCCACTTGCTATATATTCTGTGTCTCTGCAAAAGATTCTTCAATAGAATTATTTAGGGATGCACTGCTACTAGTATCGGTGCCGATACCGTCATATGCGAGAGTACTTTGTACTCATGCAAATGCCCCGATACCATCTCCGATACCCAGAAGCCAGCGCTGGGCCGGCTTGCCGGTATCCGAGAGGCTGTGGAAGCTGGCCGCATGCATTAAAAGCATTTGGGCCAGTGTACCCCTCCGGCTGGCAGCGTTAACGAGCGGCCTCCGGACTGTGACGCTGCCTCCTGCTGAGATCTCGCGGGAGTCGAGATCTCACAGGAACGCGTCACAGCCCGGAGGCCGCAGGGCAATGACATGCTCCTGCGAGATGATCTTGGCAGAAAGTAGTGTTACAGCCTCCACAGCCCGTAGGCCGCACGTTAACGCTGCCAGCCGGAGGGGAATGCCAGCCAAATGCTTTTAATGCATCTGGTCAGCTGCCCCCGCGTCTGGTCTGAGGTCTGTATATAGGTATGTTTGGTCTGAGGTCTGCAAGTATACATATATCTGAGGTGTGGTGTCTGTCTTTGGTCAGGGTGTGTGCAATGGGTAAATGGGGTGTCTGGCCATACATTTCAATATTAACAAACTGGACAGGCTATCGGCAACATCCGAAATTATTTATTGGAAAGCGGTACATGACGTTATATAAAAGTATTGGTACTCGGTATTGGTGAGTACCTAAAAAAAGTATCGGTACTTGTACTCGGTCCTGAAAAAGAGGTATAGGTGCATCCCTAGAATAATTACTTCGCACCTCGTGTTGCAATTTAATGGAGTTCTATTCCCACGTTTATGAAACTGGTATGAGATTGGCAGTCAAGTGATTGGCAGTCAAGGTTTAAGCCCATATATGTGGCAGATTAAAGACTGATCACTCTATCACGAGGTTTGTGAGCTTCTGAGAAAGGACAACCGCACTAATGGCCTGCTCTACGTTGTGTCCCTGCTCAGGCCTCATAATGTTTGAACTTGTTCTCAGGACAAGTCACAAACCTTGTGACGTTGCCTGTTCTTGGGGCCGTCACATGCTTTTGCTTACTACTAGTTTAAGTAGTCAATGTAATAGAGCAGCAGGAAATGCTAGCAGAATGCTTGGTTGTGTAGGGAGAGGTATTAGCAGTAGGAAAAGGGAAGTGCTCATGCCACTGTACAGAGCACTGGTGAGACCTCACTTGGAGTACTGTGTGCAGTACTGGAGACCGTATCTCCAGAAGGATATAGACATCTTAGAGAGAGTTCAGAGAAGGGCTACTAAAATGGTGTACGGCTTGAAGGAGAAAAGTTACCAGGAAAGGCTTAATGATCTTAACATGTACAGCTTGGAAAATAGACGGGACAGAGGAGATATGATAGAAACATTTAAATACGTAAAGGGAATCCACAAGGTAGAGGAAGGGAGTATATTTAAAAGGAAACAAAGTAGCAAAACAAGAGGACATAGTCTTAGATTAGAGGGGCAAAGGTTTAAAAGTAACATCAGAAAGCATTATTTTACTGAGAGGGTGGTGGATACATGGAACAGCCTTCCAGTTGAAGTGGTTGAGGCCAAAACAGTAATTGAATTTAAGCAGGCATGGGATAGGCATAAGGCTATCCTAAACAAAAGATAAATCCAGGTAAAGTATCCATGTAATTGGGCAGACTAGATGAGCCGAAAGGTTCTTATCTGCCGACATTTTTCTATGTTTACAGGGTAATCCAGACGTGGACCCCCTTTACTCAAGGTGCATAGAGAGGTATTCGCTATGCCCTCTTGACGAGGCCTAACAAGGCCGAAACCATTGTCGAGGCTGTGTTTCCACTCATACAGAGGAGGCTGCCTTGGCATTTCAGTTCTGGTCACCCTTTCTGGGTGATGTCAGACTAATTTGCTCGTGGTTCTGTCTTCCCTGTAATGGCACCATCAAGCTAAAACCTTTAGGAATCCTGAGCGGGGACTCGCCTGTCATGCACAGGCATGGTTCTTGCACTGTGCCAGATTTAAACGCAGAATTTATGTGTTTTTTCTTCTTCTTTTCAAAGGAGTTGGGGTTAGCGCAGTGGATGAAGGAATATGGTAACCGAGTCCTGTGTGGACTCGGATGAAACCATTTGTCCTGATGATTTAATAATATCAGATGGCATGGGGATGGCAGTTAAGATGTTCTTCAATATAGGGCAGGCCAGATGCTTCAATGGCCATGTGCCTGTAGTATTTACAACCCTTATCTGATGATCTGCTCTCTTGGATGGAGAACTGGATGGAAATCCGATCAGGAGGACCCATCTGTGAACCAGATATTGGTGCGTGAGGGGCCAGTTCTTTTTACAGGATGCCCCCCCCCCCCCCGAATCTCAGGATATTTTGCAAGGACTTTTGTTCGAGAAACAACTCTAAGAACCTTCTGGGTACTTAAAATCTGAAATACCCATGGAAGAGCTTAGTCCCATTTTATTTCAAAAACTGTATTTGCACGTTTAATTTTATTTTGTATGTCTTGTTTTTGTGCGACATACGCACTGTGTAAAATTTTATTTTTGGCCATTAAAACTTTGTAACCCAGTACTGTCTTTGCTCTAGATGATTCATGTTCTCCTGCAAGCTTTAGTCAGCATTACTGTAGAATTTACCATTTGGGAGATATATTAGCTGTATATGGTAGGCTCCTGGATTTGGGGTGCTATACAGTTGGGGGGGTTCAAATGTGCCCTATTCCTTTCGTGGTGGCAGCGTATAGTCGGAAGGGTGTGTATGGTTTAGGGGGGGGCTTGGTTGGCATAACTTGGGGTCCTGAGAGGGGGCAGTGTTAGTAAGTCCAGAAGCTTGGAGCTGTTAACCCCTTGTACACCCTTCCTCCATATGTGACGACTAGTCAGATCGCGGGTGGTGGTCACACCACCGTAGGGCAAGGCGCTTATGCTGTTGCCCATTCTCAGGACCCTCCCAATCCTTGTGACGTTGCCTGTTCTCAGAGTCTCCACATATTTCTGCTCAATGTATAAGTAGAAGTTCAATCCCTGCCAGGTGAAGTCTTCAGAAACTGTCCACCACAGATTCACTTTGACTATGCAGTGGCAATATGAATTGTTTGTCCTTTACCTGCCTGTACAGATGTGCGGGTAACAAACTAACAATATTTTATACTGCTGGCAGAGTATTTATTTTTTCTGCCCGTTTTACACGCATAATTGGCACTGAAAAAGGCTCAGGGCAGTATTACATATATATGGGGCTAAAGTTTCTTCTCGGCGTCCCCGTTTTAGCAACATATTATGGGACAGGTGCTAATTCAGCAGCCTCACCCTTAACGCAGTGCTAAGCCCTTGGATAATCGAGGCAGCGCTTATGCGTTGCCCTGAGCATCCCCTTCATGGAGTCCATAAGACTCCATTGAGGCTCTGACTGCCAGATCACATGATCTGTAGAATCTCGCCTCTCGCGAGATCCTGCAGGTCAGCGGAGTGATTGCAGATGGAGACAGGGGACTTTTTTCCCCCAGTCTCACTCTGCTCCCGGGAGCCAGAAGAAGCTGATCGGGCTGCCATTTTCACCGCGGTATGAGAGGGGAGTATCTGATTTCTGAGGGTTTTTTCAGCTGGTGCTAACTCTGCAGAAGCAGAATGCGTTAGCACCTGCTCCAAGCTGTGGTTAACTTTTCAGTTAACAGCAGCGGGGGTGTAATTAGCGTTAGGACTTTGTAATCCTAATGCTAATTAACTCTTTGCACTCCCCATGTTAAATTATAGGGAGCGCAAAGTACAGTAAACTCACGCTGAAAAGAGCAAATGTTTTTTTTAACCCGTTAACGTTCAGAATGTAATATGGTCGACCCGCGCTAGGGCCACTTAACCTAACATTAACGCTAAGAATGTAATATTGCCCTCAGTTTGGACCTTATTGTAACTATTTTTGTTACTTACACCCAATTTTGATCCACGAAGACCCATTATTATCGTTCGTTCAACGAGTTATGCCTCGTATTTCCCTGTTCAGCAGATTATTTACATTACATTTGACACGGCTTACAGACAGCAGACCTGCCACAATGGTTATTACAGACTTGAAAAATTTAGAGCTCCTTTACGTGTGAGGGACTGTGTTAGTGTCTTTAAATCCATTTATGTGTGAAGGGCCTGCGATTTGTCAAACGGCAATTTGCCGAACGCAACACCAGAAGTGACACGTGTGTTTGGCTATGAGACCAAAGGGAGTGTGTGAAATATCAAATAGACTGTTACTTTGACATTAAAATGTATGCAATGCGTTTCAGTGGGCCACTTCATTCAGGGAATTTTAACACTAGCGTTTCCCCTGTTTGAAGCCTATGTCAAGTCTTCTCAAAGCATCATAGATTAGAAAGTGGTCAATGCAGACGGAGTCCATCCTTGTTCATCCACTTGCAGGTGTTCGTGATTGCAATGTCCTGGAATTATGGTATTTGGCGTTTCTCATGCCCCGAGTTATGTGACTATAGAGGTTATTCAAAGAGCACCAAATTGGCCACGAATTGCTCCAAAAGGTGAATTTCCCCATACGGTGCAATTTCGTGGCCATTCAGCTAATCAAAAAGCTGGCAATTCGCCTAATATTAGCAAATTGCCATCGAACTACGGTGACCTTCGGCGGCAGTGAAATCCCCATAGAGAAGTAATGGCTAATCTATTCAGAGAACACAGAACAGCATCGAAATGTCAGTGAAATGCCCTGATTTTCGGTGGTTTCATTGGACAGGTTCCCCCCCCCCCAATATGAAAGTTTATTTTTCAAAAAGGAACAGGGGATACAGAAAAGAAAAGGGAGGGAAGTACATCAACACCAGGTAACATAGGTTATTACACCGCCATGGAGAAATAACACAGAACACTCCTGGAAAGGGCCCGACTTGTGAACAGTACCTCACACCGCAACCAGATAGGCGTCCCACACCCACCAGTGATCCTGGGTGCCCGGTTCCTTCCCACACACGTGAAAGGCCATAGAGTCTAGGCTGCGAATATCAATGATCCGCTTCCTGACCTCAGCTATCGTAGGTACATTGATCAATTTCCATTTAGAGGCCAATATGGAAGCCGCCACCGTTAAAATATGTGATAAAACTCTTTTCTGTGAGTTGGTTATATGCGGTGGAAAAAAGCGGATCAGAAAAAAGTCCGCTTCCGGAACAATCGGGGAGCCCAACATTTCGGTACTAAAGGCAGCCACCTCTCGCCAGTATGGTGCCACCCCATCACAGACCCACCACACATGGAAGAAAGACCCAGGAGCAGTCCCACAGCGACAGCACACCGGAGAGATTGCTGGGTTCATATGGTGTTCCCTGTCAGGGGTAATGTTCCACCTGTACAGCAGTTTCTTATGAGCTTTGAGGAGGGAGGCACTACAGAACGTCCCCCTGTCCTTAGCAAACGATTCGCTCCACTCAGACTCCGACCAGACCCTGCCCATGTCCCTCTCCCAATTCAGTTGAAATTGCCATTTGCCCTTTCCACCCAGCGCTAGCAACAACCGATAGCCTAGAGAGAGCAGCTTAACTGACTTGTGGGGCTGGACACAGTAATTCTCAAAATGCGATAGGAGTGGGGACGGCAGTAACGTTGCCCGAAATACCCCTAGTTGAGTCAAGTAAGATCTTAATTGCATATATGACAGACTTATTCCCCCGGTAAAGGGAATCCTCTCCTTCAGATGGGCAATGGGCACCGGCCCTTCAGAATTAAATAAATGTCATATTCTGGTCACCCCCACCCTCTCCCACATTCCAGAGCGAAAGGTAGGAATAACCTGTTCCAGTGCAGCCAAGGGGGTCGCCATAGCAAGGGGGTGAACCTGGCGGAGAGAGGACGCGTAAGTGTACCATATACGCACCACCCAGTTCGGGAAAGGGAGCAGTTCAGACCAGGTCGTGCAACCGGGCCTCGGGAGCCAGAGAGATAGCGCCAGGTCTGTGGGCACAAATTGGGGAAGTATCACCCTTGCCCGATCGGCTGATGTAGGATCGCCACCTTAACTCTCACCCTCCTCCCCGCCCACACAAAACCAGTGATAATCTTTTGAAGAGCCGTGAAGAAGGGCAAAGGAACGGGTATAGGCAAGGCCCTAAATATGTACAATATCTTGGGTAGTAAAGTCATCTTGACTGCAGCCATTCTACCCACCCAAGATAGTTCCGTATTAAGCCAGCGGCTACACAATTGTTTAGAAAGAGAGAGGAAGCGGGATATAATTTAAATGTAGCAAAGTAGGAGAGAAACTAAATTTTACCCCCAAATATGTCAGGGATGTCGTCCACCAGTCATATGGGTAACGGTCTTTAAGGGCATTCACCACGTCTTGGAGGACCGCATATGGAATTGTACAGGTTTAAGTAGGCGAATCCCATAGGTTTCAATGTAAAAAATATACCTGTTTTTCTTGAATATAAATGGTGGAATAAATATTTTTTTCATTTGCAGCAAAAAGTCTCTTTAATTAGGTGTTTAAACCTATAAAAATGTATTAAAATGTGTGTAAAGAATAAAAAAGGTCCTTTAAAAAATAATAAAAAGGTCTATTACAGACTTTAAAAGAAATACGGCTTTATAAAAAATTGAACTAAAATTTCGTGAAGGAAAAAATACAAAATGGCGTTCTAAAAAATTAACAGTTTTTGCTGAAAATGAAAAAATAAACTGTCTTTTTAAAAAAAATTAAAAATGATATTACATTTTTACATTGAAAAACTATGGGATTCGCCTGTTTAATCCTGTCAAACTGAAAATCAGAGCATTTCTCCACACTTTGGTGCAGTCTGGCGTTCTGTGAATAGATTAACTTCTCCACGGGACAGTTACGTTGCCACTTAAAGCTGGTGAACTGCACCGTATTTGGAGAGTTGACAGCTTAGTGAATAGACTAACTGCCCCAGAATTGCAATGAACAGAGAAATTCACCGGCCGACTCAATTCGGGGGCAAGTTTGCTGCGTAGTGGATAGACCCTATAGTCCGTGGTTTCAAAACATCTGGACTCCTGTTTTAGATGGCCTCATTGTGCGTATGTCTCTGTGGGGAATGTCCTCATTGACTCCCGCTATATGCGGAGGACATTCCCCACACGTCGTCCTCTACCGGGAGCCCAGGGAGAGATACTCGCCTCTCTCTCTGGGGTCCCACGGCGGTCTGACTTCCTGGGAGTCCGAAGCCGAATTTATGGGCCTCCCCGCGTGAAATGACGTCATTGCGCATGCGCAATGTCCTTAACAGGCGACCCCCCCCCCCGGCAATTTCGGGAGATCGCCTGAAAGGGAGGGGGGATCCTTTCGGATCCCTCTCTCTCCCGATCAGAAGGTCTCACAAGGAAAAGCCAGGCACCGCTTAAAAGGGGAGAGTATCCCCTTTAAAGCGGTTCCTGGCTTTAACCCCTGAGGCACCGAGCCGCGATCCGGCGCCGGATCGCGGTCTAGCTCCGGTGGGGCCGCCATCACCTCCGGTCCCCTCGCATCCTGACGTTATCACGCATGGGTTCCTTTGAACTCCCTTATCTCCCAAACAGTGGCAGCTAGGGGGTCATCATTCGAAATGCCAGTGCATGGCCTTTCGAATGATACCAAACATGACCATGTTCAAAATAATGAAAAAGAAATAAAAATTGAAACAATAATAATAAAAAAAAAGGTTCCCATTTAAATTATGATGTGAGCAATGATGCTGCACTAATGATTTTTTTCTATGGGGTGCATTTGCTAAAAATCACGTAATTACCCCCAAAAAAATGTAATGTCTAATTTCTAAATTTCAAATTTTTTTAACAAGCGCACCCCATAGAAAATATAACTGCAAAGGTTCGGGTGATAAAATGTGGAAAAAAACAAACACTTTACACAGTGTAGATGATTAAAAAAATTCGAATTTTGTTGCATTTTTTTGTTATAGTATACAGGCAGGACATGACGTATACATATAAAAATTATATATTATGAATCTGCCGAAAAGAATGATCTATAATATGTCTGGGTCATATAATAAAACGTGGCTTTAAATCGTGTTTAAACATGATGAGCAAATGTGGTAAAAATGAGCTCCGCACACAGACGTGAAATGGCTCAGCAGTGAAGGGGTTAAAGGTACCTTTGAAAGCGACCGCATCCCTAGATGGAAGCTGGAGTTAAACCATAGATCTGGGTGTGCATTACCTGCGCCGTAAGGGGTTCTTCAAGACAATCCCAATTTAGGATCCTCTGGGACACCTGAGACCTACTGGTGCTCTGCGTGTCCAATGTTACACATCGGTGTGAGTCCCCAAGCTGTGGATTGCCTTTAACAAAATCATTAAGAATATTTTTTCTGTCTTGGTTAAAGAGGAAACCTCAGAGTGGTGGATAATTTGTGGTGGATAAATATTAGACCTCATAATCTGAAACCTGCACTTACCCTCCATGGTATCATTTGTGGTGGCAGAATGGTGGTTCGGATTTGTTCTTAAAATAATATTTTAATAACCTAACCTCCTTTTCTTTTTCTCTCTTGCCTTCAGACCAAAGCCAGACATACTAAGAGATCCGCCTATAGAAGCCCACAGTATTCAGTCTGGAAATGCAATGACCAAGATCGCCAAGTTCAATCACACCTCGAGGTGAGTAAACACTCGGATCGTAGTTATGTCCGGAAATAGGAAGAGAAAAAATGGCAGACGTACAAGACTGTGTTCTCTACCCCCCAAGTTAGAGTTGCCAGATCCACCAAAATTAAAGACTGACACACACTCTTCGATGTTTGGCCATGATTTTGCCATCAGAAACAAATTTCTTGGATCCTAAAAGATTTCTGTTGTCGTTGAGCATGGGTCAGTAACCGCGACCTTCCAGGGGCTCTATCACCTCCTTCAAGCTTACACTAGCGTTAGCGCTAGCTTACTGGAGGTCATAGCGCTGCGGCCAGAACACCTTTGAATCGCTAACGGGTTAAACCCTTTAGCGCTCGATAGTTAGCGATTCGTAGCGCATGTTTACTGTACTTTGCGCTCCCTATACCTAATTGCAAGCACAGAGTAAGTAGCGTTAGGATCACTTGGTCCTACCGCTAGTTACTAACAGCTGGCGCTAACGAAAAAGTTACCACCAGTTCAGAGGTGCAGGATCCAGCTCAACCCCCCCCCCCCAAATCTAATACTCACCTCTTATCCCGCGGTGAGAACGGCAGCCCAATCCACTGCTTCTGGCCGCCGGGAGCAGAGTGGGACTTGGAAGAAAGTCCCCTGTCTCCCTCTGCGTTCACTCCGCTGATCAGCAGAATCTCGAAAGAGGTGAGATCCTGCTGGTCATGTGACCCAGGAGCACATCCTCCATGGAGTCCTATGGACGCCATGGAGGTGATGCTGGGGACGGCGCTGTAGCGCTGCCCCCAGCATCTGTGAGCTTAGCGATCGCTAAGGGGCAGGCTGCTGGACTCGGCGCCTGCCCCGTGATCTGCTGGGGAAACCTGGACGGAAAAGGTAAGTTGGCAAACAATAAATTATTCCCCTTAGCGTCACAATTTTATTTTAGGGCATGCTGATGGTGCCCCAGATGTTTTAAAACTAAATTTCTCTGGAGGGTCAACCAATCTAATGAGCATCATGGGATATGTAGTTTCAGAAATCTGTAGGGCCAGGAATGCTGACCCCTTAAATAAGGGTTCCTCAACCTGTATGAAGGAAAACATGATGGACTCCAGAAAATGTTTCAGCTTTTTCCCAAATTATTCCCTGTTCACTTCAATAAATCACCAATGAACATGCACCTCGTAAGACTTACCATAAAACCGAGCCATTTCTGTCCTCCAGATAGAAATTGAACACCTCAAATCTTCTGTTGACTCAACGAGCTGGGGTAATGCCGTGGTTACATTTGATCCTTTCTCTCATTTGCAGGCCCAGACTGAAAAACGTGGACAGGAGCACCGCGCAACAGCTTGCGGTCACAGTGGGAAACGTCACTGTAATAATCACAGACTTTAAAGAAAAGACTCGTTCCTCTTCCACGTCTTCATCTACGGTGACGTCAAGCGCAGGCTCAGAACAACAGCATCAGAGCAGCTCCGGCTCGGAAAGCACAGACAAGGGGTCTTCACGCTCTTCAACCCCAAAAGGCGACATGTCTGTTGCGAACGACGAATCGTTCTGAAGAAGGAAAATAAATAAAACAAAAGAAACATAAAAAAAATATTGCACATAAATTTGGTGGAAACTCTGAAACCGGGTCAGGAATTCCCAGACACCCACTTACTTGTGTATGTTTGTATTCCTGCGGCTTTCCCTTTTTGTTTCTTTGGGGGGGGTTTTTCTGTTTTATTTTAATTTTTTTATTCTTCAAGTTTTGTTTACTTTATTTTTTTTAATTTTTTTTGCAAGACGTGAACTTTTTTTTTTCCTCTTGGACAAATTAAAAAAAAAGGAAAAAAAAGATATGCCTGGACAGTTTGTACTAAACATGGGCATCCGGCTACCAAGGAATTCCGTACCCTCAACAATGTCCCATGACACTTGCGTATTCCATTATTTTATATGATTTTCCTAGCAATCATTTATAATTGGATGTGCGTCTAAAATCTACTTTTTATACAAATCTGCTGTGCACAGTTTTCCATGTACATTATCCTTGTTATTTTTTTCCTTTTCCTCATTTGTTTTTATTTATTGCATTTTTAGCCCCATGTCACCCTCCAACATTTCCTCTCATCACCTCCTTCTTCTCTCTCTCTGTAATGCCACACACTATCAATTTTTTATACATCTCTATATATAAATATATATAAATATATATAAATAAATGGTTATTTGAAAACCAATACATAGAAAAACACTGGTGCTTGATACACTGTGAAGTGAAAAACCTCGAACACAGATCAAAGATCGGCACTTAAACCCGCTTGTCCATCAGAAGCTGCTAAACGGGCCACCCAACAGGAGCAAAGGAAGATTGCGGCTCATCTGTGAAACCTTCAAGAGGATGTCATCTTTTTCGGCTCCGATTTCTCTCCCTGCGATTTAATTTTATATAGCTACGTAAATTTTTTTTTTTCCTTTCCAAAAATGAAGATCTGGTGCAAAATCATGGCAAACGCTGGTTCGGAACGTCTCACCGAAACGCAAAGCGACAGTTACTCTGTTACGTCTTTTCACGCTTGGCTTCAGCTCTGCAAAGTTTGTCATTCTGGCTGCTCTACTATGGATTGGTCGGGCTGCTCAAAAATGGATTTGGAGAGTACACCTCTTTTGGAGAAAAAAAATATTTGATCCTTTTTTTTTGGGGGGATGGGGGCTTTTTATGGGGTTTTGGTTTTTTTGGCATTATTTTCTTTTCCTGGACACACAGTATGGATTCCTGCAAAAGAAAGAGTTATTGGTATCTGATGGGTTACGTACAAAGTTCATCCCTGTTTCCATGCAATGCATGAATATTGAGATTTTTGGGGCTTTTTGTGCCATAATTTTAGGGTTTTAATTTAAACAAAATGACTCTAAACGTAGGGTGTAAATGCTGATTTTTGTACCAGCGCTGAAAAAAGTTAAAGGGTTCTTTTCTTGGCTTTTTGTTTTGTTTTTTGAGGGGGTGTAGGGGGGATTTATAGTTTTTATGAAGCATTTCTTTAAATTTGACTATATCACGGCTATCGACAATGGTAAGGATGGTTGTTGTATGCATTTCCTAATAGAGACGTAACATCTGCATTTACCTTCTCCAATGTAACGTCCACCTTTTGGTCCCACCTACTAAATGTTTGGCCCTGCGCCGGATCACCTTCAATCTGGGTGCACGGCACTTGTGACGCTGACGCGATGGTTTTATTGCCTGCACTGCAGGCGATGGGTTAGAGCGAGGGGAGCAGGAGAGCCGCCTATTGGAGAGTTTTGCTCATCTCTCCTGTCACTCGAGCCTCCGCATAGAAGTCTATGCCCAAAAAACAAAAAGGAACTGACTCTGTGTGTTTTTTGTTTTCCTTTTTTATTCTATACATATGTTGGCAGTTTTGCTAGCACATTGTAGAAATAAAAATTTAACCTCTAGGAAAGTAGGCAAATAAATATCGTGTCCCTGTAACACCATTATTGTGCTTTTCAGGGTTTTCTTTTGGAGCAAATACAAAGTTAATTTTGTGTGTAACCACTAGTGTTCCAGTTCTGTTGCTTACAGATTTTTTTTTTATTTTGTTTTGTGCTTTTTTTATCTTTTATTACTAAGAATTATTTTTATTAATGTGACCGATATTAATAATGTCTCTCAAGTGGAGTAGAATATTTTTTTGTTTCTTGGTTATAGTATTAAAATGTCAGTTTGTGGTGGCTGTTGTGTTATTTGGTAACTGCTGAGGTCATCACTTTGCAGAGTTTTGAGACTTGGATACAGGGCAGAGCACTGTAACTAATTAACATTCCCCTGAGCCTTGCTGAGACCTACTAAGCGGAGTATATTAACCCCTTATTTACTTATACAAGATCAGTTTGCAAACAGGTTTACTTTACATCCAAATGAGCTTTTATAGTGCTCAGATCCACTTTGTCCTGACTCCTGGCTGGTTTGTTGTCCTTGTGCATCTATGAATTTCATGCCCATCATCATGCCTAGCAGACATTCCGGTGGATACTCACCATTACTTAAAGAAGTGCCAGTGGTTCCCAACCCAGGTCCTCAGGGCACCCTACCAGGTCGCGTTTGACAGATAAATGAAGCACAGCATGGGTTATGTGATTTGCCTGTTGGGGGCACTTGAGGACCAGGGTTGGTAACCACTATTCTACGCTATAGTCATACAGGCCAGTCTTAAGGCTCAGCTTCATGGGGCATGTAGGACATTTGAGTTGCTAAGTTTAGGCATCATAACCTGTAGGATGTATTTAACAGGAGAGAAAACGCAACTTGCACACATACCTCTGGGATTTGAAATTGAACAAATGCGGGAGAGGATATATATATCCGAGCGCAATGTGTATATTTGTGTATACATCAACTTGGTTTTACTATTGTTGATGAAGACCCAACTAAACATTTGTAGGCTTGTCACTCTTCAGTCAACGATCCCCTAATTGTGTGTGTGTGTACGTACAGACACACACACACACTGCAAATGGCTAAGATTTACACATGTACGCTCTTCTTTGAGGCCATATCTACTCATAGTGGATAAAAAAAACTTGATTAACAGAGTACAGATTGAGCATCCCTTATTTGTAATTTTTGGGACCAGAAGTGCTTTGGAGTATGTAATATTTGCATGTAGTGCTGGGCGATTTCCCCAATTTACCACTATTTCAAAGAGTTCAAGGTCGACTTTTGTGAAAATGAAGGACACCAGATTGGTAAATTGGCGGTGTGTCCGTCTGAGCATCGGCAGGGCAGAGCCAACGAGTTCAAAAGACGCCTGCCAAACTTGTCGGCTCCTCACTGCCAATGCTCTGATGTATGCTCCATCATTTAAAAAACTATCCAGAGTCCTTTGTTTTCAGTAAAGTCAAACTCGATTAAATCAAAAAAGTCACCCAGGTCTACTTGCATGTAATAATGAGTTCTCTTGGAACCCAAGTCTAAACCTGAAATTCAGCAGTTTCATTTACACCGTAGACACACAGCCTGAACAGAATTTGGCACAATTCAGGTTGCGCACCTCTCAAACAGAAGTACAGGAAGACTCCCAAAACTGAAGTCCCTTGTGGCTATGTGTCATCCTGGTAGGATTCCTAAAACCAGAAACCTCTGAAATGCTCGTGGTCCCAAGAGTTGGGTACTGTATGCTCAACCTGTAGTTATTAATTTTGCCCCTTGTCGCATGAGATCCGTTGTGTAATTGTTGCATTATGTTGGATTTTAGACTATTTTGCATGAGGGATACTCGACCCGTACATGGTATTACATAACGGGGCAGTAGTACTGTTTAATGGTCTGCTAAACCAGATCACTGTCTCTTAAGGTACCAGAGAGATTAATAGGAATTAAATGGACACCAGTATCAAACCTTTAATTTCTGAAACTGAAGAAAAAAGGTGTAGTTATTAATTTAGCATCAGTTGTGTTTATTCACTAAAATCTAACTTTGGTAGCGTTTTTAAAAGATCCATGTGTTACTTGCCCCTAGCCGCCGTCAGACCAGTAACGTGCATAACTGATGTCAGTGCCCTGGCCACGAGTGTTGGCTGAAATTTCTTTCTCCTGCTACACTGGGGCTTGGGAATTTTTAGTGGTGGGCTTGGATTTCCTTCATTCATAGGAGGTGGGTCCAAATCTAAATATATTCATGCGCCCTGTAAAGTCTCCTGAACCCTGGAATTCAAGCAACCGCTCAGGACCATTATTCTCTCACTTTTGAACTTGTCTTAACCAATAAAGCGTTCAAGGATGTTTAGTTGTTTTATTACATTTCGATAATGTACCTTTTAAATTTTTTTAAAAATCAAGTTACGGATGATTTTAATCATCTAGTGAATCAAGATGACATCTAGCACAATATATCCAAACCGGTGATAACTGAACAGAATCCTGGAAAACCAATCATCAGGTCAGATTTGAGCTTGGGGACCTTGCCAGTACTACATTTCACATCATTGACTGCATGGACAAAATCGGCCATTAATTTCTTACACATTGTTCTCCATTCACCGACTGCAGTGTTGCCAACGACAAGTGCAACTCGCACGTATTTGCGAATTGCACTTGTTCAATTCAGCCTGGCTAATTAAGTAAAGATACATTTGTTTATAGTCCTGTATTCTCTAAACATTTCCTTGCGTGATTACCTAAGCCAACACTGACACAATGCCCGTTACAGCCGAGTTGCACTTGATGGCACCAACTCTGCATTAAAGGAATGGCTCCCATTGTTGTGCTGGACTCTTGAACATGCTTTTTAATTTTAATTTTTTTATTATTCTCAAGTGATACAGGTGTACAGGTTGACCATCCCTAATCCAGAATACTTGGGCTCCTGAGTGTTTCTGATTTCAGATCCTTCCAGTTTTCGAATTTGGGAGACTCCGATGTTGGAGAGGAAGGGGAATGTGGCAGGAGAGCTGGGAGATGCTGAGCAGCCTTTTCCAAGGGGCATGCTGCTCAGAGTCGGCTTGTCTCTGGGCAGCATGTCTCTCTCTGGGGCTAGCCAGAGTCCCGTAATTTGTGCTGTGCGTTGCTGCAGTCCTCGGTGGAACACCAGACCAGAGGTAATTCTCAAATTCATAAACCTTCAAAAATTCCTTCAGAGTCTTATGGATTTCAGAATTCTGGATAAAGAATGTCCAACTCCTAATAATTATATATATATATATATGTGTGTGTATGTATATGTAGATATATGGACATTATAATTTTTTTTTAAAAAAAGCATGTTCAATATATATATATTTTTTCTTCATCTCTGTATGTGGGGCATGATTCCAGATGTGCTATTCACAAAGGCTGCTATAAGACGCACCACGGTAGATTTACTAAGCGGAGACGTGTGCGGATTCTGTGTTCACTGGCACAAAGCAGGAAAAAAAAATGAGCACAGTGTTATGTTTTCAACATACAATCTTCGCAGATAAACAAAGATAAAAATCTTCTGTTTGACTTTGTGTGGTTTGAAACAGTCACAGCTTGAGATTAAGCGTAGAATTCCACGCTAGAATTTTTGTTTCTCCCCTCCTTAGTATAACAGAATACTTTGCTTTGGACAGAATGCCATGGCTGAAGAATAAAATCTGGCAGCAGCTTCCATGAATTTCTTTTCAATGACCCATCTGCCTTACTTAAGAACATTTTCAATCTACTGTATTTTTTTTTTTTTTTTGACCTATTATAACTTAAATTATTAAAAAAAATAAATGAATTGCTGAATATATAAAAAAAAGTAAAATAAAACATTGCTTGTATGTAACCGAGCATGGTTTTAACACTCGCAGGGGTCACAGGGGGTGAGTGACGCACGGAATCAAAACGTCTTGCTCCCCGTCTAGGCGCCCAGAAGGAGTTAACGACCTTCATTTAGCGTATGACCTTGGAGCGGAACAGTCTTTAATGCACAAGCAGTTCTGTTCGTATGTATGATTGTAACCTGATTTTACTGTGTAAAAATGGTTACATTTAAGTCTCTAGGTTTTTGTTGGAGTCTCCTATAGAATGCTTGTTTATGTCAAAAACATAATCTTATTCTTCGTGAACCTTTTTTGTTTGTGTAATATGAGCGTCCTTTTTTTATTATTTCTTTTCCCCCTTTGAGAAATGGCTTGTATCCCGCTTATTTTGACAGCTACTCCATGTAAAAGTCTTTAAAAACGAAGTCTGTTTTAGGTTTCTATTTTTTTATTTTATTTTCTCTTTCCTTCATGCTAAAATGTCAATTGGTGGTTTTTTGTGAACTGGTCATAAATTCACAGGTCTTTAAATGTTTTTTGGGAAATTTTTATTGAACACTTGCTATTTTTGTCTAGCAAAATTTAAAGATGTTAATATATTCCTTACTGGCATGTGCACGGCTGTCATAGAAGCCACTTTATCATTTTCTCTTGCTTTAATTAGAAATGTCTATTTATGAATCCTGCTTGTAGTTTTTTTTCTCCACAAATAAAATAGTAAAATATAAACTTAGTCTCCTGATTTATTTATTTTTTAAGTCAAATTATTGTTGCATACATGATACAGGACAATGTCCTTTAGGCTGGCTGTTCACTGGGTCCGTAGTCCGACTACGGGCAACTTTTCTGTTGGCTCTTGAACGATCTCGGTCGTCCACTGGTAGTGAATATGGACCCAGATCAACTGATGGGAAGACCAACGAATGCCGCCGAACTGAAAAGAAAAAAAACGAACCCACAGCCGAACACTGCTGAAGACATGAATGGAACTCCGGTGCTGTCCCTGGTGCTGATAGGGCTTTGTAAAGTTCCCTTCATGTATTCAACAGCGTTCAGTTTTTTTTTTTTTCTGGCTGTTCAGCAGCAAAAGAAAAGTCTTTTTTAAAATAAAAATCTAATTAAATTCAACAATAAAAGGCTTTTTGCTGCAAATGAAAATCATAAACGGTTGAATAAAAAAAATTGAATCATATTATTTTACATTGAATCCTGTTGAACTTAATCGCTTCTCTATGGGGAAATTTTCCCTTCCACCACACGGCAGTTTTACTATACAATTCATCTTTTTTTTCAAGTAAATTGTACCAGATTGTGCTGACCTTGTCTGACAAATCCCTTTCAAATGGGAAAGATCGGTAGTCGGTCACACAAAGTCACCTGAAGTCGTCCGATGGTAGTCGGCAGCAGGGACGTGCAGTCAGTGGAGGCAGGGGAGGCACAGCCGCACCTGCCATTAAGTGATAAATTAAAGGACCTAGAATTTTTCATTCTCCAATCATTCTCCAGTCATTCTCCTGCTTTTCACGCTCTCTGAATAACCCTGTAAGTTTGGCCAGGGTTTGTGACTAAGTGGCTACTATAAAAAACTGAACATACCCCATTTTCAATACTCTGGGTTGTCTGCTTCTGAAAATGATATGCCATGATGGGGTACATTTCATACCTGGGCTGCCATAACCTCTCAAAGCTAACATAGGGCCAGCAAACCAATCTGGCAAATTTCAAGTTGTAAAACCTGAAATGGGCAAACTCTATATTTGACCCTGTAACTTTCCAAAACATCATAAAACCGCTACATGGGGGGTACCGTTGAACTCGTAAGTCATTGCCGACCAGAAATAGGACTTTTTTTAGGCCAGTAAAATGTCGAGGGAGCATGATATCCTCAGTAAAATAACTAACAGTTTTTGTGTGAAAAATGCAAAACACAAAACATGAAGACCAAGTTTGCGTCTAAGGCTAGGGTCAGACGAACGCATTTTTGCGTTTTCTGTGAAAAAGTGCGTTCGAACGAATGGACGCATTTTTTCACAGAGTACGCGATAGCGGTCATACGATGCGCCATTTCGTCTGTGATTTTGTACGGATCATCAATAAAACACTTTTTGTGTCTGGACGTTATGTTGGCCGGACATTAGCAGCGTCTGACGTCTCCCAATCACTCACACACGCCTCTAGCGGACGCAGCGCACTCTGTACGTCCGTACTAGAGGTTTGACGTTCTAGAAAAAATGCGTTCGTTTGCCACTTGCGTTGCGCGGACGACCTTTCGTGCGGCCGTACTTCGTGTGTTCCCCGGCATTGGACGTCATTTGCTGCTAGCACGGCCATGATTTCGTGCGTCTAAACGCACGTTAAAACTGCTTTCGTCTGACCCTAGCCTAAGTGACTACTATAAATAAAAAAAAAACACCATTTTGAATAGCCTGGGTTGTCTACTTTTCAAAATGGTATGACCTGATGGGATACGTTTAATACCTGGGCTGCCATAACCTCTCGAAGTCCACATAAGGCCAGCAAACCAATCTGGTAAATTTCAAGTTGTAAAACCTAAAAATGGGCAAACTCTATATTTGACCCTGTAACTTTCCAAAACATAATAAAACCTCTACATGGGGGGTACTGTTGAACTCATAAGACATTGCCGACCAGAAATATATGTATTTTATTTCAGTAAATGCTACTAAGTGTACGGTGTCATTCACACTGAAAATACAATACAGAACTTTGAAAATAGCAAAATTTCCTTTTTTCGCATAGTTTTTAGATTTTTTTTTCATACTATAATATATTTTATATATAAATCTTTGATGGAAAATGAAAGCCCTATTTCTCCTGAACAAAATGATATATAATAAGGGTGGGTACACTTAATATGTAAGAGGTAAATTATGGTTGAACAGCGAATAGCTGAAATTCTACTTTTAGAAGTGTTCAAAAGTGTTCCAAACATGTAAAATTACTCCCGTCCTTAAGGGGTTAACCTACTAACAGAAAATACAAACAAATAGCTGATGCCAGGAAACCTGTACAATAAAATAAAAAGGTACTATAAATTTATCCAGTGCAAACTGTCTGAGAAGATAACCCCTTTTGTAAGTCCAGACCTGATGAAAAATTAAAGACAACTGGAACCCCAAATCCATCACCATTACTAAACCACTTCTATGCGGAGGACGCGCTGAGCACGTCCTCCGCATGGCTGCTGGTGTGCTGAGGACGCGCTGGTGAGCGCGTCCTCACTTTGGGGTCAGCGTTCGGCCGGGTTCCGGCCGATCGCTGGCCCCCCTGGTGCGGGCTGACATCCTCGATGTCAGCCCAGCATCCGGAACCGCCGCCGATGAAATTAGGTGTCATCGCGGCAGCGCGATGACACCTAATTCAGGCGCCCCCCCCGCATGTGCGGAGGAGGCGCCTGAAAGGGAGGGGGGAGGTCCTTCGGACCTCTCTCCCTCCCGATCGGCGGCGTTGCGGGGGTTAACCCAGGCACCATTTGGAAGGGCACAGCCTGCCCTTCCAAATGTTACCTGGCATTAACCCCTGGGGAGCCGGATCACGAATCGGCGCTGAAAAGCGCCGGTTCGTGATCCTTTCCCGGAGCTGGCCGACATCTTGGATGTCGGTCAAGCCTCCGGGAACTCCCCCTGAGGACTGGCGTCATCGTGCATAGCACGATGACGCCAGTCCTAGAGTTAACCCCTAACTGCCACCAACGGTGGAGATAGGGAGTTCAATGAACTCCTATCTCCCGATCCGTGGCAGCTAGGGGTTAACGTTTGGTATTGTTGGATCGGCCAGAGCATGGCCGTTCCAACAATACCAAACTCGAAAGTGAAAAAAGTTTGTAAAAATAAAAAAATATTTAAAAAAAAAATAAACACTTTTTTTTTTCTTTTTTTTGGTTTGTTAATGCAGCAATATTGTTCCCATTTCAATTATAATGTGAACAATGATGCTGCACTAACGATTTTTGTATGCGGTGCGTTTGTTAAAAATCGTGTAATTTTCCCCCAAAAAAAATGTAACGAGACCCCATCTCTAATTTTTTTAACAAGCGCACCCCATACAAAATATAACCGCAATTGCTCGCATGTTAAAATGTGGAAAAAAAACACTTTACACGCTGTAAATTATTGAAAATTCATATTTTATTGCACTTTTTGTTATAATATACAGACAGGTCATGACGTATACATATAATAATGACATATTATTAATCTGCCGAGTCTGACGGAAAGAACGATATATAATATGTCTGGGTCATATACTAAAATAAGCCTTCAAAACGCGTCTAAACATGATGAGCAAAACCGGTAAAAATGACCTCAGCACAGAGGCGTGAAATGCCTCAGCAGCGAAAGGGTTAAAGTGCCAACATGCACACCATTGTTTTGGGTTTCCAGTTGTTGTAATCCCTGTTCATCATTGGATGTTGGAGCTCACAGAGTATTTTTGCTCTCTTATAAACAGTTTATTAGATATTGAATTAAAACAGGAATATTTTTAACATTGAAGCCTGTGGGATTTGCCTGAATAAACCTGTCGAATTAAACCACCGAACAGCAGGGCAATTCGGCAACTTTTCACTGCTGGTTTTTGTTCTCTGAATAGCCGAAGCATTGCTTCTCTATGGGGATTTCACTGCCCTCGAACAGGCACCGTATGTGCAGGCAATTCGCCAACGTTTGGCGAACTGCCTGCTCTCCGAATGGCCAGGAAAGGTAAACGTACACTTTCAGGGTTATTCAGAGAGCGGTGAAAAGCAGGAGAATGACTGGAGAATGAAAAATTCTAGGTCAAAATAGAGAAACTAGAGAAATATCTCCCTTTCATCTCACTTTCCAAATCGGCTATTTTGACCTAGAATTTTTCATTCTCCAGTCATTTTCTAGTCATTCTCCTGCTTTTCACGCTCTCTGAATAACCCTGTGAATTTCAGCGTTCGGTTACCTTTCGCCAGCAATTCTGAGCTCTTTGAATAACCCTGTGTGACTACAGTCAGGTGAGCTTCAGTCAAGAGTAGTTGCTCCAGTTTCAGACTGAGATATACACCCCATTGGAGAGTCATTACAAGCAAGGTCAGGGCAATCAAGCACCAAACAGAGCATAAATAACACCCACACAAACGAGAATAGAAGGGGAGCACATGGCAATGTATACCTAGAGAACGGCTACCAATCTTTATAGGAGTTCAGCAAATTGGAGGACAAAAATGGGAAACCCAAGGGAAGGGAAAGACAATCTGTTGTCCTTACGGAAAGATTAAGAATGAAAAGATCCGCGATCATAGTCAGAGCTTCACATGCGTGAAGAATTAAACTTGATTTCCATACATATTTGTCCAATGACGTGATGCTACATCCACAGTACATTCATAACTCCTTAAATCCTCGGGATCAGAGGCTTGACCCCTGGCAGAGTCATCTTAGAATATTGTCCCACCAAGGAACATTTTGGGGTTTTAATAACAAAACAGCAGAAGCTAGATGTCGATTTCATTGTTGCATTTCTCACCATACAAGAAATGAAGACAAATATATTTGCATAAATATGCTGTATTCTTCAGTGTCCGTAACAATATTCGTCATTTCCGTGTGGGATATTCTTACCAGGTATTGCATGTGTAAAATGATAACATTCTATGTAAATATGTTGATTTCGCAGATTCCTAGAGACGGCTGCAGACCCGTTGCAAGTGGCAGCGTGTAATTTCTTTGTTATTTGGGCGTAATGTTTGCAAATAATTTCGGTTTTAGTTACGACGGCGATCTCCCTGCTGAATACGCAGAGAGAGGCAGCGGTAATTAGTCTTGGCCGTCATACAAAAGATTTTGAAGGGGATACCGAGAATGTGCCAAGGAGAGATGGATGTGTAACTTGGCAGAAAACAATGAAGATTTTGTTCCATTGTTAGAATAAAACTGTTAGCACAATACGACGACATGATTTTGAGACACGCAACAAAAACGAGAGTAGTTTGTAATTGCATTAGAACAATCATGTGACAAAAAAGTCTGCTAAGATGTAGCGTGAACTCTCCAGTGATTTGTGGTGTTAGATTTTATAATCGAGAACCTATCCAGTCAAGAGACTCCTGTAAAAACATGTGAATAGGGGAAAAAAATACATATATCTACATAACTGCATGGAGATTATTTTATTCAAGGAATCCATCTTTATTTACTTAACGGGATACTCTAGGCAACATGACCACCTAAGCTATTTTAGGTGGTCATGATGCCCAGAGTATGCCGCCCTCTGTCTCCCCTCCCTCCGCTCGGCAGTTCAGCTGAAAACAGCTGAGAGAGGCGGAGGAGTTTACTCCGCCCTCCCAGCTGTCAGTCAGCAGAGCGGGAATCATATTTCCCGCTTCTGCCGACTTTTGCCGAGTAGGAGACGTCATCGCGCTTTCAGCGCGATGACGTCTCCAGCTCGCCGCAGTAGCTGGCGGCAGCGGCTGAGGGTTAGTGTTGCGCGCATCCTCTTGCGCGCAACACTAATCCTCAGAGGGAGCCGGGAGGAAGCCTGCCGATTGGCTGGCTTATGTGAGAGGCGCGCATGCGCGCTTCTCACGTAAACCAGAAGGCAAGAAGAATCAAGAAGGACGGGAGCGAAAGAGGAGGGAGGTGAGTATAAAAAAAAAAAAAGACGCCGCTGGAAACAAGTGGATTTTAGGGTAAGTATTACAGTTACAAGAAAAAAAATAAAAAATAAAGATTTATTAAGGGAATAGGGATAGGTTAGGATAAAAAAACGGGGGGGGGGTGATTTTTGAGTAGAGTGTTCCTTTAAATGATGCCATAAATAAAAAAATAACATCTTGTGTATGTATGAATCACGAGTATAGCAGTACGTAGTGATACCTTTTTTATTGGACTAACGTAACATTTAAAAGACAAGCTTTCGAGAGGATTCCTCAGGTCTGGAAGCTTACTGATCAGTTCCTAGAATTAAACATTAGGACATAAAGGGTCACATGGGTGGGGGGGTTAGATGTCGTAAAGAGTGAGTGTCAAATGGTATGTTCAAAAACAGGAAAATGAACGCATAAGGGATCTTGGGCCCATAATAAAACAACAGAGATAAGATCATACAACTTGAATGGAAGAGAGAAAAAAAAAAGGGATAAAGAAAAAAACAAAAAACATAAAACAGTGAAGGCTGAAAGAGACATGAAAAGAAAAAGAGAAGAAAAAAAAAACAAGCATCAGCCAGAATTTTGAATGTTATGGGTGATGCTTGTTTTTTGGGTTTTTTTGTTTTTATCATGTCTCTTTCCGCCTTCAGTGTTTTATGTTTTTTTCTTTTTCCCTTTTTTTTTCTCTTTTTCCATTCAAGTTGTATGATCTTATCTCTGTTGTTTTATTATGGGCCCAAGATCCCTCATGCGTTTATTTTCCCATTTTGAACATACCATTTGACTCTCACTCTTTACGACATCTAACCCCCCACCCATGTGACCCTTTATGTCCTAATGTTTAATTCTAGGAACTGATCAGTAAGCTTCCAGACCTAAGGAATCCTCTCGAAAGCTTGTCTTTTAAATGTTACGTTAGTCCATTAAAAAAAGGTATCACTACGTACTGCTATACTCGTGATTTTGGCAAACTGGACTAACACGGCTTATCGAATTTACATTATTATGTATGTATGTATATATATGTATTGATTTACTTTAAAGTAGATATCCATGCACGATATAAGATGCACTCCAGGACTCCAAAATATTGTGCATGGATGAATATTTTCTTGAGGTTTTTTTGCACCAGGCCAGCAAAATTTTGGTAGTGCTGTACCTAGTGGACTGATTATATATATATATATATATATATATATATATATATATATATATAAAAAATCTCAAATGTGTCCCGTACTCACAGTTTACATAAGTGCTTCACCTGGTGCTACAGCACAAACCTGTTTACATGTAAATCCACAACGATGCAGGCACTCCAGGGTTTTTAGAAAAAGTATAAATGTATTAATCCATGATATAATCGACATTTCACTTCCACTAAGGAACGTTAATCATGTGATTATTGCCCTGATGAAAGTTCACAAGTGTAACTGAAACATTAATTACTGTATATCATGGATTAATACATTTAGGACTCTATTACATTCTCGGCGCAAATTCGTACGCGCAGCGCAATTTTTTTTGCGTTAAATGTTAACGTGCGTAAATTAACGCTGGTATTACGATCCGAGTGCATTTCTTCATCCGTCAAAAAATAACGCGCGGGAAAAAAGCTGCGCAAAAACGCGCGCGCATTAATGCTGCGCACAGAAATCGGTGGCCAATCTGAATTAAGAACCACAATTGTCTCCCAATCGGAGTATATATGCTGCAGCAATAATAAAAACACACACAACCTCTCAATTTTATTGTTTGGGTATGTGTAGAATGTGTAACTATACTGTGCTATATATTTTTTTTTTCGGGCTGGTGTATTTGATTTCGGCCAGAACGTTCAGATTTGCAGTTACCACCAGCTTTTAAAAGACGTAAAAATTATGTGCGCAAACGTTGTTCGTAAAAATTTGCACATCGATTGTAAGACCAACCGCGTACCAGCGCACGAACGCATATGCGCTCATAATGTTAAGTATGGTACGCGCGCCCGAACTTGCGCTCGCACAGGGTTGGTTCAGGGTCACTCGCGTTAGATGTTAACGCGCATTGTTTGCACGAACGTCGTAATACGACGTTCAGCGCGAAGGGTTTTGCCCCTCGCCTTAATGCGTTTTTGCACATGTGAATATTTTTGCGCGAACAGTGTTATAGAGCCCTTACACTTTTTTGTCCTCCAGCCAGCAAATGGCAGCAGAGTAAACGGGAACGGAGTAATGAAATTGTGCCTGTTGCTAGCCCCTGTTCTACTGGGTTTTCTGGGATGCCAGATGATCGTGAGCTACTGTATGATACAGGTTCTCCAGGAGTTGCTGTTGCAGGGCCAATTTCTGACAGTCCATCCGAGAGAGCACAGAAAGGAGGAATTGGTCCAACTAATAGTCAAGTCGCAGCGGCTTCAAACATGGCCCATGGGCGCACAAGAAGAAATATTTGCCCTCCCAGGTATCTCAAAGACTTTGAGATGTTATGCTTTTAGGTATTTTACTGTCATCCATACAGCAGATGGAAGCATAGTAAATGTGTGCATTTGGTCTTCTGTTGAGTTAGTGTCTCTTGTGTGTATGTCTCTGTTAGTTTTTATGTTGTAATAAATCAGTATAAATCATCTGTTCCAATGCTTGTCTGAATCTGTGACATTCAAATATACAAATATATACTGTATATATATATTCTCCTCGTTTGAATGTCAAAGTGCTGGTGATTGGCACTAGAAGAAGCAACAGAGGAGCGTGCACTAGTTAATTCAATAGTAACTGCATACCTGATGCTACCTTCACTTTAATCCTCTACAGGACTTAGATCTAGCTGCTGTATTTACATAATACATGATTTTATTCTATAAAACAACAGCTCTTAAACTTATGTCTTGTATCCATTCTTTAACCCTTTCACTTGAAAGCACTTTATCTTTAAAACAATATATTTATTTGAATTTTACATGCAGACTGTTATTCTGAACTCAAAATAATATAAATTTACTATTCTTTAATTTTTCATCGATTTTCTTTTTTTTAAATTTTAACAAAATATTGCCGGTTTGAAAGGTTCTAAACTTTAGATGGTGCCCGTTATCTTGCATAATTTCACAAGGGATCTGCATTTAGTTGGATCATACATAAATTGCCTTTGTTCCAAATACAGTAAGTGTGATGTAGATAACATGGTTAGATCTTACCTTATAGAGATTTGCAGTGATCATAATGAGATTATTAACCCATGCAGCTTCCAAAAATGCCAACAGAATATAAAAAAAATATATGTATATGTAGCTGAAAAGCTACGTTAATATCTAAAAATGTAAACATTTTAATCTCATTGTGTTGTCTTTGCTTTGAATATTCCCTTTCCTTATATTCCAAAGCAACAAATGTGACTGTCAGGAGGGGAGCAGTTTGAGTTTTATATTAAAAATAGATTAAAAGGTCAAATGAAAAATGCCTCAATCTTTTCTGTCTTTCTGATCTAAACGAGAAATACTGTACCTGACATTTTGTGGTGATAGTACTCCTTACTTGTCCCAATGTAAAGTAGATGTATAACATCACAAACCCCTTCATGGAGCAAACTGAGCATGTCTAAAAGGGCCTCAGATGGGACAGTTTTTTCATAAAAGCCTGAAAATCATGACATGGTTCCAATATTCTCCAGACATTCCAGGATTGGGATTATTAAAGACACATCTACACCACAACCTTTTAACACTTTAATCAAACAAAATAAAGATTGGTTTTAATGACAATTCCTTTCGACCAAAATTTCATAATGGCATTTATGTCACGGTTCCCGGATCCCACCACGCAGCCCTTAAAGCCCAACACTCCACAGAGCCAAAAAGCTACCAACAGAGTAGCCGTAGAACAATCCCTAACTTTCTGGTCCTTAAAAATTGGCCATGTATAAGTATACTAGCTAGACAGAAAGGGTTAATCAAAGACAATGTCGTATTACAAAACCAGGTCAGCAACACGGGGGTAGTCAGACGAGCCAGAATCAGGAATACAGAGTATAGAATAGTCAAATGGAATAGCCGGGTCGATATCAGTGCAGTAGTGTAGTACAAGGAAAATAGTCTAGGGCAACGGAAGGTAGAATGGTCAGAAAACAAGCAGAGGTCAATAACAGGTTAAATCACGAGAGAATTCAGGTACAGGGAGCTCAGGTATGGATAACCACGATTTGGCACTGCTTAGAAGGAACTGTGGGTTTTTAAAGACCTTCACCAGACTGCGCCCCCCTCTCAAGCAGCGCCTCATACAGCCACCTCCTTGCCTGTCTCTATTTAAACCGGGTGTTGGTCAGCGAGCAGCATCAGACATGCTGCCTTCAAGCACACTGGAGAGGCTGGAAGCCCCCAACGTTACAGTACCCCCCTCTCCACGGGAGGCCACCGGACGACCAACAGGACAAGTGGCAGGACGACCACCAGGGCGATCGGGGTGCGAGGCATGGAACGCCCTGACCAACCTAGAGGCAGACATGTTGGAAGCCGGAATTCAGGACCGATCCTCCGGACCATAACCCACCCAATCGACCAAGTACTGTAGAGCACCCCTGAACAGCCTAGAATCCAGAACTTTCCTAACCCCATATTCTGTTTCCCCATCAACCTGAACAGGTGGAGGAGGAAGAACGACCCGCGTGTACCTGTTACACAACAAAGGCTTCAGTAGGGAGGTGTGGAAGACGTTGTGCAAGCGAAGATGTTTAGGAAGGGCAAGAGCATAAGCCACAGGGTTAATGCGGCGAATGATCTTGTATGGACCTATAAACCGAGGTGCCATTTTCATAGAAGGCACCCGCAACTTCACATTCCTAGTGGACAACCAAACTCTATCCCCCACGTTGTAGGAAGGAGCTTGTAACCTATGCCTGTCAGCCTTGCGTTTCTGGACAGCAACATTGCACTCCATGTTTTCGCGAATCTGTCTCCAAATCTCTTGTAGTTGTGTGAGATGTTCATCAAGAGCCGGGATGGCCTGTTCAGCAAACTGAAGCGGTAGAGCCGGACGGAAAAAACCATAGATGGCAGAAAAAGGAGAGTAGCCAGTGGTCTCATTAACGGCGTTATTACGTGCATACTCAGCCCAGGGCAACAACTCCGACCAATTGTCTTGTTGTTGTGTGGTAAAGCAACGTAAGTACTGCTCGAGACCCTGATTTGCCCTCTCTGCTGCCCCATTGTTTGTTGATGATATGCTGAAGAGAAGGCCAATCGCACCCCATCTCCACACAGAAAACCCTCCAGAAACGAGAGACGAACTGAGCTCCTCTGTCAGAGACTATTTGAGACGGAACCCCATGTATTCGTACAATCTCTCTAGCAAAGACGACCGCCAGTTCTTTGGCTGTAGGAAGCTTAGGTAAAGGAACAAAATGAGCCATTTTGGAGAAGCGGTCTACAACTGTCCCCAGTATGACCCTTGGACTTCGGCAAGTCCACAATAAAATCCATAGATAGATGAGACCAAGGCCTATTAGGCATGGGTAAAGGCTGCAATAGACCGACAGGCAAGGTTTTACTGGTTTTGCTTCTTGCACAGACTTGACAAGCCAAAAGAAACAGACGTACGTCCTGTCGCATGGTGGGCCACCAGAACTGTCTGGAGATACTGGTAAGAGTCTTAGTAATACCAGGATGACCTGCTGGTTTAGAATCATGAAACATTATGAGTAATTCTTGTCTTTCCTTTTCAGGCACAAACAACATATCTGGAGGCTTGTTAGGTGGAGCCCCCATTTGAGCTGCTTGGAGACATTCCAGGAAAGGCGAGGAAACAGACAAGACCATGGAAGCCACAATACGTTCAGGAGGAACTATAGGATTGTGGTCTTGTGTATTTGATTCATACGGGTCATATTGACGAGATAAGGCATCAGCCTTTACATTGCGGTCACCTGGTCTGTAAGTCAACACAAAATTAAACCGAGACAGTAGTAATGACCACCTGGCCTGTCTCGAGTTCAAACGTTTAGCATCCCCGATGTACGTAAGGTTCTTATGATCAGTGATTATCAACAAAGGGTCAAGAGTACCTTCCAACAAATGTCTCCACTCTGACAGGGCAGACACAATAGCAAGCAATTCTCTGTTACCGATATCATAATTGCGTTCTGCTGGTGATAATTTTCTTAAAAGAACCCACAAGGATGTAGAGGCTTCCCTGGAGACTCTCTCTTTGAGATAGGACAGCCCCAATGCCTATCTCGGAAGCATCAACCTCAAGAACAAATGGAATTCTGGGATCAGGATGCCGTAACACGGGAGCGGAAGTGAAAGCCTGTTTGAGAGCTTCGAATGCTTGTTTGGATTGTGAAGACCAGACCTGGTTCTTCAGACCTTTACGTGTCATATTAATGATAGGAGAAGCTACATCAGAATAATTCTTGATAAATCTCCTATAATAGTTGGAAAATCCCATAAACCTCTGTATGGCTTTGAGGCCTTGAGGGAGAGGCCATTCTGAGATGGCCGTGAGTTTGGAAGGATCCATCTCAAAACCTTCTGGAGTGATAATGTACCCAAGAAATTTTACAGTAGTAATGTCGAATAAACACTTCTCCAGTTTACAATAAAGACCATTGTCTAGTAATTTTGCTAATACCTGTCTGACATGTTCATGGTGGGTTTTCAGATCGGGAGAGTAAATCAGTATATCGTCTAGGTATACTATAACAAAGGATTGCAAAAAATCTCTGAGCACATCATTAATAAAATCTTGGAATACAGCTGGAGCATTACAAAGACCGAAAGGCATGACCAGATATTCATAATGCCCACTCCTGGTGTTAAATGCTGTTTTCCACTCATGCCCTTCTTTTATACATATCAGGTTGTAAGCCCCTCTTAAATCGAGTTTTGTGTATACTGCTGATCCCCTTAACCTGTCGAACAGTTCTGATATAAGAGGGATAGGGTACACATTCTTGATGGTGATCTTGTTAAGCACCCTATAATCAATACACGGGCATAAATCTCCTTCTTTTTTAGACACAAAAAAGAACCCAGCCCCTGCCGGAGAAGAGGAACGTCTAATAAAACCTCTCTCCAAATTCTCCTTAATGTACTTCTCCATGATTTGGTTCTCTTTTATGGATAAAGGATATACTTTGCCTAGAGGAGGCATGGTACCTGGATGAATATCTATGGCGCAATCATACGGTCTATGTGGAGGTAGTTTCTCTGCCTCTCTTATCAAATACAGCCCTGAGGTCGGCATACCGGTCAGGAACCTCTGTAGACAATGGGGGAGCTGTAGGTGTGTCCAGGGCACCAATATGTTGAATGGGTATTAAACAAGTCCCAAAACAAGTAGGACTCCAAGATAGTATCTCTCCCTTAGCCCAATCAATAACAGGATTATGTTCCACCAACCAAGGGAAACTAAGCACAACAGGATTGGAAGGTGAACGGATAACCTGAAATATGATCTCTTCTTTATGTAAGAGACCAGTGGTAAGAACCACTGTAACCGTATCGTGAGTAATCCTAGGGCAGGATAACGGCCTACCGTCTATGGCTTCGACGGCTAAGGGTGTCTCTCTTACAACCAGAGGGAGAGAAATGGAAGAAGCGTATTCAACATCGATAAAATTACCAGCAGCCCCAGAATCAACAAAAGCGGTAGTATGCGTGGTCTTGGTCTCCCAAGCCACGGATACTGGTAACAAAAGTTTACTGTCTTTGACAGGAGACATGCACGTCACACCCAAGGCCTGTCTCCTCAGCTGCCTTAGGTGCGGTAGTTTTCTGATTTATCATGCATTCTAGGGCGAGTGGGACATTGAAGTCGTAAATGTCCTTTTACACCACAATACAGGCACAATCCCTCATGAAGACGCCTTGTTCTCTCTTCCTCTGTAAGCCTAGTATGGCCTAGTTGCATAGGCTCAGAGGGAGGAGATAACTCTCTGGGTGGTGCCTGAAAGACAGGGGCCAACCTCGGTAACGGTCTCTTAGGTTTCTCTCTTGGAGTTCTTCTGTCCCTTATCTGATCATCCAGATCTATACAATAATCAATGAGCTCACTCAATACCTCAGGTAATTTACGAGGAGCAAATTCATGCATTAATGACTCTGATAACCCCTCCATAAAAGCCAGAACCAGAGCCTCATTAGTCCAGTTCACGTCAGAAACCAACGTTTTAAATTCTATGGCATAATCAGACACAGTCCTGTTCCCTTGATGTATGCGGAACAAGGATTTGCCAGCTACCTTGGCCTTTCTGGTAGGATTAAATGTACGTTTTAACTCGGCTATGAATTCTTTATAGTTCCGTACGATAGGCTTCTCTGCCTCCCATAATGGATTCGCTCATGTCAACGCTCTGGTTAATAATGAACCCCACTTTGGCTATGTCAGTGATAAACATTTGTGGATTTAACTTAAAATGAATATCCACATGGACCAAAAATCCCGGCACTCCGAGGGAGTACCGTCAAACCTCATAGGAGCGGTCATGTGTACCTGGGATGTCTGAACGACTGGGGACACAGGTATAGCAGGCGGAGGTGCAACCCCAGCTGGTTCCAGGTGAGCTGTACGAGTCAGGATAGTTTGTAAGTCGAGAGCAAACTGATCCATCCTATGGTCCTGCTCGTCCTGTCTGGATACAAAGGTACTCAAATGCTGTGCTAAGTCTGCGGGATCCATTTGGCCAGATCGTAATGTCACGGTTCCCGGATCCCACCACGCAGCCCTTAAAGCCCAACACTCCACAGAGCCAAAAAGCTACCAACAGAGTAGCTGTAGAACAATCCCTAACTGTCTGGTCCTTAAAAATTGGCCATGTATAAGTATACTAGCTAGACAGAAAGGGTTAATCAAAGACAATGTCATAATACAAAACCAGGTCAGCAACACGGGGGTAGTCAGACAAGCCAGAATCAGGAATACAGAGTTTAGAATAGTCAAATGGAATAGCCGGGTCGATATCAGTGCAGTAGCGTAGTACAAGGAAAATAGTCTAGGGCAGAGGTCAATAACAGCAGAGGTCAATAACAGGTTAAATCACAAGAGAATTCATGTACAGGGAGTTCAGGTATGGATAACCACGATCTGGCACTGCTTAGAAGGAACTGTGGGTTTTTAAAGACCTTCACCAGACTGCGCCCCCTCTCAAGCCGCGCCTCATGCAGCCACCTCCCTGCCTGTCTCTATTTAAACCGGGTGTTGGTCAGCGAGCAGCATCAGACATGCTGCCTTCAAACACACTGGAGAGGCTGGAAGCCCCCAACGTTACAAATTATTAAATTCAAGTGATTATGAGCTTTATTATTTGAAGCTTATTGGTCTGTCCCTATGGGTGAACAGTGAACCTCCACTGTATGTTAAGATTATTTTTAGCGTAGTTGAGCACAAAGCATTTAGGGAAGGGCTGAGCTTCAGGTTGATGTTAGATATGGAGCAGAGGCGTAAATAGACACCTCAGGGCCCAGTGCCGAACTCCATGACAGCCCCCCCCCCCCGGCACAATAAATACTTTGTCACCCCCCCGTCCCATCAAAATGCACTGGACCACTCTAAATCCACAATGTCGACACTAGACAATTAGTGTCCAATTTTTTTCCACGTCCACTATGACTACTTCAGTCCATTCCATTCCATTCTTAATGTATTGTGTACTATGTATATCTCACAGAACTGCACAGCAATAAAATTCACAGCAATGTCCACAGTGTATCACTGAGCTCCAAAGTAAAACTCAAAAAAAGTATAAAATAAAATCTTAAAATAAATAATATATTAAATTAATATTTAATTATTTTTAAATACAATTAAGATAAATATAAAAAAATATTATATTAATATAATTATTAAAAATTGTATACTTGTTACCTTTCCTAACATCTTTTGTAAGGGACGGAGATGAATTTCTTTTCTTCATCCAGTGTAAGAGCCCAGGCGGCTGTGGCGCCTGGGCGAGACCCTGGCCCCAGGTAAAGTCCAGGTCCCAACCCAAGCCCCAGGAGAGGTCCTGGCCCAGGCGAGGCCCCAGGACTCAGTGGCTGATTGTGGTGCCCCCCGACTCAAAGGCCTGGGTACCGTGGCAACCACTGCACCCAAGGTAGTTCCCAGGTGCAGTAGGTGCCTGCTATGGAGAGAGAGAGAGAGAGAGTTGGGGTCAGGTTAAGATCTAATCAGTGTTGATAAAAATAGGATAATCAGTCTACCAAAGACCCTCTTCTGCCTGAGCTGGTATTAGGGAGCTTTTAATTATTTTTCTACTAATATCAGTTAAAACAAGAAAAACAAGAGACCTTCTCCAGCTGCCTGCAAATTAGTGCTTTCTACACATAGGATCTATTCCTGTGCATGAACCTGCAACAACAACATAGCAATAAGCAACGTGTGCAGCTAGGGTGGAATAGGATTGAAGAGGTTATGATTAACAACTCAATTAATAGCCATAAGGGCCACAAGTGCTTCTGACTAGGGATGAGCTGTTCGGTTCGATCTGTTCGGAGTTCGCATCGAACATCGGCCGTTCGGCTGTTCGCGAACTCCGAACATTTCCGCGTGTTCACCGCATGTTTGCCCACAATGCACCACAATGGACCACAATGCACTTTTCCACCAGCCTGAAGCTTGTAATTGGCTACAGCCTTGCACCTGACCACAGGCCAGGTGCAAGACAGGTGCAAGACTATGCCAATCACGGCTCAGAGTCCTGATTGGGCAAATTCTGCCCAATCATGGGCTCACAGAGCTAAGTCCCGCAGCACACTATATAAGGCATCCCTCGCAGCCCCAGCACGTGTTTTTTGAGAGGAGATTGTTCTGTTAGTGTGTGTTCTCACTGCCAGCAGCTATTGTGGGGGTCTCACTTCTACAAGATATCTGGGAATTGTTGTAATCTGTGTGCTCTTACTGCCAGCAGCTATTGGGGGGTCTCACTTCTACAATATATCTGGGAATTGTAATCTGTGTCTTGTCACTGCCACCCATCGGGGGGGTCTCACTGATTTATAGGAGGTTTCTGGGAATTGTAATCTGTCTCTTGTCACTGTTGCCAGCTATCCGGGGGTCCTATCAGGGGGTCTCACAGACTTGTAGCAGATTTCTGGGAATTTTAATCTGTGTCTTGTCACTGGCTGACAGCTATCAGGGTGTCTCACTGAGTTATACCAGAGTTCTGGAAATCTTTAATCTAGATAACACAGTTGAATCAGAGTTTTGCATATCTCCAATTTTTATAGTAGAGTTGAATCAAAGTTCTGTATATCACTCACCATGTCAGAAAGACCAAAAAGGACAGGCAGATGCTCCCAGACACAGATAAGAGGACAAACAGCTTCTGTGTCGGGAGGCTGTGCCTCTGGTCGTCGTGGACGTGGTGCATCCTCTGCCAGGACACGCTTGTCCTTTCTAACTGGTGCTGGCCGTCTTAAGCAGCAGCAACATACAGAGGTGGATTGGCTAACCAGGCCATCCTCATCCTCCGAGTCCTCTGCCAGCCAGGCTTGTGGTGGTTTACAGTCCAACTCAGCTTCCAAAGCATCTAATGCAGCCTCCATGTCCACAGCTACTCCTGCCGTAGCCTCACCAACATACACGGAAGAGTCAGCTGAATTTTTTGACTACAATGACCGTGACATGCTGCTTGAGGATGCGCAGCAACTACAGTGCTCTGATTCAATCTCTGAGGTTGAGGAAGGGAGTATAATAAACCTTGAGAAAGGGGGTGCCAGTGACACACAAATAACTGGCACTCATGTTCCCCCAGCAGCTGCAGCATATTGCGAGGTTGGCTCCAGTGACGAGGAGATAGGGGGTGATGACGATGATGAGCGAACGCCTCCGCCAGGCTAATTCACCTCACCCGCCGCTCTGTCTCTGCCGCTCCCCACTGCGAGTCCCTTCACTGGCTCCCCATCCACTGCAGAATTAAGTTCAAAATCCTTATCCTTACCTACAAAACCCTCACTAACTCAGCTCCCCACTACCTGTCCTCACTATTATTATTATTATTATTCTTTATTTATAAAGCGCCAGCATATTCCGCAGCGCTGTACAATAAGCACAGTATAGACAGGGTTACAATACATTGAACAACATTTGACAAACAGTACAGGAGGAGATGAGGGCCCTATTCCCGTAGGAACTCACAATCTAGGAGGGTTGGGGTTGGAAACAGGAGGAGAGGACTGTAAGGTGAGAGTGATTGATGGTTGTGTCAGTGAGTTGGGTGGTAGGCTTCCCTAAATAGGAATGTTTTAAGGGAGCGTTTGAAGGAAGAGAAGTTAGGGGAAAGTCTGACAGTACGAGGGAGAGCGTTCCAGAGAGTGGGGGCTGCGCGTGAGAAATCCTGCAGTCTATCATGGGAAGAGGTGATGCGGGGAGAAGCTAGGCGCAGGTCACTGTTTGACCTTAGGGAGCGGGCTGGGGTGTATTTGGTGATTAGTGAGGACAGGTAGTGGGGCGCTGAGTTAGTGAGGGTTTTGTAGGTAAGGATAAGGATTTTGAACTTAATTCTGCAGTGGATGGGGAGCCAGTGAAGGGACTCGCAGAGGGGAGCGGCAGAGACAGAGCGGCGGGTGAGGTGAATTAGCCTGCCGGAGGCGTTCAGGATGGATTGTAGGGGGGAGAGGCGGGACAGAGGGAGGCCAGATAAGAGATTATTGCAATAGTCGAGTCGGGAGATTACCAAATACACCCCAGCCCTCTCCCTAAGGTCAAACAGTGACCTGCGCCTAGCTTCTCCCTGCATCACCTCTTCCCATGATAGACTGCAGGATTTCTCACGCGCAGCCCCCACTCTCTGGAACGCTCTCCCTCGTACTGTCAGACTTTCCCCTAAGTTCTCTTCCTTCAAACGCTCCCTTAAAACATTCCTATTTAGGGAAGCCTACCACCCAACTCACTGACGCAACCATCAATCACTCTCACCTTACAGTCCTCTCCTCCTGTTTCCAACCCCAACCCTCCCAGATTGTGAGTTCCTACGGGAATAGGGCCCTCATCTCCTCCTGTACTGTTTGTCAAATGTTGTTCAATGTATTGTAACCCTGTCTATACTGTGCCTATTGTACAGCGCTGCGGAATATGCTGGCGCTTTATAAATAAAGAATAATAATAATAATGAGGTCACTGACTCCACCTGCGTGCCTGATCGAACAGAGGAGTCAAGTGAGGAGGAGGAGGAGGCACAACAAACACGAGACACAACGTCCTCTATGACCAACCATAGCCAGTCCAAGGCATCAGAAGTCACAGCTGCTCAGGTGCAGAGCGCTGTTGTCTCAAAGCACATGAACAGGAAGTCTGCTGTCTGGGAGTTCTTTAAGAAATGTGCAGCAGACCGCACCGTTGCTATTTGTAATCTATGTCAGATGAGGATCGAGCGTGGGAAAGACATCCCACGCTTGGGTACCACGTGCTTGAGGTGACATATGACCACCTGCCACGCATCCCATTGGCACAACACTTTGCATAGGTCCTCCTCATCTTTCTCTACCCCCACTATATGTCCTGCCATGTCATTGCCTATAACCTCCACTGACAGGGATGATGCTACAGTAATGGGTGTACCAGGTCCTTCCTCAGAATGTGACAGCATCCCATCAGCTGAAGATTTACGCAGTCAGATTACGTTGCCCCAGCTGCTGCAGCAAAAGAAAAAATATAGTCCCCAAATGACTCGCATTACAGCTGCTGCCTTTCCAGCTGGTGGACTCTGCTTCCTTCCGTGAATTTGCTGAATGTGCTGTACCACAGTGGCAGGTTCCAAAACGCCATTTCTTTTCACGGAAGGCCATTCCAGCACTATACCAGCACGTGGAAGACAGTGTTATGGAGTCATTGGGAAAGGCAGTCAGCAGCAAGGTGCACATGACTTTAGACACGTGGTCCAGCAAGCATGGACAGGGCCATTACATTTCCTTCACGGCACACCGGGTAACTCTGATTGCAGCTGGAAGGGATCCAGGATGAGGCTCTGTGCTGGAGCTTGTTCATCCACCACGCCTCCAGAAAGCTGCTTGTATGAGGTCTGTCTGCTCCACCACCTCTTCCTCCTCCTCCTTCTCTGTCTCTGGCGAAGTGGCAGTTAAACCGACGCGTGGCAGGGGCTACGCAATGGCTCAAGCAAAAAGATGCCATACTGTGCTTGAGCTGGTTTGTTTAGGGGACAGGAGCCACACCGGGCCAGAAATTCTGTCAGCTCCGCAGGGGCAGCTGCAGAGATGGTTAACACCACGTCAGCTTCAGCTGGGAATGGTTGTCTGTGATAATGGAAGCAACCTTCTCTCCGCCCTACGCCAGGGTAAGTTGACGCATGTACCATGCCTAGCACACGTCCTAAATCTGGTGGTACATCTTTTCCTAACCAGGTACCCAGGGCTGGCACGGCTTCTCAGCCAGGCCAGAAAAGTCTGCAGCCACTTCAGACGGTCATTCCCAGCCAGTGTTCGCCTGGCAGAAATTCAAAGAGGATTCCACCTTCCCACAAACCGTCTGATCTGTGACATGCCCACCAGGTGGAACTCGACATTAGCAATGCTGCAGCGTCTGCACAAACAGCAGAGGGCCATCAATGAGTACCTGTGTGAGTATAGCACAAGGACAGGTTCAGGTCTACTTGTTTCCCCCCCGCAGTGGCTGATGATCAAGGATGCATGCACTGTACTGTCACCATTTGAGGGGGCAACGAGATCAGAGGAAGAGCGGTGAAGGCCGGGGCTGCTTGACTGATGCCTTTTTAAATTTTTTTAGTCCACGATGCCCAGGGACGTCAAATGTAGGCACCCATTTCCAGCGTCGTCACCATATGGTGCAGGACTACCTCGGGGCAAGGGCAGACCTGGATACCTTTACAGCAGATGATCCATTGGCTTACTGGGTGTTAAGATTGGATCACTGGCCAGAACTTAGCCAATATGCTATGCAGCTACTAGGTTGCCCTTCATCCAACGTGTTTTCTGAAAGGACGTTCAGTGCTGCTGGAGGTTTTGTTACAGACAAGAGTGCGTCTGTCCACCGACTCAGGTAGACCGGCTGACATTTATAAAAATGAATCAGTCCTGGATCAGCAGCTATCAATCCCCTGATGCTGACGTAACTGAATAGATCGGGGCTCTCTTCTGCATTCCCAAAACCTCCAACCCTGCACTCTTCCACAATACCTCAGAGGGGTTATGTTGTGAAGGCATTTGCTGCCACCAAAGGCACAATATTTGGGTGCACTGCCACTGACGCCTATACCAGATTCATATCATTTTAATATTGGACCGTGGGGTCCAACCCTGCACTCTTCCACAATACCACAGAGGGGTTACTTACGGTGTGAAGGCATTTGCTGCCACCAAAGACACAATATTTGGGTGCACTGCCACTGACGCCTATACCAGATTCATATCATTTTAATATTGGACTGCAGGGTCCAACCCTGCACTCTTCCACAATACCACAGAGGGGTTACGGTGTGACGGCACTGTTGCCGACACTAAAGGCCCAATTTTAAAGCACCTATTGTTACTGTCATCCAAAGCCTGTATAAGTTTCACCATAATTTAGCCAAAAAATCACTAAACTTGTTCTGCGTGTCCTAAAATGTCTCCTCTTTTCATACAGGCTGCCGCCCCAAGCAGTTGTTTATGAATAGATTAAAGGAAAACCATTTACCGTCATTTGAAATGTCATTTTTTTGTTTTTAAATGTTTCTATACATCCTACAAATCCGCCACTTCACGGGCAGGTTATGGGGACCTCCTAGGCACGATATTTGAAGGAATTTTTCATTTTTATTCTTAACCTTTATTTCATGGAAAACTCACTTTTCCTTTAAAAACTTTTTTTTTTAATTTTTTGTCCTTGTTTCCTGTCCCCCAGGGCACTACCTGGACCCCCATACACCTTTTATGGCAAATATCTTGCATATATGCCCTCTTGGAGGGCACTCTAAAATTCAAACTTTCGAGTCCCATTGACTTGCATTGAGTTCGGTTCGTGTTCGAGTTCGAATACGAACCGAACACGGGGGTGTTCGGCTCATCAGTACTTCTGACCCTATTAATACATAGTGGCCCCTATTTTGGCTTAGCCGGTAACAGGCAGCCACTAATGGGTAAATGTGGTGCAAGCCATTAACCGTTAGTGGCTTCCTATCCCCGCCTCTATTAGTATTGGGTCCAGGATGTGTTCAATTTTTCAGCTCGTACTTTGCATAGAAAAATTAATCTCTGTATGCCCTGGATACACTCCATGTGTGCTAAAACCACAACATTTGGTATTTAATTGCCGTTAAAATTGTTTTGCTCAACCACAGGACACCACAGCATCTGTATTGAATGAAACCTTCACAAAAGCTATTGTAAGGAAACCTCTAGGACAATTACGACTTATTCTAAAACTCATAATAAAATGTTTCTTTTCTACTGGCAGAATATGTACTGATTGAAAATAAAGAATGCAAGTGACCTTCTAAGCACCATGCTAACTTCAGCCTTTTTGAACTGGTAACCAAATAAATGGTGCAGTATGTGAATGATTTGTGCAGTAATAAGTGTGTGTGTCAGCAATTGCGTTGTTGTGTATAATTTCTTCTAGTGACCACGGTTCAGGGCCGGCCCGTCCATGGTCCTAAATGGAGCCATGGCTCCAGGCAGCACTTTGCCAGGGGCAGCATTTTGGGCCTCGACTAGGCACACCACACATGATTACTATGAGGTTTATTGTCGTGGAGCTCTGTGATATGCTCAGATACACACATTACTTTGTGTTTTTTTTGCTGTGGAGCTCTGATACACTCACATGGCACATGTTTTTTTTGGGGAGGGGGGCAGCATTTCATCCTTGGAACCAGGCAGGCAGCACAGTGTCTTGGGCAGGCTCTGCCACGGTTGATTGCTAATGCAGTGTTTGTGCATGAGCAACCCCAATTTCCTGCTCAATCTGACAGCCATAGACGTCACCAGTGACACAAATGATGTCAGGACCATGCTCCCTTGTGGCCACCCCCCCACCTTCCTGTTCTCAGACCTACAAAGTTGTCAGTTCTGAAAAAGCAATCCTACATCTGCACTGTCTACAAATATACACCGTAAGGCCGGCGTCAGACAAATGCAGTGATCACGTCTATGTTGCCGTACAGTTTAACGTCCATGATAGCATAGAATCATGATCAATAGAGACCCACACACGAAGTACGTGCGCACCGAACTACGCACGCACAATGCACGTGGCAAACAGATGCAAGTTAGGCAAGAATGTAAAACCGCTAGACAGACGCACAGAGTGCGCCACGCCCACGTAACGTTCTGTGTGAGTGAGGAGCCGTCAGATGCTGCGCATTTACGACGTCCAGCACCTTAACGCACAAAATGGCTTTTCATATCCTTTTCAAATTTTTATCATTTTTCATATTAATTTTATTTCCCACAGTTCCCTTTTTTTTCTACATCCATTATCAAAAACGGACCGTGTGGTGTCTACATTATCTTCTGTCAGTAAGTCTGTCTGTTGTGCACGCGCGCAGAGTGCGGTCAGACTGCTTTCATCTTGACATTCGCCTAAATAGTTACAGAAACGTGTAAATTCTTTATATACACATCCCATGCACTATCATCATATGGGCAGGGTTAGCGCAACTGCTGAGTGAAGTGGGCAGTCACCTACGGCACTGGACCAACAGGGACACTGCTTCATGGTCGGATAGAAGGCAACAGCTCCCCATGCTTTGCTATGTGCACAGAGCAGTTGCAGCACTATGCCCAGATGCAAGCTTCTCTGCTCCCATACTACAATGTGCACCTGGCCACTGTTGGTTATGTATGAAAGAGGCACTGGAAGCTTGTGAACTTGAAGCAGAAACTTTACTTTGTGCATAAAACAATAAACAACTATAACAGACTAGTGACTGAAAACAGCAGGCATTACACAGTGAGAAATCAAGGGAAGCGAGAGATAAACAGACTTCCTTCCTGTGAATATACCAACAAGTTCAGAACACATAGTACCCTTTAATAACAGCGCCATCTGCAGTTTAAATGGTATAGTACATGCTTTAGTATTTCCAACAGCCACATGTGTCTCCAGTGACTTCTCTCACTTAGCTGTGGTGCTACAAGTCCAACACCTGCCTGGACCATTCTTCCCAAAAATGGTAAGCTCTGCCTAGAGAGGCACAGTTGGGGGTATCATAGATTCTGTGTGTCATGGAATCTCTGTGTATCTGTCAATATCTATGTGTATCTTTATCTATCTTTATCTGTCTGTCTGTTTGCATCTTTCAGTGTCTCTGTCAATATCTTTGTGTCTGTAGATGTCTCTATCATTATCTGTGTCTCTATGTATTTATCTTTGTCTTTCAGGGTTATTCAGAGAGCACTGGAAATGTCAGCAACATTTCGATGCTCTCCTGTTCGCCATACTTCGGCGAGTTTGATTCGCGTCCCTGTTGCGAATTCAGCATTTAACGCAGGGTCCCCAAAGTACAGCGAACTAATTGAAAAACCGCCGCAAAACAGCTGAATTGATCCGAAAAACCACCGAATGCATCCATTGATCCGTCGCAGAACCATCAAATCGATCCAAAAAAAGCCGATGACCTGCCTAACAGCCGGCTCACCAGCCACTGGAAAAAGTCACCAAGCCGCCGAATGAGGTAAAAATAAAAAACGCAACTTTTAAAATGTCTTTTCCAAAAAGCTACCACATGAAAATGCCTGGAAATAATATGTACGGTCCTATGAATAATAATAAAAAGGTCTGTTACAAAAAAACCCCGCCATTTTAAAGTCAGAAAATAAAAATTGCCAAAAAAATCCAGAAAAATGCCTAAACAAACCCAAAAAATAAATAAAGAGCCTGTTTGCTGCAAATGAAAAGAATAAACGGTTGAATAAATATTTAATAAAACCAGGGGTTTTCTTTTACTTTGAAACCTATTGGATTCGCCTAATTAAATCTGTCGAATGAAAGTTGGAGCTGCAGATCACACCTTTACACAACACTTTATGCTTTTTATTCACCTGGTAAGGGTAAGAGAGGAGCTAGAAAGTGAATTAATGGGACCTGGAAAGTGGTCAGGGTGGGCTTCAAAAGGGGTCAGGGGGACCTGAAAAGAGGATTAATGGCACCAGAATTGTATAACAAAAAATCAGTTCTTTGAAGTCCACCTGTCATAATTACCTGCTGGGCAACGCCATTGGCTGTTTCCTTCTGACATCACCTGACAAGTAAACATGTAGAAATCTGACTTCAGGTATACTACTATAGATTGCAGTGTCCTTTAGAAAAGTGTGAAAGGTGCATTTTAAAATCTTTTACCTTTTGAAACATGAGTTTTAACCCCTTGTTATTGTGTTTACACCATCTGGAGCTTTACTGTGTCATTGCAAATGAAATTAGTTTGTTGCAAATAAATTTTGCTTGAATTTGGACTCCAAAACATTCCCCAAAAGCTTTAGCACCATGTGCATGATACATGATGTGTGCTAACACTTTTTACAACCATCTGGGGAATGTGACTCCATGACAGCTCCCAAGGTGATCCTGCACAGAGCTCAGAACTGTAGTAAATCATTTGGTCAGCAGGTGGCGACGACTGCCTGCCAAACAGGTTATTACAGTAAGGAATACATTGAAAGAATATTCCCAAAAAATTCTAACTGTATAATTAATTAAAAATTATTTTCCAAAAATTATTTTCCACTGGTTCCTGACAATGTTGTTTTTTGTTTTTTTTAAATCACTTGGTAGTGAATGGGTTAAGGATATAATATATATATACAGTTGTGTTCAAAATTATTCAACCCCCACTGAAATTGAGTGTTTTGGCCAGTTTGACATCGATTTTGATCATTCAGTCATCTTGCTTACAATTAAATCAAAGAGGCACGTGTAGGTCAGACAAATATAACATAACATTTATAATGAAATAACCACAAATGTCTTTTCTGTGCTCACATCATTATCAGTTTTATTCAACCCCCAAGTGACATTCAATCTTAGTACTTAGTACAACATCCTTTTACAGTTATAACAGCTTTTAAACGTGAAGCATAGCTTGACACAAGTGTCTTGCAGCGATCTACGGGTATCTTCGCCCATTCGTCATGGGCAAAAGCCTCCAGTTCAGTCACATTCTTAGGCTTGCGCACTGCAACGGCTTTCTTTAAGTCCCACCAGAGGTTCTCAATCGGATTTAAGTCAGGTGACTGCGATGGCCACTCCAAAATGTTCCAGCCTTTAATCTGCAACCATGCTCTAGTGGACTTGGAGGTATGCTTGGGATCATTGTCCTGTTGAAAGGTCCAATGTCTCCCAAGCCTCAGGTTTGTGACGGACTGCATCACATTGTCATCCATTATCTCCTGGTACTGAAGAGAATTCATGGTACCTTGCACACGCTGAAGCTTCCCTATACCTGCAGAAGCAAAACAGCCCCAAAGCATGATTGACCCCCCGCCATGTTTCACAGTAGGCAAGGTGTTCTTTTCTTCATAGGCCTTGTTCTTCCTCCTCCAAACATAGTGTTGATCCATGGGCCCAAACAGTTCTAATTTTGTTTCATCAGTCCACAGAACACTATCCCAAAACTTCTGTGGTTTGTCCACATGACTTTTGGCATACTGCAGTCGACTCTTCTTATTCTTTGGAGACAGCAAGGGGGTGCGCCTGTGAGTTCTGGGATGGAGGCCTTCATTACGCAGTGTGCGCCGTATTGTCTGAGCTGAAACTTCAGTACCCACATCTGACAAATCTTTTCTCAGTTCCTCAGCAGTCACACGGGGACTTTTCTCCACTCTACGCTTCAGGTAGCGCACAGCAGTCGAAGTCAGCATCTTCTTTCTGCCACGACCAGGTAGCGTTTCAACAGTGCCCTTTGCATTGAATTTGCGAATGATGCTTCCTATGGTCTCTCTTGGTATGTTTAACATCTTTCCATACTTCTTATAGCCATTGCCCTTTCTGTGAAGAGTAATCACCTCTTCTCTTGACTTCCTGGGCCATTCTCTTGACTTCACCATGTTTGTAACCACACCAGTAAATGTCTAGAAGGAGCTGAGTATCACATTCATTTTAAAGCTGCCTAATTGGTGCTTATTATGCTTTATTGCTGCTCCGTGACATCCACAGGTGTTTTCAATACCTGATTGAAAACACTTGAATGAACCTCTGTTCTTCAGAGTGGTAGTCTTTAAGGGGTTGAATAATTGTGTCAATGAAGAATTCACAAAATAAACATTTACTACTGTATTACAAAACCAATTGATGTCATTTTAGTTGCATATGGTTCTATAAAAAGTCCTTGTAGGATTTCATTCTGAATACAATTACAAATGTACACTAAATTCCCTAAAACCCTTTACAGCATTGGGGGTTGAATAATTTTGAACACAACTGTATATATATATATATAATCTCTTTGAAAGTCTGATATCCTAGAGGCCCACAACACAGAGTGACAAAGTCCAATCATGAAAAACCAAGCACAGCATGGCGCTCAATAACACTTTCCTGTATCTGACTGAACATACCCTGCTAACCAGAATATCAACATTCATCAAAGTCAATATTTTGGCTGGGGAAAAATGCACTTGTCATACACCACTTTTGGCTAAAATATTAATTCCTTTCCTCTTATTAACTTCAAAGAGCCCATTAAAATATTCCCTTTTTACCCCCACATGAAAGCACGCTCATTACACTATCATTTTAAGTAATTAAATCAAAATAAGTGGTTTTGCAAATCTACTTTAATGCATCGTCTAATTAAATCTGACCCAGACTGTGAAATATAATCATTAACTATGTGAACTGTGTAATGCTGGATAGACTTTTCAATAATTTATGTGTAATTGAATCTGCTGCATAGCTTTGCTCATATTTTACCTTTACCTGAATCATGCCCACCATGCAGGTCTGGAAAATGACATTAACGTGTGACTTTAATCTGTAAATCTACTAAACGCCAGAGTCTACTAAACGCTATGATCCCAGAGTCATATAAATATATATTTATATATATACAGTATACATTTATTTTTATGGTAAGATGAATTTTCTCACTCCTATGTTTCTTAAATATTCAGAGACTTCCTCAACAACAACAGGGCAAAGAGCATCGAAATTTCACCGGAATTCAGCGCACTTTGGCGAGTTCAAATGGATCTGACTACCAGTGCTGATAAACCCACCGAACCCATCTGAAACACCGCCGATCGCATCTGAAAACCCTCCAACCACCGCCAAAAGAACATCGATCGCATCCGATAAACTGCCGATCGCATCTGATAACCCTCTGAACACCGCCAAGAGAACATCGAACGCATCCGATAAACCACCGAATGCCGCCGAAAAAAAATACAGAACACATCTGCTAATCCGCTGAAAGTCGCAAAAAAACAGCAGAACGCAGCCGACGATCTGCCGAACAGACCGCCGTATGCCTCCAATCAGCAGAATGCTGTCAAAAAAGCTGACCAGCCGCCGAACAGGGGTAAAAAAAAACGTTTTTAAAAGGCGTTTTAACCCGTTCCCTGCGGAGGACGTTCCCCACACGTCTTCCGCTTGGCGGGGGGGCCAGAGAGATACTCACCTCTCTGGTCCAGGTCCGGCGGCATTCTGACTTCCTTGAAGTCAGATGCCGCTTTTATAGACCTTCCCGCCGTAAGGACATCATCGGGTCGGACGAGATGATGACATTTCCAGGCGACCCCCCGGCAAAAGCCGGGAGATCGCCTGAAGGGTGGGTGGATCCATTCGGATCCCTCTCCCTCTCGATTGGGAGGGTTTACAAACAAAAGCCAGGCATCCCTTTGAAGAGCAGTGTCTGCCCTTCAAAGTGGTGCCTGGCTTTAACCCCTTAAATGTCGGGCTACAATCTGGCGCCATTCGGTGCCATATCGCGGCATAGATCCGGTGGGGGCCACCATCTTGGATGGGGGCTCCACCTCCAGATCCCCCCTTGGCAACAGATGTCATCGCGCATGGCGCAATGACGTCAGTTAGCCGGGGGAACCCCTAGCTCTCTGGGGATTTCGCAAGGAAATCCCCTGGTGGAGATAGGGGGTTCCTTTAAACCCCCATATCTCCCGAATTGGTGGCAGCTAGGGGGGCACATGTTTGGTATCATTCGAAAGGCCTGAGCATGGCCTTTCGAATGATACCAAACATGACCAGGTTTAAGGTAAAGAAAAAAAAAAGTGTATTTTTTTTGTGTTATTTATTAATACAGCAATATTGTTCAAATTTCAATTAGACTGTGAACAATGATGCTGCACTAATGATTTTTTTCACCCCATAGAAAACATTGACGCAAAACCTTGTATGATAAATTGTGAAAAAAAAACACTTTACACTCTGTAGTAGATGATTAAAATTTTTAATTTTATTGAATTTTTTGTTATAATATACAGGCAGGACATCACGTATAGATATAAAAATGATATATTATTAATCTGCTGAGTCTGCCGAAAAGAACGATATATAATATGTCTGGGTCATATTATAAAACTTAGCTTCAAATCGCGTTTATACATGATGAGCAAAAGCGGTAAAAATTAGCTCAGCACACAGCGGTGAAATGGCTCAGCAGCAGAGCCGGCCCGACAATGGTGCAGAGTGGAGCAGCGGCGCCAGGCGGCAGAAATTTGGGGGCGGCAAATTTCAGCCACCGGCACCGCTGCTGTGCTCTGCACTATTTTTTTATCGGCACAGCGGCAGATCCTGCGGCCGCCACGTTCGTTCCTTGAACGAGCGGCAGCCTGCATGAGTATCTGCCGCTCGCCTGAGATCCATCTTCCAGCCTGCCGCGAACGAATTCACGTGAACTCCGCGATCTCGCGAGATCGCGGCAGGCTGTAGGGTGGATCCCAGGCGAGCGGCAGATACTCATGCAGGCTGCCGCTCGTTGAAGGAAGGAAAGCGGCCGCCACACGATCTGCCCCTCGAAGGGGCCTGGCAGAGGTGAGCCTGGGGGCAAATATATCCATGAGTGAGCCTGGGGCAAATATATCCATGAGTGAGCCTGGGGGCAAATCTATCCATGAGTGAGCCTGGGGGCAAATATATCCATGAATGAGCCTGGGTATGTGACACTGCACTGCTGGGTATGTGATGCTGGGCACTGCTGGGCATGTGAAGCTGGGCACTGCTGGGTATGGGTATGTGACGCTGGGCACTGCTGGGTATGTGATGCTGGGCACTGCTGGGTATGTGACGCTGGGCTCAGTTATATACACCTCACATTACTGTATCACAGAGCGCCACAGCAATAAAATTCTAATGTACGGTGTGTTTGAGTGTTTGAATTTTATGTGATATGTGATATGTTTGTTTGTTTTTTGGGGGGGCAGCATTTCATCCTTTGCTCCAGGCAGCACAATGTCTTGGGCCGGCCCTGCTCAGCAGTGAAAGTTTTAAACAAAAATAATGCATGAAAATACATGTAAATAATAAATAAGGTCCTAAGAATAACAATAAAAAGGTCTGTTACAGATTAAAAAAAGCCATTTGAAAAAAATAAGAATCAAAAAATTTGCTGAAAAAATCCAGAAAAATGCCTAACAAAATTCTAAAAAATAAATTAATGAGAAGACTTTTTGCTGTAAATGAACAGAATAAACGGTTGAATAAAAAAAATTTCGGTGCTGTTCGGCGTTCTCTGAAGAGATTAACCATTACTTCTCTATGGGGAATTTCACTGCCGCCGATTTACACCATATTTTGCTGGCAATTCGTCAATATTTGGCTAATTGCCAGCTTTCTGAATAGCTGAATTGCCACGGAATTTCACCGTAGGGGGAAATTCACTGTTCGGTGCAATTTGGTGGCCAATTCGGCTCTGTTTGAATAACCCCCTTTATTATTTATCTTTCTGACTGAATACACTGCAGCTTCTGTTCTCTGCTGCTGTTTCTCCTCCTCTACGCTTTTGTAACCTGATCTCATTCACTCGCCCCTCTCCTCCTCATAACTGAACAGTTACAGAAATTCTTTCCCCCTGTTGCAAACCAGAAAGATAAGAGGTCAGGGAAGCTCTTGAATGCCGCCGAGAAATAGGTTTAACTCCTACCAGACAGAAAATAGGTAAATAGCTTCAGCTGCTAGAATGCTTATTTTACAAGATTCTTTTTTTAATGGATTAATTTGTAAACAACTGCAAAACCCATTTAACAAAGTTAATACCAGATTTTTCATTAATTGGCTACTTTGTTTCTGTGCATTTCTGACCATTGACTGTATAAGCTTCAGAAATATAGGGCCTATTCCAAAGCTGGTGCTAACTTAACCAGAGCTGTTGTAAACTTAACAACTCCCTAGACTGTATGGTAAGTTTACAACAGCTCTGGGTTAAGTTAGTACCGTCTTTGTCGTAGGGCCCATAATGGGCCATATACTGCCCCAGCTTCTCTCATGGATATACTGCCCCAGCAACTCTCATGGATATACTGCCCCAGCAACTCTCATGGATATACTGCCCCAGCAACTCTCATGGAGCCCCAGCTCCTCTCATGGATATACTGCCCCAGCTCCTCTCATGGATATACTGCCCCAGCTCCTCTCATGGAAATACTGCCCCAGCAACTCTCATGGAGCCCCAGCTCCTCTCATGGAAATACTGCCCCAGCTCCTCTCATGGATATACTGCCCCAGCTCCTCTCATGGAAATACTGCCCCAGCAACTCTCATGGAAATACTGCCCCAGCTCGTCTCATGGATATACTGCCCCAGCTCCTCTCATGGATATACTGCCCCAGCTCCTCTCATGGATATACTGCCCCAGCTCCTCTCATGGATATATTGCCCCAGCTCCTCTCATGGAAATACTGCCCCAGCTCCTCTCATGGATATACTGCCCCAGCTTCTCTCATGGATAATGCCCCAGCAACTCTCGTTGGATATTCTGCCCCAGCTCCTCTCATGGATATACTGCCCCAGCTCCTCTCATGGATATACTGCCCCAGCTGTTCTCATGGATATACTGCCCCAGCTCCTCTCATGGAAATACTGCCCCAGCTCCTCTCATGGATATACTGCCCCAGCAACTCTCATGGATATACTGCCCCATCTCCTCTCATGGATATACTGCCCCAGCTCCTCTCATGGATATACTGCCCAGCTCCTCTCATGGATATATTGCCCCAGCTCCTCTCATGGATATACTGCCCCAGCTCCTCTCATGGATATACTGCCCCAGCTCCTCTCATGGATATACTGCCCCAGCAGCTCTCATGGATATACTGCCCCAGCAACTCTCATGGATATACTGCCCCAGCTCCTCTCATGGATAATGCCCCAGCAACTCTCATGGATATACTGCCCCAGCAACTCTCATGGATATACTGCCCCAGCTCCTCTCATGGATATACTGCCCCAGCTCCTCTCATGGATATACTGCCCCAGCTCCTCTCATGGATAATGCCCCAGCAACTCTCATGGATATTCTGCCCCAGCTCCTCTCATGGATATACTGCCCCAGCTCCTCTCATGGATAATGCCCCAGCAACTCTCATGGATATACTGCTCCAGCTCCTCTCATGGATATACTGCCCCAGCTCCTCTCATGGATATACTGCCCCAGCTCCTCTCATGGATATATTGCCCCAGCTCCTCTCATGGATATACTGCCCCAGCTCCTCTCATGGATATACTGCCCCAGCTCCTCTCATGGATATACTGCCCCAGCAACTCTCATGGATATACTGCCCCAGCAACTCTCATGGATATACTGCCCCAGCAACTCTCATGGATATACTACCCCAGCTCCTCTCATGGATATACTGCCCCAGCTCCTCTCATGGATATACTGCCCCAGCTCCTCTCATGGATATACTGCCCAGCTCCTCTCATGGATATACTGCCCAGCTCCTCTCATGGATATACTGCCCAGCTCCTCTCATGGATATACTGCCCCAGCTCCTCTCATAGATATACTGCCCCAGCTTCTCTCATGGATATACTGCCCCAGCTCCTCTCATGGATATACTGCCCCAGCTTCTCTCATGGATAATGCCCCAGCAGCTCTCATGGATATACTGCCCCAGCAACTCTCATGGATACTGCCCCCAGGCCCCAACTCACCACCTGCCACCGCCGCGTGTTCGGCTCCCTCTGAGCGTCCGGCAGCATGGAGCTTGGGCACTCGCCGGGGGGAGCCATGTGACCAGCCGCGATCTCGCGAGAACTCGGCTGTTGACGTGGTTCCCCCAGGCGAGCGCCGAAGCTCCATAGCTTAGGACGCTCGCAGGGAGCGAACACTGCAACGTGCAGTATTCGCTCCATAAGACGCACACACTTTTCCCCCACTTTTTCGGGGGAAAAAGTGCATCTTATGGAGCGAAAAATACGGTACATAAGCTGTATCTAGATTACTTGTGCTTTACAAACAAAACCACCTTATAAATCACATGCTGCTGGGTTTATTTCTTAGTCTTAAGTAATTGCATGTAAAAAGTAAAGATAAAATTAGGTTTTTATCTCCTGTTTCCATTTTGTTGACTTTTCCCATGATGCAACATTTACCAAAATCTGTGCAAAAGTTTTAATTCACAGCTGTGGTTTAGCTGCTACAGTATTTAACAGTCAATGGAGTGGGTGAGTGAATGTTTAGATAAGGCCGCAGTGGGTCTTTTGTGATGTCCTGGCTACCTGAGATAAAAGATCACAGTTGAACGAGAGAAGACAGGGAGATTAAAAAACTTCTAATCTACCCGCTGGTGATTTCCTTTGAATACATCCCACGCAATATAATGAGTTGGTGACTGACCCTTGCATTATGGCCAAAGCGACACAGTGAGGAGCAAGTGATGTAATGATACGTAGGGGGGGGCAGTTTATAACATAAGCTATCACACAATGGATGCACCCAGTGACACATATAGGGCCCTATTACAATCTTCACGCATACGTTTGCGCCCGTGCAAAAACGCATTAACGCGAGGGGCAAAACCCTTTGCGCTGAACGTCGTATTACAATCTCAGCGCAACAAACGCACGTATACGTCTACTGCGGGTGAACCTGCGCGAACGCTGCGCGAGCTTACTGTACTTCGCGTGTCCTATACTTAACATTGTGAGCGCAAATGCGTTTGTGCGTTGGTACACAGATGGTATTACAATCTATGCGCAGTTTGTAACGCACAGCCTTTGCGCGCATAATTTTAGCAACTCCTGAAAGCTGGTGTTAATGGCAAATTCTATCAGCCTGGCCGAAACCAAATACACCAGCCCAAAAAAGAAAATACAACAAAGTATAGTTACACATTCTAAACATACCAAACCAATAAGTTTGAGAAGTTGTGTGTGCTTTCTTTATTGATGCAGCATATATGCGCAGATTGACTTTGACAGGCGCATAAACTTAACGTGAGATAATTGTGGTTCTTAATTCTAATTGGCTGAATAGTGTGAAAAAACCAGCCCGTACACTGATTTCTGCGCGCACCATTGCTGCGCGAACGTTTTTGCACGTCTGTTTTATGCGCTTTATTGCTCGACGGATTGAAAAATGTTCGAGAATTGTAATTCCAGCATTGATTTACGCGCGTTAACGTTTAATGCTGGGAGCACAAATTTACGCGTTGCGTGAGCCTTTTTGCGTGAAGAATATAATAGCGCCCTAAATCATTTATTTTGTTTATTTTATGTTACTGATTTCAAAATAAGAGCATTTAATTTTTTAGTGGTAGTGTCCCTTTAACCCTTTCGCTGCTGAGGCGTTTCACACCTCTGTGCTGAGCTAATTTTTACCTGTTTCACTCATCATGTTTAAACGTGTTTTGAAGGCTTATTTTATTATATGACCCAGACATATTATATATCGTTCTTTCCGTCAGACTCGGCAGATTCATAATATGTCATTATTATATGTATACGTCATGTCCTGTCTGTATATTATAACAAAAAATGCAATAAAATATGAATTTTCAATAATTTACAACGTGTAAAGTGTTTTCTTTTCACATTTTAACATGCGAGCAATTGTGGTTATATTTTGTATGGGGTGCGCTTGTTAAAAAAATTTGAAATGGGGTCTCGTTACATTTTTTTGGGGGAAAATTATGCGATTTTTAACAAACGCACCGCATACAAAAATCTTTAGTGCAGCATCATTGTTCACATTATAATTAAAATGGGAACAATATTGCTGCATTAAGGAACCAAAAAAAGAAAAAAAACTTGTTTATTTTTTTTTTATAATTTTTTTAAAAAAAATATATATTTTTTTTATTTTTTTTTAAAAACTTTTTTCATAGTCGTGTTTGGTACTGTTGGAACGGCCATGCTCTGGCCGATCCAACAGTACCAAACATTAACCCCTAGCTGCCACGGATCGGGAGATAGGAGGTTTATTGGAACCCCGTATCTCCACCATTGGTGGCAGTTAGGGGTTAACTCTAGGACTGGCGTCATCGTGCTATGCACGATGACTCCAGTCCTCAGGGGGAGTACCCGGAGGCTTGGCCGACATCCAAGATGTCGGCCAGCTCCGGGAAAGGATCACGAACCGGCGCTTTTCGGCACCAATTCGTGATCTGGCCCCCATGGGGTTAATTCCAGGCACCGCTAGGAAGGGCAGGCTGTGCCCTTCCAAACGGTGCCTGGATTAACCCCCTGCACCCCAGCGATCCCCCTCCCTTTCAGGTGCCTCCTCCGCACACGCGGGGGGCGCCTGAATTAGATGTCATTGCGCCGCCACAATGACATCTAATTCGGCCACCGGCGGTTCCGGGTGCTGGGCTGACATCGAGGATGTCAGCCCGCACCGGGGGGCACAGCGATCGGCCGGAACCCGAGCTGGGGCAAATCTATGAGCTGGGGCAGTATCCATGAGCTGGGGCAAATCCATGAGCTGGGTGCAGTATCCATGAGCTGGGGGCATTATCCATGAGCTGGGGGCATTATCCATGAGCTGGGGGCAATATCCATGAGCGGGGCGAAATATCCATGAGCTGGGGCAAATCCATCAGCTGGGGTATTATCCATGAGCTGGGGCAAATCCATGAGCTGGGGGACAGTATCCATGAGCTGGGGCATTATCCATGAGCTGGGGCAAATCCATGAGCTGCGGGCATTATCCATGAGCTGGGGCATTATCCATGAGCTGGGGCAGTATCCATGTGCTGGGGCAGTATCCATGTGCTGGGCAGTATCCATGAGCTGGGGGCAGTATCCATGAGCTGGGGGCAGTATCCATGAGCTGGGGCATATCAATAAGCTGGGGCATATCCATAAGCTGGGGCATTATCCATGTGCTGGGGCAGTATCCATGTGCTGGGCAGTATCCATGAGCTGGGGCAATATCCATGAGCTGGGGGCAATATCCATGAGCTGGGGGCAATATCCATGAGCTGGGGGCAATATCCATGAGCTGGGGGCAGTATCCATGAGCTGGAGGCAGTATCCATGAGCTGGGGCATTATCCATGAGCTGGGCATTATACATGAGCTGGGGCAAATCCATGAGCTGGGGCATTATCCATGAGCTGGGGCAGTATCCATGAGCTGGGGCATTATCCATGAGCTGGGGCATATCCATGAGCTGGGGCAGTATCCATGAGCTGGGGCATATCCATGAGCTGGGGCAAATCCATGAGCTGGGGCAAATCCATGAGCTGGGGCATATCCATGAGCTGGGACATTATCCATGAGCTTGGGCATTATATCCATGAGCTGCAGCAGTACATCCATGAGCTGGGGCATATCCATGAGCTGGGGCAAAATCCATGAGAGGAGCTGGGGCAAAATCCATGAGAGGAGCTGGGGCAGTATATCCATGAGAGGAGCTGGGGCAGTATATCCATGAGAGGAGCTGGGGCAATATATCCATGAGAGGAGCTGGGGCAATATCCATGAGAGCTGCTGGGGCATATCCATGAGAGCTGCTGGGGCATATCCATGAGAGCTGGGGCAGTATCCATGTGTGCTGGGGGCAGCATCCATGTGTGCTGGGGGCAGTATCCATGTGTGCTTGTGGCAGTATCCATGTGTGCTGGAGGCATATCCATGAGAGCTGGGGCAATATCCATGTGTGAGCTGGTCTGGGGGCAATATATCCATGTGTGAGCTGGTCTGGGGCAATATATCCATGTGTGAGCTGGTCTGGGGCAATATATCCATATGTGAGCTGAGGCGCAATATATCCATATGTGAGCTGGGGCAATATATATCCATGGGTGAGCTGCTGGGGGCAATATATAATTGTGAACTGGGGCAATATATCCATATGTGAGCTGGGGGCAATATATATCCATGGGTGAGCTGCTGGGGGCAATATATCCAGAGCTGCTGGGGACAATATGTATCCATGTGTGCTTTCACTGCCTTCGTACATGCTAGCAGTTGGCAAAAATTTGTGTTAGCATATGAGAGAGCTCCACAGCAATAAACATCACAGTAATGTGCGCTGTGTGTATGAGCATTCAGTGTTATATGGGAGTACTGATTTAGGAGTAAGAGTAGTTAAAAAAAATCCGTAAAACTCGGGGGGGGGGGTTACACCATAAGTTACCGCACCGGGTGACACCAACCCTAGTGACGCCACTGAGTAGACGTATACGCGCGTTTGTTGCGCTGAGATTGTAATACAACGTTCAGAGCAAAGGGTTTTGTCCCTCGCGTTAATGTGTTTTTGCGCGGGCGCAAACGTATGCGCGAAGATTATAGTAGGGCCCTTAATTTTTTTTGGTGGTAGTGGCCCTTTAAGTGTTACTTTTGCAGATCACTTAACACTTACAATTAAATAGCATAAAAATGTTTTGATTAACGCCGATTCCAGGGTGTGTATAGTGGCACGATCCAACGGCTACGGTTAGAAATTAGAGTTAGAAACTAGGGTTAGAAATTAGGTTGGAATTTCTATCCCTAATTTCTAACCCTAATTTCTAACCCTGATTTTTGGTAGTTCGTTTAACAGGTGAATTCTATAAGTTTCAATGTAAAAAAGTTCACATTTTTAATTAATATTTATTCAACCGTTTGTTCTTTTCACTTGCAGCAAAAAATCTATTTATTGTTTTTTTAAGGATTTTTTAGGCATTTTTCAGTACTTTTTGGGTGAAATGGCAGAACAATTTCAGAGTGCACCACGAAATACAACGAATTAATTCTGAAAAAAACGGAATCAATTTGTTGTACGTTTTGTTTCATTGAGTTTCGCTCCGTTTTCATTTAGCTTTATTTAGTTTCATTCCATTTTCCTTTTGGACGGATCCGATTCGTATTTCGGAAGTACTTCCGAAATACGAATTGGGTAAATTTCGTCCAAATATTGACTTGGAACGAAACATATTAGGAATTAGGGTTAGAATTGAGGGATAGATTAGGATTAGGAATTTAGGAATACAGTGATTGGTTCAGGCTACTGCAAATCTTTCCACCTGTGTGAAACATCATAACGAAACAATTTCCTTATAACGAATCGATCCAAATCGATTAGTCATATACCGTTTTGTTTCGGATGCAATTCATTTCGGATGCAATAGATTCGTAAATTCTGGGAGTACTTCCAAAATAAAAATCAACGAAATTTCGGATGAATTACACACATCTACTCTAGACTACAATACATGTATATGGAAATTGCGTGGTTGAAATAAAATATTTTTGTTCTAAATTACATTTTTCTTGTCAAAAATAGCCTTGATAGGTTGTGAATATTTGTCTTTATTTCGTGTTCAAATTTACGTTATATCAAGGGTAGAGGGGGGCAGGCAACAGAATTTGACCCTTCAATCTGCTGCCTCTGAGATCCATAAATTATTTCCTCATTTTTTTCGAGAGGGAACAGGCTGCTGGTGTCAGTATTGCCTTTGCATTTCTTAGAGGATCATTCTACTCATCCAGACCACTTTGGGTGTTTTAGTGTTTTAGTTTCCTCTACACTAGTGTCACCAGTAGCTGGGATTTTGAATTTCCCGGCTGTCGGTCTCCAGATTGGCCACTAGCGAAGTCAGCACAGAGGGAGCATGCTGACATCACTCTAAAATCAATCACTGTAGCAATTGGGCTTAGAGAGGCAGCCGATGGTTTGGATCTGCAGATACAATCAGCTCCGATCCATCGTTTTCCATTCTCCAGTCATTCTCCAGTCATTCTCCTGCTTTTCACGCTCTCTGAATAACCCTGTATGTATCTATGTGTTCATGCCTCGATTCTGCTGTAAAGGAACATTCCGCTATCTGCTCCTTCAAGCCCCTCAGATATTCACGTTAAAGCCTGTGCCAGGCCAATGCAGTGTTTTATCACTATAGCAACATAAGATGGCAGGGAGGAGAAAGGTTCCTAGTTAAAAAGAAATAAGGTATGTGGTAAGATCTCTGGAAATGTCACAAAGACGGGAAAGAGGAATAGACGGTATCTGGAAACGTCAAAATAATAGACAGAGCGTCCATCACATAATACAAGGAATCACACTTCTAACTCCACCAACCCTTGATATAAAAACCCCTCCTGGACAAAATGTGGTTGAAAACATTGCTATAGCAGAAATATGGGAAATACAATTTATTTTTTTAGGCAATCTTGGATACAAAATTAAAAAATGAAAATTTGTATCTGGAAAAGCACCAATCCACACAAGACAAAGTTATGATAGTGCTATTAATATAAAAAAATAAATGTGATAAAGCCTCTAAAACGGGGATGTCAAACTCTGCCCCACCATGTTGATTGCTTACAATTCCCAGAATACCTCAAATGCAATAAATAGCCATAGAATCATGGGAGTTGTATGTGTATGTCACGCGGGTCCCTGGCAGATGCCAGAGAATGCCCTATATAACTGTCACGGAATGGCTCAGCACCCTCAGCCAGGGGCGGTGCACAGTGACAGTGATATGGCCATGGACAATTAGGTGCGGTGGCACGCACGGAGTTTTGGAGTACGTTTATTTAGATGTGGTTATGTGTGGTGTAATAAAGTGTCCCCGTTTGTGTTGTGAAATGTATTCCCTTTGTCTGCCTTGCCCGCCGCCATTTTCCGATTGCCTCGTGGCCGTTATCAGATTCTTCGAATCGGAAAATGGCCGATTCGAACCATCCGGTTCGAATCGTAAAATGGCCGATTCGGACCATCCGGTCCGAATCGGCGACTCCCCGAACTGTAATGGCCAATGGGTCCTGGAGGGCGGGGAGGGATTCCCATTGTATTCATAATTTGTGTAAAGTTGATAAATGCCTGAGCTGTGAATAATAAACCCAGATTTACCAGTGCATCCAGCCTCGACTGATGTCTTTATTTCTCCGCCGTACTTCATCGTCTGAGTATCCCCCGCGGTCTCAGGGTACGGTGTCCAACTCGATCCGAACCGAACCGAGCGCTCTGTGCCTGCATCTCGCATCAGGACAGAGGCGCAGCGTATGGTGTTCGGTTCCCCAGACTATTAGCCCGAGATCCGATCCGAAGGGCGCGGCCGTGTACCGCGCTTCGGTATTGCAAGTGACCGCGGTAAGATCCAAATACTCTGCCGATCCCGCAAGATCCGAAGCTGCATCCATCTAAGATCCGAAAAGTCTTCCGCAATCAGATCCGAATATTCCGCCGGAAAAGATCCGATCTCCGAAATCGGCCGGCCGCCCACAGACGTACTCCACCCCCACAAGGTCAGTGAACCAGCTGCTCGGGACGCTGAGTACCGTATGGCTCAGTGGTCGGGCTGGTTCTAGGCAGGGGTCCCCTCCACCGCCCGCTAACCCTTCCCCAGGGTCACGCCAGGTCGCACGAGACGCCGAGTGCCGCGTCACTCGGTAGTCGGGCCAGCGGTAAGCGACGGGCCACGCAGATAGAGCACACCCGCAGGCGGACAACATCCCATTCCGTCATAATAACATTCATTATTAAGCCCTTGAGACTGATTTGTGGTCTGTTGCATTATGTCAGATCCAGCACACATAGAACTATGCTCTGAACAAGAGAGATAGTGCAGAAGACTGACACAAGGGGGAGCCCTACATTGGGTAAGATTTCAAAACTAAAGCAGATGACAGGGTGGAGGGTAAACACAATAACTGACCAGAGTATGCAAACAAACACAGAAACCAGACAGAATCCCGAAGTCATGACTGAGGTCCTTTATAGTTGGCCTCTAAAACTACCTATACTTTGTTGCTGGGTGAATATAACATAAACCAGGACATTACAAACACAATATGGCAGCGCTGATAAGATATTAAGGAAGGATCGCTACAGGCACTCGCACATGGTTCCTGTCCCAAACCACCAAAATATATACCAATAATCCAAGGGGATGGAGTGCAGTGAAAACAATGTTCCTTTAAGTCCCAGGAGTAGATTTCCCAGATCCTGAAGAGAGCTTTCTTCCTAGGGTAACCTCAAAAAAGGAAAAACATCATTGTGCGATCAGATATATACCACATGGATAAACCAAAGAAGCGTCAGCACACTCACGTGAAATAGAGCCTTCCTGGCTCTGGATGATGCGCCTCTGGGTTATTAATGGCTACCCACTTGCCCTTTTCGGTACAGGTAGTCTTGATACTTCAAGTCTTTACACCCTTAAATGTGGATACAGACAGGGCATAGCATAGACTGTAATACTATGGAAAACAGAAAAGTGGAATAGAAATATACTCACACTTTCTTGGACCTAACCTAGGTCCTTAGGAATCAGGCTCAGAAGTTGTTGTAGGTTACAACTTCAAATAAAACCCCATGCGGTGGAGTAAAAATCTAAAATTTAATAAAACACAGCATAAAATACAACAAAAATATAAAATAAGGGAATAATTAGTGACCAGAATGCATTTCGCCCGTTGAGATATCCTCGGTGGCTTCCTCAGCTGGTAAAACCAGCTGGGGCAGATCTCCATGTGTGAGCTGGGGCAGATCTCCATGTGTGTGCTGGGGCAGATCTCCATGTGTGTGCTGGGGCAGATCTCCATGTGTGAGCTGGGGCAGATCTCCATGTGTGAGCTGGGGCAGTTCTCCATGTGTGTGCTGGGGCAGATATCCATGTGTGTGCTGGGGCAGATATCCATGTGTGAGCTGGGGCAGATACCCATGTGAGAGCTGGGGCAGATATCCATGTAAGAGCTGGCGCAGATATCCATGTGTGAGCTGGGGCAATATCTCCATGTGTGAGCTGGGGCAATATCTCCATGTGTGAGCTGGGGCAATATATACCCATGTGTGAGCTGGAGGCAATATATACCCATGGGTGAGCTGGAGGCAAATATACCCATGTGTGAGCTGGGGACAGTATATACCCATGTGAGAGCTGGGGCAATATATCCTTGTGAGAGCTGGGGGCAAATATACCCATGTGTGAGCTAGGGACAAATATATACATGTGTGAGCTGGGAGCAAATATACCCATGTGAGAGCTGGGGTAATATCTCCATGTGTGAGCTGGGGCAATATCTCCATGTGTGAGCTGGAGGCAAATATACCCATGTAAGAGCTGGGGCAGTATATACCCATGTGAGAGCTGGGGCAATATATCCATGTGAGAGCTGGGGGCAATATATCCATGTGAGAGCTGGGGGCAAATATACCCATGTGTGAGCTAGGGGCAAATATACCCATGTGAGCTTTCTTTTTTTGGGGGGTTGCAAGTAGCTGGTCTTGCCTAGGGCGCAAAATAGTCTAGCACCGGCCCTGACGATATATCAAAAGTACGGTACAGGGTACAGACAGGAGAATAAACAAAGGAATACACAATATCAGATACAGGTAACAATGTCAATCCAAGTTGCAGGTTCTCAATAGGCGAAGACTTATCCTGACCCAGGGAGCAAGTGCACTGCTGGCCCTATATATAGGGCTGAGCAGGTCATGTGACCGCAGACTATCAGCCCATGTGAGATGGTCTGCAGACTTAGCCCAAAAATCCACCAAGCTGATGAGCTCCGCTCTCACCACCAGGGGGCATAGCAGAAATGTGACAGTGTAGTTCACAAACATCTGAAGGGCTGGAGATTGAGATTCCTGCTTATCAGTGACAAAAATGTGAAAAAAGATTGTGCAGTGCACTTGTTGGGATGTATTGTGGACCACCTAATGGTATATTAATTGGTTCTCAAAAAAAAGAAAGTCAGATGCACACTGTTGAAAAAATAGAAAACAAATTTATTCCACTACAGCACAAATAAAAATGCAGATATCCAAGTGCAATGGATATGCTAATTTGTGCAGTTCCATCCAAAGTACTGTCCACAGAAAGTCACACAGGACTCTACAATGCTTATAAGAACAATAAACACGGAGTGCTGAATTTCTCACAATCTATCATCAAATGAAAATAGTACAATGTGGCAGCAAAATGTGAACTTAAAAAGCAACTCTGGTATCTGTTGAGAAAAATCATAACTCTAGCAACAAACAAAAACATAGAGAAAGCATAGGGAGCTCCACAGGAAAGGCACAACCAGAGACTAGGTACGCTATGCCAACGCTTCGACAAGATGCCTTTGTCAAGGGTAACCCTTGTACGTAGTTTTTCACGCATGGTATGACAGATTGGATCTGTATCTCTATCGTGATAGGTATAGACGTATCTACCTGTGTCTATGTATCTATATACCTGTACATAGATATCTCCTCTACATAGGCATATTCATATCTGGGTCTGTCCATATCTGGGAAGTGCCGAGTTGGCCCAGCTGCCTAGTGAATCAATGCCTGAGTTTCTAGCCTGTTCAAAGGAAACAATTAACAGGTCAGTGACTGTTTTCTCTGTGAAGCCATCGAAAGATGTGAATAAAAGCAATAACCCTTTTGGTGAACTGGGAAGTCCTGTGCCCTATATTCACACCTTGGAGTCCTGGCTACAGACGGCGTGGCACCAAGCTGCAAGGGGCCATGGCATTTAAAAGAAGCAATCATCTCCTTTGATCCCTAGAAACAAACTTTGGGAATCAAGTTAATGACGAAGCTCACTGAGTGTGCTCAGGAAAAGGGAAGTCTGGGAAATGTAGTGCACGAAAGTAGAAAATAGGGGCTGTCCTCCAGAGGGACTAGGCAGCCTATATATACCTGAGCCAAGCATGGCTCGGGGCTTGTTTCTGTGGGGTCACCTAAGAACGTGAGAAGCTGTGCCAGTCTTCAAATCCCCAGCCCCAGGGGTACACGGATGCTCCTGTTAGTTTACTGACATGAGTAAGGGTCTGTGGTTTTAATCCTGTTTCTTTTATTTGCTGTTTGTGTTTAATTAATGAATATTATATCCATATTTTTTCTGTAACCCTAAATGCACTGTGATATACATAATTTTGGTTATCATAATAAATACAACTTATTAAATTCTGCTCTGACTGATTCGATCCACGCTAACTGAAGGGACTGGATTATTGCTTTTGGTTTTAAGTTCGGGTATCTACTAAATTGTGAGTTGCGGTCGCTGGGGATGGTGGGGGTAAGCACGCGGGGATTGTTGTCCGCGTAGTCATTATTTGGGTCTAGGATAGACAGATAGTGAATTGCTTAACCTTGCGTCTTTCAATGCAGCGCGCATAGTGTTCATGAGAACTGGTGGCAGTATAATGAATAGACTAAGAAAGTGGGTGTAAGGATTGTGGGAAACGTAGTCGTTACCCCAGGTCGAGAGAAGACGGGTACGGCATTGCAATCCTGGGACCACTTCCTCACGCTTTCCATGCGTGTCGCGAGCGGAGGCGTTGTCGGGATAGTTAGGCACGTGCACGCGGGGGATTGTTGTCGGCGTAGTCATTATTTGGGTCTAGGATAGACGGATAGTGAGTTGCTTAACCCTGCACCTTTCGTAGTGCGCTCGTAGTTGTCGTGACACATGGCATCTCCATTTTGGCCTAGTTTTTTATATAAATAATGACACGGTGTAATATGTCATGTGTTGTTCATCTGAGGATGTTTTTACCTATTTCTAAGACCTGCTAAGGCCAGGGTCACATGAGGGTGGAAGGAATGTCCAAGAGAACAGATGTTCTTTCTGCTCACATGCTCGTGTGGCCACCACGATGAGTGCACTCAGCCCTACAAAACGCAAGCCTCCTAGGGAGGATTGCGCTTTGTAGACCCGTCCAACGTCTGTTGTAGCGGGTCGACGGGGAGCAAGACTGCATGCCCATTGTATCGTGCAATGCTAGTACACACGTACGCACTCCCAGTTGAGCCGTCATAATCCTACGACGGCACGCTCGCGTGACCCTGGCCTAAGGACCAGATGGTTTTTGATTTTCTCCCTGATACCCTAAACCATAGAAATCAAAGAGGGTGAACTTACATATTCACATGACTGTAGTAGCATTTGATAAAATTCTTCCGTTTTAGAATAATTACCATGCTGTGTCGTAATCGCACGTCCCTTATTATTCTGGGCCTTGAAAATACCATCACACGCACACACAGACACACACATACAAAAACACAAAAGCGACTGTGTGTTAGAAATAAAGTCTCCTATATTTTTACAAGGTCAGCTTTCATTAACCTCTGTGCTGCCAGCGTCTGTCATATACGATCTCTCTGGTAAAGGAAGGTTTAATTTGCTTCCCCATCATCCAGCAGCAAAGAAAAGAAGATTAAAGATAAATCTAATTGACAGCATATGGAGACTCTCCAGCACGAGATGGTCAGCACGCGCTTTAACCCATCTAAATTATGGCATTCTGAAATAAATCATTGAACGCACTAAAGGAAAATAATTAAAAAAAAATATGTATTTGGAAACTTCAGTGGTTTTGTGTGTCTTTATTTCGTGCCAACATCCAAGTGTGCTGTGAAGGGAGGAGGCAGGATGGGGCTCTAATCCAACCATGTCTAATCTTGCGTCGCGTTGCCAAGAATGGAGCATGCAAGACACGCTCATAATTTGAAGAGAGGCACAGGAATGATACTGGCTGTATCAAGGACAAGGGGGATTATCTTCAGTGTAAAAAAGGGGTGTGTTTTATTAGTATAATTTATTATTACAATGAAGGAAAAGTTTAAAAAATAGTCCCCCGTACGTCTGCTAATAATTTGTGTTTTTTGCTCGAGCATATTTATGGATGATTGCTATTTAATAGTAAAAATCATCCCTCCTGCTGCGTCTCATTTGAGAGGCCAGTGGATTCCTAGATTATTAGATAATTCCCCCCTGCATCAGCTACAGAGTAACAACCGCTATGTTCAAGAGAAATTGTTGACTTGTCCATACTGGGTTGTTGCTCCCACAATGTAAACCCACGCATCATATATTGCCAACATTTCAATCGCCAAAGGGGAACACTGGTGTTTTGGGGCCAGAAACTAAAATGCTTTTTCAATAAATTGTGAAATTGCCATGAATTGCGCCGAACGTTGAATTTCACTGTGCGATGCAATTTCAGGGCAGTTCAGCTATTCAGAGAGCTGTCAATTTGCCAAATACTGGCAAATTGACAGTGTAATAAGGTGCAATTCGGCAATCTTTGGCGGCAGTGAAATTAACCATTACTTCTCTATGGGACAATCAATTCAGAGAACGCCGAACTGCATCGAAATGTTGGCAAAATGCCCTGATTCTTGGTGGTTCAGTTCGACGGGTTTAAACAGATGAAAACATATCACTGTTTTTATTCAACCGTAAATTTTTTTCAGTTTCAGCAAAAAGTCTTTTTATTTATGAATTTTTTAGAAGTTTTGTAGGTATTGCACTGGTATCTCTGCGTCTGGTGGCAAGAAGAAGCGGATCGAGCCGCCGTTCTCGCCGTGGGATGAGAGGCGAATATCAGATTTTTGCAGTTTTTTTAGCTGGTGCTAACTGATTCTGCAGAAGCTGTGGTTAACTTTTGAGTTAACCGCAGCGGGATGTAATTAGTGTTAGGACTTTGTAATCCTAACGCTACTTAACTCTTTGCGCTCCCCATCTTAAGCATAGGGAGTGCAAAGTACAGTAAGCTCACGCTGAAAAGCGCAAGATCCGAATCGCTAACAGGTTTTTTAACCCGTTAGCATTCGGAATGTAATGTGGTGCGACCACGCTAGGGCAACCAGTGCTAACGTTAACGCTTACACAGCTGATATGTATGTAATAGGGCCCATACAGTCTGTCTTGTGTTATGCTTATCAGATTTTTCATGCCTATAGATACGCAAGATCCATTTCAAGTGATAAAATAACAAATATGGGTCTTAAAAAAAAAAACAGAACAGCTGTGTAAATCATCAAAAAAATGTGTACCTATGCACAGCTCTTTTTACTCATGTGGTTTTGTTCAGGAAGACGAAGAACATAGAGCATAACCGATAAAGAGAAACAGCAAATCTGAAAATGAAGTACCGTAACCACTCTTCCAGGAAATGTGTATTTCTTTAAATAGAGGCACTCCCATGGACTTGTGCAAAGTACAATTGCTCAGTCATAACAGGATTCTACAATCAAGGTATATACCTTTTCAATCATGCAGCCAAATGTTCTCAATTCAGGAACATAGATCCTTTGAGGAAAAAATTAACATTGCAACAGTGTACTGTCAGGGTTTCTGTCCGCATAAATAAATTATCAAGAGGAAAGATGAAAATTCAAGGTTTTGATATGACCTTTTCAACCCTGACCACCAAAAAAGAAAAAATGTTTGCTGTGCTCATCTGCGCTCCCTTGCATCACATGTGGAAACTAGAAGGTCTTTGAGCAATAAAGGACAAAGAAAAAAAAAACTATCTTATCTCCAGGTCAGGGCTCGAGTCTTGCGAGAACGTATGGGAACGGCGTTCCCGCACTTCTCCCGCAGCGGGAATGTTGTGGGAACACATGTTCCCGCTGTGGGCCGATTTCGTTTATCACTAGGGCTGCTAGCGGAATGCATTAACCGCATTCCGCTAGCAGCCCCCTCGACTGGCCCGTGTTCCCAGAGCGCTTCCTGTCTGCTCCTACGTATAGCCGCCGTCTTCAGCCTTGTGAAGGCTGTGATGCGGCCTACTGCCGAGATCTCGCGAGATCGCGTCACAGCCTTCACATCAGAAGAAGACGGCGGCAGCATGCAAGAGCTCGGAGGACCACGCGGGAGGAGGTCTCTCTGCCTGGGTAAGTATAATCCTGGGCTCTGCTGGTATATAAAATTATGGGCTCTGCTGGTATATAAATGATGGGCTCTGTTGGTATATACATTCTGGGCTCTGCTGGTATATAAACATTCTGGGCTCTGCTGGTACATACATTCTAACCTCTGCTGGTTATATCAAATTACGGGCTCTGCTGGTATATACATTCTGGGCTTTGCTGGTACATACGTTCTGGGCTCTGCTGGTTATATCAAATTATGGGCTCTGCTGGTGCATAAATTATGGGCTCTGCTGGTATATAAATTATGGGCTCTGCTGGTATATAAATTATGGGCTCTGCTGGTATACAAATTATGGGCTCTGCTGGTACATAAATTATGGACTCTGCTGGTATATACATTCTGGACTCTGCTGCTACATAAATTATGGGCTCTGCTGATATACAAATTATGGGTTCTGCTGGTACATAAAATTCTGGGGTCTGTCTGGTATATAAAATTCTGGGGTCTGCTGGTACATACAATTCTGGGGTCTGCTTGTTATAAACAATTCTGGGGTCTGTGCTGGATATATATAATTCTGAGGGGTCTATGCCTGGTTACACATGATTCTCGGGGGGCCGATGTATATATACATCCTTTTTTTTTTCTTCTTCAGGTAATGGGGGGTTGTGGAATTCTTGGATGAGTTCCCTCACTTATTTCCCTAGGACTTGACCCCTGCTCCAGGTGCAAGCTTGTCCATTGTCTACAGAAGTTCAAATTAATAAACTGACCAGTTTAAACTAAGGAAAATTCTTGATCTACTCAGCCATAGAAACTCGACAAATTTACTTGTCAAACATCTTCCCATTGTAAGGCCAGCAAAAAAACTTAAAGCTTTTGACAAGACGAAAATCAAAGACCTTGTTTTACAACCAGAATTCCAACTGCAGAAAAAAAACAACATTGGGAAAAGGTTTTTTTCAGAGAACTAGAATCTCATAATTTGAAAATATCATCAAGGTCTGATAGACCCTGACAAAAGGATGGGATCTTTATGTATCATACCTAAATTGGGATTTGTGCGGTATAAACATATGTGAAAATGAATGACATTTCATGATACCAGAATTGAGTTTGAAAATGTTTTATCTAATAATGAGTAGAATTATAGGCATGTGGTGAACCAAACTTTAATGACGCTTGTTACTAAAACTAACAGTATATTTGTTAATTAACTGTCAGCGACCAATATCTAAAACTAATACAGCTATTAATTTTAGGACCAACGTGTTATATTTTGGGGAAGACAGTGCCAACGGATATAAAATAGTTTTATATAAAGAAAACTTCTACGTCTTACAGACCGATACCTATTAACTCTTAGTCACCACTTAAAGGGCTCTATTACATTCTCCGCGCAAAAACGCATTAACGCGAGGAGAAAAACCCTTCGCGCTGAGCGTCGTATTACGACGTTCGCGCACAAAATGCGCGTTAACGTCGAACGCGAGTTACCCTGCACGAACCCTGTGCGAGCGAAAGTTTGTGCGCGCATCCCATACCTAACATTGTGAGCGCAAATAGGTTTGTTCACTGGTACGAGGATGGTATTACAATCGATGCGCAAATGATGTTTGCGTGCAAAATTTTAACGTCTTTGAAAAGCTGGTGGTAAATGCAAATCTGAACGTTCTGGCCGAAACGAAATACACCAGCACGAAAAAAAAAACACCGTACAGTATAGTTACACATTCTACACATACCCAAACAATAAAATTGAAGGTTGTGCGTGTTTTTATTATTGCTGCAGCATATATACTCAGATTGATTTTGGCAGGCGCAAAAACGGAACGGGAGACAATTGTGGTTCTTAATTCAGATTGGCTGAATCGCGTGAAAAAACAGTCTGCCCACCGATTTCTGCGCGCAACGTTAATGCGCATGCGCTTTTTTACGCACAATATTTTTTGACGGATGAAAAAATGCGCTCAAATCGTAATACCAGCGTTAATTTACGCGCGCTAACGTGTAACGTTGCGCGCAAAAAAATTGCGCTGCGTGTACTAATTTGCGCGGAGAACGTAATAGAGCCAAAATTTTTTACAAGACCCCACACCGTTGACTCTTGGTCTGAGAGTGCCATCTACTGGCCAGGTAGTATAACCCATGGACAGATACCTGGAGTTAATCAATATAGGACACATATTGATAATTAGATTCAGATGGGTGGGAGATAACTATAAAAAGGGGAAACTCCAGACATTTGGGTATTCAAGAAAAATCCAAAACTCCATCCAGAGACTCCATTCGTGGATCCATATCTCTCTTGATAATTGGCGATTGATAATTGGCAATCCTGTACTATTGCCCCACATCTGAATTTAATGTGATAAAAGGTTATGTGCCATGGTAGTAGGTTGTTTTTAATAATATATCGTATATCCACCATACAAGGTGTCATTCTCCCTGAGGGATAAAGAGTAATTCAATCACGCTGGGTCAGCTCAGTGGTAAATATCAGAATAATATTAATCGTGGATTTTACTGCAGGAAACCCACGGATAATATTAAATTACGAGGGACTAATTGTGCTCCTTAAATATAATTGAATTACTTATATTCCGAAAGTGGGAGTTGTATCATTGTATGAGAATTATAGAGATAGGTTCCTATCCTAGATTAAAATGGTAATTTGACACACTCATTCATAAATCTTTACTGATTTGCATTGCAAGCCATAGTATAATCAAAATAATAAAGCAGGCGGTTAATACTTTTGAATAAACTGCATTGTTTCATGGTTGGTTGGTTCTGACACTCATAACCCCTTGGTTATCCAGTGCCAGGATAGAGTATTGGCTAATTATTGTGACTGTGATGATTAACTGTTTAGCGTGTCTACCCCATTTAATCTTTAAAGAGTGACCTATTGTGGGATCTGTGTTGTTTTATGGTGGTATATATTGGTGAAGGTGTTTACGTCGTCAATCAAGGTACTGTGATTGCTAAGGACTTGACAATAAAATTTTATCATTGACTATTTTATGTTACGCAGGCTATGCTTTCGTTGCTATTTTATTATCTTAAAATATCATGATAGAGTCTAAAGAACTCCGATTTCTGAATATATTACGCTAACTGAATCATTATATATAATTGTGGTATTAGCGCGCCGTAAGGCTGGAGGCACTATTTTATCAAATCTTAATTATTAAGGTCCAAAATTGCTGACAGTACCCTATACAACTGCTTTATTATTAAAAAAAACCCTTAACTCTTGCTCTCATTGATGGAATTAATCATTGCTGCCTATATCGACTTTCAAGTTCGTATAATACTCCGTGGCGTCCCTTGTTGTTGCACCTCCAGTGCTGCTTCCACTTCTCTGTATGGAGCCAAACTAGAGGTTCATGTTTGAAGTCTTGCTTGCATTCCAGTCGAAAAGGGATTTTTCCATTTGTTGCATATTTGGTGAGCGCGTCAGACTACGTTTCTTTTCTTTTGGATCAACAGCAGGAACTGATGCGTGAAAGGTTGAACTTTATAGATGCACCTATTTGTTCAGCCTCAGGGTTATTCAAAGAAAGGTGTAAACCAGGAGAAGAGAACAATCTAGACTTGCAGGGTTATTCAGAGCGCGTGAAAAGCAGGAGAATGACTTCAGAATGAAAAATTCTAGGTCAAAATAGCCGATTTGGAAAGTGAGATGAAAGGGAGAATTTTTCTGGTTTGACTATTTTGACCTAGAATTTTTCATTCTCCAGTCATTCTCCTGCTTTTCACGCTCTCTGAATAACCCTGCAAATAGCTGATTTGGAAAGTGAGAAACACGGGAGAATTTTTCTGGTTTGGCTATTTTTTTTTTTTTGTATTAATTTTTTTTATTTTGTAAAGAAATAAAGGTCACAGATTGACCGTCATAGTCAGCCACGCAGGGCCAGATAGCATACTCTCATAAGAAATATAGATAACATAAAAAGGAGGGGGGCCGCATAAAAAAATCAGCAAAAATGTTGGAAAAAGAGAGGGGTTTGTAGCAAAATTCATCAAAAATATTTCGGCGAGATCCAAAAAAAAAAAGGAGGAATGTCTCAGATCTATCCCCATAAAGGGAATATCAGCAAGAAAAAAGAGAGTTGTGTCGAAAGCGTCTCTGAATTAAAGAGGGATAAATGCAAAAGGTGGATTAATATAATGACGAACAACAAAAGTCCTCCATAAACGTAAGATAAAAGTCACAAATGCCCAACTGGGCGTCTCAGCCAACGGAGAAAGGGAATAAGGCTAGGGTCAGACGAACGCATTTTTCACGTTGTCCGTGAAAAAGTGCGTTCGAACGAATGGACGTATTTTTTCACGGAATACGCGATAGCGGTCATACGATACGCATTTTCGTCCGTGATTTTGTACGGATCATCAATAAAACCCTTTTTGCGTCTGGACGTTATGTTAGCCGGACGTGTGCAGCGTCTGACGTCTCCCAATCACGCAAACACGCTGCTATGCGGCCGCAGCACACTCTGTACGTCAGTAGCAGCGGTTTGACGTTCTCGAAAAAATGCGTTTGTTTGCCACTTGCGTTGCGCGGACGAACTTTCGTGCGGCCGTTCGTCGTATGTTCCCCGGCATTGGACGTCATTTGCTGCTAGCACGGCCGTGATTTCGTGCGGCTAAACGCACGTTAAAACTGCTTTCGTCTGACCTTAGCCTTAGGGGATAACAAATATTTGAGGGGGGAGATTCATCAAACTGATTATGGGCTGCCGGACTCTCAAGCATCAGGGTCAAAGGTGGAAGACCGCAGGTACTCAGCCTGGATCCAGAGAGGGTGAAGCCGAAGCACCAACCACCACGGTCTCCAGACCTCTGGGAATTCCCAGGGAGGCAAAAACCGGCCACTAGTTTGGCTATTTTGACCTAGAATTTTCACTTCTCCAGTCATTCTCCTTAGTTTCACCTTTCTTTGAATTGACCTGTATATCTATTGGCTTAATTTGTTGAAATTGTCACCTTTTTTGCCTGTGCTTTGGCCATTTTTCAGTTCAGAAAATTCAAACTCAGGCATGCCGGCATTTCTGTTCCCGATAAAAATTTGGCTCAACCGTCGACTCTGTCAGCTATATATCGATTCATTTTAAATTTATCGTTATGCTGATTTTTTTAAAAAATTAACAGATGCCGAAAGGTGTTAATAAATGGATTTTCATATCAAGTATAAGCCATATTGTGTTCCTCATGACCAATACAAAGGAATTTTGTTTATTGCAAACAAAATTCAATGCATTTTGGCTCCAGAACATGCCCCTAAAGATTTTGTACCATGGGCATGATACCTAGGGTGGTAATGCTAACACTTTTTAACACCAGCTGGTAGTGTTTCTGTATGACATCTCCCCAGCTAATCCTGCAGGATACCAGAACTGCAGTAACTCCATTTGGCCAGTAGATGGCGACATCAGTCTGCCAAATAGGTTATTACAGTAAGAAATACATTGGGAATGTTATCAAATATTTCTAACTGTGTAATTCAATAAAATGTATTTTCCAAAAAACCTGTTAGTTTTTTTCTCGAAAAAAAATCCATTCGTAGTGAATGGAGTTGAAAGCAAATGTCTGTATGATACTGGCCCACTTTTTTTTTCAATTTGAATCTGAACTTTTTCAATTGAATCTGATAACATTTAAATAAATATTATCTTCAAAAGGAGTCTGTATTTTACAATCCTGGGGCTAATGTTAACGCTCACCTGCGTGAGCATTAACGTTAGCCCCGGTGGCTACCGCACATTACAATCCAAACACTAACGGGTTAAGCTGTTACCGTTTGGTACCTTGCGCTTTTCAGCGCAAGGTTACTGTACTTTGCACTCCCTATACTTAACATAGGGAGCGCAAAGTGTTAATCAACGTTCGGATAACAAAGTCCTAACGCTGATTACCATCCGGCTGTGGTTAGCAAAAAGTTAACCGCAGCCTGGATTTGGTGCTAACGTATTCCGCTGGTGCAGCATCGTTAGCACCAGCCCAAAAAAATAAAATAATTGCCAGATACTCACCTCCTGTCCCGCAGCGAGGACTGCGGCTCCGTCCACCTCCTCTGTCGCCGGGAACCAAGGGAGAGATTGGGGGGAAAAGTCCCCCAGTCTCTCCCTGCAGATCACTTCGCCGACCTGCCGGATCTTGTGAGGCGAGATCTGGCAGGTCATGTGACCGGCAGGGGGAAACTCAACAGAGTCCTATGGACCCCATCGAGTGGATGCTCGTGGCGTAACACCCGCTAACAATGCATGCAGCTTTTTAAGCAACTGCATTGTACTCTGCCATTAAGGCTAGGGTCAGACTAACGCATTTTTTGCGCTGTCTGTGAAAAAGTGCGTTCGAACGAATGGACGCATTTTTTCACGGAGTACGCGATAGCGGTCATACGATGCGCCTTTTCGTCCGTGATTTTGTACGGATCATCAATAAAACACTTTTTGTGTCTGGACGTTATGTTGGCCGGACATTAGCAGCGTCTGACGTCTCCCAATCACGCACACACGCCTCTAGCGGACGCAGCGCACTCTGTACGTCCGTACTAGCGGTTTGACGTTCTAGAAAAAATGCGTTCGTTTGCCACTTGCGTTGCGCGGACGAACTTTCGTGCGGCCGTACTTCGTGTGTTCCCCGGCATTGGGCGTCATTTGCTGCTAGCACGGCCGTGATTTCGTGCGTCTAAATGCACATTAAAACTGCTTTCGTCTGACCTTAGCCTTAAATGGGTGGGCTAGGGAGAAAACTGCGGGCGCAGATTGTTATGTAGCCCTTAGTTTTTTTCAGTTTTAAGTTTTTTTTCAAAGAGATCCGAATTGTGGTCGATGTAACCGAACACTGAAATACCTTTCCTGGCCATTCGGCTATCCAGGGAGCAGGCAGTTTGCCAAATCTTGGCGAATTGCCTGCATATACGGTGCCTGTTCGGTGCCTGTTCGAGGGCAGTGAAATCCTCATAGAGAAGCAATGCTTCGTCTATTCAGAGAACACCAAACAGAAGGGAAAAGTTGCCAAAATGCTCTGCTGTTCAGTGGTTTCATTCGGCATTATTATTCAGACGAATCCCATAGGTTTCAATGTTAAAAATATTGCGTTTTAATTCAATATCTTATAAACCATTTAACCCTTTCGCTGCTGAGCCATTTCACTCCTCTGTACTGAGCTAATTTTTACCGGTTTTGCTCTTCATGTTTAACCGCGTTTTGAAGTCCTATTTTAATATATGACCCAGACCTATTATATATAGTTCTTTCCGGCAGACTCGGCAGATTCATAATATGTCATTATTATATGTATACGTCATGTCCTGTCTGTATATTATAACAAAAAATGCAATAAAATTTTGTGTTAAGTGTTTTTTTTTCACATTTTAACATGTAAGCATTTGCGGTTATATTTTCTATGGGGTGCGCTTGTTAAAAAAATTAGAAATTTTTAACAAACGCACCGTATACAAAAATCGTTAGTGCAGCATCATTGTTCACATTATAATTGAAATTGGAACAATATTGCTGCATTAACAAATCAAACAAAAAAAAATGTGTTAATTTTTTTAAAATTATTTAAAAAAATAAAAATTCTTTAATATTTACATGGTCATATTTGGTATCATTGGAAAGGCCACGCTCTGGCCGATCCAACAGTACCAAACATTAACCCCTAGCTGCCACGGATCGGGAGATAGGGGGTTCATTGGACTGTGCACTTCCAAACCATGCCTGCCTTCAGCCGCTGGCCCCCGGCGATCGGGAGGGAGAGAGGTCCGAAGGACCTCCCCCCTCCCTTTCAAGCACCTCCTCCACACTCGCGGGGGGGCGCCTTAAATAGATGTCATCGCGCCGCCGGCTGATTGCTGCCTCCTGTGCTATGACGCGTTCAGCACGTCCATAGCACAGCAGGAACACTTGGCAGGACGCACTGAGCGCGTCCTTAGCAGCCAAGTGGTTAATATTATATTCTGCAGTAAAAAGTCTCTTTATTAATAGATTTTTTTAGGATCTTTTAGGCATTTTTTGGGCAAAAGCATCTTTTCATTTTCCTGTAACAGACCTTTTTATTATCATTCATTGGATCTTACATGTAAATTCCAGACCTTTTCGTTCAGTAGTTTTTTTGCAAACAGTGTTTCAAATTTCAAACTTTCAAGTGTACTTTTTTTTTTCCACCTTATTCGTCTGCGTGTCGGGTTTTTCCGGCAGCTGCTCTGCACTGTGATCGGTGGCTAGTCGGGTTTCTCCAGCGTGTTTGGTGGGGTTAATCCAGCTGTTTTCTGCGGGTTTCGGTGAGTGTTCGGTGAGTATTCGGCGGGTTTGTGGCGTGTTTTCCCTGAACTACGGGGGCCCTGCAGTGCTTGCTGAATACACCGCAGGGTCGGCGAAATAGGATCGCCGAATCGCCCTGAAGTTTACGGAATGAAAAGTCCCCAAACATACGGTGACTTTTTCGATTCTCTTTGAATAACCCTGTTAATATAAGATTGTGCACTTACTTAGAAGAATATAGTAACAAGTTCTCCATTTCTGATTTCTTTTTAAAAGGAATACCCTGCAGAAAAAAAATATATATATAATCTCCACAATGGTTTGGATGACAGAGTGGGGAGTAAAAAACCTGCATGCTGTAAATTAATAAAAATAAAAATGTACATGCAGTATGAACTCTGGAATATATTTTGAACCTGCTGAGTTTGCCGAAACAAAATGACATAACTTGTCTGGGTTCTGCTGTAAAACTGTCATGGTTTATAAGGGGGGTTGACAGGTAAGAGCTACAATGCATTGGATAAATAGGACAGCAGGCAGTATAACACTAGTAAGCAAAGAGGGTTTATACTGTGGAAACACCCAAAAACAATGAGCAGCAAAAAAACACCACCCTGATATCCACCAAATTCAGAAAGCATATAACATGAAAAACAAAAATTGGTGGTGTTGCGCTAAAGGAAAGTAAAAAAAGTAAAACTTATGTATGGTCTATTTTGAAGCATGCTATACTGCACACAAAAAAAGAGAAAGAAAGTTCTATTTCTCAATAGTTCGTTCAATGGATATCCAGTCTCTGTTGTAGAAAGGTTTTTCAGTGAAATCTTCCAAGACTTTGGAACGAATGACCACTTCTTTGGTGAATCTTCATTAAAAAGTATATATCTCGGAAAAAGAGAAACTCGATAGTGTTATACCGTTTATTAATGTGTATACAAATCTACTGACATAATATACGTACAGAAAAAAGAGGTAGTGGGTTTAGGATTTGATCTCACCCACTGCCAGATAAAACATCACGTCCCAATCAAGCCTCTATAGACAAAACCACCAGGAGCTCCCGGGCTGCTTCCAAGGTGGTCACTCAATACCAAAGGTGGGACCGCGATGATAAAGTGACGTAGTGCTGACGCGTTTCGCCCCGCCCACGGGACTTCATCAGAGCATACGTCACTATGCCATCATCCTCTCTAAATAGTGTCTTAACTTGACACACCTGGTGAAATTCTAATGAAATTCTCTGTAGCCACTCCCTATGGGAGATCCTACAAATGCTTCAGTATGTTTAAATATATTGCAAATGGAAGCACAAAAACAAATGTATTAAAAGATTGCCATATATAGGCGATCACAAACAGCCCTAAGAATAATCTTTAAGGCAAAAATTCATAACACCCATAAAACACTCTGTGTATGGATCAATGATTATTTTAAAAAACAATATTAAAAAACAGCATTGAAAACGAACAGCATTAAAAACGAACAGCATTTAAAAAAACAACAGCATTTAAAAAAAAAAAAAAAAAAAAAAAAAAAAAAAAAACCAACAGCATTAAAAACGAACAGCACTAAACAACGAACATTAGAAAGAGTATAGATTCTTAATACTTCTAAGAACGCTCCAAAAAGGGGAGGGGAGGGATCTTAAGACATAACTACATAATTACAAGAGTAAAATGTAAAAAAGTAAAAAACATATGGACAAAAACATCCGTAAATTATTACTATTAATAATAAAGTACAAACAGTAAAAATATACCGCATACAATGGAATACGTATAGCCATAATAGAGACACATAATACATGATGAAGGGCAGGAATCATAACTACCATAAAATATACAATTAGGTAAGGAAATTATATAGATCAAAATCAACATTGAGACCCAAAGGAGTGAAAGTTCTTAAATCGTATGCTGTCCTCATCTCTTCCTGCCCCATTCTCTGAATGTTATTGCCTCCTCTCCAATATTTTCCTACCCTTTTAATGCCCAAAAACTTTAGACCTCTTGGGTCCGAATTATGAGACTTAAAGAAATGTGCGGAAACAAAATGTTGCATATACCCATTCCTAATATTGCGAATATGTTCATCTATGCGTTTGTGTAAAGGTCTTGCCGTGCGTCCCACATACTGTAGTCCGCACGGACATTCCAATAAATAGATAATATTGTTGGTTTTGCATGTAATTAAATTGTTGATCGGGTACTCAATATTTGTTATATTCGATTTGTAATTCTTGACGCAATTGCTACTTTTTGGACTATTCGAGTTCTTACACGATTGGCAATTTTTGCAATAGAAAAAACCTTTTTCTTGTTGTAGCCATCCTGTTTGTTTATGTTCTTTTATATAACTCTGGACTAAGGTTTGTTTTAAACTGGGGGCACCCCTAAAGGTGATACTGGGTCTTTCATTCAAAATGCCCCTCAGATCCTCATCTTCCATCAAAAGATACCAGAATTTATTTATAGTCTTCTTAATATCCATATGTAGGTTGTCAAAATCAAAAATCAACCTCGTTGTGGGTTTCTTTTTTCTTCCAAAATTCGTTTGTGTTAAAAGAGTAGATCTATCGATCTTCTTCACCCCTTGAAAAGCTTCCTCTAAAATTGTCTCGGGGTATTCTTTTTCTTTGAAGTCAGCTAGAAGTTTCACCGATTCTTTCAAAAAGTGCTCATTCTCAGTGCAGTTCCTCTTAAGACGCATAAGTTGTCCCTTGGGGATGTTATTAAGCCAAGGGGAAAAATGTCCGCTGGAAAAATGGATATAACTGTTGACATCTACAGGTTTAAAAAAGGTACGTGTTTTAATGGTGGCATTCTCTATATAAATATATAAATCTAAAAAGACCACCTCCTGTTTGCTATAATTAAAATCCAAATGGATATTAAAATCATTCCTATTCAAAAAAGCTAAAAAAACCTGTAGAGAGGCCTCATCCCCTTCCAAATAAAAATGACATCATCGATATATCGACGATAGGTAACGAGGCCCGCACCCAGGAAGTCATCCAAAAAAGTCTCCTCCCAAAAAGCCATAAAAAGATTAGCATAACTGGGTGCGAACCTCGTTCCCATCGCAGTGCCCGCCACCTGAATATAAAAATCTTGATTAAACCAAAAATAATTATTATGTAAAATCCACTTAATGCTAGCTATTAAAAAGTCTCTCTGTTCCAAAGGAATTTTTCCATCCATCTCCAAAAATTTGGATGTAGCTTGAAGACCCTTAAAATGCTGAATGATAGTATAAAGGGAAGCAACGTCCCCCGTCACTAGCCAGAAGTCGTCCTGCCATTGATGTTGTATTAAAATATTCAAAATGTCCTTGGTATCCTTTAGATATGACCTAGTGTTCTTCACTACAGGCTGCAAAAAAATATCAATATATTCTGACAGTCTCGAGGAAATGGATCCAATGCCCGATATTATGGGGCGGCCAGGAGGATTTTCTCTATTTTTGTGGAGTTTCGGTAAAATGTAGAAGGTAGGTATTTTTGGATGATTAATAGACAAATATTCATATTCCTTTTTGTTCAAAATATTGTTTATCCGCCCTTCATTCAGTAGTGCCATTAATGTTATTTTCATATCACTAGTAGGATCTTTTTTCATGATTTTGTATGTGTTATTATCACTCAATTGTCTTACACACTCCTCTATATATTTGGTTTTTGTCATCAAAACAATCCCTCCCCCTTTATCCGCCGGTTTAATTATTGTATTTTTATCTTCCTTGAGTATTTTCAAAGCCTCTCTTTCTTTTTTAGACATATTGTTGTAATTCCTGTTCCCATAGACGGAATTCTTTTTGTTATTAATTTTTTCTAAATCTTTAATGACTAGTTTTTCAAACATGTCCATGGAGCTAGATTTGCAGAACTGAGGAAAGAAGGTTGATCTAGTTTTCAAATCTGTGTGTACATATGTAGTGATAATCGGATTGCTGTTTTCAATTGGATTCTTACAAAAAAACTTTTTTAAAGTTAAATTGCGGACAAATTTCTTGACATCAATCAATGCTTTAAACCCATCATGTTTACGTGTGGGGGCAAATTTCAAACCCCTACTGAGAACTTCAATCTCCATAGGAGAGAGTGTCCTTTCGGATAGATTGAAAATCCCCTTCTGATTCAAAGTGATGGTGTTGTCAAAAGGAATTCGTTCAGTTTCTACTAGTATCTCAACGGTCTTTTCATTTTTCTCTTTTCCTTTTTCTGTCCAGCTCGGCATCCTCTGATGTTGCCGAATCTGAATCGGTTTCTCTTCGTCTCTTCCAAGTTGAAACCGCCGATAAAAAATCCTCCCTTTTCTTTCTAGGGGCAATCGGCCAATCCTTGTTTTTTTCTTGATTTGGTTCGAAAAAAACTTCCTCATTGTCAAGTGGTCTAAAGCGATTTTTCAAAGGAATAGCATTAGTCCCAGAGACAAATTGATTGTAATGCTGTTTCTGTCTATGAACTTTTTTTGGGTGTATCCATTGTTCATTTCTTGTTTTATTATCATACAGAGTTTTTCTGTTCTCATCCCGAATTTTTTTAGGAATGTAACTAAAATGATTCTTTTTCACATATGGATCACCTGCATAATATGCATTATTGAACCCGTGCATAGACTGACTCTTTTTTCGTCCTGAGTGTCCACCATCTCTATAGGGGTTCCTCACAGTCTGCACTGACGGTTGTTCATGTATTTTCTTTCTTTGTAGACTATTAAAAGTCCACACTTGATTGTGTAGATAATCCAATTTATCGCGTTTGTATTTTGTGATTTTTATTTGTTTCGTATCATTTTCTTCCTTATTAAGAAAAACTTCCGTTTGTTTAGAAAGAGTCTTAAAATCTGGAAGTTCAAAAAATGGAGACAATTTCTTGTATTTTACCAATCTCTCTATTAATTCTGGACAAATTCTCCTTTTTTCTGGTGATTATAATGCCCATCATGTGGATTGAAAAGCTCTCAAGAGCTTCATTCCAAATCATCATGAATTCTGGTACATCTCTATCAAAAGTCGAGTTCTTAAAAAATCTTAAACCCCTAGGGGTGATCTTTTCATGTAAATACCGTTCAAAGGTTGCTATATCCCATTTTAAACGCATTTCCTTTTTCATAAGGTTTTGGAGATTCTTGAACTCATCTTCCAAAGAATTCTCACTAGTAGGTACTGTAGTGATCTCGACCTCATCATTAAACAATTGATTATAATTAAAATCACCATGCTTATCTCTATATTCAAAGATCGCCATGTTGGTAAACAAGGTGTTAACTCAGTATAAGTGGATGAAGAGTTAACAAGCAAAGAGGGTTTATACTGTGGAAACACCCAAACAATGAAGCAGCAAAAAAACACCACCCTGATATCCACCAAATTCAGAAAGCATATAACATGAAAAACAAAAATTGGTGGTGTTGCGCTAAAGGAAAGTAAAAAAAGTAAAAAAACTTATGTATGGTCTATTTTGAAAGCATGCTATACTGCACAGCAAAAAAGAGAAAGAAAGTTCTATTTCTCAATAGTTCGTTCAATGGATATCCAGTCTCTGTTGTAGAAAGGTTTTTCAGTGAAATCTTCCAAGACTTTGGAACGAATGACCACTTCTTTGGTGAATCTTCATTAAAAAGTATATATCTCGGAAAAAGAGAAACTCGATAGTGTTATACCGTTTATTAATGTGTATACAAATCTACTGACATAATATACGTACAGAAAAAAGAGGTAGTGGGTTTAGGATTTGATCTCACCCACTGCCAGATAAAACATCACGTCCCAATCAAGCCTCTATAGACAAAACCACCAGGAGCTCCGGGCTGCTTCCAAGGTGGTCACTCAATACCAAAGGTGGGACCGCGATGATAAAGTGACGTAGTGCTGACGCGTTTCGCCCCGCCCACGGGACTTCATCAGAGCATACGTCACTATGCCATCATCCTCTCTAAATAGTGTCTTAACTTGACACACCTGGTGAAATTCTAATGAAATTCTCTGTAGCCACTCCCTATGGGAGATCCTAAAATGCTGTTTGTTTTTTTTTAAATGCTGTTCGTTTTTAATGCTGTTCGTTTTCAATGCTGTTTTTTTAATATTGTTTTTTAAAATAATCATTGATCCATACACAGAGTGTTTTATGGGTGTTATGATTTTTTGCCTTAAAGATTATTCTTAGGGCTGTTTGTGATCGCCTATATATGGCAATCTTTTAATACATTTGTTTTTGTGCTTCCATTTGCAATATATTTAAACATACTGAAGCATTTGTAGGATCTCCCATAGGGAGTGGCTACAGAGAATTTCACCAGGTGTGTCAAGTTAAGACACTATTTAGAGAGGATGATGGCATAGTGACGTATGCTCTGATGAAGTCCCGTGGGCGGGGCGAAACGCGTCAGCACTACGTCACTTTATCATCGCGGTCCCACCTTTGGTATTGAGTGACCACCTTGGAAGCAGCCCGGGAGCTCCTGGTGGTTTTGTCTATAGAGGCTTGATTGGGACGTGATGTTTTATCTGGCAGTGGGTGAGATCAAATCCTAAACCCACTACCTCTCTTTTTTGTACGTATATTATGTCAGTAGATTTGTATACACATTAATAAACGGTATAACACTATCGAGTTTCTCTTTTTCCGAGATATATACTTTTTAATGAAGATTCACCAAAGAAGTGGTCATTCGTTCCAAAGTCTTGGAAGATTTCACTGAAAAACCTTTCTACAACAGAGACTGGATATCCATTGAACGAACTATTGAGAAATAGAACTTTCTTTCTCTTTTTTGCTGTGCAGTATAGCATGCTTTCAAAATAGACCATACATAAGTTTTTTTACTTTTTTTACTTTCCTTTAGTATAACACTAGTAGTTCAGGTAGTTTATTTATGCAGATCAAAGGGGACACAGGATTAGGATTAGAATTCAGAAAACCAACAGCAGGAACAGGATATGTTGAAACACGGTGGGCGATGCAGGAAAGATGTACAATGCAGGAAGCATTGAGGAACATTGAGAGTGGAGGAAGACAGGAAACTGGATGGGGGCTCACACAAGGCAATGGATATGACAGACTGGAATACGCTGGCTTGGCAAATAAGAACACGGGTGAGGCTTGGTAGAAAGGACCAAGAAAAGGCTTGAATGATATACAGGGTTTAGCTGGCCAGAGGTGGTCAGACAGCTCTCAAAACACCTCATAGGAGCAGCACCCTTAAATAGGAGGACCATAATAGAAGTCCAGGCAACACCCGTTGCAGTGCCGGCCCAAGCCACTGTGCTGCCTGGAGCGATGGATGTAATACTGCCCCCCAAAAAAACATGTCACATGTGTGAGCATATCATGGAGCATGTGAAGGAGGTCCCCCACACATCATGGGTTCCCCGCAGCCTAGGGGGAGACCTTCACAGATCTGGGGGAAATCCCATGGTGATCAAACTTCCTGGAAGTCAGACCAGGCCTTCGGACCTCCCCCGCCCACTGACATCATCGTGCATGCGCGTGATGAAGTCAGGAAGGGACTTCTCCCAGGCCGGATACGGAATTCCCCATGCAAGAGATATAGGGGTCTTTTGGACCCCTGTATCTCTGCAATGGTAGCGACTAGAGGGTTATGCATGATATCATTGCAAAGGCATGGCCTTTCCAACAATACCAAACATGACCTGGTTAGGTTTAAAAATAAATATAAAATCAATAAAAATGTCGTTTTTTTCCCTAATGCAGCACTATTGTTAACTTTTCAATTGTAACATGGACAATGATGCTGCACTAATTTACCTTCTCATTTCCCACCATTCCAGTGAGTTTGAAGGTGATGGCAAAATGCTTTATTACGCATTGGTTGATCGAAAATCTAAGTCTGGCTGTCCACTGGATCCCTATTCATGCGATAGTGCGATCACTGGTTATCGTCTGTCATTGTCCAACCAATCAAGCAACATGGAGGAGATTCAGCACTTGTCCACTGCCTCCGACTTCCATTGGATGACTTCAGAAGATCTTTCCCATTTCAATGGGATTTGCCGGACGAACCCGGGACGATCTGGTACAATTTGCATAAAAAAGGATGAATTGTGTAGTTAAACCATCGTTCCACGGCATGGAGCAGTGATTCAGTTTGAGAGGTGAATCCCATAGGATTCAATGTAAAAAAATATATATTCTTTTTTTATTCAACTATTTATTCTTTTCATCTGCAGCAAAAAGGCCTCTTATTTATTGATATTTATGGGATATTTTTAGAATTTCTTGTATTTTTTTAGGCAACATTTTTGATTCATGATTTTTTTTTAAAATGCCCAAAAAAATTCTTCGCCACTGAACTGAAAAAAAAAAAACAACAAACTGCACAAGGTCAAGTGAGGTGTCATTGAAAAGGTCAGAGTCTGACCATATCATTTGTAAAAGTAGACAAACTATAAAAAAAAGCTAAATCTACTTTTCTTCTGTGTTCTATGGCAGTGGCATTTTGTGATTTTATATTTATAATTATTATATTTTTATAATGCCACTGCACTAACTCACCTTCTCATTTCCCACGCCGGGACAAAATGTGGAGGTGATGGCACAAGCGTTATTACACAGTGGTCCAACTAAAATACAAGATGCTTCGCCACTGAGCGGACAGCGGGGGAACTTTGGACCCCTGTATTTCCATTCTTTATACCACGCAAAATCATGTTAGGTGACACTGGACAGGTCAGAGTCTGGCCTTTCTAATGATATCAAACATAACCATGTAAAATAGAAAGGAAAAGTACCGCAGTACATTCGGGAGCGCAAATAAGTCTTACAGGGTTATCCAAAGAGATCCGAATTGCTTGAGAAAGGTAACCGAACGCTGAAAATCAGCGTTCGGTTACCTTTCCTGGCCATTCGGCTATCCAGAGAGCAGGCAATTCGCCAAATCCTGGCGAATTGCCTGCACATGCGGTGCCTGTTACGTGCCTGATCGAGGGCAGTGAAATCCCCATGAAAAAGCACTGCTTCGGCTATTCAGAGAACACAAACCAGCAGTGAAAGGTTCCCCTAATGCCCTGCCATTTGGTGGTTTAATTCGGCAAATTTATTCAGGAGAATCCCATAGGCTTCAATGTTAAAAATATTCCCGTTTTAATTCAATATCTAATAAACCGTTCATTATAAAATTCTGCAGCAAAAAGTCTCTTTATTTATAGATTTTTTAGGATACTTTAAGCATTTTTCTGAATTTTTAAAAAAAATTTAAAAGTCCGATTTTTTTTTTTTTTTCAGTTTACTTATTTTTTTTGTAAGAGCCCTCTTTATTATCATTCCCTGGACCTCCTGTGAAAATTTCAGACATTTTCGCTCAGTAGTTTCTTTGCAAACAGCGCTTCATTTTCCCAGATTCATACAAATGGTTTTGCTAATTTATTCACTGCCTCCTCTACGTCACAGCTGCTTCGGCTCTGTGTGATTCGGCTCTGTGTGATTCGGCTCCTGTTCGGCTCCTGTTCGGGTTTTTCGAAGGTTAATCCAGATGTTTTTGCTTGTTTTCAGCGTGCATTCGGTGAGTTTTCGTCGGGTTTGCGGCAGCTTTTCCCTGCAATTCGGGGACCCTGTGGTGCTTGCTGAATACACCGCAGGGTCACCGAAATGGGATCGGCAAAAGGAACCGAATTGAAGAGAACGAAAAGTCACCGAACGTGCGGTGACTTTTCGAATCTCTTTGGATAACCCTGTTAGTCCTTTTTTAAGATTATGAAATCTCAGGAATCTCCGAGAGAAATCTCTTTTGAAGATAAAAAAACAACAACAAGAGAGATTGTGGCAAATACAAGACAGCTATAATAAGCTGGTTAAAACCACTTGCGCTGGTATCAAATAGAAGACATAAATTAAACATAAATTTTTATTAGATTGATTCTAAAAATAAATAGACATACAATTCTATATAGAAAAATACTCAGTATACTGAAAAACAGTGAGAAATTGTGTATAATGAGAGACCAAAATAGTATGAATTATCCCTATCCTCAATTCAGCAAATACAACTTAATTGGTTGATTAGTTAGCAGGATAGCTGGTCTCCTTAACAGTAGATAGAGGGTGTAGAGTAGACAACTGGATGAGCTAATGTACTGCAGTATAAGGATCCTAGATTGAACAATTAACTAACTTCTATAATAAACTTGGTCTCAGTCCTAAAAGGGATACACCAAGCACCAATGAGCTAAGTTAGGTAATGATTAAATATCACCAACCTATACCATGGACAATTAAACCATTCAATTAGTCAATATCTCATGTCCAGAAGGTACAGCCCTAAATACGAACGTTCATTTGGAAAACATGTTATATCAAAGTTGAGTAGTTAAATACATACAAGAAAGGGGTCAATAAACTGTGTTGAATAAAGCTAGGTATCGCCGACACATACCATGGACAAATGCACCATTTAATTGGTAAGTAACTCGTGTCCAGAAGGTGCTGCCCTGAATAAAGAAGAATCTAGTGCTGACCCAATCTACAAAAACACACAGTACTACACAATGAATTATTCAAGTTGGTTGCTGCAGAGTTGGTTGCTGCAGTAAAATAGCCCCAATGGCAATAAATTGTTTATAAATATTGTATCAAAGTTGAATAGTTGAATAAATTCAAAAAAAGGGGATCAATGAACTGTATTGAATAGATTGGTATCGCCGACACATACCATGGACAAATACACCATTTAATTGGTCCATTCGATTGAAGAAGCTTACAGACTCGGTAAGGGAAACGTGTCTCGACGGTCCCCCACTTTTAATATGTTTTAAAATAAAGCATCCTTTTTATTTAAACCTCTCCACGCCTTTATGTTAAATGCCCTATCCATTGCCCAATATACCATACCGTGATCCATCCACCCACATATTGGAATCCACCTACTCATCCAGCTAGAGGTTGGGACCCCCTGGGAAGTGGTCCACTGCTGACAATACGGAACCACCTAATTAGGAGGTTCTGAAGCATGTGAGTACCTCTCCATAGACACCATATGTTCCTCTATTTGTTACGGTATCACACTATCATTTGTCTCTTCTGAGGTCCTTTTGGTGTATATACACTGTGATGTAATCGATTTGAAGTGAACAGGAAAACAGAAACCAGCATGACCAAAGGGTGGAGTCCCCCATAGAGACTCGACTGCGTATGGTATTGAGCTATCTAGCTCTACACTTGTGAGTTTTTTTTCTTATTCATTTTTCAATTCACGAGTCACATGATATTGTCCAATGGTTTTTTTCCTTTCTTTTTTCCTTCTCTGATTCGGTACTTCCATAGTTCAATATTCTCCAATTGAATGATCTTCAAAAGAGATTTCTCTCAGATTCCTGAGATTTCATAATCTTAAAAAGGACTAAGACTTATTTGCGCTCCCGAATGTACTGCGGTACTTTTCCTTTCTCTTTTCTATATATGGGTGAGGGATACACTCGACAGTGAGCTGCAGCACTCGTACATTCCACTCTTCATCAATCACGGTTTAATATCAGCGCCTATAGCACTTTTTTGATCCTTCGGGTCGTCTATTTTTTCCATAACCATGTAAAATGTCATGAAAAAAAAACAAGACACACAATCATACATAAGTAATTTTTAGCTATTTTTGTTCCAAAGAAATGGTGTTGTCCATTTGTCACGTATAAAATGAGCAATACCACTGTTGTTACTCACCTTCTCATTTCCCATGCCGTGAGCAAGGTCAGTGTTTTATACGTAGTCATATTATTCATAACACACAATAAGCCAAAGACGTAACTAGAAACCTAAGGGCCCAGGTGCGGAAATCCATGAAGGTCCCCCACCCTTGGCAAAAACAACCCTCATCTCCATGCATTGGACCTTTCCAGGTCCACAATCAGTGTCTTATAGACATGTGCATTCGTTTTAGTACTGAAACGATTTAGTCCGAATTTTGGGATAATTTAGTTTTCGTATGACTCAAGAGATACGAAACTGCCCAGTACAAAACACGAAAGAAACTAAAATAAAATGCACTACATTTTAGTTTCAGTCCTCTTTGTGATATTACATTGAGTGAAGGAGACCAGCAAGGAAGAGCGCAACATCGCAAAGCTACAGAAAAGGTTTGTATGCGTAATCCTTCCCGACCCCTACCTGAAAATCTGACAGTGATAAAGCTCCAGAATACTCACTCGCAGCACAGACAGCCAGCACAGGAAAGGAAACCTTTACTTAACCCATGCATGTCTATGAGGCAGACAAGATGATAAAAGCAGCTGGAGAAGAAAAACATTCAAATAAATCACACTGAAAGCTAATGACAGAGGAGGGCTGGATAGTAAAAACCCCTTTATAACAAGCAGTGCTGGGAGAAGAGAGAGACTTTATAAAACGTGTGTTATCTCCCCTCCCGCTCTGCATAATAGGGGCTTAGGTCTGATACATTTTATATTATCCAGGAACACTATCCCCCTTTCCTCATCTATAATACACATTTTATATAAAGTCCCTCTCCTCTCCCAGTGCTGCTTGTTATAAAGGTTTTTTTTACGTCTGATACATTTAGTATCCAGCTCTCACAGTTACTCTGTCATTATGAGCCTTCAGTGTGATTTATTTGAATGTTTTCCCTGGATTTAAAGTGCTTTATTTTATTATAAAAATTTATTTGCACCAGTCATCTCTTCTGAGCTTTCAGACCGATTTACGTTAATATTTTCCCTCTCCCCTGCTTTTATATTCCTGTCTCTCCCCCCCACAGAGATGCAAAGTTTAAGTAAAAGTTCCCTCTCCTATGCAAGATAAGCATTGCATTCTGAAGTTCTGCACCCTCCACATGCCAATGCAGAAGGTCCTACTGAGTAGGATGTTCTATACAGAGGGGCATTAATTAATGCAGGAGGATGTTCTATACAGTATACAGAGAGGGGTATTAATGAAGGAGGATGTTCTATACATTATACAGAGAAAGGTATAAATTGAGGAGGATGTTCTATACAGAGAGGGACATTAATTAATTCAGGAGGATGTTCTATACATTATACAGAGAGGGGTATTAATTAATGAAGGGGGATGTTCTATACATTATACAGAGAGGAGCCTTTTTTTTAGCCCTTTAAATCCAGTGGCTGTGAGCGCTGAGATCGGCTGCTTGTTATATTATCTCTCAGTACAATGTATCAGGCTCAGCTGTTACAGTTACTGACTGTAACAGCGCTCAGAGTTTCAGTAAAACAAGGATATAATATTGTTTTAACCTCTTGTATATAAAAATATTATTTACTAGTGTAGCGCTCACTCCCGGAGGAGCCGCTGAAATTGAACCTCGGGTCAGTCTCCCTGCACTAAGGAATAAATATACTCCAGCACCGTCGTGGATTTTATAAATTATATAGTTTACTAGATTAAATGGCATATAATGAATAACACGGTATACGTAGATATATTTACAGTACTGCGTAATGCGGGAAACGCGCAGCGGAAAAGAAATACAAGGCTTCGTAATTCGAGAAACGTGCAGCGGAAAAGAAATACAAGGCTTCGTAACTCGAGAAACGCGCAGCGGAAAAGAAATACAAGGCTTCGTAACTCGAGAAACGCGCAGCGGAAAAGAAATACAAGGCTTCGTAACTCGAGAAACGCGCAGCGGAAAAGAAATACAAGGCTTCGTAACTCGAGAAACGCGCAGCGGAAAAGAAAGGAAAAATATATCTTTAACCCCCTTTGTGGTTGGGGAGTGAGTCCCGTACAGGTTATGTCCCAAGAATGTAGGTGTGTGTGTGTGATGGTACCCGGGTACAATATTCAACTGGCCAGTGAATTATTTATGAGGTATCTTCGACTAGTCAAGTTGGGGCCCTGTGGGTCTTGAAACAAACAGCAGCGTGCTTTCTATTTTCACAATGGCCTGGAAGGCCTCTCACCCATCCGCCCGATACTTGGTGCTCTGCTCGACCCAGGACGTCTCTCCACTCGATTTTGACTAGGATTTTATGGGTTACCGGATCCGCTGTCTTGCTTTTCTGTAGCTGCCGCAAGATGTCCAGCTCACCGCCTGCACTCCCTGTCTGATCGATCTGCGGTGCTCCTAACTCGGGGTCTTCCAGCTCACTCGATATCAGCGTGGGTATTCTGGTGAATCACTGGGTCTTCCTCTTGTAAGGCTGAATAACCCGGTCTTTATCTCTGTCAGGCCCCAACTGTGCTCCGGCCTGGTTACTGTCACGTTCTGCAGCACTGTGTCTTGCTTCTCTCACTCCCTGGCGCGCTCTGCCAGCTCTCTACATGAGGCTCAGGATGTCAGCGTCTGTCTCCCACCCACTTCCTGTGTCCGCTCCCAAAGCATGCCGGGAGATGTAGTCCCAATGTTCAGTGTCTCACATCGCGCTTGTCTCCCTCTTGTGGCCAAAAATAAGTACTACACGGCAGGGAATTTAAAACCAGCGCTACACTAGTTTTACTGAAACTGAGCGCTGTGAGCAGCAGTCAGTTACTGTAACAGCTTTGCCTGACACATTGTGCTGAGAGTGAGAGATACTGTCTGTAACAAGCAGTGATCTCAGCCCTCTGAGGAGCCACTACAATAGTAATTGTATCCACTGGTTTTCGGATGAATGAAATTAGTTTTCATACTAAAGAACTGAAAACGAATTTCTTCAGCAACTAAATAAATTGCAATATCGGACTAATCCATTAGTTCAAAACGAAATTTTGTGCTTGGGCACATGTCTAGTGTCTTATTTTTTTCTAGGTCCAATACGACCACTTCAGTCCATCCCATTTTTAATGTAATGTGCACCATGTATATCTCAGAGCGCCACAGCAATAAAACTCACAGTAATGTGTGCTGTGTATGAGCAAATCATAGATGAGGCCGTGGCTGGCTGTGCATGGACCACCCCGAACTCAGGGGCCCGGTTGCAGCTGCACCCTCTGCACCCCTGGTAGTTACACCCCTGCAATAAGCCAAAAACCAAGCAAAAAAGTTCGTTTTTTTCAGTTTTAGTTAAAATTGCATATTTTCTCCAAAAAATCCAGTAACAGGTTCCCATTTCTAGATTTTGTTAACAAGAATGCCCCATAGAATATATAGCCACAAATGTTTGGATGATAAAATGTGAAAAAATAACTTCACACGCTGTAAATGATTGAATGCTGAATGGAAATTTACATTTTCTTTACATTTTTGCTATAGCATTCTGACGGAATATGAGATATAAACATAATAATGATATATTTTGGATCTGCCGAGTCTGCTGAAAATAAGGATATATAACTTGCCTAGGTCTTGCAATAAAACATGATTTCAAAACACATTTAAACATGAGCACAAACCGGTCAAAATGAGCTCAGCACACAGAGGCAGCGAAAGGATTAACTCAGAACTGGCTTAAACAGATGTTCTAGGGTTACCACAGTAGGGGAGGGGAAATGGAGGGGTTAAGCTGCAGCATGTATCTTTATTTCGAGGGGCTTTAGCGTCCCGCCAATCCAGTGTCTGTTAATACCGGAGTGCATTGAGAGCCATTGGTGGGATCTAGTTCACAAGGTCCCAAAGTCTCAAACCTTTGAGCTCAAAGTCTTTCACATGGAGGGCTAAATCAGCCACCCAGGATACCCTCCAGAGGGAAGTGTAGCAGAGAAGATCAATGCTCTGTGAAGTGGCCTCCATCGTGCTTCTGATCATTTCCCTCTTCCGCATTGTGCCTTTAAATCCTTTCACATAATACCATTAATTCACGCTACTGTGCCTCAGTCCGAACAGTGTCACCCCCCCTTTTGCCTTTCCCCATTGCTTCACCCTAATTATGCATGTGCCCCATCTTCTCACCCCAATTGTGCCTAAGCCCCATCTCTCTCATGTCCACACTGTGCCTCCATGCATGTATATTAATATACATCTTTTTAATGCATATTAAAATAAATGGGGAATGAACCCTGCGGTGTCCCTTTAAGAAATTCATGTTGCTATGGAAACATAAGACGATTTTCATTTCTTGCCAATATTTTTATAGCTTTCGTTGGTTTACACAATGATATATTTAGTCTTGTATTTTATACTTGCAACTCAGACAGATAAACATCATTCCTCAAACTAATGTAAATTGCTTTCTCCCATCAAAACCCACTTGCTGGAAATGGAATAGTGAAATATTTCGACTACAACGTAATAAATTTTTAGAGAGACTTAGGTTTATCCCTCCTTGTCTCTCGTTGTGAGTAAGGATATAGTAGCAACTAGAAGCATCCCACACACAGAGACAGTGACGTATACCCACAGAACCATTGACACAGACACAAATGCACCGACGGAAACACAAGCAGAAACTCAACGACAGACACACAAATAGGCACTGACAGAGACACTGATTCTGTCATGGATCAAGGGGGGGTTGAGCCCAGTATGCAGCAAATACATGAGGAGGCCAGTTACATGATAACCAGGGATTTATTGAGTGAAGGACAATCAGAAAACAAGCAAGGAAGTAGCAGAATATAAGGGATCAGGGGAAGAGCAAGGCTAGGGGCACAGACTAGACAGAGGCGTGGCTGGGGCACAGGAGAGACAGAGGCGTGGCTGGGGCACAGGAGAGACAGAGGCGTGGCTGGGGCACAGGAGAGACAGAGGCGTGGCTGGGGCACAGGAGAGACAGAGGCGTGGCTGGGGCACAGGAGAGACAGAGGCGAGGCTGGGGCACAGGAGAGACAGAGGCGAGGCTGGGGCACAGGAGAGACAGGGGCGTGGCTGGGGCACAGGAGAGACAGAGGCGTGGCTGGGGCACAGGAGAGACAGAGGCGTGGCTGGGGCACAGGAGAGACAGAGGCGAGGCTGGGGCACAGGGGCCAGCCTGGAAACCAAGGTTGCTGGGCTTGGGAGCAGGTAACCGGAGTTGCAGAGCTGGAGAACAGTTAACCGGAGTTGCAGAGCTGGAGAACAGTTAACTGGAGTTGCAGAGCTGGAGAACAGGTAACACCGGCGTTGCAGACTGTGGATGCAGGTCATCAGGGTTGATGAATGTGTATGCAGGTCACCGGGGTTGCAGACCGTGGATTTAGGTAAAGCAGAAACATGCATTGTTTGCTGAAGCATTGGAGATGTGGTCTGGTTCTCTTACATAGGGAACTAATAAGTCCATAGTAGAAACAGTGGATGAAACATGAGTTTGGAGAACTGGGATGGAGCATCGGACTGGATGACTGTGCTGGAAAGAGGAAAAGCCCGGAATACATATAAACAGATGTATGAGTTTGGTGTTGCCAAAACTCAGGATGCTGTAGCATAGGATTTCTTGTGGCAACGCCAGGCTTTCTTGCTTGGGACATGACAGATTCACACAAAGAAAACCAAAAATATACTCAGGTTAACCCAGAAAGACCCAGAGACAAACCCTTACATGCACCACACTCGTAAGTGCAGAATTTACAGTCGGGGAGGACTTCTTGTGGCACTTTGAGGACTCTGGTCAAGTCACTGCCTTTCCTTTCTGTAGCGGATGGTATTTAGTGCATTCTGTCAGTGCATAACATGTAATCGTTCATTCTGCCATGAGAGAGGCATTGGCCTATGTCTATGATCCCTTGCAATCTCCATCTGATCGAGTACTCAGCTACTACACATGCTGAGTCACCGAGTAAATATCTGGTTTGCCTTATGGTCCGGCCAGTCCTGCTGCTTCTTTTAACTTGTCTAATGGTTCTATTAATGTTTCCTTTCAAAGCAACAGTACAAACTAACATATCCATGCAAACATAATACAAACATATTCATATTAAGCTGTGCGACAGCACAAAAAGTTGTGTTCCCAATGTTGATGAGGCCTTTGGCAAAGCTTAGTAATGAAATCGGACCAAATATGTCCATTACGCAAAGCTCACACAGCTCTCCTGGTAAATGAGGCTCTGTGAATGCGTTTGTGTAACATGCACATCTGTCCATGAATGCAGACGTGTGTTTGTATGAAGTATTATGTGTGCAGTGGCGTAGCGTGGGAGGCCTCGGGGGCAGTCGCCCCGGGCGCAATTTTCTTAGGGGGCGCAAAATTTCAAAAGAAATTTCAACCACTAATATTTTCCAGCAGGGATCAGCAATGTGTCCGCTCACGGACACTGGTGTCCGAGAGGCCCTTGCAAGTAGGGATGAGCTGAACACCCCCGAGTTCGGTTCGCACTCGAACTCAAACTTTTCAAATGTTCGAATTCGAACTCGAACTCAATACAAGTCAATGGGACTCAAAATTCGATTTTTAGAGTGCCCTCCAAGAGGGCATATATGCTAGATATTTGCCATAAAAGGTGTATGGGGGTCCGGGTAGTGCCCTGTGGGACACGAAACAAGGACAAAAAGTAAAAAAAAAAAGTTTTTAAAGGGACAGTGAGTTTTCCATGAAATAAGGGTTAAAAATAAAAACAAAAAATTCCTTCAAATATCGTGCCTAGGAGGTCCCCATAACCTGCCCGTGAAGTGGCGGATTTCTAGGATGTATAGAAACATTTAAAAACAAAAAAATGACATTTCAAATGACGGTAAATGCTTTTCCTTTAATCTATCCATAGGCTGCTTGTGGAGGCAGCCTGTATGAAAAGACATTTTAGGACGCGCAGAAAAAGTTTAGTGATTTTTTTTGGCTAAATTATGGTGAAACTTATGCAGGCTTTGGATGAAAGCAACAATAGGTGCTTCAAAATTGGGCCTTTAGCATCGGCAACAGTGCCGCCACACAGTAACCCCTCTGAGGATATGAATCTGGTTCAGTGGCAGTGCACCCAAATATTGTGCCTTTGGTGCCAGGCCAGCAAGTGCATTCATACAGTAACCCCTCTGTGGTATTGTGGAAGAGTGCAGGGTTGGACCCTGCGGTTCAAAAAAATTAAAATGATATAAATGTGGCACAGGCGTCAGTGCAGCCAAATATTGTGCCTTCCATGGCAGCAAGTGCCTTCACACCGTAACCCTTTTGTGGTATTGTGGAAGAGTTTAGTGCTGGAGGTTTTGTGAATGCAGAAGACCTCCCCGATCTATTCCGTTACTTCAGCATCAGGGGATTGATAGCTGCTGATCCAGGACTGATTCATTTTTATAAATGTCAGCCGGTCTACAGAGTCAGTGGACAGACGCACTCTTTTGTCTGTGACAAAACCTCCAGCGGCACTGAACGTCCTTTCAGAAAGCACGCTGGATGAAGGGCAACCTAGTAGCTGCATAGCATATTGGCTAAGTTCTGGCCAGTGATCCAATCTCAACACCCAGTAAGCCAGTGGATCATCTGCTGGAAAGGTATCCAGGTCTGCCCTTGCCCCTAGGTAGTCCTGCACCATATGGTGACGACGCTGGCAATGGGTGCCTACATTTGACGTCCCTGGGCGTCGTGGACTAAAAAAATTTAAAAAGGTGTAACGCTCACTCCCGGAGGAGCCGCTGAACAAACCTCGGGTTACTCTCACCGCACTAGGAAATAATCATACACCAGCACTGTTGTGGATTTTTATATATTATATTCTTTACTGATCCCAATAAAGCAGCATATATTACGTATATACGGTATTTGAATGGCAAGAATTCGTAACGCGGGAAAAACACGCGGCAGTAAAAGATTCGGTTAACCCCCTCAGTTCTGGAGTGTAAGTCCCGTGAATAATAGCTCAAAAATATGTATGTGTGTTTAGGGCAGCGTTTTTCAACCACTGTGCCGCGGCACACTAGTGTGCCGTGAGATATTGTCTGGTGTGCCGTGGGAAAAATTCCAATTTCATCCGCTCTTCGGCTCACAGCTCATGGATATGACTCCGTGCACCTGCCGTCGCCGCCGCGTTCGTCTCCCTCTGAGCGTGCGTCCGGCGGCAAGGAGCTTGGGCACTCGCCTGGGGGAGCCGCGAGATCACGGTCACGTGGCTCCCCCAGGCGAGTGCCCAAGCTTCCTGCCGCCGGACGCACGCTCAGAGGGAGACGAACGCGGCGGCAGGTGCGCAGAGTCATATCCATGAGCTGCTGCGCCATATCCATGTGTGAGCTGGGGCATATCCATGAGCTGCTGGGGCAAATCCATGTGTGAGCTGGGGCAAATCCATGTATGAGCTGGGGCAAATCCATGTATGAGCTGGGGCAAATCCATGTGTGAGCTGGGGCATTATCCATGTGTGAGCTGGGGCATTATCCATGTGTGAGCTGGGGCATTATCCATGTGTGAGCTGGGGCATATCCATGAGCTGGGGCATATCCATGAGCTGGGGCAAATCCATGTGTGAGCTGGGGCATATCCATGTGTGAGCTGGGGCATATCCATGAGCTGGGGCCATATCCATGTGTGAGCTGGGGAAAATCCAGGAGCTGCTGGGGAAAATCCAGGAGCTGCTGGGGAAAATCCAGGAGCTGCTGGGGCATATCCATGAGCTGCTGGGGCATATCCAGGAGCTGCTGGGGCAAATCCAGGAGCTGCTGGGGCAAATCCAGGAGCTGCTGGGGCAAATCCAGGAGCTGCTGGGGCAAATCCAGGAGCTGCTGGGGCAAATCCATGTGTGAGCTGGGGCATTATCCATGTGTGAGCTGGGGCATTATCCATGTGTGAGCTGGGGCATTATCCATGTGTGAGCTGGGGCATTATCCATGTGTGAGCTGGGGGACCGTATCCATGAGCTGGGGGACCGTATCCATGAGCTGGCGCAATATCCATTATTACTCTATTTGATTCAGAATATTTATTTTCCTGTTTTAACATTTTCTAATGGTGGTGTGCCTCGTGATTTTTTTCATGAAAAAAGTGTGCCTTTGCACAAAAAAAGGTTGAAAAACACTGGTCTAGGGTACCCTGGTACTGTATTCAACTGGCCAGTGAATGAAACAAAACAATCTTCAACTAGTCACCGTTGGGGCCCTATGGATTTAAACAATATTGCAGCGTGCGTTTCTGTTTTGGAACTGTGGCCTGGAGGCCTCTCACCAATCCGATGAACGAAACTGTCCAGCTCTCAAACAAGATCTTCTCCGCTGTGTACTGGGACTCCGTGCTACTGAATCTGCTCCCTGCTTGCCAAATCTCCGCAACTGGAACAACGATCCACCGCCTGCACTCCCAATCGATCAGCGCGGTCTCCTAACTCGGGGTCCTGCCGGATCTAGCTTTTTCTCCAGACTTCTCAGCGCTGCGCAGGTAGGTCTCAACACGATAACTGTCCTGATCTCCAGCACTAGTAAGACAGCGTCTGTACTCCGGCCTGGTTGCGATCCCTGACAGCTCCAACGTGCGTCCTCCACCTTTCACTGCTCCCCTCACTCTGCTCATGCCTTCCACGAGGCTGCTGATCTCTTTCCTCTTCCTGTACCACCCTCTTCCTGTCCTCACGCAAAGCATGAGGTAGGTGTAGTTCCGTTTTGTCCAGCATAGTCCACTATGTCTGTTTCCCTCTGGTGGCCATAATAATTCAATGCAGCAGAACAGTCTTTAAAGCAGCACTACAAAGGCATCAGTCAAGCGGCCCCGGCCTTCACCACTATTCCTCCGGTCATCCGCAGCCTCAGAAGCACCTGTGTCAGCACTTGGTAACCTACCAGGGCCTGGAAAGGTGTTACACAAGTGTCGCTTTAGAGCGTCCTCAAGTTTTTTCATCCTGTGCTCCCTCTGTGCGGGCAGGATGAGCTCTGCAACTTTACCATTGTATCGTGGATCAAGAAGGGTTGCCAACCAGTAATGATCCCTCTCCTTGATAGCACGAATCCTGGGGTCCTTTAGCAGGCTTTGCATTATAAGGGAGCCCATGCAGCGTAGGTTGGAGGTGGCATTAGCTTCCGAGTCTTCCTGGTCAATGAGGATGACCATATCGTGCACTTCCTCCTCCCAGCCACGTACTAGCCCTTGTGTTTCTGGGCACACAAAACCCTCCCTTGAGGAATCCCCACCTTCAATGCCCCCACTTCTTAAATATTCCTCCTCATCCTCCTCCTGTCTAATCTGAGGAGGACCCGCTGGAATGCGGTCTGCAGGAAGACTGGGGCCTTGAGAGCTAGGGAAGGCCTCCTCTACCTCCCGCTGCTCTGCCTCTAGAGCCACATCTATAATTCCCTGCAGAGTGTGCTCCAGCATGAACACTAAAGGAATTGTGTCACTGATGCATGCACTGTCCCTGCTCACCATCCTTGTTGCCTCCTCAAATGGTGACAGTACAGTGCATGCATCCTTGATCATCAGCCACTGCGGGGGGGGGGAAACCAAGTTGACCTGAACCTGTCCTTGTGCCATACTCACACAGGTACTCGTTGATGGCCCTCTGCTGCTTGTGCAGATGCTGCAACATTGCTAATGTCGAGTTCCACCTGGTGGGCATGTCACAGATCAGACGGTTTGTGGGAAGGTGGAATTCTCTTTGAATTTCTGCCAGGCGAACGCTTGCTTGGAATGAGCATCTGAAGTGGCTGCAGACTTTTCTAGCCTGGCTGAGAAGCTCTGCCAGCCCTGGGTACCAGGTTAGGAAACGCTGTACCACCAGATTTAGGACGTGTGCTAGGCATGGTACATGCGTCAACTTACCCAGGCGTAGGGCGGAGAGAAGGTTGTTGCCATTATCACAGACGACCATTCCCAGCTGAAGCTTTCATGGTGTTAACCATCTGTGCACCTGCCCCTGCAGAGCTGACAGAATTTCTGGCCCGGTGTGGCTCCTGTCCCCTAAACAAACCAGCTCAAGCACAGTATGGCATCTTTTTGCTTGAGCCATTGCGTAGCCCCTGTCAGGCGTCGGTTTAACTGCCACTTCGCCAGAGACACAGGAGGAGGAGGAGGAGGAAGAGGGAGAGGTGGTGGTGGTAGAGCAGACAGACCTCTTACAAGCAGCTTTCTGGAGGCGTGGTGGATGAACAAGCTCCAGCACAGAGCCCCGTCTTGGATCCCTCCCAGCTGCAATCAGAGTTACCCAGTGTGTCGTGAAGGAAATGTAACGACCCTGTCCATGCTTGCTGGACCACGTGTCTAAAGTCACATACACCTTGCTGCTGACTGCCTTTCCCAATGACTCGATAACATTGTCTTCCACGTGCTGGTATAGTGCTGGAATGGCCTTCCGTGAAAAGTAATGGCGTTTTGGAGCCTGCCACTGTGGTACAGCACATTCAGCAAATTCACGGAAGGGAGCAGAGTCCACCAGCTGGAAAGGCAGCAGCTGCAATGCGAGTAATTTTGCTAAGCTGGCATTTAGACACTGTGCTTGGGGATGGTTGGGACTATATTTTTTCATAGGCTGCAGCAGCTGGGACAACGAAATCTGACTGCGAAATCTTCAGCTGATGGGATGCTGTCACATTGTGAGGAAGGAGCTGGTACATCCATTACTGTAGCATCATCCCTGTCAGTGGAGGTTGTAGGCAATGACATGGCAGGACATACAGTGGGGGTAGAGACAGATGAGGAGGAAGAGGACCTATGCAAAGTTTTGCGCCAACGGGATGTGTGGCAGGTGGTCATATGTCGCCTCAAGCACGTGGTACCCAAGCGTCTGGTGTCTTTCCCACGCTTGATCCTCATCTGACATAGATTCCAAATAGCAACGGTGGGGTCTGCTGCACATTTCTTAAAGAACTCCCAGACAGCAGAGTTCCTGGACGTGTGCTTTGAGACAACAGCGCTCTGCACCTGAGCAGCTCTGACATCTGATGCCTTGGACTGGCTAGTGCTACGGTTGGTCATAGAGGATGTTGTGCCTCGTGTTTATGGTGCCTCCTCCTCCTCACTTGACTCCTCTGTTCGATCAGGCACCCACCTCATCATCAATGTCATCTTCACCCCCTATCTCCTCGTCACTGGAGCCAACTTGGCAGTATGCTGCAGCTGCTGGGGCAACATGAGTGCCAGTTATTTGTGTGTCATCACTGGCACCCCCTTCCTCTAGGTTGATTATACTCCCTCAACCTCAGAGATTGAAACAGAGCACTGTACTTGCTGCGCATCCTCAAGCAGCATGTCACTGTCAAGGTAGTCAAACAATTCAGCTGACTCCTCCGTGTGTGATAGCGAGGCTACGGCAGGAGTAGCTGTGGACATGGAGGCTGCATTAGATGTTTTGGCAGCTGAGGTGGACTGTAAAGCGCTACAAGCCTGGCTGGCAGAGGACTCGGAGGACTCGGATGGCCTGGTTAGCCAATCCACCAAATCCTCTGCACCACGTCCACCACGACCAGAGGCACAGCCTCCCGACACAGAGGCTGCTTGCCCTCTTATCTGTGTCTGGGAGCGTCTGCCTGTCCTTTTTGGTCTTTCTGATATGTGAGTGATAAATAGATTAAATATATACAGAACTCTGATTCAACTCTGTGAGACACCCTGATAGCTGGCAGCCAGTGACAAGACACAGACTACAATTCCCAGAAACCTCCTATAAATCAGTGAGACCCCCTGATGGGTGGCAGTGACAAGACACAGATTACAATTCGCAGAAATCTGCTAGAAGTATGTGGGACCCCCTGATAGCTGGCAGTGAGAAGACACAGATTTACAATTCCCAGAAACCTCCTATAAATCTGTGAAACCCCCTGATGGGTGGCAGTGACAAGACACAGATTACCTCAATTCACAAATATTTTGTAGAAATTACTGAGCCCCCAAAATTCTGGCTGGCAGATTACCTCAGATCACCTCAATTCACAAATATTTTGTAGAAATTACTGAGCCCCCAAAATAGTTGATGAGAACACAAAGATTACAACAATTCCCAGATATTTGGTAGAAATGAGACCCCCCCCCAGTAGATGAGACCCTCCCCCAGTAGCTAGTGGCAGACTGGCAGTAAGAACACACACTAACACAACAACAATCTCCACTGAAATCTCCTCTGAAACGCATGCTGAAGCGCTGTGTGAAACCTTATATAGTGTGCTGCGGGACTTAGCTCTGCGAGCCCGTGATTGGGCAAATTTTGCCCAATCAGGACTCTGAGCCGTGATTGGCATAGTGTTGAACCTGTCTTGCACCTGACCTGTGGTCAGGTGCAAGGCTGTAGCCAATTACAAGCTTCAGGCCAGTGGAAAAGTGCATTGTGGGTGAACACGCGGCAAACAGGCAGACATGTTCCTAGTTCGCGAACATGCGAACAGGCTATGTTCGATGCGAACTCCGAACTGAACAGCTCATCCCTACTTGCAAGGGCAACCACTACTTTTGCAGCGCCGGAGGTTAGCACTCAGCTGTAACGGTTAGCCCCTGCTTGGGCCATCGTGGTGGCTTGGAACAGGAGATGAAGCCCTTAAGGCAGGTGAGTAACTGACTGGACACAAGGACAGACGGATTTCTCCAAAACCAAGGAGCACCAAAAAACAACAGAATTGCCACTAAGCTCCGAAGGCTTCAAGACCGACAGACAACTTAGGACACTCAGAAACACAATGATACGCCTGCCAATCCGTGAATTGAGCAGGCTGCAGGGCAGTCGGAGAAACACAAAGATACACTTGACAATCCGTGAAGTGAGCAGGCTGAAGGACAGTAAACAAAACAGACTATACTAAAAGAGGTCCTTATAAGCGGCCTCTGAATAATATACTAAACTAAGACAGACAAGGTACATAAAACATGAAACATACAAGAATCGTCAATCAGGCAGAGGTTGGCAACAGATCAGAAATATACGGTACCAGGGGGGAGTAGAAGGATAGTCAAAAATAAAGCCGAGGTCAGAACCAGAAAACACTTGAACAGGAATGCTTTGCAGCAACTCAGGAAATACGAACCAGACAGAACCACCATCAAACTCCACAAACAGTCAATGAGGCTCTGTGCTGCTGGGAATATATAGGGAGTGGGTCTGTGTGATTGGGCCATGTGACCCCAGACCAGGAGATCACAACAGAGCCCCAGATCAGCACTAAACAGCACAGCCAGACACACCATAGGGGAAAAACAAACATGAAGACCCTTCATCACCAGGGGGCAAGGCCGAGACGTGACATCAGCGTCCGTAAGGGAGGACCAGGACAGAAAATTCTGGTCCTGTCCTGACTCCTCCTTAATGCTGACATGAGTCACGCGAAGCAGCGCAGCATTATCCGAGGGAATACCCTGTACCACGCTTGTTAGCCCCCCTTGAAGCTCTGTGCCAGCCCCCCGCTGCTGGCAGCCCTGCAGCCGCTGAACAGGAACATTTAAAATCCAGCCTCCACCAAGCCCCCTGGACAGTCCCCCCCCCCGGGCCACCAGCAACTCCACACAGGTAGGCGACACTGTGGGACACCAAAGCAGCGTGACCAACACATAGTGAGGGGGTACTGGGGGTTGTTTCCTGCGCCTAACACAAGTGGCTGTTGTGTCATTTCATCCTGGTTCCACCATGGTCTATACAGAGCATCATGTCACCTGCCATAATGACGCGGAACGGCTACAGATCTTTATGCATACCTGCTACAGCCTCAAGTAACTGGCATGTCGCCATCTCGTTCTCAACCCAAACTCAGGATCGGGCGCTTGGATCTGCGCAGGCCAATAGATGTATCTCAGTACTTATTTAACCACAACTTGGTTAGATGTTGCTCACCCTGTCATGGTTCTATCCTACCCTTCAGTTATATACCCTGTTGCTATCTGTGAACTGACCTATTGGCTTTTCTTATAACTCTCTTTATTTCTCCTATCCTTCACCTCGGCTTTCTGTGTACTCTGGTTCCCTGACCCTGGCTCGTATACTGACTATTATTTTTTCTTAGCAATAACCAGCCATACTAAGGACTGGCCTGTCAGAATTTTCTCTATCGCCGTATGTCTGCGTGTTGGGTCTGTACCCCATATTCACAAATACATAGTTGCATTTCTGTGTTGCAATTATGTGAGTTTTATCGCCCCCCCTCCCCAGATGAGAACAAAGATGCCAAAGGGAGCAAATAGCATTCATTGTGTGTCAAATAAATACAACGCTGTGTCTGTGTCGAATGTTTATTACCAAACATTCCTTTCCATATAATGGGCGTGTATTGTGATCCAAGCAGGATCTAGCTGATGCCAAACATCCTGTAGTCTGCCTGCAGAATATTTTGCCAATTTTTAATTGACTGTACATGCAGACCTGAAATAGTACTGTGCTGCAATACAAGGTAATTAATCCACTTTAATGGATAATAGCTGATCAATGCTACTTTGGTATGCTAAAATATTGTAACAAGACCTAGTGTGTGTGTACGGCTAGATAGACACAACACAGTTTAGTTTATTATGCACATAGTGCAGTGACTCTTGAAAAAGTCGGATAGACGAAATGCGTCGAGAGGCGAATCCCGAGACAGTGGGACTAAGGCTTGGACCTGCCGTTACCTCCGGAATCGGGTGATATTTTATATATGTGGTTTTAAATTATAACAATGTACACGCAATAAATGCAAATTGGTTTTAACTTTCATTGTGGTCCTTCCCTATTGCTTTGTACTTTTTTCCCCTAATAATGACAATTGGAACTATATGAAGAAAATGAAATAAATTAAAGGAGAAGCTAGACCTTCACTGGATTCTTACTTGCCTGATTTAACCACCGTTTGTGAATGCAAAATTAGCTGTTTGCGGGAGCACTTAGTGCAGAGGGGTTTTACCCTATGTTTTTTTTTGTGTTTCAAAATTTTTTATTTTGTAACATTGTCATCAATACAACTAACAGTAAACGGCCGCGCAGGGCCACAGCAGGCTAGTCAGCAGGAAATCAACGCAGATAAACATCCCCAAATAGGGGGGTCTCATCGAAATAGAAATCAAAAATTAGTTTGTCAGCAGGAAACATTGCATCATCACAAGGAATTATGTTCACAACGCTATCAAAAAGATGGTAATCCAAATAACAGAGAGAAGAAAAAAAAAAAAAGGGGGGTGGGGGGGTGTGAAAAATGGCAAAGGCCATTGCCGTGACGCTCCTGGCACGCTCCTGAAGGAGACCATGGAGGGACAATGTCACGGGGCCCAGGACCCTAAGGGCCAATCATAACGCAAAGTCATGGTGGCGCGCCTCAGGCATCCCAGTAATGCCAGAGAAAAAAAAAAGGGGGGAAGGGGGGTGGGGGGAATGGATACACCATCTTCTGCAGTGCAAGCCTTTGAGGAATAACGTGAGAGAGAGAAAGAAGAAAAAGAAAGAAGAAAAAGAAAGAAGAAGAAAAAAAAAAAAAATTTTAAAAAATAAAATAAAATAAAATAAAAAAAAAAAAAAAAATATTAAATAAACATCCCCAGATAGGGGGTCTCATCAGATAATAGTACACATATATAAGGGTAGGGGGAGGGTCATAGATCAAATACTTAGAAACGTATAAGTTGAGACATCGGGGGTAGAAAATACTCGGCGTAAAGACCAAAGCATTGGGTAATCTCAGAGTGGTAGAGTCATTGGGTGCAGTGGAAGAAAGGCAGGGAAAGAGAAAATGAAAAAAGCATCATGGAGGGGATGGTCGTCAGAGTTCAATGTGGTCTTGAAGCAAGCAAATTAACACAGTCAGCCGGTGTCCAGCAAAGGAGGCCGGGCCACCACAGGCAGGTACATGCAGGGTCGTCCAGAGGTCTCCGTCCCCTCAGGCGTGTAGGCTCGGCCGAGAAAAACCTTGCGGGGTGGAACCGCTTGAAAACTCCGTGCGCACATCCATGTCGTCTTGACCACTAGCTGGTTTTTATGTCTTCGGAAGGGCCGGGCCGATCTGCGATCTCCAGATCTCCTCCGAAAATCCACTCGTTGCCGCCTGCGCCTCCGCGCCTTCCTGGCTGCCAATCGATCGAAGCTGCCAGTCCCCTTCTTTCGGGGGAGCACCTCCGGCCCCCACCCTGCCATCGTAATTCCCATCTGGGGGGGGGCGACTGGCAGCCTCAGCGTCTCCAGTAAAAGTCAGGGGCATTCCTGGAGGACGAGATCCTATAGCTGTAACCACTTCCACACCTTCCCCTGCGCCTCCTCCCACAGCGACAGGAGGGCAGAGCACCGCAGGATATGGCGGTGTGCCGGCCCAGTTCTCTGTACACCGCTGAGTCCCCGCATCCCAGCAGCCTCTCAGTGTGGCCAGCATCTTACGCCATAGCCCCTTAGTGAGCGGGCCATCTGCGTCTTCCCCCTCCAGCAGAAGTAAACACGCATCCATGCCACTAATAGCGGCGTCCACAGCTCCGGTGGGGGAGGGCGAAGGCCCATCTTGTCTGTGACCCGCAGGTCCATCCACTGCCTCCGCGAGCCCGTCACCCAGGGCAGTAGGGAGATGGGGGCCCTCCATCTCCACAGTCCGCCGTGCAGATTCGGTCCGGGGTATGCGTTCAGCGCCACGAGGTCTCAAGGCTTCTCACCAGTGGTAGGCCTCAAGATGGCCGCCGTCTCCTCAGTCCAGTCACCCGTTCACAACAGCCAGGGTCGTCTCACGTCCGGAGGGGGGGACTAAACGGCCCCTGGACAAGTCGAAACCGGTGGCCAGCCACTCAGACCCAGGTTCGGCAGAAAAAGGTACCCCTTAAATCAGTTGTAGGTCCCCAAAAGGAGCAGACGTGCGGAGCTCCAGGAAAACACGTCAGCTCCTGTGAACAGCCGGCCACGCCCCTTTACCCTATGTTTTATTCTATTTATAGTGCAGTGAGGTCAATACCCCCAAATGTAAACTGATGAAATTTATATTATTATAACGATAATACACAAAAAAGAGCACTCCATATAAATGACCACATTTTTCCAATTTATTACATTGCAAAACACCATTTTAAAGAATTTTCAATAACATAACTGAGGGAATAAATTATGGAAATTTAGTTCACAAAATATGATCATAGTTTGCTTAAACCTGTTACAATCATCAATGTATCCCATCATTGACACGTCCTATCTAACTTGACCGAATCTGCATTTACAGGATCAACTGGCTTGCTGGAGGCACAATCCTTCCTGGAGCTCCCAAACAACTCAAGGCCTTTATGGGCAGCCAAGATGGAACACACCTGTGAACAGGGAGGGGTGAATACCAAATGAGGGTTGTCAGCCCCCTATATGTCACATACAACAGTGGAAAGGTTGCACTCAACCTGAACAAGCAATAACAGCAGGTGCATCTAAGACAGTAATGCAATATACTGAAAAGAGCAGTCCATGGTTTTGATTATGATTTTTTGAAATGTAATGAATTGGAAGAATGTGGTAATTTATATGGAGTGCTCTTTTTTGTATACTGTATTATTGTTGCTTGCTCAGGTTGAGTGCAACCTTTCCACTGTTGTATATCATTTAAATTATATACATGCTGCCCCAGCGGTCAAGAAAAACAGGAACGCAGTGCCGCCACTATTTTTGCAGGGGGGGGGGACTGAGTCCCCATTTTCCCTACACACTATGAAGCTTTTATTTAGGGGTTTCTTCATATGTTTTCATGTTAAGTCATAAAAAATATTATTTTTTGTGCATTTCCCATAAATCGCTGTCTAAATATAAACACATTATGGTAATATAAATTACAGTGTGGGTGGTGTCAGTGGCGTAAACCTGAGGGCCTCGCTGTAAGAATCCATGAAGGGCCTCCCCATCCCAAAAAAGATCTATATTTTTACTTTTTTTTCCTGCAATATATATAAAGATAGTATTGCCGCCAGCTCCTGTGGATATATATATTGCCCCCAGCTCACATGGATATACAGTGGCAAGAAAAAGTATGTGAACCCTTTGGGATTACGTGGAGTTTTGCATGAATTGGTCATAAAATGTGCTCTGATCTTCATCTAAGTCACAACAATTTGAAAAACACAGTCTGCTTAAAATAATACAACACAAACATTATATGTTTTCATGTTTTTATTCAACAGAACATGTAAACATTCACAGTGCAGGGTGGAAAAAGTATGTGAACCCCTAGCCTAATGACTTCTCCAAGAGCTAATTGGAGCCAGGAGTGAGCCAACCTTGAGTCCAATCAGTGTGATATTATTGGATGTGTTGCTGAAAGCTGTCCTGCCCTTTAAAAACACACACCAGTTTTGGGTTTACTGGTTTCAAGAAGCACTGCCTGATGTGAACCATGCCTCGCAGAAAAGAGCTCTCAGAAGACCTACGATCAAGAATTGTTGACTTGCATGAAGCTGGAAAGGGTTACAAAAGTATCTCCAAAAAGCCTTGATGTTCATGTGTCCACGGTAAGACAGACTGTCTACAAATGGAGAAAGCTCAGCACTGTTGCTACTCTCCCTAGGCGTGGTCGTCCTGTAAAGATGACTGCAAGAGCACAGCGCAGAATGCTTAATAAAGTAAAGAAGAATCATAGAGTGTCTGCTTTTTCTTGCCACTGTATATGTTGCCCCCAGTTCACATGGATATATTGCCCCAGCTCACATGGATATATATGCTGCCCCCAGCTCACATGGATATATTGCCCCCAGCTCACACATGGATATATTGCCCCCAGCTCACATGGATATATTGCCCCAAGCTCACACATGGATATATTGCCCCCAGCTCATTACATGGATATATTTGCCCCAGCTCACATGGATATATTTATTGCCCCAGCTCACTTGGATATATATTTCCCCAGCTTACATGGATATATTGCCCCAGCTCGCATGGATATATATATATATATATATATATATATTGCCCCCAGTTCACATGAATATATTGCCCCCAGCTCACACATGGTTATATTGTCCCTAGCTCATACATGGTTATATTGCCCCCAGCTCACACATGGATATATTGCCCCAGCTCACATGGATATATTGCCCCCAGCTCACACATGGTTATATTGCCCCCAGCTCACACATGGATATATTGCCCCAGCTCACACATGGATATATTGCCCCAGCTCACATGGATATATTACCCCAGCTCATACATGGATATATTGCCCCAGCTCACAATGATATATTGCCCCCATCTCATCACATGGATATATATATTTGCCCCATAGCTCACATGGATGTATTTGCCCCCAGCTCACATGGATTTATTGCCCCAGCTCACATGGATGTATTTGCCCCAGCTCACATAGCTGTATTTGCCCCCAGCTCTCACCTCCTTTCTGCGGCCGTACTTCTCCTGAGCGGCCGCTGCCATGCATCTTGGCCGCTCGCCAGGAACCATCTGAACAGTGCAGTCACGTTCTCGCAAGATCGTGGAGTTCACGTAAACTCTGCGATCTCCTGCGCTGGTCAGGTGGTTCCGACCAATCTGCATGCCGGCGGCGCTGCTCCCAGTTTCCGGCGCTGATTGCCAGAATCTGCGGGCTGCCTGGGCCCCCCTCCAGTGGCGGAATGCCAGGGTCCAGTCGCAAGTGCGACCGCTGTGACCCTGGTACGTCTTTATTCTTCTTAATTGAGAGATTACTTGGTTCTTGCAGTTCCTTCATGTATTTTTTTTTAGGTCTTGACCCTTGTGTTGACCCCTCTCCTGCTTACCAGTCTTACAGAGATGGGGCTAAATTCCCAGTGGTCCAGTGGGAGACCCGGCAGGTCCACATCTTAGAAATGTGGTGGTCCAGGGGAAGCAGTCGCAGGGACCCTTCTCTGAATGCAGCCTTGATGTATCTGTGATTGCAGGGCACTTCCACCTGGAGCAAGCCACGTATCTCTCCCTTGTGCCAGCTGAGAAGCTGCTCATTATTAGTCAGCGAGCACACAGCGCACTGACACGTCATTGCCGAACCCTACGTGCAGGGCCGCCATCAGGGCATTACGTCCCATGCTGCCGTAAGGCTCGTCTAACACCAGCCTAAACCAGCATTTCTCAACTTTCTGTGACCCCGATTACATTTCTCGCGCAGCGCATTTGCGTGAGGAAAAAAACATAAACGCATAACGTCGTATTACGACGTTCACGCAAACGATGCACGTTAACGTCCAACGCGAGTGACCCTGCGCGAACCCAGCGCGAGCGCAAGTTCCTGCGCGCATCCTTTACTTAACATTGTGAGCGCCAATGCATTAGTACAAGTATGCGAGCATAGTATTACAATCTTAGCGCAAAATGTAACGCATGACGTTTGCGCGCATCATTTTAACGTCTTTGAAAACCTGGTGTTAACTTACAATCTGAACGTTCTGGCTGAAACAAAATGAACCTGCACAAAAAAAAAATACAGCACAGTACAGTTACACATTCTACACATACCCAAACAATAAAATTTGTAAATTGTTTAATTTTTTATTTTTGTTGCAGCACATATACGCAGATTGACTTTGACAGGCGCAACAACCGAAACCTAGCAAATGGTGGTTCTTAACTCTGATTGGCTGAATCCCGTGAAAAAACAGTCTGCCCACCGATTCCTGCACGTAATGGTCATTTGCGCCCGGCTTTGCGCGTCAGATTTACGCTCGAAAAAACCCGGAGGCTGAGAAACTGCGCTCGGATTGTAATATCGCGTTAATTTGCGCGCGCTAATGTTTTTTTGCTTGCACAAAACAAATTGCATTTGCGCGAAGAGTGTAATAGGGCCTGTGTGTGCCAGATATCTGAAGCACAGCACAGGTGATATGATTAACTGCTCAGTGATTTCAGGATTCAGACTTTATTTCCCCAAAGTGATCCTTCAAACCTGTCATGTTAGTGGGTCCTGAGGACCGGTGTAGAGAAACACTGCCCTAAAATGAACTCAGAGTTGGGGGGGGGGAGTGCCCTAAATGTCAATAGAATGCAGCAGGTGACGGGTAGCTTTACTCACGACTAAGGCTAAGGTCAGACTAACGCAGTTTTAACGTGCGTTTAGCCGCACGAAATCACGGCCGTACTAGCAGCAAATGACGTCCAATGCCGGGGAACATACGACGAACGGCCGCACGAAAGTTCGTCCGCGCAACGCAAGTGGCCAACGAACGCATTTTTTCGAGAACGTCAAACCGCTACTACTGACGTACAGAGTGCGCTGCGGCCGCATAGCGGCGTGTGTGTGTGATTAGGAGACGTCAGACGCTGCTAATGTCCGGCCAACATAACGTCCAGACTCAAAAAGTGTTTTATTGATGATCCGTACAAAATCACGGACGAAAATGCGCATCGTATGACCGCTGTCGCGTATTCCGGGGGAAAATACGTACGTTCGTTCGACCGAACTTTTTCACGGACGACGTGAAAAATGCGTTCGTCTGACCCTAGCCTTAGAACCATGAAACCATAAAGACCAATGTTGCAAATGGTTGCCACATTTCCTTCATGCCAAACCCTAACACTTTCCTTTGAAAATTTTTCTTTATGTATCATATACACAATGTGAATGAAGGATGACTGAGGCCCCCTTCTGATGGAGCTATTTCTAGACTGGGTCGGCAGAGGGTTAATGTAGTCTGGTCCTCTGTATGCAGGACCTCACCAAGTGCCAGGCAGCTCAGTGACAACCTGCCTATCTGTCGAAGTGTGTCCTGTGGAATTATCTGCTGCTCAATGCTGGTTCATGATGAAAGAGCCATAGTTCAGCAGTGAGCAGACATAGGCATTCAGAGCCTGCTGACCCTTCTACCTGTCTTCCTACCACCTTATTATTCTAGTGATTCTAGTGGAGTTCACCCCCTAGCTGTACCCGCACAAAGCTGCTGTTGACAGGGGGGGATTGGCAGGGCAGGGAGCTCTCGGAAGATTTAAACCTGACAGACCTCTGCTTATGGGAACTCACCACTTACATTACTGGGAGGTATCTGGCCCCCTCCATACCCCTCTATATGGTTCTGAGGCCCATGGCACACCCCTAGGTCTAGCATTCTCGCACAGCGCTCTGGATCAGGTGTCCGTGTGGGAGTGCGTCTGAAACCTGGACACATAATTCAAAACCTGAACTGTCCGGGTGAAAACCGGATGGGTGGCAACTCTAATGTCGAATTTACTAGTCCATGAAATAAGGAAAATTTGCAGCACAAGTGGCTTAAAATTATAATGATCTTGTCATCTTGTTTACTTTCCGCAGGTCTCAGCATTTTAAGCTCTTTTGTAGTAGCTCTTATGTGTACAGTATAAGGAACAAGAAACTGGTCATTGAAGAGTTCTCCTGGAGTTTAGTGCCCAATGCACAGCTGCCTTCCTGTCGGACCATGTTATATATCTTTCATTTTTAGTAGGGTTTACTAAGATGTCACAAGACATCGCATTCGCACTGCTTGGTTACAGACCTACACAAATACCCAGGGGGTACATACTGTGAACGATTTCTAAAATGCCCAGAGCACAGTGAACCAGTCATGTGCCCAGTGGCGTCACTAGGGTTGGTGTCACCACCCCCCCCCCCGGTTTTACAGATTTTTTTAACTACTCTTACTCATAAATCAGTACTCCCATATAACACTGAATGCTCATGCACAGCGCACATTACTGTGAGGTTTATTGCTGTCGAGCTCTCTTTTTTTGTTTTGGCAAACTGCCAGCAAGTACAGTGCCTGTTCGAAGGCAGTGAAAGTGAAGGCACACATGGATATATATTGCCCCCAGCAGCTCTGGATTAGGGATGAGCTGTTCGGCTCGATCGGTTCGGAGTTCGCATCGAACATAGCCTGTTCGTTTGTTCGCGAACTACGAACATTTCCGGGTGTTCGCCGCGTGTTTGCCCACAATGGACCACAATGCACTTTTCCACTGGCCTGAAGCTTCTGATTGGCTACAGCCTTGCACCTGACCACAGGTCAGGTGCAAGACAGGTTCAACACTATGCCAATCACGGCACAGAGTCCTGATTGGGCAAATTTTGCCCAATCATGGGCTCACAGAGCTAAGTCCCACAGCACACTACTGTATATAAGGCTTCCACACAGCGCTTCTGCACGCGTTTGAGAGGAGATTTCATAGGAGATTGTTGTTGTGTTAGTGTGTGTTCTTACTGCCAGTCTGCCACGCTACTGGGGGGGTCTGGGGGGGTCTAATTTCTACCAAATATCTGGGAATTGTTGTAATCTTTGTGCTCAGTCCCAGCAAAATATTTGGGAATTGAGGTGATCTGTGTCTTGTCACACAGCCAGTGCCACGCAGTATTTTGGGGGTCACTAATTTCTACAAAATATCTGAGAATTGAGGTGATCTGTGTCTTGTCACACAGCCAGTGCCACGCAGTATTTTGGGCGTCAGTAATTTCTACAAAATATTTGGGAATTGAGGTGATCTGTGTCTTGTCACACAGCCAGTGCCACGCAGTATTTTGGGGGTCACTAATTTCTACAAAATATTTGGGAATTGAGGTGATCTGTGTCTAGTCACACAGCAAGGGACACGCAGTATTTTGGGCGTCAGTAATTTCTACAAAATATCTGGGAATTGAGGTGATCTGTGTCTTGTCACACAGCCAGTGCCATGCAGTATTTTGGGGGTCACTAATGTCTCCAAAATATCTGGGAATTGAGGTGATCTGTGTCTTGTGTCTCACTGCCAGTGCCACGCAGTATTTTGGGCGTCACTAATTTCTAAAAAATATTTGGGAATTGAGGTGATCTGTGTCTTCTCACTGCCACCCATCAGGGGGTCACACTGATTTATACGAGGTTTCTGAGATTTGTAATCTGTCTTCTCACTGCCAGCTATCAGGGGGTCCCACATACTTCTAGCAGATTTATGTGAATTGTAACCTGTGTTTTCTCACTGGCTGCCACCCATCAGGGGGTCTCACTGATTTATAGGAGGTTTCTGAAATTTGTAATCTGTGTCTTCTCACTGCAACCCATCAGGGGGTCTCACTGATTTATAGGAGGTTTCTGAGACTTGTAATCTGTGTCTTCTCAATGCCAGCTATCAGGGGGTCCCACATACTTCTAGCAGATTTATGTGAATTGTAATTTGTGTCTTCTCGCTGCCACCCATCAGGGGGTCTCACTGATTTATAGGAGGTTTCTGGGAATTGTAATCTGTGTCTTGTCACTGGCTGCCAGCTATCAGGGTGTCTCACTGAGTTATACCAGAGTTCTGGAAATCTTTAATCTTTATACCAGAGTTGAATCAGATTTCTGTATATATTTAATCTATATATCACTCACCATGTCTGAAAGAACAAAAAGGACAGGCAGACGCTCCCAGACACAGATAAGAGGGCAAGCAGCCCCCGTGTCGGGAGGCTGTGCCTCTGGTCGTGGTGGACGTGGTGCATCCTCTGCAGGGGCACGCTTGTCCTTTCTAACTGGTGCTGGCCGTCTTCTTAAGCAGCAGCAAAATACAGAGGATTTGGTGGATTGGCTAACCAGGCCATCCTCATCCTCCGAGTCCTCTGCCAGCCAGGCTTGTAGTGCTTTACAGTCCACCTCAGCTGCCAAAGCATCTAATGCAGCCTCCATGTCCACAGCTACACCTGCCGTAGCCTCGCTATCACACACGGAGGAGTCAGCTGAATTGTTTGACTACAATGACAGTGACATGCTGCTTGAGGATGCGCAGCAAGTACAGTGCTCTGATTCAATCTCTGAGGTTGAGGAAGGGAGTATAATCAACCTAGAGGAAGGGGGTGCCAGTGAAGACACACAAATAACTGGCACTCATGTTGCCCCAGCAGCTGCAGCATACTGCCAAGTTGGCTCCAGTGACGAGGAGATAGGGGATGATGATGACAATGATGATGAGGTCACTGACTCCACCTGGGTGCCTGATCGAACAGAGGAATCAAGTGAGGAGGGGGAGGAGGAGGCACAGCAAACATGAGGCACAACATCCTCTATGACCAACTGTAGCACTAGCCAGTCCAAGGCATCAGATGTCAGAGCTGCTCAGGTGCAGAGCGCTGTTGTCTCAAAGCACACGTCCAGGAACTCTGCTGTCTGGGAGTAGAAATGTGCAGCAGACCCCACCGTTGCTATTTGGAATCTATGTCAGATGAGGCTCAAGCGTGGGAAAGACACTGGACGATTGGGTACCACGTGCTTGAGGCGACATATGACCACCTGCCACACATCCCGTTGGCGCAAAACTTTGCGTAGGTCCTCCTCATCTGTCTCTACCCCCACTCTATGTCCTGCCATGTCATTGCCTACAACCTCCACTGACAGGGATGATGCTACAGTAATGGATGTACCAGCTCCTTCCTCACAATGTGACAGCATCCTATCAGCTGAAGATTTACGCAGTCAGATTACGTTGCCCCAGCTGCTGCAGCATAAGAAAAAATATAGTCCCAACCATCCCCAAGCACAGCATCTAAATGCCAGTTTAGCAAAATTACTCGCATTGCAGCTGCTGCCTTTCCAGCTGGTGGACTCTGCTTCCTTCCGTGAATTTGCTGAATGTGCTGTACCACAGTGGCAGGTTCCAAAACGCCATTACTTTTCAAGCAAGGCCATTCCAGCACTATACCAGCACGTGGAAGACAATGTTATCCAGTCATTGGGAAAGGCAGTCAGCAGCAAGGTGCATGTGACTTTAGACACGTGGTCCAGCAAGCATGGACAGGGTCGTTACATTTCCTTCACGGCACACTGGGTAACTCTGATTGCAGCTGGGAAGGATCCAAGACGGGGCTCTGTGCTGGAGCTTGTTCATCCACCACGCCTCCAGAAAGCTGCTTGTATGAGGTCTGTCTGCTCCTCCACCACCTCTCCCTCTTCCTCCTCCTCCTCCTTCTGTGTCTCTGGCGAAGTGGCAGTTAAACTGACGCCTAACAGGGGCTACGCAATGGCTCAAGCAAAAAGATGCCATACTGTGCTTGAGCTGGTTTGTTTAGGGGACAGGAGCCGCACCAGGCCAGAAATTCTGTCAGCTCTTCAGGGGCAGGTGCAGAGATGGTTAACACCACGCCAGCTTCAGCTGGGAATGATCGTATGTGATAATGGCAGCAACCTTCTCTCCGCCCTACGCAAGGGTAAATTGACGCATGTACCATGCCTAGCACACGTCCTAAATCGAGTGGTACAGCGTTTACTAACCAAGTACCCAGGGCTGGCAGAGCTTCTCAGCCAGGCCAGAAAAGTCTGCAGTCATTTCAGATGGTCATTCCAAGCAAGCGTTCGCCTGGCAGAAATTCAAAGAGAATTCCACCTTCCCACAAACCGTCTGATCTGTGACATGCCCACCAGGTGAAACTCGACATTAGCAATGCTGCAGCGTCTGCACAAGCAGCAGAGGGCCATCAACGAGTACCTGTGTGAGTATGGCACAAGGACAGGTTCAGGTCAACTTGTTTTTTTTTCCCCCCCGCAGTGGCTGATGATCAAGGATGCATGCACTGTACTGTCACCATTTGAGGAGGCAACAAGGATGGTGAGCAGGGACAGTGCATGCATCAGTGACACAATTCCTTTAGTGTTCCTGCTGGAGCACACTCTGCAGGGAATTATAGATGTGGCTCTAGAGGCAGAGCAGCGGGAGGAAGAGGAGGCCTTCCCTAGCTCTGAAGGCCCCAGTCTTTCCGCAGACAGCATTCCAGCGGGTCTTCCTCAGATCAGACAGGAGGAGGATGATGATGATGATGAGGAATATTTAAGTAGTGGGGGCATTGAAGGTGGGGATTCCTCAAGGGAGGGTTTTGTGTGCCCAGAAACACAAGGGCTAGTGCGTGGCTGGGAGGAGGAAGTGCACAATATGGTCATCCTCATTGACCAGGAAGACTCGGAAGCTAATGTCACCTCCAACCTACGCTGCATGGGCTCCCTTATAATGCAAAGCCTGCTAAAGGACCCCAGGATTCGTGCTATCAAGGAGAGGGATCATTACTGGTTGGCAACCCTTCTTGATCTACGATACAAGGGTAAAGTTGCAGAGCTCATCCTGCCCGCACAGAGGGAGCACAGGATGAAAACACTTGAAGACGCTCTAAAGCGACACTTGTGTAACACCTTTCCAGGCACTGGTAGGTTACCAAGTGATGACACAGGTGCTTCTGAGGCTGCGGATGATCAGAGGAATAGTGGTGAAGGCCGGGCCGCTTGACTGATGCCCTTTTAATTTTTTTTAGTCCACGACACCCAGGGACGTCAAATGTAGGCACCCATTGCCAGCGTCGTCACCATATGGTGCAGGACTACCTAGGGGCAAGGGCAGACCTGGATACCTTTCCAGGAGATGATCCACTGGCTTACTGGGTGTTGAGATTGGATCACTGGCCAGAACTTAGCCAATATGCTATGCAGCTACTAGGTTGCCCTTCATCCAGCGTGCTTTCTGAAAGGATGTTCAGTGTGGCTGGAGGTTTTGTCACAGACAAAAGAGTGCGTTTGTCCACGACTCTGTAGACCGGCTGACATTTATAAAAATGAATCAGTCCTGGATCAGCAGCTATCAATCCCCTGATGTAACGGAATAGATCGGGGATGTCTTCTGCATTCACAAAACCTCCAACTCTTCCATAATACCACAAAAGGGTTACGTGTGAAGGCACTTGCTGCCATGAAAGGCACAATATTTGGCTGCACTGACGCCTTTACCAGATTCATATCTTTTTATTATAGGCCCGCATGGTCCACCCCTGCACTCTTCCACAATACTACAGAGGGGTTACTGTATGATGGTACTTGTTGGCCTGGCACCAAAAGCACAATATCTGTGTGCAGTGACGCCTTTACCAGATTCATATCTTTTTAATATAGGACTGCATGGTCCACCCCTGCACTCTTCCACAATACTACAGAGGGGTTACTGTATGATAGTACTTGCAGGCCTGGCACCAAAAGCACAATATTTGGGTGCACTGCCACTGACGCCTGTATCAGATTCATATCCTCAGAGGGGTTACTGTGTGACGGCACTGTTGCCGACGCTAAAGGCCCAATTTTAAAGCACCTATTGTTACTTTCATCCAAAGCCTGCATAAGTTTCACAATAATTTAGCCAAAAAATCACTAAACTTTTTCTGCGTGTCTGAAAATGTCTCCTCTTCCATACAGACTGCCTCCCCAAGCAGTTGTTTATGGATAGATTAAAGGAAAAGCATTTACCGTAATTTGAAATGTCATTTTTTGTTTTTTACATATTTCTATACATCCTAGAAATCCGCCACTTCACGGGCAGGTTATGGGGACCTCCTAGGCATGATATTTGAAGGAATTTTTCGTTTTTATTTTTAACCCTTATTTCATGGAAAACTCACTGTCCCTTTTTAAAAACTTTTTTTTTTACTTTTTGTCCTTGTTTCCTGTCCCCAGGGCACTACCCGGACCCCCATACACCTTTTATGGCAAATATCTAGCATATATACCCTCTTGGAGGGCACTCTAAAAATCGAATTTTCAGTCCCATTGACTTGTATAGAGTTCGAATCCGCACATTTGAAAAGTTCGAGTTCGAGCGCGAACCGAACTCGGGGGTGTTCGGCTCATCACTACTCTGGATATATTAGCCCTAGCTCACATATGGATATATTGCCACAGCTCACAATTATATATTTCCCCCAGCAGCTCACCCATGGATATTTATTGCCCCCAGCAGCTCACTCATGGATATATATTGCCCCCAGCAGCTCACCCATGGATATATATTGCCCCCAGCAGCTCAAACATGGATATAAATTGTCCCCAGCAGCTCAAACATGGATATAAATTGTCCCCAGCAGCTCAAACATGGATATAAATTGTCCCCAGCAGCTCAAACATGGATATATATTGCCACAGTAGCTCAAACATGGATATATATTGTCCCCCAGTAGCTCAAACATGGATATATATTGCCCCAGTAGCTCACACATCGATATGTATTGCCCCCAGTAGCTCACACATTGATATATATTGCCCCCGGTAGCTCACACATTGATATACATTGCCCCAGCTCACATATGGATATATAGTGCCCCAGCTCACACATGGATGTGTACTGCCCCTGCTCACACATGGATGTGTACTGCCCCTGCTCACACATGGTTGTATAGTGCCCCTGCTCACACATGGATGTATATTGCCCAGCTCACACATGGATGTATATTGCCCAGCTCACACATGGATGTATAGTGCCCAGCTCACACATGGATGTATAATGCCCAGCTCACACATGGATGTATAATGCCCAGCTCACACATGGATGTTTATTGCCCAGCTCACACATGGATGTTTATTGCCCAGCTCACACATGGATGTATATTGCCCAGCTCACACATGGATGTACAGTGCCCAGCTCACACATGGATGTATAATGCCCAGCTCACACATGGATGTATATTGCCCAGCTCACACATAGATGTATAGTGCCCAGCTCACACATGGATGTATAATGCCCAGCTCACACATGGATGTATATTGCCCAGCTCACACATGGATGTATAATGCCCAGCTCACACATGGATGTATATTGCCCAGCTCACACATGGATGTTTAGTGCCCCAACTCACATATGGATATATTGCCCCAGCAGCTCACCCATCAGGACTCGGGAGGCACACTAGTGCATGTGCCAAATGCATGTTCCCTCACTGAGGACTGGGGGGTAGCAGTGTAAGAGGGAGATGCGGATACCACCTTCATAATGTTTCATAATTGCTTTTCACAATATTCATAAACGATCTGCCCAATGTCTGCAAAGCCTCAACTGTACACATGTACGCAGACGACACTGTAATCTATACCAGCAAACCAAATCTCCCACAACTGGAGGCAGTGCTGCAAGAACAATTCACAGGGGTAGAAAAGTGGATTGCAGATAACAAACTTTTTCTAAATACTGACAAAACTGTTACAATGCTCTTTGGAACCGCACCTAAACTACACAAATTGCAAACACCCCATCTATGTGTTGCGACAAAATCAAATGGCACACTGACCACAGTCACTTCTCTCAAATATCTAGGTATGTGGTTAGACCCAAATCTATCTTTTGGCCCCCACATCGCAAAACTCTCATCTAAACTCTACCCCAAACTAGGTGCCCTGTACAGAAACAAATCCTGCCTGAGCCCCGCGGTAAGAAAGCAGATTGTACAACAAATGCTTATGCCAGCCATTGAATACGGAGATGTAGTGTATGCAGCTGCCCCTCAAACACACCTCCAGAAAATTACTACATTGTATAACTCATCCTGTCGCTTCGTGCTACAATGTAACTACATGACCCACCATTGTGACATGTTAAAAGAGCTAAACTGGCCATCGCTGGAATCTAGATGCAACCTTCACCTTTCCAACCTGGTGTTTAAGAGCTTTTCTGGGAAGCTACCACCCTACCTGAATATGCTGCTTCCCCCGGCAGTTCCCTCATCCTATAACCTCAGATCCAGGACCAGCACCTTACTTGCAATACCGCAATACAAAAAGAAAGTGGCTTGATCCTCATTTTCCTACAGAGCACCGCAAATATGGAATAACCTCCCAGACACCATCAAATCTTCCCCCAGTCTAAAGTCCCTTAAGACTTCCCTATTAACATACCTCAATACGAAATGCACCTGTAAACATGTAACATAGTGACTTTTTATTTCCTACATATTTATCTTTCTGTTAATCTGTATATTTGGTCTTGTGTTAATATCTTGCATTTTACTATTTTGTATTTCTGTAACCACTCAATGTTCTTGAACCCAGGACATACTTGAAAACTAGAGAAATCTCAATGTATCCTTCCTGGTAAAATCTTTTGTAAATAAATAAATAAATAATCTCACCTGTAGCGCGGCTCTCTTGCTTCTCCTCTTGGTAGATCACTAAGACAATGTTTCAGGTAACAGATGGATGGTAGCAAATGTTATAGGGAACTCAATAAAACCTATGCATTTGCTACTGGTTTGGATACGGAATGTATCAAAATTATTAAATCCATGATAAATGACCTGGGCACAACACGTTAATTTTAATCAACAATTGTACAACTGGATCCCTATGGGCAGAAGAAAAAAAAAGAAATGTCATTTGGTGCCCCCTAGTGGAGCAAAGAAATGTGATTTTATGATTATTTTTTCTTTTGTTTTTTTCTCTTTACCAGATCTATGTACACATATACATGGCCTTCTTATACCCAGGGTGCAGGGTTCCAGGGTTAGGCACAGGCTGCTAGATTATGCTGATAAATATGTTAATATTTCTTATATATATACAGTTTGTGGAAAACTGACTACATATATGTGTATATGTATGTGTGTGTGTGTGTATATATATATATATATTAGTACTGTGCAAAAGTTTAAGGCAGGTGTGAAAAAATGCTGTAAACAAAGAATGCTTTCACAAATGGAAGTGTTACACATGTATGTTCATAAACTAACAAAATGCAGTGAATGAACAAAAGAGAAATCTAAATCAAATCAATATTTGGTGTGACCACCCTTTGCCTTCAAAACAGCAGCAATTCTTCTAGGTACACTTGCACACAGTTTTTGAAGGAATTCGGGTGGTAGGTTGTTCCAATTCCAAACATCTTGGATAACTAACCACAGATCTTCTGTGGATGTAGGCTTTCTCACATCCTTCTGTCTCTTCATGTAATCCCAGACACACTCAATGATGTTGAGATCAGGACTCTGTGGGGGCCATGCCATCACTTCCAGTACCTCTTGTTCTTCTTTACGCTGAAGATAGTTCTTAATGACTTTGGCTGTATGTTAGGGTCGTTGTCCTGCTGCAGAATAAATTTGGGGCCAATCATACGCCTCCCTGATGGTACTGCACGATGGATAAGTATCTGCCTGTATTTCTCAGCATTGAGAACACCATTAATCCTGATTAAATCTTCAACTCTATTTGCAGATATGCAGCCCCAAACGTTCAAGGAAATGGAACCTCCACCATGCTTCACTGTTGCCTGCACTCATTATTGTACCGCTCTCCAGCCCTTCGACGAACAAACAGCCTTCTGCTACAGTGAAATATTTCAAATTTTGACTCATCAGTCCAGAGCACCTGCTGCCATTGTTCTGCACCCCAGTTCCTGTGTTTTCGTGCATACTTTAGTCGCTTGGCCTTGTTCCCATGTCGGAGGTATGGCTTTTTGGCTGCAACTCTTCAATGAGGACCACTTCTGGCCAGAGTTCTCCCGACAGTAGATGGGTGTACCTGGGTCCCACTGGTTTCTGCCAGTTCTGAGCAGATGGCACTGCTGGACATCTTCCGATTTCGAAGGGCAATAAGCTTGATGTGTTTTTCATCTGCTGCACTAAGATTCCTTGGCCGACCACTGTGTCTACGGTTCTCAACGTTGCCCATTTCTTTGTGCTTCTTCAAAAGAGCTTGAACAGCACATCTTGAAACCCCAGTCTGCTTTGAAATCTTTGTCTGGGAGAGACCTTGTTGATGCAGTATAAGTACATTGTGTCTTGTTGCTGTGCTCAATCTTGCCATGACTTGAAACTGTCTTTCACAACCTCACCTTGGTAGCAGAGTTTGGCTGTTCCTCACCCAGTTTTAAGCCTCCTACACAGCTGTTTCTGTTTCAGTTCATGACTGGGTTTCAACCTATGTGTGACATTCATGATCATTAGCACCTGTTTGGTATAATTGGTTGATCATACACCTGACTATAATCCTACAAAATCCCTGACTTTGTGCAAGTGTACCTATGAGAATTGATGCTAGTTTGACGGCAAAAGGTAGTAACACCAAATATTGATTTTATTTAGATTTTTCTTTTGTTCGCTCACTTTGCATGTTGAAAATTGACAAGTATAAACAATCGTTATTTATATTTCTGAAAGCATTCTTTGTTTACAGCATTTTTTCACACCTGTCTAAAACTTTTGCACAGTACTGTATATCTAAAAGAAAAAAATAGTAGGCCCTTATCCCGAAGTTAAGAGTGCCAATGCTTTGATTCCACCAAGTCTTTATCAAGGTGACTAACCGGGTTATTAAGAGAGATCCGAAAAGTCAACACACGTTCGGTGACTTTTTGTTCCCCACACTTCGGGGCGATTCGGCGATTCCTAGTTCGCCGACCCTGCGGTGTTTTCAGCGAGCACCGCAGGGACCCTGTAGTGCAGAGAAAAGCCGCTGCAAACCCGACGAACACTCGCTGAACACTCACCGAAAACCCACAGAAACCGCTGCAAAAACCAAGCCGAACACGCTGGAAAAATCCGAGCAGCCGCCGATCACAGCGCAGAGCAGCTGACGAAAAAAGTAGACACCCAGATAAATGGGGTGAAAAAAAACAAATAAACTGTTCGCTGGAAAGTTTGAAATTTGAAACGCTGTTTGCAAAAAAACTACTGAACGAAAATGTCTGGAATTTACATATAAAATCCAATGAATGATAATAAAAAGGTCTGTTACAGAAAAATGAAAAAACTATTTAAAAAATTTGACAAGAGTCCCAAAAAGTGCCTAAAAGATCCTAAAAAATCTATAAATAAAGAGACTTTTTACTGCAGAATAAAATGATAAACGGTTTATTAGATATTGGATTAAAACTGGAATATTTTTTAACACTGAAGCCTATGGGATTCGCCTGAATAAACCTGACGAATGAAACCACCGAACGGCAGGGCACTTCATTGACATTCCTCAGTGTTCTCTGAATAGACGAAGCATTGCTTCTCTATGGGGGATTTCACTGCCCTCGAACAGGCACCGTACGTGCAGGCAATTTGCCAAAATTTGGCGAATTGCTTCCTCTCTGAATAGCCGAATGGCCACGAAATGTCCCCGTTCGCTGAAATTCAGTGTCCGGTTACATTTCGGCAGTGCTTTTTCTGGAGAATTAGGTGGGGGTACTCAAAACTGATTATTATGACTATTTTCATGTCCTAATAAACAATAGTTGTAGCTCACTTAAAGGAAGACACTATAAAAGGGAACCATATTTTTTAATACTGTGTTCCTTTAAATCAGGGGTCTCAAAGTACCGGCCCGCGGGCCATTTGTGGCCCGCGGACTGGTTACAAATGGCCCGCAGAATACAGGGATCAGCAAGGTGTCCGTGAGGGACCCTTGCACGGTCCACTGCTGCGGCTGTCTGTTCGGGCTGCGGTGAAATCCGGAAGGGAAGAGCAGAGCAGGCAGAAGAGCCACACAGTGATACGTGAAGCTGCTACAGGAGACACACATGTCCTGCGTGTTGGCTCCGCCCCTTCCTACCGGCACTCTGCACACAGAGGCCTCCGCAGGCAGCATGTGATGGGAAACCTGGTGAGTAGAGTGATGTGGGGAGGGGGGAGAAGAAAGGCTGATTAGGGGATTAGGATTTAGCAGAACACCGAGGAGGGAAAAAAACAGAAAAAAGAGAAGGTGGAGACAGGGTGACATGGACTGGAGACAGAGACACACAAACTGGTGACAGGGACTGGAGACAGAGGGAGAGTGACAGGGACTGGAGACACAGACACACAAACTGGAGACAGAGGGAGAGTGACAGGAACTGGAGACAGGGTGACAGGGACTGGAGACAGAGACACACAAACTGGAGACAGAGGGAGAGTGACAGGGACTGGAGACAGGGTGACAGGGACTGGAGACAGAGACACACAAACTGGAGACAGAGGAAGAGTGACAGGGACTGGAGACAAGGTGACAGGGACTGGAGACAGAGACACACAAACTGGAGACAGAGGGAGAGTGACAGGAACTGGAGACAGAGGGAGAGTGACAGGAACTGGAGACAGAGAAACACAAACTGGTGACAGAGGGAGAGTGACAGGGCCTGGAGACACAGACACACAAACTGGTGACAGGGACTGGAGACAGAGACACACAAACTGGACACAGAGGGAGAGTGACAGGACCTGGAGACAGAGAGTGACAGGGACTGGAGACAGAGAAACACAAACTGGTGACAGGGACTGGAGACAGACACACAAATTGGACACAGAGGGAGAGTGACAGGCAGTGGCGTCACTAGGGTCGGTGTCACCCGGTGCGGTAATTTATGGTGTCACCCCCCCCCCCCGAGTTTTTCAGATTTTTTTTTTTAACTACTCTTACTCCTAAATCAGTACTCCCATATAACACTGAATGCTCATACACACAGCGCACATTACTGTGAGGTTTATTGCTGTGGAGCTCTCTCATATGCTCACACAACTTTTTGCCAACTGCCAGCAAGTACGTTGCCCGTTCGAAGGCAGTGAAAGCACACATGGATATATATTGCCCCCAGCAGCTCTGGATATATATTGCCCCCAGCAGCTCACCCATGGATATATATTGCCCCAGCTCACATATGGATATATTGCGCCTCAGCTCACACATGGATATATTGCCCCAGACCAGCTCACACATGGATATATTGCCCCAGACCAGCTCACACATGGATATATTGCCCCAGACCAGCTCACACATGGATATTGCCCAGCTCTCATGGATATTGCCCCCAGCACACATGGATATGCCCCAGCTCCTCTCATGGATATTGCCCCAGCTGCTCTCATGTATATACTGCCCCAGCTGCTCTCATTGATAATGCTCCAGCTGCTCTCATGGATTTGCCCCAGCTCATGGATATACTGCCCCAGCAGCTCATGGATATACTGCCCCAGCAGCTCATGGATATGCCCCAGCAGCTCATGGATATACTGCCCCAGCAGCTCATGGATATGCCCCAGCAGCTCATGGATATGCCCCAGCTCATTGATATGCCCCAGCACCTCATGGATATGCCCCAGCTCATTGATATGCCCCAGCACCTCATGGATATGCCCCAGCACCTCATGGATTTGCCCCAGCACCTCATGGATTTGCCCCAGCACCTCATGGATTTGCCCCAGCAGCTTATGGATTTGCCCCAGCTCCTCATGGATATGCCCCAGGCCCCCATGGATTTGCCCCAGCTCCTCATGGATTTGCCCCAGCAGCTCATGGATTTGCCCCAGCAGCTCATGGATTTGCCCCAGCTCCTCATGGATTTGCCCCAGCAGCTCATGGATTTGCCCCAGCAGCTCATGGATTTGCCCCAGCTCCTCATGGATTTGCCCCAGCAGCTCATGGATTTGCCCCAGCAGCTCATGGATTTGCCCCAGCTCCTCATGGATTTGCCCCAGCAGCTCATGGATTTGCCCCAGCAGCTCATGGATTTGCCCCAGCAGCTCATGGATTTGCCCCAGCAGCTCATGGATTTGCCCCAGCTCCTCATGGATTTGCCCCAGCAGCTCATGGATTTGCCCCAGCTCCTCATGGATTTGCCCCAGCAGCTCATGGATATGCCCCAGCTCCTCATGGATATGCCCCAGCTCCTCATGGATATGCCCAGCTCCTCTCATGGATATGCCCCAGCTCCTCTCATGGATTTGCCCCAGCTCCTCATGGATTTGCCCCAGCAGCTCATGGATTTGCCCCAGCTTCTCATGGATATGCCCCAGCAGTTTATGGATTTGCCCCAGGCCCCCATGGATTTGCCCCAGCAGCTCATGGATTTGCCCCAGCAGCTCATGGATTTGCCCCAGCTCACCTCCTGGTCCTGGTCCGGATAGCGGCCCAGGCAGCACCTCTCCGCCGCGTTTTCGCTCCTTCTGAGCGTCCGGCGCGCAGCTTGGGCGCTCGTCTGGGGGAGCCACGTGACCAGCCGCGATTGGCTGGTGACGTATTTCCTCCAGGCGAGCGCCGAAGCTGCATGCTTCGGACGCTCGCACGGAGCGAATCCGCGGCGGTGGCGGGCGGTGGGTGAGACACCCGCCCTTAGGGTGACGGTGTCACCCTAAAGGCGGGTGTCACCTGGTGCGGGCCGCACCCCCCGCCCCCACGTTACGACGCCACTGGTGACAGGGACTGGAGACAGAGGGAGAGTGACAGGGACTGGAACAGAGACACACAAACTGGAGACAGAGGGAGAGTGACAGGAACTGGAGACAGAGGGAGAGTGACAGGGACTGGAACAGAGACACACAAACTGGAGACGGAGGGAGAGTGACAGGGACTGGAGACAGACATACAAACTGGAGACAGAGGGAGACTGACAGGGACTGGAGACAGGGAGAGTGACAGGGACTGGAGACACAAACTGTTGGAGACAGAGTGTGACAAGGACTGATGGAGACACAGAGACATGGACTGATGGATAGGTGACAGAGGGATGGAGACAGTGACAGAGGGATGGAGACAGAGTGACAGAGGGAGAGACACAGAAGGACAGAGGGACAGGAGAATGGAGAGAAAGAGAAAAGGTCTGTTACAGAATAAAATAAAAAATTCACCAGAAGAGTACCAAAAATACAAGAAGATGTTCTGAAGTAAAAACACTTTGCTTTAAAAGAAAACAGTTTAATAAATAAAATAAAAAAAAGTTTCAAATTTTGCATGCGGCCCCCATGGAAAATGAAAACTTGTCTAGTGGCCCTCAGGTAATTTGAGTTTGAGACCCCTGCTTTAAATGAACTACAGCTATTGTTGCAACCCTATGGGAGCTATCCACTAAGTGCCTCTGTTGCAAGAAAAATCTGTATTGCAGTGCAGTTAGCTGTTTTTTTTTGTGGATAATCCCCTAGCATTTGTGAGCACCACAGCAATGAAACTCAGTTTTGCTGAGTATGTATGAGCTCCACAGCAATGAAACTCACATTAATGCACAGTGTGTATGAGCTCCACAGCAATGAGCGCTTCCGATCCTCTGCCTGCCACTGCAGAAGGAGGGAGGAGCATCATGCTCTCTCCTGTTAGTTCAGGCTGGTGGTGAGGTGCTGGTACTGAGTGGTGAGGTGCCGGTACTCAAAAAGCCCTGCATTTCGGCCACATTTTGGATCTCTCTGAATAACCCCCATAGTTATTGTTATTTCCTTTTTAACAAACTGAGTGCCGAAAAAAAATAATTATATATATATATATATATATATACTAGGACCCTGCGAATCATAAATTTTCGCTCGAATCGAATCACGAATCGAATCGGCTGTAATGGTTCGAACTCGAATCGACTATCGAATCGAATACTTGGATACTGTCCCCCAGCTCATGGATATGCCCCCCATCTCATGGATACTGTCCCCCAGCTCATGGATACTGTCCCCCAGCTCATGGATACTGTCCCCCAGCTCATGGATACTGTCCCCCAGCTCATGGATACTGTCCCCCAGCTCATGGATACTGTCCCCCAGCTCATGGATACTGTCCCCCAGCTCATGGATACTGTCCCCCAGCTCATGGACACTGTCCCCCAGCTCATGGATTTGCCCCCAACATGGATTGCCCTCAGCTCGCTCATGGATTTGCCCTCAGCTCGCTCATGGATTTGCCCTCAGCTCGCTCATGGATTTGCCCTCAGCTCGCTCATGGATGTGCCCCAGCTCACCTGTCGCCGCCGCATTAGGCTCCCTCTGAGCGTGCGTCCGGCGGCAGGAAGCTTGGGCACTCGCCTGGGGGAGCCACGTGACCGCGATCTCGCGAAATCGCGGTCACGTGGCTCCCCCAGGCGAGTGCCCAAGCTTCCTGCCGCCAGACGCACGCTCAGAGGGAGCCTAACCCGGCGGTGACAGGTGAGCTGGATGGGATCTTCCAAATTCGAAATTTTTTCGAATCGAGCTGCTAGTTCGAATTCGAATCGAATTCGACCAGCGATTCGATTTCGAATCGAATTTCGAAGCTTCGCAGGTCCCTAATATATACATACACACAGGTCCGTCTTTAAGCTGCCCCAGGCCCAGCCATTGTTGAGGGGCCCAGTTAGGCAGCTGTCCCCAGTGGCGGAAGTACCAGGGTCGCATTTTCATCCAGACCCCGGCAACCCGCCACTGGAGGGGGGGCCCCAGCAGTTGAGTCTATAATTAGGCCGGGACAGAGGAGCAGGAGAATTCAATTCCCCCTGACTCCTCCATGATGCTGATGTGTCCCATGAGTCAGTGACACAGCGCGCCGGCGTCTGTGATGTCACAACCGGCAACGTGACCACCAGGGAGCCAGCAGACAGATCGGAGCTTCCTGCCTGCCACAAATTGAAAGCTGCCGCCCAGCACAGAGAGGTGTGGAGGAGGAGGCTGCGTACTCCAGGGAAGAGAACTGTAGGCGTGTGACTGGGAGGGAGGTGACAGCAGCTCTGGGCAGTGGAAGGAGCTGATGCCAATAGAGTTGTTCCTCCTCCCGCCTTCATGTCCCTGGGGCCCTGTGGATTACAGTGCACACACAGGAGCCACTATGCACAGCCTCCAGTGAGTGCCTGCTCTCAGCTTCAGGGCTGATACTGGGCTCCGGAAGCTACAGGCTGTTCAGAGCAGCGGGAACCTGGCATCCTGTCCCACGTGCTGCTGAGCGAGGAGCAGAGATCCCATCCGACCAGGCTGCCAGGTGAGAAACTATCTGCCCTCTGTCTCCACTGTAAGCACTCACATCTTGGCATCCCCCCTGCAGCTGCAGAGACCCCCACTCCCCCTGCTTACACACACCCTCCCCCAGTGTAAGCTGTAATATGGGAGGGTCTCCTTGTGTCCAGGAGCAGACGTTCCTGGACACAGGAGACCCCTCACATATTACAACACCTGCTCGAAGGGACAATCTTCATGTGCTGTGGCACCTCCCCTCCTCCTCACCATGCTGTCCACCCAGCAAGGAGAAGACAGGCAGTGCCCTGCCTTGCCTGGCAGAAAGTACAGTATTATGCAGGTCAGAAACAGGGCCCTAAACAAGTCACTGATTATAGGACCCCTGCTCCCCCACCATCGCCCCTCCCTCCATTTCACTCCAGTTCCACTTAAATTGTCACAATTAGAACACTCCCCGAGTTCGGTTCGGGCCCGAACCCGAACTTTCCAAATGTTCGGATCCGAACCCGAACCCGAACTCGAACTCAATGCAAGTCAATGGGGCTGAAAATTCGGTTTTTAGAGTGACCTCCAAGAGGGCATATATGCTACATATTTTCCATAAAAGGTGTATGGGGGTCCGGGTAGTGCCCTGGGGGACAGGAAACAAGGACAAAAAGTAAAAAAAAAACGTTTTTAAAGGGACAGTGAGTTTTCCATGAAATAAGGGTTAAAAATAAAAACGAAAAATTCCTTCAAATATCGTGCCTAGGAGGTCTCCATAACCTGCCCGTGAAGTGGCGGATTTCTAGGATGTATAGAAATATGTAAAAACCAAAAAATGACATTTCAAATGACGGTGAATGCTTTTCCTTTAATCTATCCATAAACAACTGCTTGGGGCGGCAGTCTGTATGAAAAGAGGAGACATTTTCGGACACGCAGGAAAAGTTTACTGATTTTTTGGCGGTGAAAAGCAGGAGAATGACTGGAGAATGGAAAATTCTAGGTCAAAATAGCCAAAACAGAAAAATTCTCCCATTTAGGCTAGGGTCAGACTAGCGAATTTTTAACGTGCGTTTAGGCGCACTTAATCACGGCCGCACTAGCAGCAAATGACGGGCAATGACGGCCAATATACGAAGTACGGTCGCACGAAAGTCCGGCTGCGCAACGCAAGTGGAAAATGCACGCATTTTTTCGAGAAAGCAGAACCGCTAGTACGGACGTACAGAGTGCACTGTGTCCACTAGCGGCGTGATTTGGAGACGTCAGACCCTGCTCATGTCCGGCCAACATAACGACCAGACACCCAAAGTTTCCTGGTTTGGATCCGTAAAAAATAACGCACAAAAATGCGCATCGTATGACCGTTTTCGCGCATTCCGTGAAAAAATACGGCAATGCGTTCAGACACACTTTTTGACAGTCGCTGCGAAAAATGCGTTAGTCTGACCCTAGCCTTATCTCACTTTCCAAATCGGCTATTTGGTCCAGATTGTTCTCTTTTCCTGCCATTCTCCTGGTTTTCACCTTCCTCTGAACAACCCTTAGAGAGAGGTGAAAGCCAGGAGAACTGGCAAGAGAAGAGAACAATCTAGACCAAATAGCCGATTTGGAAAGTGAGATAAATGGGAGAATTTTTCTGGTTTGGCTATTTTGACCTAGAATTTTCTCTTCAGTCATTCTCCTGAGTTTCACCCCTCTCTGAATAACCCTGTCAGGGTTATTCAGAGAGCGGTGAAGAGCAGGAGAATGACTGGAGAATGGAAAATTCTAGGTCAAAATAGCCAAAACAGAAAAATTCTCCCATTTAGGCTAGGGTCAGACTAGCGAATTTTTAACGTGCGTTTAGGCGCACTTAATCACGGCCGCACTAGCAGCAAATGACGGGCAATGACGGCCAATATACGAAGTATGGTCGCACGAAAGTTCGGCTGCGCAACGCAAGTGGAAAATGAACGCATTTTTTCGAGAACGCAGAACCGCTAGTACGGACGTACAGAGTGCACTGTGTCCACTAGCAGCGTGTGTGCGTGATTTGGAGACGTCAGACCCTGCTCATGTCCGGCCAGCATAACGTCCAGACACCCAAAGTTTCTTGGTTTGGATCCGTAAAAAATCACGCACAAAAATGCGCATCGTATGACCGTTTTCGCGCATTCTGTGAAAAAATACGGCAATGCGTTCGGAAGCACTTTTTGACGGTCGCTGCGAAAAATGCGTTAGTCTTACCCTAGCCTTATCTCACTTTCCAAATCGGCTATTTGGTCCAGATTGTTCTCTTTTCCTGCCATTCTCCTGGTTTTGACCTTTCTCTGAACAACCCTGAGAGAGGGGTGAAAGCCAGGAGAACTGGCAGGAGAAGAGAACAATCTAGACCAAATAGCCAATTTGGAAAGTGAGTTAAATGGGAGAATTTTTCTGGTTTGGCTATTTTGACCTAGAATTTTCACTTCTCCAGTTATTCTCCTGCTTTTCACCGCTCTTTGAATAACCCTGTGAATGTTTAATCCCGAGGTGAAAAATAACATTGCTTTAGATGTTATTTGTATTTTTTTCAAACACCAGTTAAATGCAGCATATTAGGAAGTTTTATGACGGAAATTAATTCTCAAATCTCAATCAGAAGCAGACACTACCCCACCCCCTCAGTACCTCAGTATAGTGTACAATGTATCAAATTGATTACCAGACTAAAAACACCTGGTGTTATGCCCGTTTGTGAACAGAGGTCATTCAGAGTTGAGAATCTTTCCACGTGCACATTAGTTTTTAATTCAATATCTAATAAACCGTTGCTTATAATATTCTGCAGTAAAGAGTCTCTTTATTTCTATATTTTTTTAGTATTTTTATAAGCGTTTTCTATATTTTTTTCAAAATTTCTTTTTTTTTCGAACTCGAACCGTACACACCCAAAAAGTTCGAAGTTCGCGAACCTTCGAACTGCGAAAGTTCGGGCCGAACTCCAAACCGGCTGAACCCGAACAGCTCATCCCTATATATAATATAACTGTGTATATGATGTATAAGATGTGTATGTGTATACAGGTTGTGCATACAAGGGTACGTGTATATAGCATGTGTATATATGTGTGCACAGAGATAGTGTGTTATATATTTTTTACGGTACGTGTATTTAATATGTGTATATGATGTGTAATTGTAAAACAAATAAAATGATTTTAGTTTTATGAGACAAGCCCCTGTGTGGTTTTTATTTATTTATTTTTTAGGATGTTGTGGTGGAGAACAAAACTGCATGGAGGGGCCCAAGAAAATGTTTGCCCAGGGCCCAGTCAATATTAAAGACGGCCCTGCATACACACACACATATACATTTACATATACAGTGGCAAGAAAAAGTATGTGAACCCTTTGGGATTACGTGGAGTTTTGCATGTAAACATTCACAGTGCAGGGTGGAAAAAGTATGTGAACCTTGACCCTCCTTTAGCAGCAATAACCTCAACCAAATGTTTCCTGTAGTTGCAGATCAGACCTACACAACGATCTGGAGTAATTTTGGACCACTCCTCTTCACAAAACTGTTTCAGTGTAGCAATATTCTTGGGATGTCTGGTGTGAATCGCTCTCTTAAGGTCATGCCACAGCATTTCAATCGGGTTGAGGTCAGGACTCTGACTGGGCCACTCCAGAAGGCGTATTTTGTTCTGTTGAAGCTATTCTTTTGTTGAATTACTTGTATGCTTTGGGTCATTGTTCTGTTGCATCACCCATCCTCTGTGGAGCTTTAGTTGGCGGACAGATGGTCTTACGGTTTCCTGCAAAATGTCTTGATAAACTCTGGAATTCATTTTTCCATCAATGACAACAATCCGTCCAGGCCCTGAGGCAGCAAAGCAGCCCCAAACCATGATGCTCCCTCCGCCATGTTTTACAGTGGGGATGAGGTTTTGATGTTGGTGTGCTGTGCCTTTTTTTCTCAACACATAGTGTTGTGTGTTTTTTCCAAACAACTCAATTTTGGTTTCATCTGTCCACAGAATATTTTGCCAGTAGTGCTGTGGAACATCCAGGTGCGCTTTTGCAAACTTCAAGCGTGCTGCAATATTCTTTTTGGACAGCAATGGCTTCCTCCGTGGTGTCCTCCCATGTACTCCATTCTTGTTTAATATTTTCCTTATTGTAGAAGTGTCAACAAAAATGTTAGCATGTGCCAGAGATTTCTGTATGTCTTTAGGCGACACTCTAGGATTCTTCTTTACCTCATTAAGCATTCTGCGCTGTGCTCTTGCAGTCATCTTTAAAGGATGACCATGCCTAGAGAGAGTAGCAACAGTGCTGAACTTTCTCCATTTGTAGACAGTCTGTCTTAACGTGGACACATGAACATCAAGGCTTTTGGAGATACTTTTGTAACCTTTGCCTGCTTCATGCAAGTCAACAATTCTTGATCGCAGGTCTTCTGAGAGCTCTTTTCTGCGAGGCATGGTTCACATCAGGCAGTGCTTCTTGAAACCAGTAAACCCAAAACTGGTGTGTGTTTTTAAAGGGCAGGACAGCTTTCAGCAACACATCCAATAATACCACACTGATTGGACTCAAGGTTGGCTCACTCCTGGCTCCAATTAGCTCTTGGAGAAGTCATTAGGCTAGGGGTTCGCATACTTTTTCCACCCTGCACTGTGAATGTTTACATGTTATGTTCAATAAACACATGAATACATATAATGTTTGTGTTGTATTATTTTAAGCAGACTGTGTTTTTCAAATTGTTGTGACTTAGATGAAAATCAGAGCACATTTCATGCAAAACTCCACGTAATCCCAAAGGGTTCACATACCTTTTCTTGCCACTGTAAGTCCAGAACAAATATAACTGGCTGGGGTCCACAATAAGGAGAGGGCCTTCGGAGAATAAAGCAGGTGTTCAGCAGCAGAATCTCCAGCAGAGTATTGGCAAAGAGTGGCAAGTTATCAAGTAGGGGTTCGGCAACAATATATTCAGCAGTAGGGTTATTTATACGTGGTATCAGAAGGGTAATCCTACAGGCAGTGTCCAGAGTCAAATCCAAGGGTCCAGTGATCAGGATGCAGAAAATAGGCTTGTTGCAGCTTGCCTGGTGAACAGAAAACAGAAAGAATAGCAATGCATAAGCAAAGCATTATGGGAAACGTTAGGCCAATAATTGTGTGCACCTGTATCTTCTGCTTTGCTACGGGGTTCCAAGGGTGGAGCAACACCCAACTTGCCTTTCCTACAGCGCCAGCGGTTAGGTCCACGACAGGTTAACTGGGTGCTCGAGATCTCTCCTTGGGATTGCACTGCTCTGTAAGCTGTAGGAAGTGGTGTTGGAGTCCTCAGCTTTCGCTGAAATCCTGTTCTTCAACAATGAAAAATGGAATTCCTTATGTGATGTCTGACTATTAATCCACATTACTTGTGCCTCCCATGACAAATGCCCCATTTTGGTTCCTGCTTTCACACACGCCATCACACAAACACACAAATACACCAGGTAACTCGACACGTTGCACGTATGCATCCATCTACTCATCGACACGCCAGATATTAACCTCTATATCCAGACAGACACCCCTTCCCCCCTTCCCCTAGTATACTGGAAGTTGTCCAGGATATTTGAGGAAGACACCTAGTTCCACACTCCTGTTGACATCCTAATTAGGCCAAATAGGCGTCAGGCTAAGGCCTCACTCAAACAGGGACCTCACATGGTGGTGTTGATATGGAATTTCAGTATGCACATGTTTATGGGATTGCTGATATACCACACAAATTTGCATCCTACATTAATATACAACAATCTACCCAGGCAAGGGAGCTGTCTGAGCCTTCAGTAATTATAGTTTTTGGGGGTTATTGTCTGCATTTTCGCATTTTATATTAGGATCTCGTAGTTAAGCTTTGCCTAAGACCTCTCTAATTCTGGAGCCAACTATGCCCATTGATGTCATATATTCAATTATTCGATTAATCACCTCACCAGTTCATGTGGTTGGATTTACAGGTTAATATAATTATGTGGCTAGTGGGTACTGGAGTTGAACCAGAGATCCAACATAAACACATTTATGCCATATATCCCAATATAGGCAGCTTTGTAAATTATTAACAGGTTACCGGATTGATGTGGCAGTCTGCACAATCATTGTAATATATGGTAATATAATTTTACTTTGACAGTTTTTGTGTGCGGCTTTGGTTAACTACAAGTATAAATGTTTGAGCAGAATGACCTCTAGTGGTAGATCTAAATCTGAGGAAAAAAAGTTATTTTTAATTCCAGTCCATAAAAATTGTCAAACTTCTTCACCAACAACAACCACAGGGCTGATAGGGAGCCACAGGAACATCCCTTTAAATTGCATTTTTAAATAATGGAGGATAAACGGGGATGCTTAACTCCGGCCTTCACTGCTGAGCCATTTCACCCCTGTGTGCTGAGCTAATTTTAAATTTTTTTTTTATATTTAAATATTTTTTATTGAAAGAAATGTACACAAACCGTACAACAGTTGACCCATATGTAAACACATTGTAAATATTGTGTCTAAGCCGCAAAGGTCATCAACTCATTCGGATTTCTTTCGTTTACTGGTCAATACGAACATCCAATTAAAAGGGAAAGATCAGGTGAACGAAAGGGGGGGAGAGGGAGGGGAGGCTGAGCTACCAATCAGATGTCAGGTCAATCTATCGAACCAATAAATGTACCGGATCACTCTCCTCTATTGAAGGGAGCCATACGAAAAGCAGTGTTCCGCTACAGAAAACCTCATAGTCCACAGGCATTGTATATTTTGTGTACATCCCAGATCGCCCACGGGTCTTTTTTAGGAGGGTGTAGTCCAGCAACAACCGTGGCTTTGGCATCAAACAAACGATATTGATCCAATAGAGTAATAAGCTGATGCTTTGTCGGAACTGCCGTCGTCTTCCAATTTCTGGCTAGGAGTAACAATGTCGCGGAGACGACAATGAACAGCATTTTGAGCTGCGGACGGGGGAGATGAATCATTCCTAGGAGTAACACCTCTGGTGAGTAGGGAATCGGGTGACCCAATGCCTCTGTTGTCAAGAGCGAAACATCTTTCCAGAAGGGAGCGATCGTAGGGCAGTGCCATCAAACATGACCCATTGTGCCAAAGGCTGAGGAGCAGTGCCAGCAGTGGTCCGAGGATTGGGGAGCAAACTTTTTCATCTTGTAAGGCGTCAGGTACCAACAGTACAATACCTTCCTCTGTGTTTCTATCAGAGAGGCACATTTAGATGCTCCTCCCGCAAACTGGTGTGCCATTGCCCATTGTGACGGGGTAAAAGTCATGGAGAGGTCTTTTTCCCAGAGTTTTTGGAACAGTCACTTGTGGCCTTAACCGGAGTAGTAAGTATGCGGTAAAGGAGAAAAATGGCTTTCCTTGCAGAGAGTGGGTCAAGCCAAAACAGTTCAATTTCAGAAAGGAGCAGCAACGTATCCCGTAGTCCCGCAAACACAGTACGTGATTGAAGGCAAGAGTACAATTTCATGTAAGATAGAAAGAATGAGGGGGTCACACCATACTTATTTCGTATAGATTGGAAGGGCAGGATGGCAGGAGGTGCAAACAGATGGTGAAGGTGAGTGACGCAGTGTCGTATCCAAGGTTTTGCATTAAAGTGCGGTAAAAGATATGTCAATGACGCAAGTGACGTGGACATGGGTAGTGGAGTGTGGTGCGTGAAAAGGGGCAAGCAGCGGTCCCACACCAGAAGGTGAAGGGATGTGGATGTCAATGCATGTGGCAGACGCGGACTTTCCCTCCTGGGCACCCATAACAGATCAGCCAGGGCATGACCCGATGTGTACGCAGATTCAATAGTAAGCCATTGAGGCATAGGGTGTTGATGAGCTAATTCTCCCAAGGAAGCCAGGCAGGAGGCCCAATAGTATTTCTGAACATGGGTGACGTTTAGACCGCCATCTCTGTGTCTATAATATACCAAGGCGCGGGGTACTCTGGGTCGCTTATTGTTCCAAATATAGTTCATAATTAGAGACTGTAAGGCGTCTAGATACGACCTGGAGAGTTCCAGACGTAGCGTGCGGAAGACATAAAATTTTTGGTAGAACCACCATTTTAACTGCTGCCATCCTGCCCAACCATGAAACTTCATGGAGCCGCCACCAGCGCAGCAACAATTTCACATCAGTTAGTTGCTTAACATAGTTACATTTGAACAGATCTTCCGTAGTCCGTGTAATTCTAAGACCTAAATATGCAACATATTCTGCCGCCAGTCAAAGTCATATTGAGTCGTTAGGGCAGCTAACACTTGGGAAGGTATGTGAAACGGGAGCGCTTGTGTTTTCGAGAGGTTTATGTTATGGTACGAGACCTGACTTATAGCTCCAATTCATCCTGCATAGCAGGGAGTGATACTGCAGGATCCGTCAGCATAAGAAGTATGTCGCCCGCGTATAAATTTAACTTGTAAGTCGAGGGGCCAATCTGGACACCTCGGATCAAGTCGTTTTGCCGAACGGCTTGTCCCAAGGTCTCCAAGACTATGGCGTATAGAAGAGGGGAAAGAGGGCATTCCTGTCGGGTCCCGTTAGACGCCTGAGTTAATCACCCTAACCGATGGGGAATCACAGAGGGCTTTTAGAGCTGTCCGGAAAGGGGCAGGAAACCCAAACTTGAGCAAGAGGCGGTCTTAAAACAACCAGCTGACCCTGTCGAAGGCCTTTTCGCCATCTAACGACAGGATCAGCCCTGGCGATCCGGACCGTCTCTGGACTTCAAGCAGATTAAGCAACTTCTTCGTACTGTCAGGGCCTTTGCATTTGGTGATGAAACCTACTTGATCGAGGCCTATAAGGGTAGAGAGCATGCTCTGTAATCGGGTGGCCAAAATTTTACTGTACAGTTTGACACCGACATTAAGAAGAGATATAGGACGTAGGTTCGGGCAGCAATCAGAGGTCTTCCCAGGTTTCGGGAGAGTGATACATAAGTGCGCTCTCAGCATATCTACCGGAAAGGAGCCCTGCTATCATGCTTTGTCATAACTAGCGTGCAAGTGAGTCACTAGGAGAGAGGAAAAGGTAGAGTAATATAATCCTGTTAGCCCATCTGGGCCTGGCGCTTTCCGTTTGGGCAGTTTTTTAATGGCTTCAGATATGTCCTCTTGTATTATCAATGAGGACAAAAGGGTCGTTTGCGATTTTGTGAGGGATGGAAGATGGATTTTATCTAGATAAATATCTACTGCGGTCACCACTGGAGGGTGGACCGTGTCACTGACATCCAGGTTATATAACGATTCATAATAAGTGGCAAAGGTATCTGCTATTACTTTAGGATTATAAATCAGGCCATCAGCACTTTTAAGATATGCTATTTTTCATGGGACACAAGGGGGTTGTAACTTTCTCACCAAGAGTCGGCCCGGTTTATTCTGTAAAGCATAATATTTGGAGTTTAACCGCTTCTAGGTCCCTGGGGGATTGGTGCGCGGAGTCCAGTGCCTCTGCTACCGCAGGTGACGGTGCCAATTTGTTCTTCGAATCAAGGTCTTGTAACAGTGGCGTAACTAGAAACCTGAGGGCCCCGGTGCAAGAACCCGTGAAGGCCCCCTCCCCCCCAAAAATCTATATTTTTACTTTTTTTCCTGCAATAGAAAAAAGATAGTATTGCCCCATGGGTATATTGCCCCCTGCTCACACATGGATGTATTTGCCCCCAGCTCATGGATATATTGCCCCCAGCTCATGGATGTATTTGCCCCCAGCTCATGGATGTATTTGTCCCATCTCATGGATGTATTTGCCCCCAGCTCTCACCTTGCTCTGCGGCCGTTCTTCTCCCGTGTGGCCGCCAGAATGCAGCTTAGCTGCTCGCCGGGAACCACCTGACCAGCGCAGCCACGTTCTCGCGAGATCTCGTGTGCTGGTCAGTTGGTTACATTCCCACGCGAGCGGCCAAGCTGCAAGCCGGCGGCCGCTCGTAGGGAGAGGAACGGTCGGCGGCGCACCTCCCAGATTCCGGTGCTGATTGCTGGAATCTGGCAGATGCCTGGGCCCCCCTACAGTGGCGGAATGCCAGGGCCTGGTCGCAAGTGCAATCGCTGCGACCCTGGTACTTCCGCCACTGTTTTGTAATTCAGTAAGGATCTCCAACCTACGGGATACATACATCTTTTTGAGTCTTGCCGTCCATTATATAGATATTGCCTGAATACCCACCTTATGGGCCTGCCAAACAGTAAGGGCACAAATATCGAGGGTTGAATGTTCTTTGAAAAATTGCATCAGGGCCAAATGGATAGTCTGCGTCGCTGGTTCGGGTTGTAGAAGACTATCTTGCAGGGGCCAGGGTAGCATATTGGAACATTGAAAGGCTTCTCCCAGCGTCAGGAGGAGTGGTGAGTGGTCTGTCCAAGTCAGCGGCAAGATGGCGCAGTCCACAACGTGGGGTAGAACCCCTCCCGACAACTGCCAAATCGATCAGAAAAACCGCCTCAAAGCTGTCAAACGCATCTGAAAAAAGCCGAAAAAACACAGAATTGATCCGAAAAACCAAGGAAAACCCGCCGAAAAGATCCCGATTTAAACCTAAAAAAATACAATGACCCGCCAAACAGAGCGCCGACTAGCCACCAGAAAAAGCCGGCAAGCCGATTGCCGGGAATAATATAAAAAGACCATTGCTACTTTTAAAAGCTGTTTGCAAGCAAAAATACTTCACGAAAATGCCTTGAATTAATATATAATGCCCTATGAATAATAATGAAAAGGTCTGTTACAGAATAAAAACCCACTATTTAAAAAAAATATCGGAATTGAAAATTTTGCCGAAAAAATCCTGAAAAATGCCTAAAAAAAATCCAAAAAAAAAAGGTAAAGAATAAATTGTTTAATAAATATTTCATTATAATGGGAATATTTTTTACATTGAAACCTATGGGATTCGTCTGAATTAACCTGCCAAATGAAACCACTGAAAATCAAGACATTTCACTGCCATTTCGGTGCTGTTCGGTGTTCTCTGAATAGCTTAACCATTGCTTCTCTATGGAGAAACAACACCGTATTTGCTGGCAATTCACCAATATTTGGCGAGTTGCCTGATTTTTGAATAGCTGAATGGCCCCGACATTGCACTGTATGGAGAAATTCACCGTTCTGTGCAATGTCGAGCCAATTCGGCTCTCTTTGAATAACCCCTCATATAATTTGCTTTTACCAAGAGAAGTACTTGCTGTTCCCATGTATCTCTTTCTTCCCAACTCGAGATGGTATTCTGCAAAGTGTACTGTATCTCACACTGTGGTGTTAAGTGATTATGATTTGTAAAAGCACTTAACACTTTTATTTAAATATCTGGAAATTCAACAACTTATACAGTGCCCAGCATTTGTTAAATATGTGATAAATTCCAGATAACGTCCGAAATGCTTGCAGATATAGAAAATGATACAAAATAGAACTGAGAACATTTCACTGTAACATCACTTTACGCTTACAATTTTGTACAGTTAAAAACACATTGGGCTATATTACGATCATTGTGCTAAAATGGGAAGCTAAGGAGAAAAACCTGCGCCCGCAGGTTTTTCCTTAGCATCCCTGTTTTAGTGTGATATAACACGGCGCTAAGCCGCAGGAAGTCCGTAGCAACTAGGGATGAGCCGAACACCCGAGTTCGGTTCGCATTTGAACTCGAACTTTTCAAAAGTTTGAATTCGAACACGAACACGAACTCAATACAAGTCAATGGGACTCAAAGTTCGATTTTTAGAGTGCCCTCCAAGAGGGCATATATGCTAGATATTTGCCATAAAAGGTGTATGGGGGTTCGGTTAGTGCCCTGGGGGACAGGAAACAAGGACAAAAAGTTTTAAAAAAAGTTTTTAAAGGGACAGTGAGTTTTCCATGAAATAAGGGCTAATAATAAAAATGAAAAATTCCTTCAAATATCGTGCCTAGGAGGTCCCCATAACCTACCCATGAAGTGGCGGATTTGTAGGATGTATAGAAACATTTAAAAATAATGTCCGGGTCCGGGTAGTGCCTTGGGGGACAGGAAACAAGGACAAAAAGTTTTAAAAAAATAAGTTTTTATCCCCTTCACTGCTGACGATGTGTGGGACACGTCCTCAGTTACTCCCGCTGTATAACCCTTTCCCAGCAGTGAAAGGGTTAAAGGAACAGTGAGTTTTCCATAAAATAAAGGTTAAAAATAAAAATGAAAAATTCCTTCAAATATCGTGCCTAGGAGGTCCCCATAACCTGCCCGTGAAGTGGCGGATTTGTAGGATGTATGGAAACATCACCATCACAGACCCACACACGACACCTAGCACTCCCAGTCTGCTAACAATGTATCAAATTCATGAGACTGGACTAATTAGAAGCACATGTTATTTCCAAACACTAATTAAACACCTGTTGTTTATGCCGCTTGAGAGCACAGGTCATTTAGAGGTGAGAATCTTTGCACCTAGGCATTAGTTTTTAATTCAGTATCTAATAAACCGTTGCTTATAATATTCTGCAGTAAAGAGTCTCTTTATATCTAGATTTTTTGGTATTTTTTAAGCATTTTTTATACTTTTTTCAAAAAAATTCAAACTCGAACCGAACACGCCAAACAGTTCCAAGTTCCCGAACTTTCGAACTTCCGATTGTATGAACCGAACTCCGAACTGATCGAACCGAACAGCTCATCCCTAGTAGCAACGCTAAGCACCGCAACGAGCATCCCCTCCATGGAGTCCATAGGACTCCATTGAGGCTTCCACTGCTGGTCACATGACCTCAGTGGCGTAGCGTGTGTTGTCAGCGCCCGGGGCAAAGCAAGAATTGCGCCCCCACGCACTGGACCCCTCCAGGTCTACAATAGCGACTCTACGGCAATAAAACTCACAGTAATGTACCGTGTGTATGAGCATATCACAGAATTCACAGTAACGTGCAGTGGGTATGAGGGTATCACTGAGCTCCACAGCAATAAAAATAATTTCTTTACAGGTAAGCATACAGAAAGACACACTCTGACACAACATACAAAGACAGCAAGCATTGACAAATATTTATTTCACGCAGACTCCATTATATATATATATACTGACAAAATATAACCAACTGACGTATAAAGGCAGAAACAAACACACATATAGGCATGCATGTGGATGAAAAACATTCAGGTGCACACAGGAATGGATAAACCTACAGGTAATCAATAAAAGACAATACCAGACTTTCTTCTCATACGATGCAATCAATTTAATATAGAGACCTGCTCATGAACACACACTATAACACAAACATTGTGTTATAAATAAACACATTCATGCACAGATGCACACAGAAACTCTCACACTCCTATGTAAAGCAGAAAAAACGTCTGACACAAGCCACACATTGCTGGGTTTAAAACCCATGGTCACCTGCCATTTATTTGTAACCTCAGCAGCTGTCATTCACACATTAACCCGCTATGAAGAATCTCACCCAGACACCTCTAGGTCTTACCTGCTTTTCAAAGCAGGACCCTGACAGTGATTCTGTGTGTGATTATGAAGGGGGGAGGGCTTATCGTGATGCCTGAACTGCCATACAGCTGCAATACAGTGACATACAGCTGCAATACAGTGCCATACAGCTGCAATACAGTGCCATACAGCTGCAATACAGAGAAACAGCTGCAATATAGTGACATACAGTGAAATACAGCTGCCATACAGTGACATACAGTTGCCAGTGCCAGACAGCTACTATACAGTGCCATACACCTGCTATACAGTGCCATACAGCTGCTATACAGTGCCATACAGTGCCATACACCTGCCATACAGTGCCATACAGCTGCTATACAGTGCCATACACCTGCTATACAGTGCCATACAGCTGCCATACAGTGCCATACACCTGCCATACAGTGCCATACAGCTGCCATGCAGTGCCATACACCTGCTATACAGTGCCATACACCTGCTATACAGTGCCATACAGTGCCATACAGTGACATACAGCTGCCATACAGTGCCTGTATCCTAAGTGAGAGACCAGACAAGGACTTTTAAACTAATATAATGATTAATATTGTTCCTACAACTGTGCCCCCCCCACACCTTCTTAGTGTTTCCTGCAGAATTGACAGCGCAGGGTGAGGAGGTCTGTGCTTGCATGAGGGGGAGGAGGGGGGAGGAGGGGGGAGGAGGGGGGAGCAGTCAGCGGGTGCACACAATAAATAATACATCCCTGACAGTCGGGTCACTCACAAGACACCTTGGTCTTTTCTCTCACCTGCCAAGAACTGAAAGATCAGAACTCAGTGCACGGAGGGGAGGTGCCAGCAGTTACACACGGCTCCCTCCATGCTCCTTCTCCTGGATTCCTCATGCAGGCACTCACACGCCCTCCCACTCAGTGCAGGCATCTCGCGTTCTTCAGAGCCCACGTGGTGCAGTGACATGAGAAGTCACATGTCCTTCCAGACCAGTCAGAGGGATTTCCCGCAGCTGCCTGTTTCCTGCTTGTGGTGTCACATGACCCGCACAGCCAATGGGAGGACCCTGTGAGCCGATACCAGCTGCTGGAAGCTTCAAGCTATTAGGGGGCGCAAATTTATTTTTGCGCCCCCTACGAAAATTGCGCCCGGGGCTCCCGCCCCTATTGCCCCCCCCACGCTACGCCACTGCATGACCTGCAGGATTTCGCCTCGCGAGATCCGGCAGGTCGGCATAGTGATTCGCAGAGGAGACTGGGGGACTTTTCCCCTAGTCTCTTTCTGCTCCTGGTGGCAAGAAGAAGAGGATGAAGCCAACGTTCTCTCCACGGGATGGGAGGTTGAGTAAGTGATTTTTGGGGTTTCAGCTGGTGCTGACTGATTTCGCAGAAGCGGAATCATTTAGCACCAGGCCCTAGCTCTGGTTAACTTTTCAGTTAAACGCAGTGGGGTGTAATTAGCATTAGGATTTTGTAATCCTAATGCTAATTATCACTTTGCGCTCCCCATATTAAGCATAAGGAGTGCAAAGTACAGTAAGCTCACGCTGAAAAGGGCAAGAACCGAATCACTGTCGTATTTTTTACCTGTTAGCATTTGGATTGTAATATGGTGCGCCTGCGCTAGGGCAACAAGGGCTAACGTTAATGCTTACACAGGTCAGCGCTAATGTTAGCGTTACGAATGTAATATGGCCCATTACATTTGATTATGCAACGGCAAAGAAAAAAAATAGATATAGATTCACGGAAAGAAGGTCCATGCAAAAAAGATCTATAAAGCTTGAAACTACTGGGAAAAATAAAATAATCATATTAACAAAAATCTAAATAGTTAAATTCTGTGCAAAACTATTCTTGTTGTCCTTTGAATAGGGTAATAGAAAATTTATGATTACATACGTACATAATCTGTTATTTTATTTTAAAAAAAACCTGTATTAATTACTGCTCTTAAACTAGAAAATGTTAATAACCCAAAAACCTTTTAAAAGCACTGTGTGGGTGGGGTTTATGAATATTAAAAAATAAAGACGCAATTTGTCCACAATACATCAATCTGGAAGTCTTGTTGAAAATTAAATTCCCCTGGCTTGGACATTTGGAGGATGAGTTACTTGAATTCGTTCAGGAAAAAAAATACTGATTTATTTACGGGATATGTTTTAAGTTAATGATTACACACGGCTAAGGTGACCACAAGATGGCACATTCTTGCCTTGTGGCGCAGTAGCATGTGCTCCTTACGTGGAATTTAACTGGAATGATTTATTGTAACATGTGATCATTATGAGGCAATCAGTAATGAATATTCATTGCAAAATGTGCCCCATGCCGTGTACTTTCTGGCATGTGTCCATTGACTGGTTCATGACTGATCATGACCTTTTTGACACCTAAATGAAATACATTATTACTTTGTATTTCTTTAACAACTTTAAAATTTCAATGTTCTTGAACCCAGGACATACTTGAAAACGAGAGAAATCTCAATGTATCCTTCCTGTAAAATCCTTTGCAAATAAATAAATACCACTTTCTTAGATTGTATATGGATCATTCTTCGTGCAAGTTTCTTATATGACAGGTTAAAAAACAGACAAATAAATTGAAAAAGCAAGCAATTAAATAAAATATTCACAAATAATTAAAATAATAAAAAGGATAAAAAAGTAAGTAAATTCTAAACAAAGCTAAAAAAATAAAGTTAATTATTTTCAGATATTTATTAGGACCACCCCCCTTCCTACTTCCAACGCCATTACTATGGGATGATCTATAAATACATTTGAAAAACTAAAAATAAAGTTCAAACAAGTTGAAACAATTAAAGAAACTAATAAAAATATTTTTTATAGTATAGTAGTTATTTATAAAGTTATTATTTTCAGATATTTATTAGGACCACCCCCCTTCCTACTCCCCTGAGGCCATTACTATGGGAAGCCCTATAAATACATATGAAAAGCTAAAAATAAAGTTTAAATGATTAAAGAAAATACTAAAAAGCAGAAATAAATAAGCAAATTATAAACAAAGCTAAAAATAAAGTTAATTATTTTCAGATATTTATTAGGACCACCCCCCTTCCTACTTCCCTGAGGCCATTACTATGGGATGATCTATAAATACATTTGAAAAGCTAAAAATAAAGTTTAAACAATTAAAGAAACTAATAAAAAGCATAAATAAATAAGCAAATACTATACAAAGCTAAAAATAAAGTACATTATCTTCAGATATTTATTAAGACCACCACCTTCCCTACTCCCTTAATGCCATTACTGTGGGTTGACCCATAAATACATATGATATTTTAAAATATAATTTCTCAAATAGAAACAATAAATAAACTCTGGTTTCCAAAATTGCATATTATCCATGGATTCTAATAAAAAAACAATATGCTGCCATTTCGAACGTAAGTGTCACGGTTCCCGGATCCCACCACGCAGCCCTTAAAGCCCAACACTCCACAGAGCCAAAAGCTACCAACAGAGTAGCCGTAGAACAATCCCTAACTGTCTGGTCCTTAAAAATTGGCCATGTATAAGTATACTAGCTAGACAGAAAGGGTTAAGCAAAGACAATGTCGTAATACAAAACCAGGTCAGCAACACGGGGGTAGTCAGATGAGCCAGAATCGAGGAATACAGAGTATAGAATAGTCAAATGGAATAGCCGGGTCGATATCAGTAGCGTAGTACAAGTAGCAGTGCAGTAGCGTAGTACAAGGAAAATAGTCTAGGGCAACGGAAGATAGAATGGTCAGAAAACAAGCAGAGGTCAATAACAGGTTAAATCACGAGAGAATTCAGGTACAGGGAGCTCAGGTATGGATAACCACGATCTGGCACTGCTGAGAAGGAACTGTGGGTTTTTAAAGACCTTCACCAGACCGCGCCCCCCTCAAGCCGCGCCTCATGCAGCCACCTCCCTGCCTGTCTCTATTTAAACCAGGTGTTGGTCAGCGAGCAGCATCAGACATGCTGCCTTCAAGCACACTGGAGAGGCTGGAAGCCCCCAACGTTACAGTAAGATTGGATCCAGAATACTATAGGACATATTCTGAGCTGAGCAGGGTTTAATACAGAAATAATGCTGCCTCCTGTTTGCGGACGAAAACAGTGTCAAAACAGGATACTGAATACAAATTCAGGCGCTAAAAAAAAAATCAATAACACCTTGTGTTGTTTTCAGCATTTTTTTTTTGGAGCAATCAAAAAATTTTCAGGAAAATTTTAAATTTTCTCTGAATTACTGAATTCACATGTTTTCAATTTGGATATAAGCAAAAAACTTTTTTTTACTGATATACTTGAAACTTTTTTTACATTTGTCATGATAGTGTTGATAAGGGTTAGGGTTACTTACAGGATATGGGTTACTTTTAGAGTTTGGGTTACATTTAGGATAGTTACTTTTATGATTAGGTTTACATTTTGGATTAGGGTTACTTTTACGGTTAAAGGGATACCCTAGGCAACATGACCACCTAAGCTTTTTTAGGTGGTCATGATGACCTAAGTATGCCCTTTTCTTTGCTCACCCTTCAGCTGAGCCGATCGGCTGAAACAGATGAGAGATGTGGAGGACTTTCTTCTGCCCTCCCAGCTGTCAGTCAGCAGAGCGGGATTTGTATTTCCCGCTTCTGCCGACTATTGCCGAGTAGGAGACGTCGTTGCGCTTTCAGCGCGATGACGTCTCCAACTCGCCGCAGTAGCTGGCAGAGCGAGCCGCCGGCAAAAGTCGGCGGCTGTGATTAGTGTTGCGCGCATCCTCTTGCGCGTAACACTACTCAAAGAAGGTGAAGCCGGGAGGAAGCCTGCTGATTGGCTGGTTTACGTGATAGGCGCGCATGCACGCTTTGCACTTAAACCTTAAGCCAAGTTGAAGATTTACCACGACGGGAGCAGAAGAGGAGGGAGGTGAGTAAAAAAAAAAAAAACCCTGTTGGAAAAGTGTCGTTTTTAGGGTAAGTATAACATAAAAAAAAAAAAAATACTGAATGACTAGGTAGGGTATAATATAATGTAAAAAAGGGAGGGGGGATTTTCAGCCTAGAGTGTTCCTTTAACATTAAATTTAGGGTTCGAACCCTAAACATTCTTCTCATTTTTTGCTTACTTTTTAGACAACAGATTTTGCTTCTTTTTCTATTCTTTTTTTTCTCTATTATTGTCTTAATGAGAGGGATGGGAGTTGATATCAGGTTACAGATATCCATGGAAAGAGAGACGACAGCAGAAGCCAAGCTCAAGCTGCTCTGTTATTCAGCATAAAAGCTAAAAAATAATGTAGTTAGTTGGTGGCCCGCTTTGAAGTTTTATAGGGGATCATGATGCAGTTGTTAGAAGATAGTGTATATTTATGTGATACCTGATCAATATAAGAATATCCCTTTTTAAAAAATCGGATAGGCTGATAATTTTTTCCCTAACAAAATGTGTATATAGATATTTGTCAATGAATACGGTGAATTCTAAGTCACAAGAATTATTAATTTGACCTAGAAAAAAAAGTATATAAAGGGCTTATAAGATCCTGCACGTTAACTTTTACAGGGTTATTCAAAGAGATTCGAATGGCTGCCGAAAGGTAATCGAACACTGAAAATCAGTGTTCTGTTACCTTTCTTGGTCATTCGGCTATCCAGAGAGCAGGCAGTTTGCCAAATGTTGGCGAATTGCTTGCACATACAGTGGCTGTTCGGTGCCTGTTAGAGGGCAGTGAAATCCCCATAGTTCGTCTATTCAAGAACAAAAAACAGCAGAGAAAAGTTGTCGAATTGCCCTGCCATTCGGTGGCTTCATGCGGCAGATTTATTCAGGTGATTCCCATAGGCTTCAATATTAAAAATATTCCCATTTTAATTCAATATCTAATAAACCGTTCATTATAATATTCTGCAGTAAAAAAGTATCTTTATTTATAGATTTTGTAGGATCTTTTAAGCATTTTTATCGGGATTTGTTTTAAAAAAAAATCAGATTTTTTTTAACTTCTTTTTCTGTAACAGCCCTTTTTAGTATTATTCATTGGATCTTATAAGTAAATTTCAGACATTTTCGCTCAGTAGTTTCTTTTCAAACAGCGTTTGACTTTTCAAACATTCAAGCGTACTGGTTTTTTTTCTCACTCCATTTGTCTGCGGTGTCGGCTTTTTCCGGCGGCTGGTCTGCGCTCTGATCGGCTCCTGCTCGGGTTTCTCTGGCGTGTACGGCGGGGTTAATCCAGATGTTTTTGCGGGTTTTCGGTGTGCCTTCGCCAGGTTTTGCGGTGAGTTTTCGGCGGGTTTGTGGTGACTTTTCCCTGCAATTCCGGGAACCCTGTGGTGCTTGCTGAATACACTGCAGGGTCGCCAAATCGAACCGAATTGAGGAGAACGAAAAGTCACCGAACGTGCGGTGAATTTTCGATTCTCTTTGAATAACCCTGTATGTCTCTTACTAATCACATTTTAGCATAAATCATCTTAAATATTTTCCTTCTGTGAGAGCAAGAGCAGACTGGCTAGTAGTGGTATTTCACATGATTTGTGATGGTCACAATCCACTACCCTACTTCATTAAATAATGACGCATGCTGCAATAAATATATAAGAGAATGGCTCCTCTCCACAGCAATCAAGGTCACTGGAGACCGACCTCCACAGGTTAACTGAAAAAACGATTCTAGCCCTGCAAAGACAGCTGATACCCGGATGTCTGGGTCAGTAAGAATCACTGGATCCCAATCAAAAGAAGCTCTTAGCGGAACTGACCTTGATTGATTGAATATGCACAGTGCAACTGAACAAGTGGAATTCCTTTGATTCTATGTGACTTATTGAAGCCCCCTCGAAGCTGTAATGTGTTGCGTACACCTACCCAGAATTTGTGTACATCTATTTATTTATAAAGTGTTTTACCAGGAAGGATACATTGAGAATTCTCTCGTTTTCAAGTATGTCCTGGGTACATGCTTAGAGAAAATAGTAATTCATAATTATTTCTGATGCAGTGTTTTCATGCTTTGTACGAGGTCATTATGTTAAAAATGCCTTTACGATTAGTAATTGAAAGGTCCTTTAACCCCAGTCAATGTATCACAAAAGCGGATAATGTAAGGCTCGTGGAGATTTTTTGCATTTTTGTATCCACCCCCTAAAACATAAGTGTTAAGTCGCCCACCGTTGACCGGGTCATACGCAAGGAGATAAATGATACACGACACAATAATAACATGACTACTAAGCTGTGGAATGAAATATATTTATTAACGGCCAGAGCTATAACCCCACCAAATCTAAACTAACACATAAACATATAACCATATACAGTAAAGTAATAGACAGTGCTGACAGGGAACTCCACACTTCCACCATACCTCTACTAAACCAAAACAACTTAAAGGGATACTCTAGGCAACATGACCACCTAAGGTGTACCACCAACACGTGGGGAACTTCACCGTGCCCGAGGGCACCCACCACTGTCGACATAAACTCCTCCCATAGGAGCCCACGAATTCCGAACCACCGGACTCATGTTGCCGATTCCAGAAAAGCCAGCTGCTTGCCAGTCGCCCGAACCAATGCCCTCCTCCGGGCCCAGAACACCAAGAATCTCCCACAATCCATACCACACGGGATGGCCCTGGAAAAAGAAAAAGATTAGCACCACATCCCTCAAACCATCCAACAGCAATACTCCACACCTCCACCCCACACTCCAAATTACTTAATAAAACATTGCCCATACCTCTAATAAAAAACCCTAGCATACAGATATAAAAAAATCTCCCACCCCTACATATCTATAAACCTACCCAAACCCCACCAACACACAACCTAAACATTATATACATAAGTCCAAGGTGTTTTTATATATATATATATATATATATATTACATATCTTTTATTATTATATTATATTTTATATATATATATATATATATATTTAAACTTTCCATATATATCCGTATATAACGTTCTGGCCGGAACGAAATGAACCTGCACAAAAAAAAAATACAGCACAGTACAGTTACACATTCTACACATACCCAAACAATAAAATTAATGAATTATTTAATTTTTTATTTTTGTTGCAGCACATATACGCAGATTGACTTTGACAGGCGCAACAACCGAAACCTAGCAATAATAATACCGCGTTAATACCGCGTTTATTTGCGCGCAAAAATTTTTTGTTTGCATGCGCAAAAAAAATTGAGCTGCGCAAGCGCATTTGCGCAAAGAATGTAATAGGGGCCTATATAAGGCTTCTTCCCTGCCTGCAGCCCCAGCGTGTGTGTTTGCAGGAGTGAATCAGAGAGGAGAGGAGATTGATCTGTCAGGGTGTATCAGTGACGTTGTAGGAGATTTCTGGGAATTTGAATCTGTCTTGGCACAGCCTGTTATCAGTGTGTATCAGTGAGTTATACCACAGTTCAGCAAATTAGAATCTGTCTTGGCAGGGTCCAACCCTGCACTCTTCCACAATACCACAGAGGGGTTACTTACGGTGTGAAGGCACTTGCTGCCACCAAAGGCACAATATTTGGGTGCACTGCCACTGACGCCTATACCAGATTCATATCATTTTAATATTGGCCCGCAGGGTCCACCACTGCACTCTTCCACAATACCACAGAGGGCTTACAGTGTGAAGGCACTTGCTGCCACCAAAGGCAAAATATTTGGGTGCACTGACACTGACGCGTGTACCAGATTCCTAAAATTTTAATATTTGACCACAGGGTCCAACCCTGCACTCTTCTACAATAACACAGAGGGGTTATGGTGTGACGGCACTGTTGCCGACAGTAAAGGCCCAATTTTTTTTTAAATTCTTTATTTTTGAATTTTGCATGTTCAACAAAAGACAAGCATAGGTAAATATGGCCTCGCAGGGCCAAAACTGGTCATCAGTACGTCAAGTGAAAACAGAGAGTATCGTATAAAGCCTTCCAGATAAATCAGAATGAGGGGGGGGTAAAAAACATCCCCGAATGGGGGGTCTCATCGAAAAAAGGGAAAAAGGCCAGCAAAAATGGTGACTCAAAAAATCAGGGGTAAGCACAAATAAAAAGTATCATATAAAGCGTCTCAATTAAATCAAAATAAGGGGAGGGGGTCAAAAATATCCCCGAATGGGGGGTCTCGGCAAAAAAAGGGAAAAAAGTCAGCAAAGAGGGTGTCTCTGAAAATCAGGGGTAAGCACAACGAAAGGGGGAAAAAGAGAAGAAAAAAAGAAAAAAAACAAAGTGTCCTCAAAGAATAGTCCAAATATCAGCCAAAGGGCAACAAGGAAAACCGAAAAAATAAATATATATATTTTTGCTGCTGCGATTATTTTTTTTGTTTTTTTTGCCGCGATATATATATATATATATATATAATATTATTTTTTTAAAAAAAGGGGGAAATGGGGGGGGTACATCTGAATAAAACTCAGCAGAAAAAATATAAAATATAACAAAATGAAAAAGGGCATGACAGCAAAGTAAAAAACGTCCTCGGACAACAAAAAGGGGGTCGTCAAATGTCAAAAAATAAGGCCAGATCGGAAAACGGGTCAGCAATCGAAAAACAGCAAAATATTTCAACCTGCATCCCTAAACAGGGCAGCTCGTGCAGCAGGCAGATCGTCGCACGGGCGGCCGGTTCGTGGCGTCCAAGCTGGCTCTTCGTCCGGGAGCATGGTCCACAGCTGCGTTATGCCTTGGGACACCCAGAAAGCTCCTACCTCGGCCACCTGGGTGAGAGACTCTGACCACCGCGGGATGTAATCCGTGGAACAGCGAAGCGTTTTCGCCCTCACTATCGACAAAGAGGGGCCCTCAACTTCACAGGGCCAGGATCGGCACACTAGCCCACCAGCAGACAGCCTTCCAGAACGTTGCACCATCCGCAGCTTAAAGTGCTCGGGGGGGGGGGTATGCAATGGGTAGAATCTCTTCTTTAGGCTGCAGCAGGTCCCTGTCAGGCAGCCCTGGATTCTGTGCTGGAGACGGAAAAGCCTCCAGCGGCATGACATCTGGGTCACTAATCTCGCTCATCATCCCCTCGGCAGCGATCTCCAGATCCCCATCCCCACGAGCAGATAAGGCCTCTTCTAACCGGGGAGCCGATGTACTGCTGCAGCTGTGCAAGATCGGAGACTTCACCACCCGGCAGCTCCTCAGCGCGGCCAGCATCCGGCCCAAGACACCCCCAGTAAGCAGGCTGTCAGCATCCTCCCCCGCCAATATTCCCAGACAGGCGTCTAGGCCTGAAGTCAGGATACTCTCACCTCCAAGGAGAGGGGGGGATCCGTCTCTCCACCTTCCCGCAGGTCCACCCGCCGTTCCCACAGGTCTGTCATCTGGGTCAGCCAGGGGACGGGGGCCCTCCATCTCCATTGCTGTCTGCATAAGCCTGGTCTGGGGCGAGACGGTCGAACCAGCAAGGTCGGTAGACTGTCGAAGCCGGGTGACAGGCCGCAAGATGGCCGCCGGCGTCATGTTGCTGCCACGAGGCAGTATCTGCCCAAGGTCTCTGGTCCGGAGGGGGGAAACAAAATGATCTCCGGACTGCACTGTACCGAGGGCCAGCCGCTCAGGGACCTTTTGGAAGGTAAAAGTCATAGAAGAAGTCAGCGAAGGGTTCCTGTGTGGAGAGGACGTGCAGAGCTCCACCGAGACACGTCCGCTCCCTGTAGCAGCCGGCCCCGCCCCCTCGTAAAAGGCCCAATTTTAAAGCACCTATTGTTGCTTTCATCCAAAGCCTGCATAAGTTTCACCATAATTTAGCCAAAAAAATCACTAAACTTTTTCTGCGTGTCCTAAAACGTCTCCTCTTTTGCCGCCCCAAGCAGTTGTTTATGAATAGATTAAAGGAAAACCATTTACCGTCATTTGAAATGTCTTTTTTTTGTTTTTAAATGTTTCTATACATCCTACAAATCCGCCACTTCATGGGCAGGTTATGGGGACCTCCTAGGCACGATATTTGAAGGAATTTTACGTTTTTATTCTTAACCTTTATTTCATGGAAAACTCACTGTTCCTTTAAAAACTTTTTAAAAACTTTTTGTCCTTGTTTCCTGTCCCCCAGGGCACTACCCAGACCCCCATACACCTTTTATGGCAAATATCTAGCATATATGCCCTCTTGGAGGGCACTCTAAAAATCGAACGTTCGGGTCCCATTGACTTACATTGATTTCGGATCTTGTTCGAGTTCGAACTCGAACTTCTGAAATTGTTCAAGTTCGAAGACGAACCGAACACGGGGGCGTTCGGCTCATCCCTATTCAGAAGGCTGGGACACGGTGAAGACTTGGAAAATGCAAACTGTGTGGGTGCCGTTCAAAAATTCACTTAATTTCCTCTGATATTAAAAAGGAATTTATTTTGGCACAATGCAAAAAATAAAAACAAACCAAAACGTGTTTCACCCTATTAAGGGCTTCATCAGTTGGAAAAGCAATAAGTATAGGAGGGATCCCCCCATTAGAAGTGATATTTATACACCCAGTGGAGAAAGATTGTATGAACGCCATGTCCACGTGATCATCAAGCCGGCGTCTGGATTGATTAAGTGGATGGGTGGCCCAGAGCAAGACTAATGTCCCATTAGCCAATAAGAACGCAGACATTCGTTTCTGCGTTCCGCCTTGGGCCGCGCGGACTTCCGCCTCTTCGTCCAATAGTAGTGGGGATACAGCCGGTGCTTGATTGCACTTAAAAGCGGAGCACAATATGCTGCATCAAAGACTTTACTTTCATAAGAGCAAAGTACATATTAAACAGAGAGAGTCCTCATCGTATTATCCATAACTAAATTATAAAAGGGGGAAATATGAGATTTTCATTTAGGACAACTTATATCAGTGCCCTATCTTTGCGAATATTAACTGAAGTTCGTAAAGATCTAATGTTAGGGATTGTTCCTGCGTTTAGCTACATAAAAAATATCAAAATACTCATCTATCGTGGAGTGTACAGAATGGCTAGTAACCCTTTCACCAATAGTAAAATAAACATAAAAAACACCAATAGGTACAATATAGAGTAAATATTAGAAAGACTCATAAGAATTTCTCATAAAAACATTGCCATCTGATTATAATGATGGACTAACATTAGAGAATTCTACATTATTACATAAAATCATTGAAAAGATTCAAAATTTTTATGTTAAAATGGTATATATATATATATAGAAATCTTGGTGCCTAGAGCCACAAAAAAGGGGGTCTCCAATTGACTATAAAATGTAATTCGTGTATGTCCATCATATTAAAATTTTAAAAGATTTTTTAAAAAATTTAAAATTGGGAACTAAATAATAAGAGGTAAAGAGTTTGATTGTTCAATTCACTGAAGATATAATAAAAAACATACAATAAAATGTGGGGAGAGAAGGCACCAAATTATCTGAGAAAGTGACATAACTCGAAATCTTGGTTTAGACCTCTTGGTACTAAGGATTCTAACGTAAGATGTACCTCATTTCAACTTGACTGATTCTCTGAATAAAATCTTCACCTCGCCAATTAGGAGTAACCTCCTGTAGAACTAAAAATTGAAGGTTTAATGGGGAACAGTCATGTGTCTCTTTAAAATGGGCTGATACTGTGTGTTTGTCAAAACCCTTCTGAATATTTCTCACATGTTCCATTATTTTGATTTTGAGCGGTCTTGTTGTTCTCCCGACATAATACAGACCACAGGGGCAAATAAGTAAATAAATAACATTCTTAGAACTACACGACGTGATACCCCTTAATTTAGATTGCTTTTTGGTCTTATGGTCTAAAAACTGGTTAATAACGGGTTTCTTCAAACCTGTGTTTTTACATGCCAAGCATGTTCCACATTTATAGAAACCTTCAGTCAATCCAAAATGGTTACTTTTTTTGATCTCATTTGTACAGCTATGTACGATTTTCTTCCTGATGTTAGGTGCTCCCCTATTAATGATAGTGGGTCGGTCTTCTATCATGTATTTTAGATATGGGTCCCCTAGAAGGATCGGCCAACATTTTTTTATGACCTTATTAATTTCATTCGTTTGGCTGTTATAGTCAGATATAAATGTGCCACTATCTTTACATTTTCTATTATCATCTTCTTTCTTAGTTTCGGTTATATATGTCTCTAGGGTATGTCTAACATTTTCTATTGTGGTGTCAAGGTCTTCTTTTTTACACCCTTTGGTCACTAGGTCACCTTGTAGTTTACTTGCTTGATCTAGAAAGGTGTTCTCTTCTGTACAGTTGCGTCTAAGTCTGGTAAACTGGCTATTCGGGACACTTTGAAGCCAGGGTCTGGCATGGCAACTATTAAATTCGATGAAGCTGTTAACATCCACGGCGTTAGAAAATGTTTTCGTTTTAAGATGGTTGTCTTGAACATAGATCGTGAGATCCAGAAAATTAACTTCTTTATTACTATGGGAGTGTTCCAACTTGATGCCCCAATTGTTATGATTTAGACCATCTAGAAAGGTTGTCAGTGATGCACTATCCCCTTTCCAGATAATAAGTATGTCGTCGATATAACGCTTGTATAGAATTAATTGGTCTGTCTAGTAACCCTTGGGTTGTATTTTAAAAAGTTCCCAATATGCCATAAAAAGGTTCGCATTACTCGGGGCAAAACTTGTCCCCATAGCCGTTCCAGTTTTCTGGCTGTACAGTTGTCCTTCAAACATAAAAAAATTATTCTTTAAAATGAATTCAATACCTTCTAAAATGAAGTCAGTCTGATCAGGGGGATATAAGTTGTTCTTCTCTAAAAAGTGTTTAGTGGCTTCGCATCCTATTTTGTGCGGTATGATGCTGTACAATGAAGTCACATCGCACGTAGCCAAAATATAATCCGGTTCCCATTGAATCTGATCAATCAGTTGTAATACATTTGTCATATCTTTAAGATACGAGGGAGTGGTTTTGACCAAGGGTTGGAGTAAAATATCTATATATTGAGATAGGTGACTAGTGATGGATTCTATCCCAGATATGATGGGTCGTCCCGGGGAGTTATAAGGGACTTTATAGCACAAACTTCCCTTATAACTGTAATCTTGAACGCTTTCATTTCATCCGAAATTGGGTGCTTCGGGAAAAAGGATGATTTACCCTTAAATTGAGTGTGCACATACCCATCATTCGTGACTGCTCGTTCCATGGTGTTCTTCAAGAAATATTTTTTCAAACAAAGTATTCTCTGAAATTTTTGGATGTCAATGTACATTTAAATGGGTTGACCTTCCTACTAGGGGCAAATTTAATTCCCTTATTTAAAACGGAAGTCTAATTTTTTATGAGTGCTCTAGAGCTGAGATTGAAAATCCCCCTATTTTCATCTAGGGTTTTTTTCTCTCTCTCTTCGGAAGTCCCTCTCTTCCTCCTCCCTCGTCTGTGCCTTCTAGAGATCTTTTTCTTGTCTGTGTCAGAATCTCAATGTCTGGCTCCGAAGGAACAGAGCAATTGGTCGGCTGTAAGGGTTTCTTCAAGGGGACCGAGCGATGGATCGGTTGAAGGAGTACCTTTTAGTGGTCGGCCTTTCCAAAAAGCTCATTAACCCCGTCTTTTTCTTTTACTTGGAGTTTCTTTGTACCACAGCCTCCCGGTATCTCTGATGGAGATGGGAGAATCAAAGAAAAAAAGATCTTGAGATGGGGAGAGTAGATATTTCTTTATTCTTATTGATACTTGGGGAAAGAAAACTCACTCTGCGATGGGATTTGCTTTCCTGGTTCTGTGTATACCAGGGAGACTGGTTGCTAGGTTCTTTACGAGATCTGTGTATACTATTAAAGGGATACTCTAGGCAACATGACCACCTAAGCCATTTTAGGTGGTCATGATGCCCTGAGTATACCCTTGTCTGTCCCCCCTCCCTCCGCTCTGCCGATCGACTGAAACAGCTGAAAACAGCTGAGAGACGCGGAGGACATTACTCCGCCCTCCCAGCTGTCAGTCAGCAGAGCGGGATTCATATTTCCCACTTCTGCTGACTATTGCCGAGTAGGAGACGTCATCGCGCTTTCAGTAGCTGGTGACAGTGGCTGAGGATTAGTGTTGCGCGCATCCTCTTGCGCGCAACACTAATCAAAGAAGATGGAGCCGGGAGGAAGCCTGCTGAGTGGCTGGCTTACGTGAGAGGCACGCATGCGCGCTTCTCACGTAAACCATTAGCCAAGTGAAAGATTTAGAAGGACTGGAGTGGAAGAGGAGGGAGGCGAGTATAAAAAAAAAAGACGCCATTGGAAACAAGTGGATTTTAGGGTAAGTATTACAGTAAAAAAAAAAAAAAATCCCTACCTAGTTATTGAGGGAATAGTTAAAGTTTAATGTAAAAAAACGGGGGGGGGATTTTTGATTAGAGTGTTCCTTTAATGTAACTTCTTCCATTCCCGCTACTGGATGTACGGTACGATTTATTGTGTGGGGAATTTCTCTCTTCATTCTGTCTATAATAGGGATTTGAAAGTGGTGTTTTTTTCAATGTATGTTGTCTCCTTTCCTTAAGAATGCGCTTAGGAATACTCCTAAATAGAGGAACCCCCATCTCGAGGTTCCCACCTACCTGTCATTTTTGATAAGGAGTCGTCCGATCGTAGTTGAACTTTTTACCAAAATATGCCGGGGAGATAGGGGTCGATTTTAATTTTGTTTTATAAGGATCTTTATTGCGCCCACATTTATAATCATCTAGGTCTCTATTATATTTTTTTCTTTTTTATTTCTACTATATCTTTAGTGATACGATCCAGGGAGTTCTTCAGCTCCCCAGTAATATTACGGAAATCTTCTTCTGAAGTTTTTTCTTTAAAGGGATACTCCAGGCAATATGACCACATCAGCTTTTTAAGGTGTCATATTGCCTGAAGTATACCATTTTTTCCCCCAGCCTTCTACCTTTTCCCGATCGGCTGATATTGCTGAGAGAAGCGGTGACTTTACTCCGCCCTCCCAGCTGTCAATCAGCCGATCGGGTTTCAAGTTCCCCGCGTTTTGGAACTCTCGGGCAAGCTGGGACGTCATCGCGCTAGAAGCGCGATGACGTCCCACCACTCCAGCAGAGTTGCGGGAACGCGCAGGAGAAGGAGCTGGAGCCGCTGCCTCCTCCTCCTTCTCCTCCGCCTAAGAGATTTTAGACGAGCAGGCGGGGTGAACTTCAGCTCACCTCGCCGCTCGTGAACGTGCGCTGAATGAGCAGGCTTCCGGGAGGAAGCCTGCTGATTTTCTGATTGGCTGGTTTACGTGATAGGCGCGCATGCGCGCTTTGCACGTAAACCTGTAGCCAAGTTCCAAGATTCTACGACGGGAGCGGAAGAGGAGGGAGGTGAGTAAAAAAAAAAAAACGCCGTTGGAAAAGTGTCATTTTTAGGGTGAGTATTACTTTAAAATATATATATACTTAATGACTAGGGCAATAGCTTTGATATAATGTAAAAAAAGGGGGGGGGGTTTTCAGACTGGAGTGTTCCTTTAAGTATATCTAAACTATCTTCTATTTCTTTTTCTAGTTCAGGAGACACTTTATTTCGCCATTGGATAATATATTCCATGGTCTGGGCTGCAAATCCCTCTAGCATATTTATCCAACCCTCCATAAATTCTGGGATTTCCCGATTGCATGAGGGAATTTTTACATACCGTAAACCTCTTGGGGCTATTTTTTCTCGTAAATATTTTTTGAAGGTAGCAACTTCCCATTTGATTTTCATTTCTTTAATCAGATTCTTTTCTAGGTTAAAGATTACCTCCTCAATATTCCTGTTATCAATATAAATATGAGGACTAGAGATATCACAAAATAGTTTGTCTATATTCATACCAATATGTGATCTATAATTAGGGATGAGCCGAACACCCCCGAGTTTGGTTCGCATTTGAACTCGAACTTTCCAAATGTTCGAATTCGAACTCGAACTCGAACTCAATGCAAGTCAATGGGACTGAAAATTCGATTTTTAGAGTGCCTTCCAAGAGGGCACATATGCTAGATATTTGTCATAAAAGGTGTATGGGGGTCCAAGTAGTGCCCTGGGGGACAGGAAACAAGGACAAAAAGTTAAAGAAAAAAAACGTTTTTAAAGGGACAGTGAGTTTTCCATGAAATAAGGGTTAAAAATAAAAACAAAAAATTCCTTCAAATATCGTGCCTAGGAGGTCCCCATAACCTGCCCGTGAAGTGGCGGATTTCTAGGATGTATAGAAACACTTAAAAACAAAAAAATGACGTTTCAAATGACGGTAAATGCTTTTCCTTTAATCTATCCATAAACAACTGCTTGGGGCGGCAGTCTGTATGAAAAGAGGAGACATTTTTGGACACGTAGAAAAAGTTTAGTGATTTTTTGGCTAAATTATTGTGAAACTTATGCAGGCTTTGGATGAAAGTAACAATAGGTGCTTTAAAATTGGTCCTTTAGCGTCGGCAACAGTGCCGTCACACAGTAACCCCTCTGAGGATATGAATCTGATACAGGCGTCAGTGGCAGTGCACCCAAATATTGTGCTTTTGGTGCCAGGCCTGCAAGTACTATCATACAGTAACCCCTCTGTAGTATTGTGGAAGAATGCAGGGGTGGACCTTACGGTCCTATATTAAAAAGATATGCATCTGGTAAAGGCGTTAGTGCACCGAGATATTGTGCTTTTGGTGCCAGACTGCCAGGCCAGCAAGTACCATCATACAGTAACCCCTCTGTCGTATTGTGGAAGAGTGCAGGGGTGGACCTTGTGGTCCTATATTAAAAAGATATGAATCTGTTAAAGGCGTCAGTGCACCCAGATATTGTGCTTTTGGTGCCAGTCCAGCAAGTGCATTCATACAGTAACCCCTCTGTGGTATTGTGGGAGAGTGCAGGGGTGGACCATGCGGTCCTATATTAAAAGATATGAATCTGTTAAAGGCGTCAGTGCACCCAGATATTGTGCTTTTGGTGCCAGGCCAGCGAGTGCATTCATACAGTAACCCCTCTGTGGTATTGTGGAAGAGTGCAGGGGTGGACCATGCAGTTCAAAAAATTAAAATGAGATAGATGTGGCACAGGCATCGTTGCAGCCAAATATTGTGCCTTTCATGGCAGCAACTGCCTTCACACCGTATCCCTTTTCTGGTATTGTGGAAGAGTGCAGGGTTGGACCCTGTGGTTCAAAAAATTAAAATGATATAAATCTGGCACAGGCGTCAGTGCAGCCAAATATTGTGCCTTTCATGGCAGCAAGTGCATTCACACCGTAACCCTTTTGTGGTATTGTGGAAGAGTGCAGGGTTGGACCCTGCGGTTCAAAAAATTTAAATGATATAAATCTGGCACAGGCGTTAGTGCAGCCAAATATTATGCCTTTCATGGCAGCAAGTGCATTCACACCGTAACCCTTTTGTGGTATTGTGGAAGAGCTCAGTGCTGGAGGTTTTGTGAATGCAGACGACATCCCCGATCTATTCTGTTACGTCAGCATCAGGGGATTGATAACTGCTGATCCAGGACTGATTCATTTTTATAAATGTCAGCCGGTCTACAGAGTCGGTGGACAGACGCACTCTTTTGACTGTGACAAAACCTCCAGCGGCAATGAACGTCCTTTCAGAAAGCACGTTGGATGAAGGGCAACCTAGTAGCTGCATAGCATATAGGCTAAGTTCTGGCCAGTGATCCAATCTCAACACCCAGTAAGCCAGTGGATCATCTGCTGGAAAGGTATCCAGGTCTGCCCTTGCCCCTAGGTAGTCCTGCACCATATGGTGAAGAAGCTGGCAATGGGTGCCTACATTTGACGTCCCTGGGCGTCGTGGACTAAAAAATTGAAAAATGCATCAGTCAAGTGGCCCTGGCCTTCACCACTATTCCTCCGGTCATCCGCAGCCTCAGAAGCACCTGTGTCAGCACTTGGTAACCTACCAGGGCCTGGAAAGGTGTTACACAAGTGTCGCTTTAGAGCGTCCTCAGGTTTTTTCATCCTGTGCTCCCTCTGTGCGGGCAGGATGAGCTCTGCAACTTTACCCTTGTATCGTGGATCAAGAAGGGTTGCCAACCAGCAATGATCCCTCCCCTTGATAGCACGAATCCTGGGGTCCTTTAGCAGGCTTTGCATTATAAGGGAGCCCATGCAGCGTAGGTTGGAGGTGGCATTAGCTTCCGAGTCTTCCTGGTCAATGAGGATGACCATATCGTGCACTTCCTCCTCCCAGCCACGCATTAGCCCTTGTGTTTCTAGGCACACGAAACCCTCCCTTGAGGAATCCCCACCTTCAATGCCCCCACTACTTAAATATTCCTCCTCCTCCTCATCTTCCTCCTGTCTGATCTGAGGAGGACCCGCTGGAATACTGTCGGCGGAAAGACTGGGGCCTTGGGAGCTAGGGAAGACCTCCTCTTCCTCCCGCTGCTCTGCCTCTAGAGCCACATCTATAATTCCCCGCAGAGTGTGCTCCAGCAGGAACACTAAAGGAATTGTGTCACTGATGCATGCACTGTCCCTGCTCACCATCCTCGTTGCCTCCTCAAATGGTGACAGTACAGTGCATGCATCCTTGATCATCAGCCACTGCGGGGGGGGGGAAACCAAGTTGACCTGAACCTGTCCTTGTGCCATACTCACACAGGTACTCGTTGATGGCCCTCTGCTGCGTGTGCAGATGCTGCAGCATTGCTAATGTCGAGTTCCACCTGGTGGGCATGTCACAGATCAGACGGTTTGTGGGAAGGTGGAATTCTCTTTGAATTTCTGCCAGGCGAACGCTTGCTGGGAATGACCGTCTGAAGTGGCTGCAGACTTTTCTGGCCTGGCTGAGAAGCTCTGCGAGTCCTGGGTACTTGGTTAGGAAACGCTGTACCACTAGATTTAGGACGTGTGCTAGGCATGGTACATGCGTCAATTTACCCTTGTGTAGGGCAGAGAGAAGGTTGCTGCCATTATCACAGACGATCATTCCCAGCTGAAGCTGGAGTGGTGTTAACCATCTCTGCACCTGCCCCTGCAGAGCTGACAGAATTTCTGGCCCGGTGTGGCTCCTGTCCCCCAAACAAACAAGCTCAAGCACAGTATGGCATCTTTTTGCTTGAGCCATTGCATAGCCCCTGTCAGGCGTCGGTTTAACTGCCACTTCGCCAGAGACACAGAAGGAGGAGGAGGAGGAAGAGGGAGAGGTGGTAGTGGAGCAGACAGACCTCATACAAGCAGCTTTCTGGAGGCGTGGTGGATGAACAAGCTCCAGCACAGAGCCCCATCTTGGATCCCTCCCAGCTGCAATCAGAGTTACCCAGTGTGCCGTGAAGGAGATGTAATGACCTGTCCATGCTTGCTGGACCACGTGTCTAAAGTCACATGCACCTTGCTGCTGACTGCCTTTCCCAATGACTCGATAACATTGTCTTCCACGTGCTAGTATAGTGCTGGAATGGCCTTCCGTGAAAAGTAATGGCGTTTTGGAACCTGCCACTGTGGTACAGCACATTCAGCAAATTCACGGAAGGGAGCAGAGTCCACCAGCTGGAAAGGCAGCAGCTGCAATGCGAGTAATTTTGCTAAACTGGCATTTAGACGCTGTGCTTGGGGATGGTTGGGACTATATTTTTTTTACGCTGCAGCAGCTGGGGCAACGTAATCTGACTGTGTAAATCTTCAGCTGATTGGATGCTGTCACATTGTGAAGGAGCTGGTACATCCATTACTGTAGCATCATCCCTGTCAGTGGAGGTTGTAGCAGGCAGTGACATGGCAGGACATACAGTGGGGGTGAGACAGATGAGGAGGAGTAGGAGGACCTACGCAAAGTTTTGCGCCAACGGGATGTGTGGCAGGAGGTCATATGTCGCCTCAAGCAAGTGGTACCCAAGCGTCCGGTGTTTTTCCCACGCTTAAGCCTCATCTGACATAGATTACAAATAGCAACGGTGGGGTTTGCTGCACATTTCTTAAAAAACTCCCAGACAGCAGAGTTCCTGCATGTGTGCTTTGAGACAACAGCGCTCTGCACCAGAGCAGCTCTGACATCTGATGCCTTGGACTGGCTAGTGCTACGTTTGGTCATAGAGGATGTTGTGCCTCGTGTTTGCTGTGCCTCCTCCTCCTCCCCCTCCTCCTCACTTGATTCCTCTGTTCAATCTGGCACCCAGGTGGAGTCAGTGACCTCATCATCACCCCCTATCTCCTCGTCACTGGAGCCAACTTGGCAGTATGCTGCAGCTGCTGGGGCAACATGAGTGCCAGTTATTTGTGTGTCATCACTGGCACCCCCTTCCGCTAGGTTGATTATACTCCCTTCCTCAACCTCAGAGATTGAATCAGAGCACTGTACTTGCTGCGCATCCTCAAGCAGCATGTCACTGTCATTGTAGTCAAACAATTCAGCTGACTCCTCTGTGTGTGATAGCGAGGCTACGGCAGGAGTAGCTGTGGACATGGAGGCTGCATTAGATGCTTTGGCAGCTGAGGTGGACTGTAAAGCACTACAAGCCTGGCTGGCAGAGGACTCGGAGGATGAGGATGGCCTGGTTAGCCAATCCACCAAATCCTCTGTATGTTGCTGCTGCTTAAGATGGCCAGCACCAGTTAGAAAGGACAAGTGTGCCCCTGCAGAGGATGCACCACGTCCACCATGACCAGAGGCACAGCCTCCCGACACAGGGGCTGCTTGCACTCTTATCTGTGTCTGGGAGCGTCTGCCTGTCCTTTTTGTTCTATCAGACATGGTGAGTGATATATAGATTAAATATATACAGAACTCTGATTCAACTCTGGTATAAAGATTAATGATTTCCAGAACTCTGGTATAACTCAGTGAGACACCCTGATAGCTAGCAGCCAGTAACAAGACACAGATTACAATTCCCAGAAACCTCCTATAAATCAGTGAGACCCCCTGATGGGTGTCAGTGAGAAGACACAGATTACAAATCTCAGAAACCTCCTATAAATCAGTGCGACCCCCTGATGGGTGGCAGCCAGTGAGAACACATGGATTATAACAATTCCCAAATGTTTTATAGAAATTATTGACCCCCAAAATACTGCGTGGTACTGGCTGTGTGACAAGACACAGATCAACTCAATTCCCAAATATTTTGTAGAAATTTGTGACCCCCAAAATACTTGCTGGCAGTGACAAGACACAGATCACTAAAATTCCCAAATGTTTTGTAGAAATTTGTGACCCCCAAAATACTTGCTGGCAGTGACAAGACACAGATCACCTCAATTCCCAAATGTTTTGTAGAAATTTGTGACCCCCAAAATACTGCGTGGCACTGGCTGTGTGACAAGACACAGATCACTAAAATTCCCAAATGTTTTGTAGAAATTAGTGACCCCCAAAATACTGCGTGGTACTGGCTGTGTGACAAGACACAGATCACCTCAATTCCCAAATGTTTTGTAGAAATTTGTGACCCCAAAATACTTGCTGGCAGTGACAAGACACAGATCACCTCAATTCCCAAATGTTTTGTAGAAATTTGTGACCCCCAAAATACTGCGTGGTACTGGCTGTGTGACAAGACACAGATCACCTCAGTTCCCAAATCTTTTGTAGAAATTTGTGACCCCCAAAATACTTGCTGGCAGTTTCAAGACACAGATCACCTCAATTCCCAAATATTTTGTAGAAATTTGTGACCCCCAAAATACTTGCTGGCAGTTTCAAGACACAGATCACCTCAATTCCCAAATGTTTTGTAGAAATTTGTGACCCCCAAAATACTTGCTGGGACTGAGCACAAAGATTACAACAATTCCCTGATATTTGGTAGAAATGAGAGCCCCCAGACCCCCCCAGTAGCGTGGCAGACCGGCAGTAAGAACACACAACAACAATCTCCTATGAAATCTCCTCTCAAATGCGTGCAGAAGCGCTGCGTGGAAACCTTATATAGTGTGCTGCGGGACTTAGCTATGCGAGCCCATGATTGGGCAAAATTTGCCCAATCAGGACTCTGAGCCGTGATTGGCATAGTGTTGAACCTGTCTTGCACCAGACCTGTGGTCAGGTGCAAGGCTTTAGCCAATTACGAGCTTCAGGCCAGTGGAAAAGTGCATTGTGGTCCGTTGTGGTGCATTGTGGGCGATCATGCGGCGAACACGCGGAAATGTTCGTAGTTCGTGAACATGCGAACAGGCTATGTTCGATACGAACTCCGAACCGATCGAACCGAACAGCTCATCCCTATCTATAATCACTTAGCGTCATGTTTGTCGTTCAACCCACTTGGGAAAAATACAAAATGCAGAAAAGGGAATGTAGGGAACAGACAAAACTGGCCAAGGAAATAAGTGTGCTCCATCGCTGAAAGGACCTTAATGTAGTTCCCGACTACACCAATCATAAACAAATAATGGAAAATTTAGATGCTCAGCGCTTTTCCGTTATTTTGGCATGTTTCTTTTTGTTTGGGGGGTAGGGGTGCTCCACATTTCTGTGCCTACAGGCTCCTGAGGTGCAAATCCGTCCGTAGCCAAGCGTGATCATCTTCACAGTCTTACAATGCATATGGACAGAGGACGTGATGAATAGGGATGAGCTGTTCGGTTCGATCAGTTTGGAGTTCGCATCGAACATCGGCCGTTCGACAGTTCGCGAACTTCAACTTTTTGGGACGTTCGCCAAAAGTTCTTAAATTTATTTTTTGAAAAAAGTATAAAAAATGCTTAAAAAATACTAAAAAATCTAGAAATAAAGAGACTCTTTACTGCAGAATATTATAAGCAACGGTTTATTAGATATTGAATTAAAACGGGATTATTTTAAACATTGATGCTTATGGGATAAAACATTCTTGTTACTAAAACATCAGGCAAACATGGCCCTCTAATCAGGCACTGTAGAGGGCAGCCTGCAGGGGCCTCCCAAGGATCCCCTTGAGGAGCATTGAGGAGCATGCGGATGACAGAGCTGCGACCGTGCGTGCTTGCCACCCGGGTGCATGTGGCAGAGACAGGCAGCGCAGGGAGGGAGCCAATGCACCTGAGGACACAGCAGACCCCCCCCCACAACCAGGATCCAGGGAGCCCCCACTCACCACCAGGCTAAGGCAAGGCAACACATTTCTAAAAAAAATTAAATCCGAGGACATTTTTAAATGTCCCCGGGAACATAAAATAAAACCTTTTTTTTTTTCTTTCTCTACCTGACTGAATGTATTTAATTATATATATTCGATACATTCAGCCAGGTAGAGGGGGTGACATGTGGGCTGCGCGGGGTCTCAGGCAGTGGTTTGTGTTTTTTTGTGTGTATATTTTTAGCAAATTTATAGGGGAAGGTAAGGGCAGGTATGATATATATATATATATATAGAAAAACGATTAGACAGCACATCAGGATTTAATGCTAAAAGAAAAAATAAAAACATACGGTTTTTGTTCAGTTCTACCGACGTTTCGGCCCCTCCTAGGGCCTTTATCAAGGTATACATGAACTCAGTATGCAACACATTTATATACAAAAACATATCATAAAAATCAGATCAATCATACCCAGAAGGTGTGTGCCTCTCCACGATGAGCGCAGCCGCTGACACGCACGGCGTTCATTTCCGGTTGTGGCGCAGAGAGATGACGATTACACGCTGACACGCACGTGGATAGCGGGTTGTCATGGAATTGTAAACAATGGGCACTAGTGTACACCTTGTGCACTAAGAGCCAATCTTGTCGCTCACGGCGATCATAACCCTATAGAATGTATATTAATGACAAGATACCGCTTCCACGCGCGTGAAGCGCGGGCAATCATGAAGGATATGATACACAAACAAAACAAAAACCTACTGGGGGAGCCAAAAGCAGACGTGTAGTCACAGTGCAATAACTCATATCATAGAAAATAAGAAATAGATGAACATCCATCAGATCTAGACCTATATGACCTCCTCTGCTCCTATTTAGAACATATTGGGCATGGACCACCATATTTAACTATGTGGGTCAAACCCACACACTCAGTGCCCAAAATATAATAATAGTATGGTCCAGAGGAGCTACGTAGTAACACCTAACTGGTTGTATTGACACAATAACATATCCCATAGTGTATTGGAGATGTAATTACTAGCTACAATAACATTAGACCTAAATTATCTAGGTGTCAAGAATGACGTGTACGAGATATACTCGTTCAGGCCCCTAGGTGCAACAGTATCGAGTGTTTTTATCCAAAATGTCTCACGTTGCAGTAGCAAACGTGAGCGATTCCCACCCCGTGTAAGGGGGGGCACATGGTCGATGGCAATGACCCTCATCGTAGTTAGCTGGTGTTTCAGATTTAGGAAGTGTCTGGCCACAGGCTTATCGGATGTACCATCACGGAAAGCCGTGGTGATACTTGACCTGTGGCCACGAATTCTGTCTCTAAGTGGTCTATCCGTTTTGCCCACATAAGATAATCCGCAAGGACATGTAATAAGATAGACAACATATTCCGTAGTACACGTAATATGCTGACGGATAGTATATCTTTTTCCTGAATGCGGATGTGGAAACGTGGGTGAAGTAGTCATATGACTACATGTCACACAATTTGGACAACGGAAACAGCCCCATCTCAATGTTGGTAAACCTCCCGAGTATGATTGAACTGGATCAGATTTAACTAATAAATCACGGATGTTACGTGAGCGCTTATAGCTGATTACTGGGGCTTGATGGAATTGTTTAGGTAGAGATTTATCACCACAGAATAAAGACCAGTTAGATCTAATAGCCTTAGATATAATTTGCTTGAAGTATGGTAAGATAATGGAACAAAAATGCGTGGGTCCTGTTGACAGTCCAATTTCAGGGGGTCATTAAATTTAGAGCGGGCCCGTGTCAAAGCGCAATCAAGGATATCTCTACTATATCCTCTATTGAGGAATCTCTGATACATTTCTGTTATTTGGACATCACAAGTTGTACTATCAGAATTATTGCGCATGACACGCAAAAATTGTGATATAGGGAGCGATCTAATGAGATGAGGTGGGTGAAAGCTATCAGCCCGAAGGAGTGTGTTTCTATCAGTTTCTTTTCTGTAAAGGGAATAGGATAGCTGGCCATCTTGGACTGTAATTCTTATGTCCAGGAAACACACAGAAAAACTATCTGAAACACAGGTAAAACGCACCGGGGATGGAGTACTGTTGAGGGTACAGACCACATCCAACAAAGACTGCTGAGTGCCACTCCAAATCAAAAAAATATCGTCTATAAATCGAGTATAGAAAATAATTTGGGATGCGAACGGTAGTAAAATATGTTGAGTTTCATAATAGAACATAAACGAATTTGCATAAGATGGGGCCATGGAGGCACCCATCGAAGTACCTGCCAACTGTAAATATATTTTCTTCGCAAACCGAAAAAAGTTGCAATGCAAGGTTATGGATAACAACTCGCGTATAAATTCAATGGGAGGGCCATTGTAGCAAGTAGATTCGGATATGGTCTGTATTAAGGCATTTATGCCTCCCTCATGGGGGATAACTGTGTACAAGCTCCTGACATCTAGTGTAACCAGAATTATTGGATTCGATGGTAATTGAAAATGATGTAATTTAGACAATAGCTGCGGGGTGTCTCTAAGGCATGTTGGGAGAGCCATAACCGAAGACTTACAGACATGGTCAACATATTTTCCCAAGGGTTCCAGTAAACTCCCCATGGCCGACACAATAGGTCGGCCAGGGGGAGAACACGGGTCCTTGTGGAGTTTAGGTATAGTGTAGAGCACCGGCATGACAGGATAGTCCACAGTACAAAACTTGACTATAGTATGATCAATAAATCCTGCCTGTAGTCCCATGGTTAACAATGTATCTATTCGTGCCTTAATTTGCAAGGTCGGGTCATGAGATAACACTCTATATGTAGACAAATCACCGAGTTGGAGTAAAATATCACTTCGATACTGCTGATAGTCCAAAACGGCTATACCGCCCCCCTTGTCGGCAGGGCGGACAACAATTGAAGGATCACGTGCTAGATCTTGTAAAGCCTCCCATTCTTTTTTGGACATATTTGAAAAAGTCCTCTGTCTAGGAGTAGAATCCACTATATGATGCAATTGTTGAGTAAAGGTGTGAATCGTTGAGTTGTTGGTCTTTACATCATGTACACTTCTAAGGCGTAAGGTGTTAGGCAAAAATGGAGTTTCTCCCACATTATTTTGAATAGCTAATGTACGATTAATTTTGTACATCTCCACTGAAAGTTCAAATTGAGATGGAGTGTACTTAGGTATAAACGATAGGCCTTTAGAGAGTACCGAGAGATGTTCCGTTGAAAGCACCTTAGTTGACAAATTGAAGACCGGGGTCACTGCATCGATAGGGGGAGTCTGCCTCTGTTTCTGGGTGGTCTTCCCCTTGTTTTTGGACCGACGGACAGGGCGGTGTTGCGGTCGTCTCGATTGGGACCCCGATGGAATATCGTTGGTATATGGATCTCTTTGATTGATTGGCCTACCCCTAAAAAAGGCTCTTGATCTTGAGATGTGGCTCCTATTGGTGCTGTGTCTAATTCTGAGCCGGACTCTCCCGAAGTATTATCAATTGTTGAAAAACGTGGCTTATATATACGTGGTCCAGGGCGTCCACGCCGAAACTTATTCTGTTCAGTGGAAAGCCATCGATATACACGATGGGTCGTATAGTCAAAGTTCACTTTCTCTAGCTTCTGTTTTTTAAACCTGATCAGTTCAGATTTATATCGATTGACATCATCGCGCATTTTATTCAATTGAGCCTCAAATGCAGTGGCTTCCAGTGCTATTTTGTGTTCCAACTCAAATTTAGAAATTGTGTCTCGAGTTGTAGCTATTTCCTGTGTTACTTCTTCAATGACTAGAACAATCCAATCTAAAGAACAACGATTGGCCACCGCTATCCACTTTTTACAGAATTCCGGCTTAGAGCGACCAATTGTAGGTTCATTTGTCACACGGAATCCCCGTGGGATACGCTTAGCACGGAAGTAATCAGATAGAAATACGCCGTGGAGGTCCAGATCTATTTCTTTACGTTTAAGTTTAAGAAGGTCGAAGTAGAGGTCTCGAGAAGTGATGTTATAAGCTAATTGATCAGAGGTCTGAGGCCAAAGAACTTTTCTGGCATGCTCATCTGAGATTTGTAGAGTCTCTGCAAAATCGGTATACGCTCCGGCTTTCTGAAGAAAGTCTTCCATGTTAGAAAACAGGGGACTTGATTAGATTTGATGCATATATAGCAATATGCTTGTTACCATGAGACAAAAAAAGGCAATATTTGTAGGCGGAGGGTTCAAACCCACCAGGGGTAAGATAAATACAGTCCAATAATGAACCCAACCACGCCAATGCTTTGAAAAAACGAAAAAGTTAACCTGAGTGCAATGCCATATGAATAATTATAGAAAAACGATTAGACAGCACATCAGGATTTAATGCTAAAACATCCGTGATTTATTAGTTAAATCTGATCCAGTTCAATCATACTCGGGAGGTTTACCAACATTGAGATGGGGCTGTTTCCGATGTCCAAATTGTGTGACATGTAGTCATATGACTACTTCACCCACGTTTCCACATCCGCATTCAGGAAAAAGATATACTATCCGTCAGCATATTACGTGTACTACGGAATATGTTGTCTATCTTATTACATGTCCTTGCGGATTATCTTATGTGGGCAAAACGGATAGACCACTTAGAGACAGAATTCGTGGCCACAGGTCAAGTATCACCACGGCTTTCCGTGATGGTACATCCGATAAGCCTGTGGCCAGACACTTCCTAAATCTGAAACACCAGCTAACTACGATGAGGGTCATTGCCATCGACCATGTGCCCCCCTTACACGGGGTGGGAATCGCTCACGTTTGCTACTGCAACGTGAGACATTTTGGATAAAAACACTCGATACTGTTGCACCTAGGGGCCTGAATGAGTATATCTCGTACACGTCATTCTTGACACCTAGATAATTTAGGTCTAATGTTATTGTAGCTAGTAATTACATCTCCAATACACTATGGGATATGTTATTGTGTCAATACAACCAGTTAGGTGTTACTACGTAGCTCCTCTGGACCATACTATTATATATTTTGGGCACTGAGTGTGTGGGTTTGACCCACATAGTTAAATATGGTGGTCCATGCCCAATATGGTCTAAATAGGAGCAGAGGAGGTCATATAGGTCTAGATCTGATGGATGTTCATCTATTTCTTATTTTCTATGATATGAGTTATTGCACTGTGACTACACGTCTGCTTTTGGCTCCCCCAGTAGGTTTTTGTTTTGTTTGTGTATCATATCCTTCATGATTGCCCGCGCTTCACGCGCGTGGAAGCGGTATCTTGTCATTAATATACATTCTATAGGGTTATGATCGCCGTGAGCGACAAGATTGGCTCTTAGTGCACAAGGTGTACACTAGTGCCCATTGTTTACAATTTCCATGACAACCCGCTATCCACGTGCGTGTCAGCGTGTAATCGTCATCTCTCTGCGCCACAACCGGAAATGAACGCCGTGCGTGTCAGCGGCTGCGCTCATCGTGGAGAGGCACACACCTTCTGGGTATGATTGATCTGATTTTTATGATATGTTTTTGTATATAAATGTGTTGCATACTGAGTTCATGTATACCTTGATAAAGGCCCTAGGAGGGGCCGAAACGTCGGTAGAACTGAACAAAAACCGTATGTTTTTAATTTTCCAATAAATTTTTTCTTTTAGCATTAAATCCTGATGTGCTGTCTAATCGTTTTTCTATAATTATTCATATGGCATTGCACTCAGGTTAACTTTTTCGTTTTTTCAAAGCATTGGCGTGGTTGGGTTCATTATTGGACTGTATATATATATATATATAGATAAGATATTTATCTATATTCTTATAAATATATATGTCCAGAATTGCATTACACACACATTTTGGCAACTAATTGCCCCCCCCATTTGGCTGATCCCTCCAGAAGAAATGTTGAACCCGATAAAGCAGAGAATAATATATATATTCTCTGCTCTGTCGGGTTCAACATTTCTTCTGAAGGGATCAGCCAAATGGGGGGGGCATTTAGTTGAGATTGTCCACATGCCACCCCCCCATGTGCGTATGTCTATATATGGTCTGAGGTCTGTGGGTGGGTGTATATCTGCGTGTTGATATATACGTATATATAGGTCTGTGTGTTGATTTATACGTATATGTCTGTGTGTGGTATCAATGCATCCCTACTCTATACACGGCGCTCCGTGTCCCTATAATATATATGATCAGGGATTACCTTTTCTTTATATTTTTATACTATTCCTATTAAATTAACAGTAATTTTTGATGTATTTTATTCAGTAGAAACTTTTTTTGCCTATATAACATGTGCTTTGTGACAATAAAACGGTTTTGTGTGTATATTTTAATTTAGATAGTGGATTCCTGTCCAGTGCGGTGAGAAGCAAACGTAATGTAGTGTAGACACGCTGCGAGACGGAGCGGAGTGAAGTCAAGCCTGCAAAATGTTTGCTTCTCTTCACTTCGCTGTGCATCACTACACGCTCAGTGTGTCTCAGCCGTTATTCCCGCATCGCTAGCTTACCGAATCAGTTTGTATACTTGTTACTGACCCTGCTTGTTCTGAGGACCCGATCTGTTGCCGACTTTGCCAGCCATTTGACTATTCTCTCTGTGTATTCCCTGCCTGTTCTGTTTGCTTCCTTGTTGCTACTGGTGTGCACCAATTCTCACCATATACAGTAGCGCAGTACAAGTGCCTAAACATTGCTGACCCGGTTTTGTTATAGCTGCTGATGTAACTGAATAGTTCGGGGATCTCTTTTGCATTACCAAAACCTCCACCACTGCACTCTTCCACAATACCACAGAGGGGTTACTTACGGTGTGAAGGCACTTGCTGCCACCAAAGGCACAATATTTGGGTGCACTGCCACTGACGCCTGTACCAGATTCATATCATTTTAATATTGGACCGCAGGGTCCAACCCTGCACTCTTCCACAATACCACAGAGGGGTTACGGTGTGATGGAACTGTTGCCGACACTAAATGCCCAATTTTAAAGCACCTATTGTTACTTTCATCCAAAGCCTGCATAAGTTTCACCATAATTTAGCCAAAAAAATCACTAAACTTGTTCTGCGTGTCCTAAAATGTCTCTTCTTTTCATACAGGCTGCCGCCCCAAGCAGTTGTTTATGAATAGATTAAAGGAAAACCATTTACCGTCATTTGAAATGTAATATTTTTGTTTTTAAATGTTTCTATACATCCTACAAATCCGCCACTTCATGGGCACGATATTTGAAGGAATTTTACGTTTTTATTCTTAACCTTTATTTCATGGAAAACTCACTGTTCCTTTAAAAATGTTTTTTTTTTTTAAACTTTTTGTCCTTGTTTCCTGTCCCCCAGGGCACTACCCGGACCCCCATACACCTTTTATGGCAAATATCTTGCATATATGCCCTCTTGGAGGGCACTCTAAAATTCGAACTTTCGAGTCCCATTGACTTGCATTGAGTTCAGTTCGTGTTCGAGTTCGAACTCAAACTTTTGAAATTGTTCGAGTTCGAATGCGGCTCATCACTAGTGATGAATCGCACCGCCATCGGCACTGAGGGATCAGAGATAATTATAGAATGTTTTAGTCTATTTATTTTTCAGTGTTGGGTGCTATTGCAAAAGCAGAACGTTTAAAACTAGGCTCTGAGAGCAGATATTCTTTGCAGAACACGTCTAGAGCCAAGAAGAGCCAACTACCATGGAATACCCACTGTTCTCTTCCTTAGCTTTTATTAACAGCTCCTATGCAAAGTATAAGAACTGTTAAAGTACAGTAAGTGAAGAGTCACTAATGCCGCAAGGAGAGTCGCAAGATAGCTTTGCCTTCTGCTTTAATAGAGGGGTCAGAAAAGAGCCAAAAATTAGGAACCATAGACAAAAGGTGTAGAGGGCCCTGCTCAGTTGAGTTTAGCATCTAGTAGCACATTAAGTATAGTCCTGCATTGCTTCTCACCATGTCAGGTTGTTTAAAAGCATTACAATTTTAACAATGAGAAGTAAAAATGAATCACAACAATTAAAATCGGTTCTCTCAAATATCTAGGTATGTGGTTACTTAGACTCAAATCTATCCTTTGGTCCTTACATCGAAAAACTCTCATCTAAACTTTACCCCAAACTAGGCACCCTGTACAGAAACAAATCCTGTCTGAGCCCCGCGGTAAGAAAGCAGATTGTACAATAAAAGTTTATGCCGGCTATTGAATACGGAGATGTAGTATATGCAGCGGCCCCGCAAACACACCTTCAGAAACTTACTACATTGTATAACTCATTCTGCCGCTTTGTACTACAATGTAAATACATGACTTACCATTGTGACATATTAAAAGAGCTAAACTGGCCGTCGCTGGAATCTAGACGCACCCTTCACCTTTCCAACCTGGTGTTTAAGAGGTTTTCTGGGAAGCTACCACCCTACCTGAATAGACTGCTTCCCCCAGTAGTTCCCTCATCCTATAACCTCCGATCCAGGACCAGCACCTTACTTGCAATACCACAATACAAAAAGAAAGTGTCTCGATCCTCATTTTCCTACAGAGCCCCGTAAATATGGAATAACCTCTCAGACGCCATCAAATCTTCCCCCAGTCTTAAGTCACTCGAGTCATTATTAATATACCTCGATACAGTATGCGCCTGTAAACATGTAACATAATGAGTATATTTCCTACATATACATGTACGCAGACGACATCGTAATCTATACCAGCAAACCAAATCTCCCGCAGCTGGAGGCAGTGCTGCAAGAACAATTCACAGAGGTAGAAAAGTGGATTGCAGATAACAAACTTTTTCTAAATACTGACAGAACTGTTATGATGCTATATGGAACAGCACCTAAACTACATAAATTGCAAACTCCCCATCTATCAAAGAGATTCGAAAATTCACCGTACGTTTGGTGACTTTTCATTCCCCCGCACTTCGGGACGATTCGGCGATCCTTGTTCGCCAATCTGCGATGTATTCGGCAAGCACCGCAGGGCCCCAGCAGTGCAGGGAAAACTCGCCGCAAACCCGCAGAACACTCGCCGCAAACCCACCAAACACTAACAGAACACTCACCGAAACCTGCAGAAAACAGCTGGATTAACCCCGCTGAACACACCGGAGAAACCCGACTAGCCGCCGATCACAGCGCAAAGCAGCCGCTGGAAAAACCCGACACACAGATGAACGAGGTGAGAAAAAAAAAAACAGTACGCGTGAAAGTTTGGAAATTTAAACGGTGTTTGCAAAAATACTACAGGAATGAAAATGTCTCTAATTTACGCATAAGATCCAATGAATGATAATAAAAAGGTCTGTTACAGAAAAATGAAAAAAATAATAATTTAATAATAACACAAAATGCCACAAAATGACTAAAAGATCCTAAAAAATCATAAAAATAAAGAGACTCTTTACAGCAGAATAAAATAATAAACGGTTTATTACATATTGTATTAAAACAGGAATATTTTGAACATTGAAGCCTATGGGATTCTCCTGAATAAATCTGAATGAAACCACCGAACAGCAGGGCATTTCGGCAACTTTTCCCTCCTGTTTTGTGTTCTTTGAATAGACGAAGCATTGCTTCTCTATGGGGATTTCACTGCCCTCGAACCGACATTGTATGTGCAGGCAATTTGCCAACATTTGGCAAATTGCCTGCTCTCTGAATAGCCGAATGGCCAGGAAATGTAGCCATACGCTGAATTTCAGTGTTCGGTTCTCTCTGAATAACCCTGTATGTGTCAGGACAAAAGCAAATCGCAGGCTGACCACAGTCAGTTCTCTCAGATATCTAGGTATGTGGTTAGACCCAAATCTATCCTTTGGCCCCCACATCAAAATGTAGCCTTCTCGGATCGTGCCCTACTAAGGCTAGGGTCAGACTGAGGCAGTGCGAACGCGCGTTCTGGCGCACTTAATCACGGCCGCACTAGCAGCAGATGCCAGGCAATGACGGCCAATATACGAAGTACGTCGCACAAAAGTCGGCTGCGCAACGCAAGTGGAAAATGAACGCATTTTTTCGAGAACGTTAAACCACTAGTACTGACGTACAGAGTGCGCTGCGTCCGCTAGCGGCGTGTGTGCGTGAATTGGAGACATCAGACGCTGCTAATGTCCGGCCAACATAACGTCCAGATGCAAGAAGTGTTTTATTGATGATCCGTACAAAATCACGGATGAAACTGCGCATAGTATGACCGCTATTGCGTATTCCGTGAAAAAATACGTCCATTCTTCGAACGCACATTTTCACGGACAACGTGAAAAATGCGTTAGTCTGACCCTAGCCTTAAACTAGACCGTGCCCTACTAAAACTAGACTGAACTCATAGCTCCCATACCTTCAACTCAAATACGATTCTTCTCACTAATTTTGACCGGGCAGTTAAATGTTTTGTTTGAATTGTTTTGCTTTTCTTCTTTCGATTTTTCGTTTGTTTAGTCACTAGATTAGGATTTCTCTTAACGACTCCACTGATCCTGATCACAAACACCCCCCTTGTTTCTCACTGCAATTGTTAAGGGTCATCCAGACGTGGACCCCTTGCTTGATGTGCCTAGAGGGGTGTCAGCTATACCCTCCTGACGAGGCCCAATAAGGCCGAAACGATCGTCGGGGGTTGCTGCACCTCTCGTGCACGGATGACGTCCTTGGCAATCAGCACTGGCCACCCTTTTTGGGTGAGAGCAGGCTGATTTGCATATGGAAAATTCTTCCCTGTAATGGCACAATCAAGCTAAAACCTTGTTTGTGAGACCTGAGCGGGCACCCACCGTAGAGCAGGCCATTTGTGCTGTTGCTCGTTCTCAGGACCCTCACAAACACCCCCCTTGTTTCTCACTGCAATTGCAAAGGGTCATCCAGACGTGGACCCCTTGCTTGATGTGCCTAGAGGGGTGTCAGCTATACCCTCCTGACGAGGCCCAATAAGGCCGAAACGATCGTCGGGGGTTGCTGCACCTCTCGTGCAGGGATGACGCCTTGGCAATCAGCACTGGCCACCCTTTCTGGGTGAGAGCAGGCTGATTTGCATATGGAAAATTCTTCCCTGTAATGGCACAATCAAGCTAAAACCTTGTTTGTGAGACCTGAGCGGGCACCCACCGTAGAGCAGGCCATTTGTGCTGTTGCTCATTCTCAGAACCCTCACAAACACCCCCCTTGTTTCTCACTGAATTGAAAAAAAAGATGCACACTGTGATTTCTGTTACAAATTGTACATTCATTCTTTCTTCATTATGACCCCTGATTGGGTTTCCAACCCATTAAGTGCAATCTATACGGGGATTAATAACTATGATGGAATGTTTTTATAAACATTTCGTGATATGACACTGCCAGCAGGATTTTAATCATGTGTGTGTGAGCCGAGAGCAGGTCCTCAGTGGATAGAGATGGGAGGTGTGAAAGCCAGTGTATAGGACCCGTTGTAATTGTAGACCAATCGACCATATGTCTAAGTAGGTTGTTTAACGAGGAAATTGAGTAGTTATGTAGTGGCCGATTTTTAGTGTGACTGTTGAGACAGTTAGTCCAGTCAGCCTCTGTGAAGGCAGCTGTCACCGCAGAGAGATAGGAACGTAGTTGAAAATAGACAAACCATGGGAAAGATAGCGAGGGGTATTTAGTCTTAAGAGCGATAAGTGGTAAAACTGTGTTGGTGGAAGGGTCTAATAATTGACATAGAAGACGTAAACCTCCTCTCGCCCACTCTGCAAACAGGTGGCATGTTGAGCTATCACCAAAAGAAGGGCTTCCTGTCAGAGGCAGAAAAGGCTAGGATGTGGGAAGGGCATTCATTCTGATGCCTTGCTTTGATAGTTACCGAAATTAGTGGATTCTTAGTTAGAGATGCAGGAATTTCATTATAGGGGCAGTGTAGCAAGAAGGGGAGAGTGTGATTAGGGGACCAAGCTGTGTCTAAAGGGATATCCGAGAATTGAGAACAGTCTTTGATCCAGTCTACCGCGTGATGGCATTGAGCTGCCAAATTATAATCCCGTATGTTGGGTAAATTGAGACCCCCACGATGTTTGGGTTGGTAAAGTTTGGTTAAATTGAGGCGCGCTGCGGAGCCAGCCCACAGAAATTTATGAAGGGCCGTATTTAAAAGTTTTTCATCTTTAGGAGTTAAAAGGAGTGGTATAATCTGCAGCGGATAAAGTATTTTTGGAAAGCTAATTGTTATATAAAGATTGGCCCTACCAAATAGAGATAGGGGAAGTTTGTGCCATCTATTGAAGTCCTCTATTATAGTTTTAAGCATTGGTGGAACATTAAGGGCATAAAGATTGTTCAAATCTGTTGGGTACGTATTCCCAGGTATTTTAGCAAGGTGTGCGCCCACATGAGCGGTATGTGTGTAGGTAGTCAGGGTGGGGGGGGGGTGTTGTGGAGATAAAGGGCTGTAGATTTGGTCCAGTTCACTCGTATACCTGAAACATCTTCAAAAGTACATAATAGGTTGAACAAGGGGGGCAGTGCTTCCGGCAAATTTTCCGTAAACAGGAGCAGGTCATCTGCAAAGGCAGAGATTTACAGCGGTATCCCACCCACCGAAATACCACAAAAGGTGGGAGAGGAGTCTAAGGCACGTAGTAAGGGATCGAGTGCAGTATCAAATAGTAATGGTGAGAGTGGGCAGCCTTGTCGCACCCCTCTTCCCAACAAGAAGTATGGGGAGTCTTAATCATTCGCAACAATACAGGATGCTGGGTGTCGCGTTATGTTACGTATAAAATCAGTAAACATTTGGCCAAAGCAGCGATGTGTTAAGGTTCGGAGTAAATGTGGCCATGTGACAGAGTCAAAAGCCTGTTCAAGGTCTAAACTAAGCATTGCTGGGTGGCCCGACCGGGGAATTGAACGGGCCCCCAGCACTGCTGCAATGCCAACCACCGAGTGACGTCCATGTATGAAGCCCAATTGGTGGTGTGTCAGTAAGTCAGGGAGAAAGGTTTGGAGACGAGAAGCTAGGATTTTGGTAAGGAGTAGGGATGAGCTGTTCGGTTCGATCAGTTCGGAGTTCGACTCGAACATTGGCAGTTCGAAAGTTTGCGAACTTCTAACTTTTTGGCATGTTCGGTTCGAGTTTGGAAAAAAAATAATTTTGAAAAAAGTATAAATAATGCTTAAAAAAATACTAAAAAATCTAGAAATAAAGAGACTCTTTACTGCAGAATATTATAAGCAACGGTTTATTAGATATTGAATTAAAAAACTACCTAATGTCGTCTAGGTGCAAAGATTCTCACCTCTAAATGACCTGTTTTCTCAAATGGCGTAAACAACAGGTGTTTAATTAGTGTTTGGTAATAACATGTGCTTCTAATTAGCAATTATAATTTGATACATTGCTTGCAGACTGGGTGTGACATGCACATGTATGAACAAACACTGCTTGTTTTGAATTCTAAGAAGTGTTCATTTCTACTATATGATCCTCTCTGATATGCTGTTTAACCCCTTAAGGACAGGGCTCTGTAAAGCCAATCATTAATGATGTAGATGTTACGTCATTTGTCATCAAGGGCTTAATAAAATCTTTATCACACTCCTTAGATTTAAACGTAATATTCCAGTATTTGTATGTCATGTACCTCTCCCGAAGGGCCTATGTGAGCATACAATTATTATTGTGTTAGAAATGTCTATCATAAAGCGTACAAGCTGAGTCCCTAGAGTCTCTGACTATCCATTGTCATATATACCTTGCTGTATACATATAAAGCCCCGTTCACACTGTGTGATTTGAAAGTCGCGTGATTTTCCGCGTGTTTTTCAAATTCGTGACATAGTGCGATAATGGCGCACGATGTCACGCTTCGTCGCGGTTTTGTACGATTTTTGCAAAGCACCACCAATGCAAATCGCAAAATCGCAGATAGCAAATCTCAAAAAAAGGGTCATGTACCAGCGACATGCTACCACGACGCGCGACATGTGATCGTCGCGCGGCAATATGTGAACAGCTCCATTGAAATGCATTGGAGAAGCTACACAGTGCGACGTCGCGTGGATTTTGCTGCAACGTCGTGGCAAAATCCACGCAATAAATCGCACAGTGTGAACGGGGCCTAATACATTCCCTCATCTAACAGGATAGTAGCCAACCCCTGTGCATTTTAACCTAGGGCGCAAAATAGTCTAACCCCTTAAGGGTGGCTAGGTGTCGTGTGTGGGTCTCTGATGGCAATGTTTCTATACATCCTACAAATCCGCCACTTCACGGGCAGGTTATGGGGACCTCCTAGGCACGATATTTGAAGGAATTTTTCGTTTTTATTTTTAACCCTTATTTCATGGAAAACTCACTGTTCCTTTAAAAACGTATTTTTTTAAACTTTTTGTCCTTGTTTCCTGTCCCCCAGGCAGGGCCGGCGCTCTTACCCATGTAAGAGCTGGAGGCAAATATACCCATGTAAGAGCTGGAGGCAAATATACCCATGTAAGAGCTGGGGATAAATATACCCATGTAAGAGCTGGGGTAAATATACCCATGTAAGAGCTGGGGGTAAATATACCCACGTAAGAGCTGGAGGCAAATATACCCATGTAAGAGCTGGAGGCAAATATACCCATGTAAGAGCTGGGGGTAAATATACCCATGTAAGAGCTGGGGGTAAATATACCCATGTGAGAGCTGGGGCAATATATCCATGTGAGAGCTGGGGGCAAATATACCCATCTGAGCTTTCTTTTTTGGGGGGGTGCAAGTAGCTGGTCTTGCCTAGGGCGCAAAATAGTCTAGCACCGGCCCTGCCCCCAGGGCACTACCCAGACCCCCATACACCTTTTATGGCAATATCTTGCATATATGCCCTCTTGGAGGGCACTCTAAAAATCGAACTTTTGAGTCCCATTTACTTGCATTGAGTTCGGTCCGTGTTCGAGTTCGAACTCGAACTTTTGAAATTGTGTGTGAACACGGGGGTGTTCGGCTCATCCCTAGTAAGGAGTTTAAATCCATGTTAAGGAGGGAAATTGGGCGATAAGAAGACATGTTGTCCGTAGGTTTACCAGGCTTCGGGATGAGGATAGTACGGACTGCATTAAAAGTATCAATGGAGGGGGGGGCGTGGCTGACCGCAGAAGGGAGAAGACGTGCTTGACAGAGCTCCACATCGGACTCCCTGTATAGGGGGTTTACAGGTCAGATTTCTCTGCCAATTTTTCCTGCTGTGGTCCCTCTGAGGTCGGCCATAAGGTGTACTTGTCCGGAGCCTGCTTGGTTCCCCCCCTCCGGACCAGAGACTCGCGTCCTGGATGCTGCAGCTGGTTGAGGGATTTTTGCCAGTGGCCATCTTTTGGCCTGGTCTCTGGCAGACCCCGCGCAGACACTCCTCCACCTCTTCAACGACTTAGTTCCTCGTGGGGATCGCTGCTGTTTACCACGTTGTTTCCTGGCTCAATACGGGCTGAAGTGGACTACTCCGCACCAATTTTGTCCCCAGTCTGCTTCGTACTGAGGTGGTTTTCTCGGATGACCATTTTTGTTTTGTCCCCCCCCCCCGTTTTATGTTAAGAGGACTCTTAGATTTTATGTTTCAGCTAATGCTGTGGCTTTTAATTTTTACTTATTTGGTGACGGCTCGCAACCAATTTTTGATTTTCTGCTGTGACTTTTTGATTTCTCCCCCCCAACTCATGCTGAGATTATCCCTTGGGACCCTCCTGCTATCTTTAAGTCGTTGTTCCCCGGCTGGGTGCGCCTATGTTTCTTACACTTTTTTGAGGACTTAAAGCTCATTTGACTAAGATGTCTCTTCTTGAGTCGCTGTTGTTTACTGCAGCTGTATTTTCTTTTCCTTGTTTGTTATTTTTCTTACGTTGTGCTATCCCAGATTACTTTGCGTGGCCCTGCGAGGCCCTCACTGATGTGCCCATTGCAACTGCATTTTCTTTTCCGCTGTTATATACTAGATGACCTTATGTGGCCTGCAAGGCAATTATCGGTAGTCGGATATCGTTTGAACGTAGTATGCGCGGTTCGTAAGGCCTATTCAAGTAAATTTAATGTATCTTTCCATTGTTTATAGCGGGAAGCCAAATTGCTTTTGAGACTGCACAGAACTGTTTAGGTTGGTCAATGTGGACTAGGTTATCATCTACATAGTTCGCCCAGCTAGATTGTAAGTGGAGGCGAAATGAAGGTGTTGTATCAAATTGTGAGGGGAAGGACCAGAGTGGGATATGTGTAAGCTTGCTAGGGAATTTCAGGCGTAACCTCACTGGAGCATGGTCAGAGAGGGATATAGGCTCAATATCTGCACCGAGCAATTTGGGAAGTATGTTGGAGCTCAGCAAAAACATATCAAGCCCCTTTTCAAGGGGCGTAATACGCGCCAGGTGTCATGGAGATTTAGCATTGAAATTAAATTTTGAAGCCCGTGGTTGGAGGGGTTGTGAAGTACGGGTTGTCAATCCAGATCTATCTAAAGAGTGGTTAAGGACAGCGTGGAAATCTCCTCCTAGTATTAGATTGGGGGTTGAAATTTTCAAGAGGAGATCGAGGAACCTGTGGTAAAAAGAATCATTAGGGCAGTTACGAGCATATACAGTCAGGTCCAGAAATATTGGGACATCGACACAATTCTAACATCTTTGGCTCTGTACACCACCACAATGGAGTTGGAATGAAACAAACACAATGTGCTTTAACTTCAGACTGTCAGCTTTAATTTGAGGGTATGTACATCCAACTCAGGTGAACGTTGTAGGACTTACAGCAGTTTGCAGATGTGCCTACCACTTGTTAAGGGACCAAAAGTAATGGGACAGAATAATAATCATAAATCAAACTTTCCCTTCTTAATACTTGTTTGAAAATCCTTTGCAGTCAATCACAGCCTGAAGTCTGCAATGCATAGACATCACCAGACGCTGGGTTTCATCCCTGGTGATGCTCTACCAGGCCTCTACTGCAACAGTCTTCAGTTCCTGCTTGTTCTTGGGGCATTTTCCCTTCAGTTTTGTCTTCAGCAAGTGAAATGAATGCTCAATGGGATTCAGGTCCGGTGATTGACTTGGCCATTGCATAACATTCCACTTCTGTCCCTTCAAAAACTCGTTGGTTGCTTTTGCAGTATGCTTTGAGTCATTGTCCATCTGCACTGTGAAGCGCCGTCCAATGAGTTCTGCAGCATTTGGCTGAATGTGAGCAGATAATATTGCCCGAAACACTTCAGAATTCATCCTGCTACTTTTGTCAGCAGTCACATCATCAATAAATACAAGAGAACCAGTTCCATTGGCAGCCATACATGCCCACGCCATGGCACTACCACCACCATGCTTCACTAATGAGGTGGTATGCTTCGGATCATGAACAGTTCCTTTCCTTCTCCATACTCTTCTCTTCCCATCACTCTGGTACAAGTTGATATTGGTCTCATCTGTCCATAGGATCTTGTTCCAGAACTGTGAAGACTTTGTTAGGTGTTGTTTGGCAAACTCTAATCTGGCCTTCCTGTTTTTGAGGCTCACCAATGGTTTACATCTTGTGGTGAACCTTCTGTATTTACTCTGGTGAAGTCTTCTCTTGATTGTTGACTTTCACACACATACACCTACCTCCTGGAGAGTGTTCTTGATCTGGCCAACTGTTGTGAAGGGTGTTTTCTTCACCAGGGAAAGACTTCTTCATTCATCCACCACAGTTGTTTTCCGTGGTCTCCCGGGTCTTTTGGTGTTGCTGAGCTCACTGGTACGTTCCTTCTTTTTGAGAATGTTCCAAACAGTTGTTTTGGCCACGCCTAATGTTCTTGCTATCAAATCAAATCAAATCAAAATAAGCTTTATTGGCAGGACCAAATACATTTTAGCATTGCCAAAGCATATGGGGAGGAGGGGGGGTAGTGGGACATATATATGGGGGGAATGGGCAAGTCATGGACATTATCAGGGGTAAGGGATAATGTGAAGGGGGATGGGGGCGAGTCCGTATTGGGGATTTATAAGTCCAGGATCTCTCATGTTCCTCTCAGTCTGTGACATTCTGCGACGTATTGGGCAGATATTTTCACCGCCGGCTCCTCTTCTCCCAGTATGATGTGGAGTTTCCTCGTCTCTTCTATAGAGGTGAAGTCCGGGATGAGAGCGGAGAGTCTCTGGAAGTGAGTTTCCCTCAGTGCTGAGTACTTGGGGCACTGTAGGAGGAAGTGGACCTCATCTTCCAGGGTCTCCTGGTCACAATGCTGGCACAGTCTATTCTCCCTGGGCTTGTACGTCTGTCTATGCCGCCCTGATTCAATTTCCAGGCTGTGGGCACTCAGTCTGTACCGGCTCAGGATCTGTCTGTCCTTGGGGTCTTGTAGTACCTCCAGGTATGGGGCCAGTTTGTATTCCTCTGTAAGGATTGGTAAATGATGAGTTTCTTGGAGTTTGCTATATCATGTCTCCATTCTCTGATATAGTTTTCCCTGGAATCGTTAATTAGGGCCTTTATTTGATATTTTGTCAGGTTGCCTTCATGGGGGCTTTGGATGATCAGGGTGGATATGAGTTGTTGCAGCCCACATGGTTTTGGATGGTCCTTGTTGGCCAGTAGGGCTTTATGGTGGTATGAGTTGAGGCTGCTGATGTTTAGATGGTCCCAGTATTATAGCGCCCTCTTCTGTACTGCAAGAAGTAAGGGGAGTCTGCCCAGCTCGGCCCAGCAAGCATTGTTAGAGGTGCTCCTATCTCTCTGATGGGTTTGTTTTGTTTCTTCAGCCCAATGATGGCTTGCTTCACTGATAGTGAAGGCTCTTTGAATCTCATCTTGAGAGTTGACAGCAACAGATTCCAAATACAAATAGCACACTTGAAATGAACTCTGGGCCTTTTATCTGCACATTGTAATTGGGGTAATGAGGGAATATCACACACCTGGCCATGGAACAGCTGAGAAGCCAATTGTCCCATTACTTTTGGTCCCTTAACAAGTGGGAGGCACATCTGCAAACTGCTGTAAGTCCTACACCGTTCACCTGAGTTGGATGTACATACCCTCAAATTAAAGCTGACAGTCTGCAGTTAAAGCACATTGTGTTTGTTTCATTGCAACTCCATTGTGGTGGTGTATAGAGCCAAAGATGTTAGAATTGTGTCGCTGTCCCAATATTTCTGGACCTGACTGTATATTCACAATACAGTATTTCACATTGTCAATGGTTAAGAGAAGAAAAATATAACGCCCCTCCGGATCGAGATACAAGACTCAAGACTCAATAGAATACGACAGAGACGAGTGGAGGGGGATCGCCACACCCCGTTTTTTGGAACTATAGTTAGCCGCAAAGCAGTCCCGGAGCTATTTGGCTTTAAATGTGGAGATGGATGTTTTGGACCAATGCGTTCTTGGAGTAATGTAATGTGTCAGTCAGGTATGTCAGTATTTTCATTCTTTTCTCTGGCGTATTAGCTCCATTAACGTTCCAAGATAGAAATTGAAGAGAGGTTGTGGACTGAACAGTCCCATTGGAAGTAGGTAGAGTTTTATCCAATACCAGTACGAGAAAACGGCATAGTGTGTGTGATTAGATTGAAAAAGGAGGGGCCCTGGTCCCATCTCGAGCCAGGGAAACCACCTTCTGTAGAAGAAGAGAATGCAAAGTCCGAGCAGTAGAAATTAAGCCAAACTGAGGCAACTATATACATTTCATTCAGGTCAACGGAATGAGTCAATAGAAGGTAGATAATCCAAGTTTCAGGAGGCGGTCTCCGGGGACATAGGAGGCGGCTGACCATTCTCCCAAACCAGTAGGATGTGGTTCAGGAACAGATCAGCCGCACTGGCCGACGTGGTTGAGAGAGATCTGCCGCCGATGTGGATGTGAAGAGTGGCTGGGTAGAGCAGGGCAAATTTTATATCCTTGTTGTAAAGCGCAGAGCACACCAGGGTGAATATGCTTTACGTTTAAACGTGACTTGGGCCGAGTAGTAACGGAAGATTAGAATTTTGTGTTGTTGATATAAGAGTGTAGGAATCCGTTTATACGCCACCAGGATTCTCACAGCGTCTGGAAAATTTAGGAATCTTGCAATGACAGGTCGAGGTTGGGAATTGTCTGCCGGTTTGGTAGCACCCAGTCAGTGCGCCTGTTCAATCTGAATTGGGGAAGCAGAGTCCACAGATATAGATAATGCTGACGGAAGCCATTCCTGAAGGAGAGTGAGAAGGTCAGGTGCACGCACTGACTCCGGTATCCCGATGAAGCGTAAGTTGTTACGTCGACTTTGGTTTTCCAAATCTTCTAACTTATCTTGGAGCGAAGTAATCGTGGATTGTTGCACGTGGACTGTAGACTGTAAGGCGGTGAGTATCTTCGATTGTAGATTGTTGTGTTTCAAGCTCAGAGACCTGGCCAGAGTGCGATTTGAAGTGTGTTGTCAATGGACGAGTTTAAAGTCTGGAATTGGGTTTCAAAAATAGGAGTATGGAATGACGCTACCTCTTTGGCCATCGCCGTCACAGACGTATAATCTTCTTGCGTCGGTTGGGGGGCGGTAAGAGCGGTTTTGTCTTCAGAGTCCTGAGTGGTCAGGAGCGGAGACGATGGGTATGAGGGTAGTGGGGAGGTTTTCTTTGTTGCTTTGGAGGTTTCGAGTCCCTGCTTCTAAGCAGGCTGCTTGGCCACAAATTTATCCATGGGTAGGTATAATAACCGTAGGAAGTGGTGCAGATCCCCCTTCGGGGATCCAGAAAAATTAGGTCAAGTCCTTTAGATGTTAAAGGAAGATTTGTGAAGTTAAATTTTTTTTGTTTTGTTTTTTTGTTGATTTTTTTTGTTTTTGTTGTTATTTTGTCCTTTTTCCTTTTTGTTTGTTTTTGTGGTGTAATTAGTTATATCCTCCGTTTTTTCTCCTCTTGTTCTTTTGTTTCCTTCTTTTTGCACCCTCTTTCCCTGTTATCTGTAATTTCTTTTCTCAGAAAAAATTAAGGGCCCTATTACACTCTTCACGCTAACGTTAGCGCTCACCTGCATGAGCACTACCGTTAGCTGCGGTATTCACGGCATATTACAATCCAAACGCAAACGGGTTAAAAAACCTGTTTGCGTTTGGTATCTCGCGCTTCTCAGCGCAAGGTTACTGCACTTTGCTCTCCCCATGTTCAGTATATGCGAGATCCGAGATCCGGCCAGTCACGTGACCGGCAGAGAGGAACTCAATGGAGTCCTATGGACTCCAGTGAGTGGATGCACGTGGCTGCGCTCAGCGCTGCCGCGAGCATCCAGATTTTTAATGGGCGAAAACAATGCAGGCAGCATTTTTTGCGCCTGCATTGTAATCTGGTGTTAAAAAGCGTGCGCAAGGGGGAAAACTGCGGGCGCAGTTTTTCCTCCCTTGCGCCCGCGTTTTAACGCCAAGATTGTAATAGTGCCCTAAGTGTGTGGGATGGGCGGGAGTTCCGACTCCATATGATGGATATGTTCCTGATCCCCTTGGGAGAGAGTGAAGGTGGTGTGGAGATGGAAGGCCAGGGAGGAAGCTTCGACTTGTTTTTTTTTTTTAATTCTTTATTTAGAGAATTATACATAACAAGAATTCACGAAATCAAACGTAGAAAAAGACAGCCGTCTAGGGCTGGCCAAACTAACTACGGTCAGCCAGTCAGATAATGTAAGATGCAAGTAGTAACAGGTCAATAAGGGAATAATAAAAACAAAAAACAAAAAGCAAGAAGTCCCAACCTCAGTGAAGGAGGAAAACACAAAAGAAACACATAAGCATGTAGGACTATCAACGTAAATGCCATAAATTGTCCTGATAAATTATACTCAGAGCTTATCTATAGACCAGTGACACGTAAACAGAGAAGAAAAAAGCTGGGGGGGGTAAACAATATCGCTCAGGTCTCAGTCTGGCTGAAGTTTCGGAGGGTCCGGCGAGATGCCCGCCGCTTCAAGGTCGGACCAGGCGGTTTCAGGAGCAGTGATGGTGTAGGGACATTATTATGTGTCACCAACCAATGCTCCCGCCAAGCCCCACCGATAACGGATCCCCCTCCGACGAAGAACCGCAGTCACAGGACGGAACCGCCTGCGAGCAAGCAGAGTCTGGAATGGAAGGTCGTGATACAAAGCCAACGTGGAGCCCTCAAATTTCACTGGATCTCTTGCGCCAGGAGCAGACATAAGCTTGACCTTAAATGCTACGTCACGAAAGGCCACCACGACATCACGGGGTGTCCCCTTCGAAAGCGCCGCAGGTTTCCGAACCCTGAATACCGATCCGATCACATCTGGCTTGTCAGGAGGGAGTCCCGCCATCCGAAGGGCCAAACGAGACACATAAGCTGGGAGTTCATCCGACGACACAGAGTCCGGGATGCCTCTGACCCTGACGTTACGACGGCGGTGTCTTGTTTCCAGCATCTCCACAGAGCGGGCAAAAGCTCGACCTGGGATCTTAGACCAGCGACCTGTCCCAACAGGTGAGTATGTTCCGATAGCACTGTAGAAGTCGTCGCCTGCACTGCTGTCACCTGCGCACGGATTGTTGCAACCTCCTCCCGAACCGCCGCCACTTCAGGTTTCCACACCCCCCGGATCTCCCGGAGTTCATCCAGGATCCTCCGAAGGTCTCTTTTCGTAAGAGGAAGATCATCATCCTCCTCCTGCCGACTTTCCTCAGGCTGTGTCATACGGGTTTCGAGTGAGGTCGCTCTCGTTTGTTGCGGTTGGGCACCCTGTCTCAAAACGTCCTGTCGTAATGAAGCCACACTACTGCTGGCTGAAAGCTGGTGTTCCTCGGCCGAATCCCCGTCAGAGAGGCCACCAGCAGTAAGTGAGGCACTCAAAGACGCCGGTCAGCGCTGCTTTTCGTTTCTTTTGCGCCCTTTTTTTTGCTGCTGCAGATAGTGGTTGGGAGTCTGGTGTCCGAGATTGTGGGGAGATCCAGGTCATCGCAGAGCTACCACCCGAGTGCCAGGGGTCCTCTTCATCTTCCGAAAAGTCATAGCCGGGGGGAGGGAGGAGGAGATCGCATCTCCCTTCGAAGTGGACCCACCTCTCATGGAGTCCCGAATGTCCCTCTGTCTGGACCCCAGCTTCTGTGAGCGACCGGTGGGCATGTCACCAAAAGCGCAGGCACAAAGAAGAAGAGCGGTAAAAGGTCTCAGAAATCTCCTTCCAGGCTTCTAAAATGGCCGCTAGTACTAGGCCCGATTGTGCTGCGGGGGTTAATCCACTCCGGAGCGTCAATTTCGGGGGTAAGGCAAACTCACCAAGTCCCCCAGTGCCCCCAGAGACCGTAGAGCGTTTCTCAAGTGCGAGCAAGCGGCGGAAATAACTTTAAAAACCGTGTTTATCACGGAGCTCCTTCAACATGCAGCCGCTCGCTTCCTCAGCTAGCTCCGCCCCCCAAGCTTCGACTTGTACGTCTCCCTTGAAGAGGGTGGTCGCAGGCAGTCTGCCGCGTGGTGAATTCGTAGGCCCAAAGATGACAGCCGGGACACCACCAAGTCGTATCCTGCGCCCGCTCGTCCGGAGGGCTAGGGTAAAGGAAGGGAGGGAAAGGTGGATATCTGCCACCCACGACCCCTGAGTACAATCCACCCGCTACACACCTGGGGGAGAAGAGGTGAGTCCCCCACTGGCAGCGCCCGACAGCTAAGTCGGTCCTGCTTCTGGCTCGTTGCTCCGTCGCGATGTCGGGATTTCTCCGGTGCCCGCAACTGTTTAGGTGAGGGAGGGCTTCCACCTGCTGGTCTCTGAGAAGCTGTGCCAGATCCTCGTTGTCGAGGCGCAAGGAGCTTGCATGGAGCTGAGGTGGTATGCGACCAACTCTGATGGCCGCCAAGCCGGAAGTCCCAAAATGACTTTTTTTTAAGTCGCCAGAATCGCCACCATATTATTGAAAACTTGACATTTTTTAAATGGCTATTTTATCTGCTGCCAGGACGTGGATACTGGAGGATACACCTGGTGCTTATATTCAGTGACAATCCAATTTGAAATACAAACAGTATTCATATTTTCACATATCTAGTTGTAAATGGCAGTATGGAATATGTGCAAGTGTTTGATACTATAGCTCTTTTGTGGTAAAATTTTATTTTATGCATTAATTTCTCTTCTAAAGGCATTACTTATTCAATGATTGTCTATGCATGTATTCATGAAACATGTACTCCTATTCTTTTTAATTTTTTGTATTGTTATTAAGTCAAAGTTTATTAGGGTTAACAAGTATAAGGGAGCGTACATCTCAATATATACACAACATTTATCACCACAGGTGAAAAGTAACAGGGGTATTCAAAGAGCACCGAAGTTCCCCGACCCTGCTCTGAATTCAGCATTCACGTAGGGTCCCTGAAGTGCAGGGAAAAGCCGCTGACCACAACTGAAAAAGCTCTGCATTGATTGTAAAAACCAGGGGAAAAAAAATCGAAGCTAGTTTGACAGTCTGTGATTTGTTTGTGCTGTCTTTCTCCGGGGAGTGCCTCCCTCCCTATCGGCTATGTTTATTCAGATGGCCTGGGGCCCGGTCTTCTATACTCCTTCGTCTTTTCACGGGCCCAACGACCTTGGAATATCTACTTCTCCATGCCAGAAACAGCAAAGATCTTTCATAAGACTTTAATTGCTTTTCTGCTAATCTAAACGCATTCCTAAATTTCTACGTATACCTCATTCTAGTCTCAGCTACAAACCTGTCTAGTTATATACAAGTGAACCAATATTCTGAACAAGATGGCCGCCTGTGTACAATGGCGGCCGTCTTCCAGCCTATTTCCACTTCATTCCCCCTTGGCTCAAGTGTCAGGATCTTTTCCTGGCACTTGTAGCCATTATACTCCACTATTCTGAAACTACTGAAAAAGGGGGGGTTTCTTTCACTGGGAACATACCCTGTGGAATTATCAGTGGGTATCTTCTGTGTTTGTGTAGATATCAGTATCCCTATGATCAAGATCACCACTATCATAAGTATCATGGATCCAATCTTTGAGATGAATCTAAGATAGAACCAAACCATTCTCCCATTGCTCCAAACCCACGGAGCGGATTCCAGCCTTCGGCAGCAATCCTCCTGGCTGGCCCTGCAACTGTGCTACCTTCTCCTGATGATCTTGAATTACCTGGTAATAGTCTGGGACTTCGTGTGTAGTGTTTCTGATGAAGGTGCAACATTCATAGTGCATTGTCATTTCACACAATCCATTCAAGGCCGCACTGATCTGCTCAAGCGCCATTTCATATATCATTTGCACCTTTCATAACTCACGCATTTCCAGATTCAACAGCTGGATATCCATACTGGTCCTATTCAGAATCTCATCCATCAGATTGACATAGCTATTCAATCTCCTCATCATCTCTCCTCCCCATCCAGTCCATACTGGCAACCATGTCCATATTCGATCCATCTTCGCAAACAATTCTCTCTTCGGTCTTTCAAACACCAGTGGGTACCTAGGGTGTAGTTCTGTGTCTGTGTTTGTGTCTTCTCCCCTTAGTTTCTGGATTGGGACCAGCTTAGCCAAATAACACATTCCCGTTATTGTTGGTGGTACCTATGTGTAACACACCCTTTCACAGCACACCTGGTATCCTCCTTTCACTATAAATAGCAATAAATGTAGTGTTCCCTTTGATATCTCTATCGCAAAATGTCTCAGCCGTCTCATCATATCCACTGCACCCTGCCTCCCATTGGTCACATTCCCAATCACCGCCTCTTGGTCTCTAGTGAGTTGCCTGCATCGTATGTATAAATAAATCGCCTTTTGTCCTGTTTTGAATATGTAAATATATAATGTCCAGTTGAACTGACTTGAGTTACATAACCCTCTCGTTATTTGTTTCTTTATCTGGTCCTAGTTGAAAACACCATTCTGGTGGATACACTGGTCCTATTATAGGGTACCCGGGACTGACTGATTCTGTCTTTCCCTGATACAAACATACTCAAATTCATTGGAACAGAGGCAAATGGTATATGAATTGTCTCTGGGTGCAGTCTACTACACACCCAGCATACAGTTTGCCCAGACTTTTTAGCATAGTCATATTTGAATTGCACAAGTAAGTGTCCTCTTGGGTTGGTTCCAGATAGCGCCTCTCGTTTTTGTCTCCACATGGTACGGTTCTCCATCACCGGGTGCGTACCATTCCAGATATGGGAAATATCCACTTTCCCCACATTGCCCGTACAATTAGAGCATACTCCACGCGAGAGTCCATAAATCAAATTAGCAAAATATAAAATCAGCACCACAAATGCCCGAGTGTCAGAATTCCTTGGGCAATTCTTTTTACAGTCACATAAACCCAATCCCTCCCCACTGGAATTTCAAAAGTAAAGAACATTTCTGGATAATCAAGGGTGGGGCCGGGCCCCTAAAAAACACCCTGTGGGTATCCCCCGTTGGCGGGTGGTCAGGACCTGTGCCCATCAAAACACCCACTTGTTGATCCTCTGTATTATCTGGGTTAGAATCATTTAGGTGCTCATGGCTGTGGTCTTTGTCAGCTTCAGCCTCAGTGGGTTGGTCTCGTTGGTAACAACCTTCCATGTTGGTTCAGGACTGGCTGCGGCTGCTTTTACCCTGGAGTGATATATCCACGGGACCACCTCGGCAACCTTTACTGCTATAGGGGTTGATAACAGGACAAAATAAAAACCTCTCCATTTTGGACCTAGTGGATCATTTTTCCACTCTTTTACCCATACTGAGTCACCCGGACAATACTTATACAGTGAAGGATACAGAGAATACGGTATATTATCCCCCACCCAAATATTTAACTTCTGCATTGATTTACCCAGCATTACTACCTGATCATTTAGTTTAATTTCTCCCAATGCCCGAAGTCCCCCCTTAGTCCATTAATCAGAGGGGTTGGCTGTCCAAACATAAGTTCGTATGGACGTAGCTTCAATTGGGGGGTTGGTCTGCACCTAATGTGCAAAAGGACTATCGGCAGTAAGTCCAACCAGCCTAGTGACGTCTCTTGGCACAGTTTGGACATCAAAGTCTTTAGGGTACGGTTCATTCTTTCAACTTTTCCCGAACTTTGGGGCCTGTTCTCGGGTTGTTCTTGGCACATGTTACACACTGCTGAGCTGTTGCTTTGCAGATTGCTGACAATCCTGGTACGTAGAAATGTGGCTCCAACTGTTGCTCCATCATTTCTCTTCCTCCATGGGTACTTGCGTGAAGTGCTCTTACGATTTCAGGAGCCAGTGTTGCTGGTAGGACTATTAGTCCGTTCTCCATCTGGAACCATCCATCTTCTCCATACCCTCCGGGTTCGTCTGTCAGCCACTTCTTTTCTTTCTCTGAGTACACAGATGTCCATTCGCTCAGTGGCGCCGGTAGGAGTGCAGCCACCACTGGTTTTGGTTTGTATCGTGCCAATTCTCCATAATTTCCCCAGATAAATTCTCCTAGACTGTGCAGTATTCGTGTGATTCGTAGATTATTGTGAGAATTGATTGTCAAATTTTCAAAACGTGACGCGAAATTTCAATTTTCTGCTCGTTCAACTTCAGTTATTTCTTTGTCTTCCTCCTCCCCCACTATTTTTACGCCGAAGAATTTCAGCCTCATCTTGCAGACTCTGCGCAGTCTTTGCTGAACTTCTGAGGTGTTAACCATTAGACATGTCTCTTGCGGATTTAGGGGAGTAGAGTAGAAATTTCGGCCTTGTGTTCGAGTTGGAAAAACCATTGGATATAATCATAATTGAGTTCTAACAGTTCATAATCATCTTGCCATTTGTTCAATATTATTTCAATGAACTCCCCGTGGGGTTCAAATTTTTTTTTTTTAAATTCATATAGAACTCGTAATTTGGCATGGAAGATTGAGGCTCTTGCTTGCAGATCAGTACTTTAGCTTGAGCTTCTGCTTCTGTTGGTGGTGGCGGTTTTGCAGCTGCTTTTGCGGGTTGGTCCGCGCGTCTGTTACCTTTTGGAATTTCATCACGGCCTTTTTGGTGGCCTCGACAGTGCATGATGCTGACAGCACTTGGTTTCCACACTGCTTCCAGGAGGGCCGTGATTTCTGCAGCATATTTAATTTATTGTCCTGAAGACGTGAGTAGGCCTCTTTCTTTGTAGAGTGCGCCATGTGCATAGACTGTCATAAAGGCGTATTTGGAATCTATATAGATATTTACTCTTTTGCCTTCAGAAATTTCAAGGGCTCTGGTTAAAGCTGTTATTTCAGCTAGTTGTGCCGATGTATGGCCTGGCAGTGGCTTTGCTTTGATAACTTCTTCTGTTGAGACTACTGCATAGCCGGAGACTTCCTTCCCATCATCCATATAGCTGTAGATCGTATTTGTCTAGGGGTACGTCTTTCAAATCTGGCCTGCTACTGAACACTTCTTCCATGACTTGGAGGCATTCATAATTTGGATCCTCTTCACAGTCAGGCAGTAAAGTAGCAGGGTTTAAAGTAGCGATGAGGTCCAAATGAACCCGTGGATTTTCACACATCATGGCTTGGTACTTCGTCATCCGGCTGTTGCTAAACCAGTAACCTCCTTTGACATCCAGCAGAGCCTTGACAGCATGGGGCACCTTGACATAAAGAACTTGTCCAAGGGTCAGCTTGTCTGCTTCTGCTATCAGCATTGCGGTGGCAGCCACTGCTTTCAGGCATGGGGGTAGGCCGCAGACCACAGGGTCGAGTTGCTTGGAGAGGTAGGCCACAGGCCTCAGCCACGAGCCAAAGGTCTGGACCAATACTCCTGTTGCTGTTTGGTTATATTCATGTACGAACAGCTGGAAAGGCTTGCTATGATCTGGCAGACCCAGCGCAGGAGCTTCCATCAGCAGAGTCTTTAATTTCAGAAACGCTGCGGTTTGCTCTTCTTCCCAATGAAAGGGGTCTAATTCTCTTTCCTTGGTTGCTTGATGAAGCGGCTTGGCAATTTCTGCGAAGTTGGGGATCCACAGGCGGCAGAAGCCTGCAGCTCCCAGGAATTCACGGACTTGTCTCCTGGTCTTTAGTTGGGGTATGCGGCACATTGCTTCTTTCCTTTCTGCCCCTAGTGCACGTTTGGTACCTGTTAACTGGAATCCCAGGTATTTTACACTCTGTTTACATATTTGTGCTTCTTTTTTTTTTTTTAGACACTCTGTAACCTGTTTGGCTTAGCAGATGTAGCAAAATTTTGTGACAGATAAACAGTCTTTTTCTGTGGGGAAACCAGTGTAATTAATCAACATACTGTAGCGTGGAAGGACAAAAGGTCCTGGCTGAGCGCGCATCCATTGTAGATACCTCCCACTGAGAAATAAAAAAAAAAAAAAAAAAAAAGTTGTCTTGCTGGAACAATGGTGTGTTCCACGGTGACACGCAGAATTTCAATATACCGTAGTCTTTAAATCTCTGCAAATATATTTGTATATTCTGCTTGGCTTTCTTTGGGATATAATATTGTCTTAGAGCCACCGGTATTGCGCCGGACTTTAATTCAACTAATCTGGGCGGGTTGTCCTCCGCCCCCCACCTCAGGAATTCCAAGGAGTAGTGCGTGCGGATCCAGCGTGGCAGACAGAGTAGGTGCCGTGCGCCATTCTTCTTCCCTCGGCATAACTACTGCGATTTTCACAGATTGGGGGTTGTGCGGGCTGGCTGGATTATACTACCGAACAAAACTGCCACCCTCCGGCAGGTTTAATTGAACGTGACCCCCGGGAAAAAAAAACAAAAACATAATTTGGGCTTGCAATTTGCAAAAAAATATCCCGCCCCAGGAGCTGGATGGGACATTCGGGCATATACATATACACATTGTGTAAATAATATTCTCAGAAATATTTTCCCATAGCCCAAAACAGACTCTTAATACTACATCGAAAAAAAACAATAAAAATAAATCATTCCATCAAAAATCAAACAAAAACATACCTTGTAAAAACAGTAAAGAAAAATTACTTTAATTATTTCTCGAATTAATTTTTCTAACCGTTTCATATATTTCAATTTAGTTTGTTAATAAATTTTTTATTTTTAGTAGGCAATATTGTATACTATTACATACTTATTAAACTTAAACTTTCGGAATAATATCAACACAAAATATAAACATATATCTTGCACTCAACCGACTTCAGACAAATATTCTATTGTAACACACACTAAAATTAGCTAAACATAGTACGCTGCACAAGTACACAAAGGGTTATTTTTTCCACCTTTCAGAGAGCAAAAAAAAACAAACTGCTCCCTCCTCCTCCTCTCTCTTGCAAACAGTCTGTCAGAAAAAGGAGGGGGCCTATTACACCAGGGACGACGCTCAATCTCAACTTTTAATTGAACAGTTTAATGATCAATTAAAAAACACAATCGGACAAAATCAGTCTGAACCACACATATAAACTATACAGCACCGCAACTATCTCACTCCGTGAAATATTAATTAATTTATATATGCTCCCATCGGGCATCTCAATCTTTTCTGGTGGAGCCTCTCTATCTCCCTTATTTTGGGGGTCCTGTTTCTTATTCCTCCCCGCTATCATTATAAAATGACTCTGGTTTTTAATGCAATATCTCCATATATCTATATACGGGTATTGTTCAGGATGTCCATACTGCTCTGTAACTTGGGAATGTACCTTCTGTACTAACTCCGGGTCCATTGACCCCTGCTCTGGCCATCCTGGGACTAATAACGGCCACACAACTGTACACATTACTTTTAATTTCTCTTTTGTCAATTCTACACCATAATCATACGTTTTTATATAATGCTTCGAAATTCCGCACCATATATTCTAGGGGCATCTCACCCTCCTTTACCTTCTTGGGCTTAGATGACCCGTTACCCATTGTCACTCCTGAAAACAATACTTTTTGCGATACAAATATCTTATTTCAACAACAGTTAAAATCTACAGTCTGATACTTCAGTCAACAATTTATCCGCATCCACATACGCTTCCCCCTTCAGTAGCCGACTGCAGTCGCCTGAGCCGAAACCGTAATTATCTGGGTCAAATCTCGTATTTGCTTCCTCGTGGAGCGAGTAGGCGCACGTTCACTCACAGCACTCAAGTCAATTCATTCACAACACATTCCGTATCAGATACTTTCAGCACAATACAGAACATATATCACTTCAACTCTTTCCATTAGCCGAGGGCGTATTCCCTCCTTAGTGGCTCCTTATACCCCGTAATTTGAACTCTAACTCTTGACTGCTTGTGGCTATGTGCACCTCGTTCCTTGTCTATCTCTGTAGCTATCGCTGGCTTTACTATAAGCCCTTTTCACTATACGGCGTACACACTAGGCACTGACTCAGGCTCTTAGCCCAGTCACAGAAAAAAAAATCCCTCTTCCTTTCCCTTTTACCCACGTGGCGAAGCTCTATTTACAAACACTGAACTATGCAACTCCACGCAGCTACCTTCTCCCTCTCATACAGAACTACCCTTTGATTGGCATTCAATTCCCCCGAATCCAGACGCCCGCTAGCCACTCTGGCTCCTTAGCAATGTCAGCGCTACCAGCGGCGGGAAAGATATGCCAATAGGATGGTGGCCATCGCATCCTCTTATCCGTCTATCGCAGTCGGACGTTTCCCTTAGATACCGGTATTTCCTTTAGACATACAAAACATAGAAGACACGTTACCTATCGCCGGCGCTGCTTGCTGTTTCCTCAGACTCGTTGGTGTCCCAGTTTTCCCGGGTCAGGGGGTCTGTTTGGGACGAGATGAGGTCCACTGTACAGGAAATCCTGCTTGGCGCCTGCAGATGTCAGCTCACCTTCAACGGACGCCCCCAACCATCGGGATTCTGGCACTGCTGCAGTCAAGCGCCGCACTGTGTTCAGCAGCCGTTGCCTGTGTCTTGGCAAAAGGCCCGTTATCCCGGCTATCGAGACCCCAGAAAATGTAGCCGGAGTCAGACAGGTTCACTTCATTAACGGCGCCGGACCAGACACAAGCAAGGATTGTCCAAACACGAGTCTCTTCAGGAAAGGCAAGAGTTTATTGTGTCGTCACACAAGTGCTCACACAGGATTGAATCGCTTAGAGTGAGCCCCGATTACACAGAGACATGAGGTTTTATGCCCCAAATACATAATTAGGTACATCCCCATTAGCCCACCTCCCTATGACACTCTATTCCACCCCACGTGGGTTAATACCTCCCATCATTAATTCGAACACAAAGAACATTCCACATATAACTATAAATTGATACACTTCTCGTTAGTTTGACAGTCTGTGATTTGTTTGTGCTGTCTTTCTCCGGGGAGTGCCTCCCTCCCTATCGGCTATGTTTATTCAGATGGCCTGGGGCCCGGTCTTCTATACTCCTTCGTCTTTTCACGGGCCCAACGACCTTGGAATATCTACTTCTCCATGCCAGAAACAGCAAAGATCTTTCATAAGACTTTAATTGCTTTTCTGCTAATCTAAACGCATTCCTAAATTTCTACGTATACCTCATTCTAGTCTCAGCTACAAACCTGTCTAGTTATATACAAGTGAACCAATATTCTGAACAAGATGGCCGCCTGTGTACAATGGCGGCCGTCTTCCAGCCTATTTCCACTTCAATAGCATTATTAGGAATTGGAGACTGTCCCCTTTAAGGGAATGTCTTCTGGGAACTTAGTTTTATGACATGTTGATCATTCATATGTGTCTAATTGTGTGAGAAGCTTTTGCATGCAGCAGAGCCTGTTCAATACCTCAGCAGCTGCTAATTGCTGCAGCGCAGCAATTCAGTTTGCTGCAGCAGTGTTGTTGAACCCTTTGATGCGAATTTTGAATCCAAAATGGCCGACGATTTCTTAATGAAAATTCAGATTGTTTCGGATCACTCGGACAAAATATAATAAAGAGAAGCAGTCAGCACAATTCCGTTTGGTATGCACACACCACAAATGATAGTTTTTAATGAATAAACGTTATGTTTACTTCTGAAACAATATATAAATTGAACTGTAATATATGTCTATGTGCAGGGGGAAATAATAAATAAATATTTTGTGCTTTGGTGAACAAAAACCTCAAAATTAACATTGCTGTACGGAATTATTACTTGCTTCGAGGCGGCGGCCATCTTGCTGTACGGCATTGTTACTTGCTTCATGGCGGCGGCCATCTTTAAAACGTCACACTCAGCATCTCCTCGGGTCGCTGCAAGTGCTAGGTTAGCACTGCTGAGCGCTGAGCGGTTGAACGGCGTTCAATGGCAAGTTGCTAACTTAGCACTTGCAGCGGCTGAGGTATTGAACAGGCCTCTGGAAGAGGGCGCGTACATCAGGAAGTGATTCCAGGAGAAGCTGCAGCATGCTCTCTCTCTACATGGGAGTGAAATTACCCTTTTTTCACACCGTATAAAAGGACAGAATATAAATGGTCCAGATGAATCTTTTCAATGACTGTAAGTTTTGATTATGAATTCCTGGAAATAAATATCTTATATGCCTTTCATCGGAGTTGAAGCTGTCTGTTTCTACAAAAGCCACTGTGGGGACGGAACAGTGAAAAAAGGCTTGAATAAATTCACTCACATGCTTCATTTGAATGTTAACCCCCTTCGCCTTTGAAATGAAGAAAGACTGTTTTACCTTTACTTTATGCAACTACACCTAAAGGCCCTTTGTGAAGTTTATATCAAAGTGAACTGCACCAGATGCGACGCACTCCAGCAGCGCTTTCCAGAGGCCACAAGGTGTACTGCTCCAGCTGCAACGCACTCCAGCAGCACTCACCAGAAGCCACAAGGTGAACTTCTCCAGCTGCAACGCACTCCAGCAGCATTCACCAGAAGCCACACGGTGAACTTCTCCAGCTGCAACGCACTCCAGCAGCGCTACCCAGAGGCCACAAGGTGAACTGCGCAAGCTGCAACGCACTCCAGCAGCGCTTTCCAGAGGCCGCAAGGTGAACTGCGCCAGCCGCAACGCACTCCAGCAGCGCTCCCCAGAGGCCGCAAGGTGAACTGCACCAGATGCAATGCACTCCAGCAGCGCTTCCCCATAGGCCACAAGGTGAACTGCACCAGCTGCAATGCACTCCAGCAGCGCTTCCCAGAGGCACACGGTGAATTGCATTGACAATTTTAAAAGTGTTTAGGCAATTTCGTGAGTCTCCTTAATAATGGCAGAAGGCTGTGACGTGCCAAAAGAGTTGGGCCTACTAATCGACCTCGACTAGGAGTAGACGTCTTCCTGACAGCAAACGTTGGACCATCCTTTTCACATGTCTCAGAATTAGAGCCATCCACATCGAAGTCATGGACAGCTCCTCTTTTACCAACGCTCTAAGAAGGTTCCAAGCCCATGGGACTTGTGCACCAAGTCTTACCTAGCGACGATGAACTAGTCCGCCAGGTCGAAGTGCAGATCGTGAAGCTGAAGGAGTCAGGTAGCGACCAGTAGACCTTCGCCAAGAAGCTTTATACGAGGCCAATTACCTATCTGGTACTGCTGCTCAAGAAGACTGAACTGGAAGATTGAACCTCAAGCTTTACATGCCTTGTTTATAACTCATTGTTTGCACTGTTTGATGCTATGCCTTTGTTTATCTCTGTTAACAGTTAGTAAGTAGTGGAATTTATAATTCCAGGTGGGGAGTGTGCTGACTAGAGCAGCCTGAGAATAGTCAGTAATTGTAAGAGATAGCATTATAGGAATTGGGAACTGTCCCCTTAAGGGAAATGTCTTCTGGGAACTGTAGTTTTATGACATGTGATCAGATCTATGTGTCTAATTGGTGCTGAGAAACTTTGCATGCTGGTAGGAAGAGGGCGTGTACATCAGGAAGTAATTCCAGGAGAAGCTGCAGCATGCTCTCTCTCTACATGGGAGTGAAATTACCCTTTTTACACACACACCGTATAAAAGGACAGAATATAAATGGTCCAGATGAATCTTTTCAATGACTGTAAATTTTGATTATGAATGCCTGGAAATAAATATCTTATATGCCTTTCATCGGAGTTGAAGCTGTCTGTTTCTACAAAAGCCACCGTGGGGCCAGAACACTTACAAAGTATGTTAAATATTCCTCCAGTACAACTGTTTGGACCTGTGTAGAAATACATTGAGCAAAGAGTTTATATAAACAATATTGCAAGCAAAAAGGTGGAATATTGAGGAAAAGCACTCAAAACATTGGGAGTAATAATTGGTGCTACTCAACCAAACAGTCCCAGGGGAGGATCAGTTCCCAAATACAGCACTGGATCGCCTTAGATACACAATCTCTTGTCATGTAATAAAAATAATTCCTTTATCCAAAAATATAAGGTAACATATAGTAAAGCAACATATAATATTAAAATGCAAAACGAAATGCAGAAAATTAAAATGTAAGGCAATGGACTTCGTTCCACAATGCATCCAAAGTCATATACTGACTGGCTCAAGGGCAAGCCGATAGCTGTCCACTTTATTCATACATGTCACATATGAGATAAAATACACAGACCTCTCTTGTCTGATTAAAAGAAATCCTGGGTGATCTGTGTCTGTGAAAAGTTTTAACGTTCAGAAGCATTAGTTATCACAAGGTTACCATCTGTTACGTACTGCACTATGGTCTTCCGGCGCCCGGCAGCATCGTACTCGCTGTTTGCTGGCCTGCGCCGAGTGAAGAGGGGAATCCGGGCGGTCACGTGAGATGTCGGGGGCAGAGCCAGGCGTGATGATGCGGAAACGCCAGGTTCAAAACCACAGGCAATGCAGTCATACATTGCCCTAACGTGGTTTAACATCCCTTAGAGCTGCTCCTGTTGATTTGGTATTTTCTGGTATTTTGACCTCTGGCAACGGCTTACGATATTGTCTGGCGTAATACTGACCCCTGGCAACGGCTTACGATATTCTCTGGCGTACTGACCCCTGGCAATGGCTTACAATATTCTCTGGTGTACTGAACCCTGGCAACGGCTTACGATATTCTCTTGCGTACTGACCCCTGGCAACGGCTTACAATATTCTCTGGCATACTGACCCCTGGCAACGGCTTACGATATTCTCTGGCATACTGACCCCTGGCAACGGCTTACGATATTCTCTGGCGTACTGACCCCTGGCAACGGCTTACGATATTCTCTGGCGTACTGACCTCTGATTTGGCTATATATTCTCACTCTTGGTTTCTCAAGTTTCAGCATAGGGATATATATATATAGACCGACCACTTTAAGGATTGGAGGGAAAGGATAGTGTGTTGCGTACAAGGATCATATTCTCCTCCTGGTGGGGATCGTAACACCATCCTCCCATGTCCCTCAAAAAAAAATGACTGACATAGAGCAATATTGTATAAAATGGAGCGCAAAAAAAGAAGAATGTCGTACTCACATTTTCTGGTGTCTTATCAATCAGACACCAGATTTGTAGGCAGACGGTGACTTCAGAAGGTGCACCGGATCACCTATCAGCCTCAGCCACCTCCACGGTGAATACAGTACAAGCATCCAGGACCCGAGATAGGTGTAAAATAAGGCTAATTTTATTAGTAGTAAGATATACAGTATACCAAAACGCATTTCGCATAAAAAGCTTCCTCAGTTGGTGCTACTGGATCACTTGGTCCTAACACTAGTTACTAAGAGCTGGTGCTAACAAAAAAGTTATCACCAGCTCAGAGGTGTAGGTAATAGATTGCGCTGCTGCAGAATCCATTACCTGCAGCTCAAAAAAAACCCAAAAATTACATGCTCACCTCTCATCCTGCGATGAGAACGGCGGCCCAATCCACTGCTTCTGGCCGCCGGGAACAGAGTGAGACTGGGAGAAGAAAGTCCCCCGTCTCCCTCTGCAATCACTCCGCCGACCAGCAGGATCCCGTGACAGGCGAGATCTTGCCGGTCAATTGACCTGGCAGCAAGAACATCCATGGAGTCTTATCGACGCTGTAGCGCAGCCCCCAGCATGTGAAAGCTTAGTGATCGCTAAGGGGTAGGCTGCCGGATTCGGCGCCTGCCCTGCGTTTTGCTGGGGAAACCGGGATGTATTGCTAAGTAGAAATTAGCAATCGCAAATTTTTCCCCTTAGCGTCCCGGTTTTAGCTCAGGGCGCGCGACAGTGCCCAATATGTTTTGCTTTGTGAATACTATTACTCTTACTTATTACACAGGGATTGCTATTTGGTCTCCATTGAAAAGGGGCTTCATTATACTAAATATAAAATAGTTCCATTCTCATATTTTCAGTATTTTAGTACCTGTTTCAGTATAAATTATATGAGACACGACTGTATTTTTTTCTTTGTAAATAAAGAAATGTCATATTAATCTGATTACCGAGTGGGCACTGTGTGTATTTTAAATCAAGATAAGGCACAGCACACATATTTCTGAACCAAGGACAAGATCAGATATTTCTTTTTTGTTACCCTGTGTTGTATTTTCAAAGATATTCTGTTTTCAACAATACTGTGTTCAAGCCTTGATTGGAAGGACACATGATACCGAGGCCACGAACAACAGGTTAACATGCATGAGTAATTCACAAACGTAAAGAAGATGTTGACATTTAACAAGAATATAAAAAATGTCATGTTTTCAATGAGATGGGTCATTACTAAAACAGGAAGCTTAAAAACATAAGAGTCCTAAAAAGGATGTTAAAGCTCAATTATGCACCATTGTTAAAAAAAATTGCATTAAGAGCTGACATTACAAAAAGAGGTTTCGGAAAATGACTGTGGGCTCTATTACATTCTGCGCGCAAACATTAACGCGTGCGCAAAAAATGCATTAACGCGAGGGGCAAAACCCTTTGCGCAGACCGTCGTATTACAACGTCAGCGCAACAAACGCGCGCATACGTCTAACGCGGGTGAACCTGCGCGAACACTGCGCGAGCTTACTGTACTGCGCATACTATATGCCTATGCCTATACTTAACATTGTGAGCGCAAATGCGTTTGTGTGCTGGTACACGGATGGTATTACAAACTATGCGCAGTTTTTAAGGCACAGCGTTTGCGCGCATAATTTTAACGTCTTTTTGTCACGAATCCCCCTGAATACCAAGATAGTGGTCCCTTTACGTAGACCGCTCTCTACCCTTCCGATCCTTGAATGGTCGGCACAACTAGATAGATAATTAACCAGACAATAGACAAGCAAGGGTAAACACCAGACAGAGGTACAGAATAGAGTACTCGTTCTCCTAGGACCTTAGTAATATCAGAGGTAGCCTGATGTGTGCTTAGGGTGCCACATAGACTGACCTCGGTACCAAAGTTAAGAGCAGAACCGTGAGAAGAGTAAATGCCAATACCAAGGGTTATACACAGGGTGGTTCGTTCGCCAATGCCAGGGGTCATACACAGAATGGTTCGTTTGCCAATGCCAGGAGTCATACACAGAATGGTTCGTTTGCCAATGCCAGGAGTCATACACAGAATGGTTCGTTTGCCAATGCCAGGAGTCATACACAGAATGGTTCGTTTGCCAATGCCAGGAGTCATACACAGAATCGTTCGTTAGCCAGAAGCAAGGTCAGACACAGATATATTAGCCAAAAACACAAGAGCTCTGCGGGAAGTGAATACCACGTCAGGGCACCGGCGAACTAGTGAAGCCGGGTTTTAAACCCGGCGGGTCTGCGTCATAACGCCAGGCTCCGCCCCCCGGCGTCCCACGTGAGCGCACCCGGTGGCGTTATTATTCGGCGCCTGGCCAGCGAGCAGCGAGGAATCTGCTGCCAGGCGCCCCAGAACAGAGCCATCCGTGACAGAACCCCCCCCTCTACGGGCGGCCACTGGACGACCCCCAGGGGCACGGGGGTGCGCCAAATAGAAGGCCTTCACCAACCGAGGGGCATGGACCTCTGCAGCCGGAATCCAAGAACGATCCTCTGGACCGTAACCCACCCAATCGACCAAGTACTGTAAGGACCCCCTAGACTTTCTGGCATCCAGAATGGCCTCAACCTCGTACTCCTCCTGGCCCTCCACAGAGACAGGAGGAGGTGGAGCACGGACCTTGGTGTACCGGTTACACAACAACGGTTTCAAAAGGCTTACGTGGAACACATTGTGTATCCTGAAATGGGGGGTAACGCCAAAGCATAGGAGACAGGGTTGAGTCGCCGCAGAATCTTATAGGGGCCGATATATCTAGGTGCCAACTTCATGGAAGGCACTAAGAGCTTGATATTCCGTGAAGAAAGCCAAACCCTGTCCCCAACTTGATACACGGGTGCCTGCCTCCTGTGTCTGTCGGCCTTGGTTTTCTGGATGGCACTACTCTCTTCCAGTGCCCGTTTGACTCTCTCCCAAGTCTCTTTCAATGATGCCAAATGCTCATCCAAAGCAGGAATCGTGGTATCAGGAAACGTAGCGGGGAGCACGGGAGGATCAAAACCATAAACAGTGAAGAAAGGGGAATGTCCTGTGGATTCACTTACTGCACTGTTCAAAGCATACTCCGCCCATGGTAACAGGTCTGACCAGTTATTTTGTTGTTCTGATATAAAGCACCTGAGATATTTCTCTATATTTTGGTTGGCTCGTTCTGCTGCTCCGTTGGTCTGGGGGTGATAGGCCGAAGAGAAGGATAAGTCTATCCCACATTCTTACAAAACCCTTTCCAGAATCTGGAGACGAATTGTGTCCCCTATCAGAGACAATCTCCAGAGGAACACCGTGTATGCGAACCATGTTGGAAATGAATATGGGCACCAGTTCGGCTGCCGAAGGTAGTTTCCGAAGAGGCACATAGTGACCCATCTTGGAGAATCGATCTATGACCGTAAGTATAACTGTATTCCCTCTTGACTCAGGTAAATCTACTATAAAATCCATGGCTACATGCGACCATGGGCGTTCGGGGATCGGCAAAGGCTGGAGTAAACCAATGGGTGCTGTTTTGGGACTTTTATGTCTTGTGCACACCTCGCACACAGCTATGTAATCTTTAACGTCTCGGCGCAACGTGGGCCACCAGAGGAGTTTACTGATACTAGCCACTGTTTTGGTGATACCCATATGCCCAGAGGTTTTATTGTCATGATAAACGTTAAGTACTTCCTCTCTTTCGTTCTCAGGTACAAAGAGTTTCGCGGGAGGTTTCCCCCCAGGAGCTGCACCCTGGACGGTCTGCAACCTTTTCACTAGAGGAGACGAGACACTAGGTGAATAGTGAGATTTGGTGCCCGTTATGAAAAGCGGGCCCAAAGCAGGAGGAGCTTAATTTACCAGCATTTGGTAGGATTAAACCTTCATTATAAATGCAGAGAAAACGAGAACAAGAGAATGTGGCTATTTTATCTTGCCAAAATGGCTAATGGAACTGATGCCACAAGTGCTGGTAATCGGTAATTTGCGTAATTGTACTATAAAAATATGTAAACTTTATTGATAAACAAATATAACACATAAACTAAGAAAATACATATCATGTGCAAATCAGCGTGTAGTGGTGCTAATGGCAACCTAGTGATCTATGTATGATTGCGTGACTAACCATACTATGTACCCTATAGATACTGTATATTGATTAGGTATCCAGTATGAATATGTAGCATGGGCTAACAGAAATGGCCCTTATTAATATAAACTATCATACACTTCACCCACTCTAACTTACTGCATCAAAACAGGCTATGACAGGTAACCATAACTAGATGGATAAATAGACAGTATAGTATTGTCAAATGAATGTACTGCCCATTAGTGGGATAACCGTAGGCATATGTGTGCATATAAAGGGATAACAAAATATGTAGTGACCAGAATTGAGTACTCGATTGTAGGGGAATGATTAATGCATAGGCACTCTCTCAGGGATGAACCGAATGGCCAGTAGTGCTGCTTTAAATAGCGTTGGTTCTGGCTATGCTCAGTATAAATCGTTGGAAAAACCGCATTGGTTATGAATAATATCCCCCAGAGTGTGTGTCTTATGTTGTTAATTAGCAGTTTGTTCCAAAAATGGACGGTGTTCTAACATTAAACTCCCTGGTTTTAACACACAATTGAGCAGCAGTCGTTTTGAAATTATACAAATTTGGGACCCGCTGTGGGTAGCTGGCAAATTGCCAAACCACCAGGATTAAGGTTCTTATAGAAGGTTTACCACAATTATGTGCACACAGTAAATAAAGTTATCCCTAAAGGGTAGGGGACTTCAGATAGTGCTTGAAGTGCCCCCTTTCGTATATGCACTTCGCATTTGTAGCCCTAGGCGTCCAATCTTGGTAAAGTGAATGATTTATTCCCCGTTAAGGCATATAGCAATGTCGGCAGTATAAATTAGTGGGGTTTGAAAACAGTCGTGTATACACAATGGGATATCGATCAAAAGTACTCCGATTTGCAGTTTGGCAATCTAATCGATTACCTCTAGGTAAATACACATTGAATTAAAGGGACCAAATCAATATAGTTATTCCCAAGATGAAAGGGCATCCATAGATAATTAGCGGTAAACTAGATTGCCTTTTAAAATTCATACATATAACAAGTAAATGGTCTAATCATTAAGGTAGGTTAGAATAAATTCGCTTATGTCACATAGTACTAGTAGTAAACATACTTTAGAGATATACAGGTTTGGAACTTTTTCGGAAGCAAGTTAGCTGTATGCTAACCCATAGGATTGCAAGTATTTTAAGACTCGTAATCGGTAATTGCCCTATCAACCTACTAATTTTTTCTGGTCGATGATCAACACTAATTAGTCGAATAACAATTATTACGAGTCTTAAAAATACTTGCAATCCTACGGGTTAGCATACAGCTAACTTGCTTCCGAATAAGTTCTAAACCTGTATATCTCCAAAGTATGTTAACTACTAGTACTATGTGACATAAGCGAATTTATTCTAACCTACCTTAATGATAGACTAATTACTTGTTATATGTATGAATTTAAAGGGCAATCTAGTTTACCGTTAATTATCTATGGATGCCCCTTCATCTTGGGAATAACTATATTGATTTGGTCCCTCTAATTTAATGTGTATTTACCTAGAGGTAATCGATTAGATTGCCAAACTGCAAATCGGAGTACTTTTGATCGATATCCCATTGTGTATACACGACTGTTTTCAAACCCCACTAATTTATACTGCCGACATTGCTATATGCCTTAACGGGGAATAAATCATTCACTTTACCAAGATTGGACGCCTAGGGCTACAAATGCGAAGTGCATATACGAAAGGGGGCACTTCAAGCACTATCTGAAGTCCCCTACCCTTTAGGGATAACTTTATTTACTGTGTGCACATAATTGTGGTAAACCTTCTATAAGAACCTTAATCCTGGTGGTTTGGCAATTTGCCAGCTACCCACAGCGGGTCCCAAATTTGTATAATTTCAAAACGACTGCTGCTCAATTGTGTGTTAAAACCAGGGAGTTTAATGTTAGAACACCGTCCATTTTTGGAACAAACTGCTAATTAACAACATAAGACACACACTCTGGGGGATATTATTCATAACCAATGCGGTTTTTCCAACGATTTATACTGAGCATAGCCAGAACCAACGCTATTTAAAGCAGCACTACTGGCCATTCGGTTCATCCCTGAGAGAGTGCCTATGCATTAATCATTCCCCTACAATCGAGTACTCAATTCTGGTCACTACATATTTTGTTATCCCTTTATATGCACACATATGCCTACGGTTATCCCACTAATGGGCAGTACATTCATTTGACAATACTATACTGTCTATTTATCCATCTAGTTATGGTTACCTGTCATAGCCTGTTTTGATGCAGTAAGTTAGAGTGGGTGAAGTGTATGATAGTTTATATTAATAAGGGCCATTTCTGTTAGCCCATGCTACATATTCATACTGGATACCTAATCAATATACAGTATCTATAGGGTACATAGTATGGTTAGTCACGCAATCATACATAGATCACTAGGTTGCCATTAGCACCACTACACGCTGATTTGCACATGATATGTATTTTCTTAGTTTATGTGTTATATTGTTTATCAATAAAGTTTACATATTTTTATAGTACAATTACGCAAATTACCGATTACCAGCACTTGTGGCATCAGTTCCATTAGCCATTTTGGCAAGATAAAATAGCCACATTCTCTTGTTCTCGTTTTCTCTGCGAGACGAGACACTAATTGTGGTAGAGGCTATAATCCTTTCCTGGGGTACAATGGGATGCTGATCTTGGATATTATGTTCATAAGATTCATACTGTCTCGATAAGGCGTCTGCTTTAATGTTTCTGGACCCAGGTCTATAGGTAAGCACGAAATTAAAACTTGAAAGAAACAATGACCATCTCGCTTGTCTGGAATTTAAACGTTTAGCATCTCCAATGTACGTGAGATTCTTATGATCGGTTATGATAACGATGGGTCCCTAGACCCCTCCAATAAGTATCTCCATTCTGCAAGGCCGAGATGACTGCTAACAACTCTCTATTTCCAATGTCATAGTTCTTCTCTGCCGGGGACAATTTCCGAGAATAGAAGCCGCATGGATGCAAGGGTTTGTCGGGTGCCTCCCTTTGGGACAAGACTGCACCAAGACCTAGTTCGGAGGCGTCAACTTCTACTTGGAAAGGCAGAGCCGGATCTGGATGTCGGAGAACAGGGGCAGTAGTGAATGCTTGTTTAAGTGCCTCAAAGGCTTGAGTGGCTTGAGGTGTCCATTTCTGATTTCCCACCCCTTTCTTTGTCAAAGCCGTGAGGGGAGCTACCAAGGCTGAAAAGTCTTTAATGAATCTCCGATAGTAGTTAGTAAACCCCAGAAACCTCTGGATGGCTTTAAGCCCTGGGGTAGAGGCCAGTCAAGAATTGCTGAGAGTTTTTTAGGGTCCATTTGAAAACCCTCAGGGGTTATTATATAACCAAGGAAATGCACTGTTACTATGTCGAATAGACATTTTTCTAGTTTACAATACAATCCAGCCTTCAATAGTTTTTTTCAATACTTGTTTCACGTGGGCGTGATGAGTGTCCACATCAGGAGAGTATATCAGGATGTCATCCAGATATACTATGACGATTCTTGCAGAAAATCCCTTAGGGTGTCATTTATGAGGTCCTGAAAAACGGCTGGCGCATTACATAATCCAAAGGGCATCACCAGGTATTCATAATGCCCGCTACGTGTATTAAAAGCCGTTTTCCATTCATCTCCCTTTTTAACCCTAACCAGGTTGTAAGCTCCGCGTAAATCGAGCTTCGTATATATACGGGCCCCTTTTAATCGGTCGAACAATTCTGTTATGAGAGGTATGGGATATGCATTTCTTATAGTTATCCTATTCAAACCTCTATAATCGATGCAAGGTCGCAGATCTCCCTCTTTTTTGGAGACAAAAAAGAAACCTGCTCCTGCTGGAGAGGAGGACCGTCTAATGAATCCTCGCTCTAGATTTTCCCTTATGTATTCCTCCATAATGTCGTTTTCTTTTTGTGACAAAGGGTATACATGTCCCCTAGGAGGCATCGTACCGGGGAGTAAATCAATAGCACAGTCATATGGACGATGTGGTGGTAGGACCTCAGTCCTGGCTTTAGAGAACACCTCCTTTTAATGCCAGATAACTTCAGGGACCTCTGTGGATAAAGGAGGGGCTGTGGCAATATTGAGGTTACCAATCACATTGACCCTGCCTAGGCAATTAGACTGACAATTAGGACCCAACATTTTATGTCTCTCTGGACCCAATCAATAACCGGGTTGTGCTCTGTTAACCATGGAAACCCAAGAACGACAGGACATGAGGGAGATTCAATAATTTGAAATCTTATCGTTTCATGGTGTAAAACTCCTGTTTTCATACATACATCGACAGTGTCGTGAGTGATATGTGGACATGACAGGGGTTTACCATCTATGGCCTCCACCATTAGAGGTTTTTCCTTGAGAACCAGAGGTAAGAGGTTTTTGGCAGCAAAATATTTATCCATGAAATTACCTGAGGCCCCAGAGTCTAAGAACGCCTCAGTCTTGAGGTGAACCCCCTCCCAGGTTAGGGAGATCGGTAACAGAATCCTGGATTTCTTTTTCTCACTATCCACAAAGGAGGCAAAAGAGAACCGATAACCTGGGTATTGGCTGTTCTTTGACCCGAATTGCCACTCTCCCCCCTGTTAACCCTGGGTCTCTGAGGACATCGAAGGCGGAAATGATCAGCCCCTGCACAATAGAAGCAGAGCCCCTTTTCTCTTCTGTGAGCTCTTTCAGCCTCTGAAATACCCGTTTTTCCTATTTGCATAGGTTCAACGACTGGCATATCTGTTTTTGCGTTCTCCGGGTTACCTGACGTACTGGTGTGTCTGGGTAATAAGGGTAAAGGAGGCAAGACCCTTCTGGGTCTGTCTCTGGGGTGTCTCCTTTCCCTAATTTGATCGTCCATGGCTATGCAAAAGTCAATCAAATGGTCCAGATTTTCTGGTAATTTTAAGGGAGCCAGCTCAAACATAAAAGCCTCGTTCAGGCCTTCGGTAAAGGCTAAGGTTAACACGTCGTTCGGCCAAAGCACCTCTGACGTCAAAGTCTTAAACTCTATGGCATAGTCGGAGACCCTCCTATTACCTTGTTTAATGTGAAACAAGGACCTACCCGCATTGGTAGCCCTTCTAGAGGGATCAAAGGTACGTTTTAACTCAGAGGTAAAACCCTCATAGTCATAGATGATGGGTTTCTTATTTTCCACAACGGCGTAGCCCATAATAAAGCTTTTTCTGTTAAATGATTAATCAGATAGCCTACTTTGGCTTTATCAGATATACAAGACCCTGGGTTGTTCTCAAACAAGATCTCGAGTTGGGTCAGAAAACCCCGGCATAAGCTTGGTGTACCATCATAGCGTAAGGGTGCCTTCATACTAAGCCTATGACTCTCAGGAGAGACCGAACTGACTCTAGGCAATACTGGGTCTGGAGGGTTTGTGGTACCAGTATTGGACCGATTTAACAGGGTTTGTAGAGCGAGAGAAATCTGGTCCATCCTATGGTCCTGCTCCTCTAGTCTGGCTGCGATATGTGCCAACTGGTTAGAGAGGTCTGCGGGATCCATTGGCCCTGACGTAATGTCACGAATCCCCCTGAATACCAAGATAGTGGTCCCTTTACGTAGACCGCTCTCTACCTTCCGATCCTTGAATGGTCGGCACAACTAGATAGATAATTAACCAGACAATAGACAAGCAAGGGTAAACACCAGACAGAGGTACAGAATAGAGTACTCGTTCTCCCTAGGACCTTAGTAATATCAGAGGTAGCCTGATGTGTGCTTAGGGTGCCACATAGACTGACCTCGGTACCAAAGTTAAGAGCAGAACCGTGAGAAGAGTAAATGCCAATACCAAGGGTTATACACAGGGTGGTTCGTTCGCCAATGCCAGGGGTCATACACAGAATGGTTCGTTTGCCAATGCCAGGAGTCATACACAGAATGGTTCGTTTGCCAATGCCAGGAGTCATACACAGAATGGTTCGTTTGCCAATGCCAGGGGTCATACACAGAATGGTTCGTTTGCCAATGCCAGGAGTCATACACAGAATGGTTCGTTTGCCAATGCCAGGAGTCATACACAGAATCGTTCGTTAGCCAGAAGCAAGGTCAGACACAGATATATTAGCCAAAAACACAAGAGCTCTGCGGGAAGTGAATACCACGTCAGGGCACCGGCGAACTAGTGAAGCCGGGTTTTAAACCCGGCGGGTCCGCGTCATAACGCCAGGCTCCGCCCCCCGGCGTCCCACGTGAGCGCACCCGGTGGCGTTATTATTCGGCGCCTGGCCAGCGAGCAGCGAGGAATCTGCTGCCAGGCGCCCCAGAACAGAGCCATCCGTGACACTTTTAAAAGCTGGTCTGAACGCTCTGGCCGAAACCAAATACACCAGCCCAAAAAAAAAAATACAGCAACGTATAGTTACACATTCTACACATACCCAAACAATAAAATGGAGAAGTTGTGCGTGTTTTTATTATTGCTGCAGCATATATGCTCAGATTGATTTTGTTAGGCGCAAAAAGGTAACGGGAGACAATTGTGGTTCTTATTTCTGATTGACTGAATCGCATGAAAAAACAGTCTGCACACCGATTTCTGCGCGGAGCGTTAATGTGCGCGCGCGTTTTTGCGCATCTTTTTTACGGGCGTTATTTTTTGACGAATGAAAAAATGCGTGAGGATTGTAATACCAGCGTTAATTTCCGTGCGTTAACGTTTAACGCTTCGCGCACAAATTAATGCGCTGCGCGAGCGTTTTTGCGCAAAGAATGTAACAGAGCCCTGTGACGGTATACATACAAAATGTTCTGATTCGGCAACCGTTCACATTTTGACAGAAAATGTTACATAGTTACATAGGCTGAGAAAAGACATGCGTCCATCAGGTTTAGCCTTTCACACATCACCTACTGCTGTTGATCCAAAAGAAGGTAAAAACCCCAGTCTGAAGCGCTCACCAATATGCAACACCCTGGGAAAAAATTCCTTCTTGACCCCCGTATGGCGTCAGATTTCTCCTTGGATCAAGAAGCTTTTACCCACATATTAAATATTAATAATATTACCCTTAATATTCTGTGTCTGCAGGAAGTCATCCAGTCGTTTTTTTAATGTCTGTACAGGCAGAGAATGTAAATCCTGAAGCTGCCACTTACCTTTTCTGATTTCAAAATTGTTCAAATTTATGGCAGTATTACAATACTGCCGCTAAAACGGGGGCGCTAAGGTGGAAAATCTGCGCCTTCAGGTTTACCCTTAGCATCCCCGTTTTAGCTCCATATTACGGGGCAGGTGCTGATTCAGCAGCCTGACCCGTAATGCAGCGCTAAGCCACTGGATACTTGAGGCAGCGTGCTGCCTCAACTATCCCCTCCTGAAGTCCGTAGGACTCCATGGAGGCTTGTGCTGGCTGGTCAGCTGACCTGCAGGATCTTGCCTCCGCTGAGTGATCACGGGGGGAGAATGTAGACTTTTTTCCCCAATCTCACTCTGCTCCCTGTGGCCAGAAGGGGCTGATCGGGCTACTGTTCGCCGCGGGATGAGAAGTGAGTATCTGATTTTTGGGGGAATTTTAAGCTGGTGTTGACTGATTCTGCAGAAGAGGAATCAGTTAGCACCAGCTTCTACCTGTGGTTGGGCCATATTACATACTTGGTGCTAACTTAACCAGAGCAGTTGTAAACTTAAAACCATATTACATAGTTGGTGCTAACTTAACCAGAGCTGTTGTAAACTTCCCAGAGCCATTATAGCCTATGGAGGTTTTAAGTTTACAACTGCTCTGGTTAAATTAGCACCAAGTATATAATATGGCCCGTTAATTTTTCAGTTAGCGGGTCGTAATTAACGTTAAGACTTTGAAATCCTAACGCTAATTAACTCTTTGTGCTTCCCATGTTAAGCAAAGGGAGCGCAAAGTACAGCAAGCTCGTGGAAGCGAGCGCAATCTCCTATGCTCTAACAGGCTTTTTAATCCATTAGAGTTCGGAATGTAATATGGTCGGCCCGCACTAGGGCCACTTAACCTAATGTTAACACTCACATACTGTAGCTGAGCGCTAATGTTAGCATTAAGATTGTAATATTGCCCTTAAGTTTTTAAAATATATTTATGTCTGAAAATTATTCTTACAATTTTTTACCACAAATATTGATTTGGAAAGTGAGATAAATGGGAGAATTTTTCTGGTTTGACTATTATGACCTAGAATTTTCACTTCTCCAGTCATTCTCCTGAGTTTCTCCTTTCTTTGAATAGACCTGTATGTGAAGGCACGGGCAAGGGCCACATTACATTCTTGATGTTAACGTTAACGCTCACTTGCGTGAGCATTAACGTTAGCTGCGGTGTCTACCTCATTTTACGATCCAAACGCAAACGGGTTAAGTAACCCGTTTGCGTTTGGAATCTTGCGTTTTTCAGAACGAGGTTACAGTACTTTGTGCTCCCTATACTTAACGTGGGGAGTACAAAGTGTTACTCAGCATTAGTATTACAAAGTCCTAATGCTGATTACCAAGAAAAACAGAATTGGTGCTCTTTCCCAGATAGAGGCAAAAGGTGACAAGAAAAAATGATAAAAAGACCTGTAGATCTCAAACTCGTCCCCTCCAACAGACGTTTCAAGGAATAAATGATAAATAATATACCGAGATCTAAACAGGACAATATAAAAGATGAAGAATCATAGCGTTATATGTTAAAACAGTGGTGTATCATGACATGCCCCCTGTAAAAAACGCACTCACAAGATGTGTAGTAAATAAGCGCATGTACAGATTACCCGTTCCAAGGGTGTTTGGAGAGGCCCAGAATATCATCATCAGCGGGAAAACTCCACCTGGATCGTCATCAGCGGGAAAACTCCACCTGGATCGCTTGCTAATACTGGACCAGAGAGATGGGACTTCAATCGCCAATGTAGTAACAAAGATTTTTATTCCATAAACTCCGACGCGTTTCGTTGGTATTACACCAACTTCATCAGGGATATAATACATACAGGCAAGCCCCCCCCCTTTATAGTTCCCATCCTAGAAAACGATCCAATCGTCTCTGCGTTGTAATCGCCGCTGTACATTGGAGATACTTCCGGCTTCCGGTTCTCTGACAGCTCGCGCTGACTCATTTCCTGTCATCCATCTTGGTGCAGGCAAAGGGTAATACGTGTCTCGAAACTCCGCCATCTTGATGCAGTCATTTAATAATGTCACATTCGATGTCACTTTTGTAGTCTCGCTTGTTAATTCTCATAGTCCAGCCATAAAAGCGCCGGTATTTGGCGGAGCGCGGTGATGTTGAATGTGTACAATGAAGACCCGATATACCATGGATGGAAAGAGAAGGGCTCAAATTACACACAATACTTAGTTCAAAATACGAAAAAATACAAATAAAAATGCAAATAAAAAATGAATCTAAAAAACAGAAAAAATGAATATAAATAAATAAAGGAAGGAAAAAGAATAAGAAAAAAGCAGAAGGGCGTTCTAATGATTCACAGACAATTCATCACGTCTATTTCTAAGTTAAGACCACCTTCTATCCAGGTACCCATCTCAAAAATCCACCTACTTTCTTTTTGGGCTAAAATTTTAATAAAATCTCCTCCTCTCCAGTTGGGTTTTACCAACTCTATACCACACCATTTTAAACTAGTGAAAGAAAAAAGGGGACATTTATTACAATGATCCGAAACACTATGTTCTTTTTTATTCCGAATATTATTAAGATGCTCCAAGATTCTAATCTTAAATTCCCTGGTGGTTCTGCCCACATACTGCAGTCCACAACCACATTCCAGGAGGTAAATGACCCCCTTGCTTCTACAGTTAATAAATTGTTTGATTTTAAAAACTTTACCTGAATGAGTGCTAATGAAGCTAGTATTTTTCTTACCTATATGGGTGCATGCTTTGCATCTGCCACATTTGTAAAAGCCTGATTCTCTTTTTATAAACATATTCTCATTATATTCTATCTTCTTCTTAGGCAACAGTGTAGGAGCTAGAATATTCTTCAAATTAGACGCTTTTTTTAAAATAATACTGGGTCTGGCTGGCAAGACATCCCTGAGGAGCTTGTCCGCTCAGAGGATATGCCAATGCTTATTCAAGACATTTCTAATTTTATTGGCATGAGGGTTGAATTTGGTAATAAAGGACAAATTAAAATTATCCTCCCCTTTGCCAATTTTTGTTTTTTCTGTTATAAATTCTTTTCTATCTTTTCTTAAAATATCCTCCCTATCTCTATCAAATTTCTCTCCATCGTACCCCTTCTGTACATATTTATTTTTTATCCAATCACTTTGAGCTTTAAAAGTTTCAATCTCTGAGCAGTTTCTACGTAACCTAGTCAGTTGGCCTTTAGGTACATTCGTTAACCATTTCTTTGCATGTGAGCTGTTTATACTAATAGCTGTGTTGGAATCAGTTTTTTGAAAAAAAGTTCTTAGTCTCTATGCTGTTATTCTTAATGTACAGGGTGAGATCCAAAAAATTGATATGATGTTCATTTATGTGGGAAGTGAATCTTAGGTTGTATTCATTATCATCCAGAGACGAGATGAAATTCTCAAGGGAATCCCGTTCCCCTTTCCAGATAATAACTACATCGTCTATGAAACGTCTCCACAGGACGAGGCCCGCCCCTTCCTCCAACCTGGGCCAGATGACATCGCGCTCCCAGCAATGCATAAAAAGATTTGCATAGCTGGGGGCGAACCTCGTCCCCATGGCCATTCCACAGACCTGTAGGTAAAACTGGCTCTCAAACCAAAAGAAATTGTGTTCCAGTATGAATTTAATAGAATCTAACAAAAAATCAATATGATCTAGGGGTAAAAGACTTTCTTCCACTAACACCCTTCTGATAGACTCCATCCCTTTATTATGGGGTATAGATGTATATAATGAAGAAACATCGATAGTGGCAAACAGCATATCAGGTTCCCATTTTATCTTTTCTAATTCCCTTAGTATATGGCTGGTATCTTTAAGATATGATCTAATATTCTTCACCAGGGGTTGTAAGAAATGATCTATGTTCCTCTCAATGAAAGATTGTTGAACCAACGAGAAGAAGGGGGAGAGGGAGAAAGCAAAAAAAAAAAAAAAAACATGGATATAAAGTTATTTCCTGACCTTTCCCCTTTTTCCTCCACCTTTGCCCTTCCCCCCTTATTGTTATCGTTTTTTCCCTTTTAAAGAAAAATGGTGGAAGTTGACATACACTATGTGAAATTGTATTTGTTGAAGTGCACTGTAAGATCACTATCATAATGGACAGCGGGCTCGCTGTTCACAGAATGTATTGTCTTCTTCTCAATAAAAATTATTTTACAGAAATGATCTATGTAACTAGAGAGATTATTAGTCAAAGAGTCTATCCCACTTATAATGGGTCTGCCTGGAGGAGCATTTAGATGTTTGTGAATTTTAGGCAAAAAATAGAACAAAGCTATTTTACTAAATTCATTAAACAGGAAATCAAATTCTTTCGGGTTTAAAATCCCCGAATCCTTGCCCTTCTCTAGAAGGACTTTTAACTCCCCTCTGAAAATAACAGTGGGAACATCCTTTAAGATTTTATATGTGTTCTCGTCATTAAGTAGTCTATGTGCTTCCTGCAAATAATATTCTCTAGACATCACTACCACCCCACCTCCTTTATCTGCCTGTTTCACCACTAGATCAAAATTATTCTTAAGTTCTTCACATCTTTTTCTCTCCTTCACTGTTAAATTGTGTTTAAAAGGGCGTGTGGAAATGTCCCTAAAATCGTTTAATACTAATTGGGTAAAAACCTCAACATGGTTGCCCTTATCCCATACTGGGAAAAATTTAGATTTAGGTTTAAAACTCGTATGTTCAAAGGCATCTTTTTTTAGCGGCTCCTGATCTGGACAAAAAATCTCACTACTTAGCTCTTTTTTCTTAAAAAATCTTTTCAAAGTTAATTTCCTTAAAAAGCGTTGGGTATCTAAAAATAATGAAAAATCATCCGTTCTTTTTGTGGGGGCAAACTTTAAACCCTTCCCCAGAACACATAGATCTTCCCTACTTAAATCGATACCTGAGATATTAAAAACCCCCTCACCTTTTCCTTCTTTTTCCCTTAATACTCTCCCTCCGTATCCGTATATTCTGATACGAATCTCTTTTTTGGAGGTTGTAAAGGAGAGTAAGGGTTGGTTGTTTCCCAGTTTTTTTGAACCGGAGGAATAGCTTTACTTCTCTTTGAGAGACCATCTCTAGAAGCCTGATTCCCCACTTTCACCCATTCCTCTATTCCATCTTGAGTTTTGGGGATATTCCTTTCTCTTCTCTTCATAGGGACTTTAAAACTCTCAATTTGAGCCGTAGCATAATCACTGTTCCTCACTCTTGGGGAGTATTTTGGTTTTGCCCCCTCATTCTCAAAAGTTCTACCTCCCCTTTTATTGTGAAAATTGTTAAGACCTTCCTTTCTGTCCCTCCTTGTTAAATTACCTCTGTTTTAAGTATTATAAAAAGTGTTACGAAATGTACTTTTAAAAATATTTCCCATTTTATTCTTTCCTTCTTTATAATCTTGGCAGTCCCTTTTATATTTATCCGCCTTCCTTTTGGATACCTCATCATCGATTCTTCTAATATTGCTTTTTACTTTCTCAAATCTTTCTTTAGACAGTACTGGTTCATTACGTTCCAAAATACTTTTTTCCACATCACATAAATCATTCTCCACATTGTCAAGAGTTCTCTTCTGATGTTCAATCAGAGACCTCATCATCTTAAGTGAGCATTCTTCGAAAGCACACTCCCACTCTTTAATTAGAATTTCATCCTCATGGCCATAGGCAAGAGACTTGCTCATCCTTAGGCCCCGAGGAACAATATTGGAGCTGATGTATTGTTCTAGCGATGTAATTTCCCACCATTTGCGTGTTTCTCTAACCATAAGATTTTCCATTTTATGGAACAATTTTTCAATGCTCAGGTTATCTATTCCACTTGTTGCCCCTTCGGTGTAACCGAAAAGATAATTTTTACGTAAATGTCTTTCCTCCTTTAATTCTTTAAAAAAGGACTGCATGTTTCAGGAGCAATGTGGATAAATGAGAAACTCTATAAGGAGGGAGCACCAGGAGGACACAGTAAAGTGTAACAACAAAGAAAAACAGAATTGGTGCTCTTTCCCAGATAGAGGCAAAAGGTGACAAGAAAAAATGATAAAAAGACCTGTAGATCTCAAACTCGTCCCCTCCAACAGACGTTTCAAGGAATAAATGATAAATAATATACCGAGATCTAAACAGGTCAATATAAAAGATGAAGAATCATAGCGTTATATGTTAAAACAGTGGTGTATCATGACACGCCCCCTGTAAAAAACGCACTCACAAGATGTGTAGTAAATAAGCGCATGTACAGATTACCCGTTCCAAGGGTGTTTGGAGAGGCCCAGAATATCACCATCAGCGGGAAAACTCCACCTGGATCGTCATCAGCGGGAAAACTCCACCTGGATCGCTTGCTAATACTGGACCAGAGAGATGGGACTTCAATCGCCAATGTAGTAAAAAAGATTTTTATTCCATAAACTCCAACGCGTTTCGTTGGTATTACACCAACTTCATCAGGGATATAATACATACAGGCAAGCCCCCCCCTTTATAGTTCCCATCCTAGAAAACGATCCAATCGTCTCTGCGTTGTAATCGCCGCTGTACATTGGAGATACTTCCGGCTTCCGGTTCTCTGACAGCTCGCGCTGACTCATTTCCTGTCATCCATCTTGGTGCAGGCAAAGGGTAATACGTGTCTCGAAACTCCGCTTTTTGCTCCGAAACTCTGCTGTTTGCCACTATCGATGTTTCTTCATTATATACATCTATACCCCATAATAAAGGGATGGAGTCTATCAGAAGGGTGTTAGTGGAAGAAAGTCTTTTACCCCTAGATCATATTGATTTTTTGTTAGATTCTATTAAATTCATACTGGAACACAATTTCTTTTGGTTTGAGAGCCAGTTTTACCTACAGGTCTGTGGAATGGCCATGGGGACGAGGTTCGCCCCCAGCTATGCAAATCTTTTTATGCATTGCGATGTCATCTGGCCCAGGTTGGAGGAAGGGGCGGGCCTCGTCCTGTGGAGACGTTTCATAGACGATGTAGTTATTATCTGGAAAGGGGAACGGGATTCCCTTGAGAATTTCATCTCGTCTCTGGATGATAATGAATACAACCTAAGATTCACTTCCCACATAAATGAACATCATATCAATTTTTTGGATCTCACCCTGTACATTAAGAATAACAGCATAGAGACTAAGACCTTTTTTCAAAAAACTGATTCCAACACAGCTATTAGTATAAACAGCTCACATGCAAAGAAATGGTTAACGAATGTACCTAAAGGCCAACTGACTAGGTTACGTAGAAACTGCTCAGAGATTGAAACTTTTAAAGATCAAAGTGATTGGATAAAAAATAAATATGTACAGAAGGGGTACGATGGAGAGAAATTTGATAGAGATAGGGAGGATATTTTAAGAAAAGATAGAAAAGAATTTATAACAGAAAAAACAAAAATTGGCAAAGGGGAGGATAATTTTAATTTGTCCTTTATTACCAAATTCAACCCTCATGCCAATAAAATTAGAAATGTCTTGAATAAGCATTGGCATATCCTCCGAGCGGACAAGCTCCTCAGGGATGTCTTGCCAGCCAGACCCAGTATTATTTTTAAAAAAGCGTCTAATTTGAAGAATATTCTAGCTCCTACACTGTTGCCTAAGAAGAAGATAGAATATAATGAGAATAAGTTTATAAAAAGAGAATCAGGCTTTTACAAATGTGGCAGATGCAAAGCATGCACCCATATAGGTAAGAAAAATACTAGCTTCATTAGCACTCATTCAGGTAAAGTTTTTAAAATCAAACAATTTATTAACTGTAGAAGCAAGGGGGTCATTTACCTCCTGGAATGTGGTTGTGGACTGCAGTATGTGGGCAGAACCACCAGGGAACTTAAGATTAGAATCTTGGAGCATCTTAATAATATTCGGAATAAAAAAGAACATAGTGTTTCGGATCATTGTAATAAATGTCCCCTTTTTTCTTTCACTAGTTTAAAATGGTGTGGTATAGAGTTGGTAAAACCCAACTGGAGAGGAGGAGATTTTATTAAAATTTTAGCCCAAAAAGAAAGTAGGTGGATTTTTGAGATGGGTACCTGGATAGAAGGTGGTCTTAACTTAAAAATAGACGTGATGAATTGTCTGTGAATCATTAGAACTCCCTTCTGCTTTTTTCTTATTCTTTTTCCTTCCTTTATTTATTTATATTCATTTTTTCTGTTTTTTAGATTCATTTTTTATTTGCATTTTTATTTGTATTTTTTCGTATTTTGAACTAAGTATTGTGTGTAATTTGAGCCCTTCTCTTTCCATCCATGGTATATCGGGTCTTCATTGTACATATTCAACATCACCGCGCTCCGCCAAATACCGGCGCTTTTATGGCTGGACTATGAGAATTAACAAGCGAGACTACAAAAGTGACATCGAATGTGACATTATTAAATGACTGCATCAAGATGGCGGAGTTTCGAGACACGTATTACCCTTTGCCTGCACCAAGATGGATGACAGGAAATGAGTCAGCGCGAGCTGTCAGAGAACCGGAAGCCGGAAGTATCTCCAATGTACAGCGGCGATTACAACGCAGAGACGATTGGATCGTTTTCTAGGATGGGAACTATAAAGGGGGGGGGCTTGCCTGTATGTATTATATCCCTGATGAAGTTGGTGTAATACCAACGAAACGCGTCGCAGTTTATGGAATAAAAATCTTTTTTACTACATTGGCGATTGAAGTCCCATCTCTCTGGTCCAGTATTAGCAAGCGATCCAGGTGGAGTTTTCCCGCTGATGACGATCCAGGTGGAGTTTTCCCGCTGATGGTGATATTCTGGGCCTCTCCAAACACCCTTGGAACAGGTAATCTGTACATGCGCTTATTTACTACACATCTTGTGAGTGCGTTTTTTACAGGGGGCGTGTCATGATACACCACTGTTTTAACATATAACGCTATGATTCTTCATCTTTTATATTGTCCTGTTTAGATCTCGGTATATTATTTATCATTTAATGCTGATTACCGTCTGGCTCTGGTTAGCGGAAAGTTCCGCGGAAAGTTAAGTGGAAAGTTCCACTTCTACAGAATTCGTTAACACCAGCCTAAAAAAACAAAAAACAAATCAGATACTCACCTCCTGTCCCGCGGCTCCGACCGCCTCCTCCGTCCGGTGGGAGCAGGGAAAGACTGGGTGAAAAAGTTCCCCCAGTCTCTCCCTGCGTATCACTACGCTGACCGGCCGGATCTCGCTAGGCGAGATCCGGCTGGTCATGTGACTGGCAGGGGGAAACTTAATTGAGTCCTATGGACTCCATCGAGTGGATGCTCGTGGCTGCGCTCAGCGTTGCCGCGAGCATCTCGTCCTGTAGCGCGTGGTAACAATGCAGGCATTTTTTGCGCCTGCATTGTAATCTAGCGTTAAAACGCGGGCGCGGGGGGGAAAACTGAGGGTGCAGTTTTTCCTCCCTTGCGCCCGCATTTTAAAACTAGGATCGTAATGTAGCTCATAATGATACACCAACACTTTTTAGATGGCGTGAGGGCCAGGGCCGGCGCTGCCGGTAGGCGGCCGCCTAGAGCGCAGTGCCCGCCTAGGGTGTAGTCGGGCCCGACCACAAAAAAATAATTGTCCGCAGGGCGGCCGTGTGCTGCAGCCAGCCCCAATACGTGCCGGCGTCGCCGCCGGTGTCAAGGAGACGGAGGCGTGGACTTGGTGCTTCCAGCGCCAAGTCCACACCTCCGTCTCCTTGACACCAGCAGCTGATGTGGCGACGCCGGCACGTATTGGGACTGGCTACGAGGAGGTGCCGTGCCGAGGGAGAGAGACGGAGCTGGAGCGGCAAATATACCCATGTAAGAGCTGGGGCAGATATCCATGTGTGAGCTGGAGCAGATATCCTTGTGTGAGCTGGGGCAGATATCCATGTGTGAGCTGGGGCATTATATCCATGTGTGAGCTGGGGCAGATATCCATGTGTGAGCTGGGGCAGATATCCATGTGTGAGCTGGGGAAATATTTCCATGTGTGAGCTGGGGCAATATTTCCATGTGTGAGCTAGGGGACAAATATACCCATGTAAGAGCTGGGGCAGATATACCCATGTGTGAGCTGGGGGCAAATATACCCATGTGAGAGCTGGGGCAATATATCCATGTGTGAGCTAGGGGCAGATATACCCATGTGTGAGCTGGGGCAAATATACCCATGTGTGAGCTAGGGCAAATATACCCATGTGAGCTTTCTTTTTTTTAGGGTGGGGGTGCAAGTAGCTGGTCTTGCCTAGGGCGCAAAATAGTCTAGCACCGGCCCTGGGTAATTTTAGGAGGTCGTTATCTCTTTCAACATACCCTTCTCTGCTTTTACCGATCACATTTAATCCATTGTTTCTGGAAGGTATGTGTAGCGCTGTTTAAAACTGTGTTGCTGCAATTGCTCGTTTTTGGCCACCAGAGGGAGACAAAAGCCATATGGACTATGCGGGACCTAAACGAACTACAATATCCATCAGGCTTTGCGGGGATACAGGAAGTGGGTGGGACAGAGGGGAAGGACGTAAGCAGCCTCGTGCGGAGGAGCGGAGCGGCGAAAGACAGAGGACGCAAGTGAGTCTGCCAGGGACCGAGATCAGGCCGGAGTGCAGACACTGCCTCGAAGGCGCTGGAGATCGGGACAGTAACTTGCGGAGGCATACCCATTTATCGCTGAGAGGTTTGTCCAGTTGGACCCCCTGTAAGGAGACCGCGATGCTCCATGGGGAGTGCAGGCGGTAGGCCGTAGTTTCTTGTGTTGGAGATCGGACAAGCAAGAGAGCGGACCCGGTGGCACAGAGTTCTGGAGGACAAGCGGAGATCCTTGATCGGGCAGTGGGACAGATTGTCTAACGGATGGGTGACAGGCCTTACAGGCCGCAAGTCCGAGTATAACCAAGCACGCTGCATTATTGTTCAAATCTACAGGGCCCCAATGTGACTAGTCGAAGATTTGCTTATTCCATTCACTGGCCAGTTGAATACGGTACCCGGGTACACGAATGAATACACGTACACCTTTTTGAGTCATTACATTCACGGGACTTACACTCCAGAACTGAGGGGGTTAATCCTTTTCTTTTGCCGCCGTGTGTTTTTCCCGCATTACAAAATCCTGTCGTTCATATACCGTATTTACATTCTATATGCCACTTTATTGGGATCAGTAAAGTATATAATCTATTAAATCCACAACAGTGCTGGTGTATATTTATTCCCTAGTGCGGTGAGACTAACCCAAGGTTAATTCAGCGGCTCCTCCGGGAGTGAGCGCTACACATGGGGGCTCGTCCGGGATTTCAGTCTCTGTAATAACCACAATTAAAGGGTTAATTATGGATCCAGACACTGCTGCCAAATGGTGTGAGGAATACAATAGCCAGATAGAGTTAAGCATAGTCATGGACATTCCTGCAGACACTTGGGCCGAAGATCAGATTCGCCGGGCCGTGGCCGCGCTGACACCAGAACATTGGGGGTTAATTCTGGACATTAAGATGAACCCAGACACTTCTCACACATATGTTCTTTTTGAGTGGAGAAAGGGTGTTCCCGTGTGTTTTCAGGGCACGAGCGTGAAGCTGACCGACGAGGTAGAAGTTCAACTGATTGAGCCAAGTGCGCCACGTGGCGAGCCCGCGAATGTACCCGCGCCCAGTCCGCTGGCCATGATCGGGCCTGAATTTATAGTGGCTATCGGAGATTTGCTGGCTAAATGTCAAAGAGCAAGCCCTCCACACACTAATTTTGGTTATCGACGGTTGAGGAATTTTACAGGAAACGTACCAACTCCGGCGGGAGAAGAAACCTTTTGAAGAATGGGTAGAACAGGCGATGCAGGCTCTGGATGAGTGGGACGTCCCTGAAGCGTAGAAGAAGCAAAGGATCACTGAGAGCTTGAAGGGACCTGCGTCAGAGGCTGTTAGAACCCTGAAGTTGAGTAAACAAGACTGCACTGCTTTAGATTACCTAAACGTATTACAGGAAGTCTTTGGGCGAACAGAAAAGGCTGCTGAGCTCATGTACCAGTATGAACATACTTACCAGTGAAAAGGTGAGAGATTGACTGAATATATGAGGCGCCTAGATAAGATTCTGCACCAGATACTTCTTAAGAAAGGGGCCGAACCGGCCACAATAGATAAGATCCGAATGCAGCAGATATTGAGGGGCGCTCAACCTTTAGATCCTGGGATGCTACAGCTGAGAACCAGAGAAGGTAACCGAGAATTGAAGTACCTGGAACTGATCTGAGCTGTTAGAGAAGAAGAGGCTCTACTGGAAGAGAAATCCTTAAGGAGAGGAGAAAGTGCTTACGCACAACCAGTAAGGCATAACGAATATCTGCAAACTGAAGATGATTTGTCGGACACTTATGGATCCGAAGTTGATGGACAAGAGCATCTGTTTGTTCCTATATTCACAGAGAGTACTGCAAAAGAGTCAACCATTCCTACATATAGTGAAATACACAAGACTGTCAAGAAGGTGCAAGAAGCTCAAGCTGAACTGAAACAGGCGCACACGGACCTGTGCCGAGTACTTTTGAAGGTGGCCGAGACACAGACCGATATGCAGAAGTTCCTTACTGATATGCGGACAACTGGAGTTGCTGTGGTGTCTGGCCAGGGTCCTTCAACCGAATCGCCACAAGCAAGTGCACCTCCGTCTTCAAAGAAGAGATGTTTCAGTTGTGGGGAAATGGGTAATTTCCGAGCACAGTGCAAAAACCAAAGGCCTGAAGGAAATAAAGTGGAAGAGTTCCTAAAGGCCTTGGAAGGGCTGCTATCTACCTCACAGGCGGGAAACGCCAGAGGGCCCAAGTGAAGGAGCAAACTAGGTGCCCAATGGTTGAAAACCAATCCAAAATTCAAGCCAGAACCAAGAGGCCGAGAGGGCCCAGAGTCTTGCCAACAGCTGAGCCTACCAGGACTGAAAGAGTTACTCCCTTTGTATCCGGTCCTATGTCATGGGGAAACCATGCACAACCAAAACCTCCACGAGTCAAGAAAAAGGCCAGGGTACAGCGAACTGGGTCTAAACCTCCTGTGGCTACGACAAAGTTTCCTGACTAGCTGATAGGTCCTTCTCCCATCGTTCCAATCCAAGTAGAGGGAGTCTACACTAAAGCCCTGTTAGATTCGGGGGCTCAAGTGACATTGATCTATCGAGACTTCTACGAGAAGCACTAGAAGCACATACCTCTACAGAAAATAAAGGACCTTGAGATCTGGGGTATCGGAACTGAGAAGCTCCCCTATGATGGATATCTAAAGGTGAAGTTAGAAATTGGATCCGAAGTTATCGGACAGTCTGGAGGTTGTGATGCATTGGCCATTGTGTGTCCTCGGCCTTCAGGGGCCAACAGAAGATCTATGATAGTGGGGACGAATACTGATCTGGTGAGACGTCTTATGACTCCGATAGTAATGGAAGAAGGTTCTACCAGAGGAGTGCACCCGATGTTACGTCCGGTCTATCAGCGAATGGTCGAAGAACAGAGGGCACCTGCCGAAGTGGGGAGTCTGTGGAGATTGGGAGGAACAGAGAAGGTTCTGCAATCAGGAGAAGTGACGAGTTTCCGGGCTTCAGTCAAGTTGAACGGATCACAACCGGGTCCCTACGTGGTACTGGAAACTGATCTCAGTCATGGGAATGAAGCCGGAGTAGAAGTAATCCCTGAGATAATCTCCACAAGAGCTTTGAAACGGACACGAGGAAGAGTTTCGGTTAGTGTGTGCAATGTGTCCGATTCTCCAGTGATCCTGAAAGCCCGAATGCCCATCGGGCAAGTAGCGTCCGCTACACCTCTCTCCCCTACCGATTTAGGAGGGAGAGTGAATAAAGAGATTCCAGCTGAAAGGTTCTATCCTAAAGATGCTCCCATCTCGCCTGAATGGAAGAAACGACTTCAGTCCCAGATCCTGAAATGGAAGGACTTATTCTCAAAGGATGAGTTTGACGTGGGTTTAGCTAAGAGTACTGAACATCGCATCTGACTACAAGAAGATAAGCCATTTGTGAAAGGTCAAGACGAGTTCCGCTGGGAGACTTGGATGATCTACGAGAACAGCTAAATGAACTACAGAGGACTAAGGTGATTCAAGAGTCCAGGAGTCCGTACGCTTCTCCAATAGTGATGGTTCGAAAGAAAAATGGTTCTATCCGTCTATGTATAGTCTATTGCACGCTAAATCAGAGAACCATTCCGGATCAATATGCCACTCCTCGGATAGAAGATGCCTTACAGTGTTTGTCTGGAGCAAAATGGTTTAGTGTACTAGACCTGTGAAGTGGGTATCATCAGATACCAATGCATCCTGAAGACAAAGAGAAGACTGCGTTCATCTGCCCACTGGGGTTCTTCGAGTTCAACAGAATGCCTGAAGGCCTTACGGGGGCTCCCGCCACGTTCCAACGGTTAATGGAGAAGACAGTCGGGGACATGAACCTGATCGAAGTGTTGGTGTATCTTGATGATATTATTGTGTTCGGGAAGACTCTGGAAGAACATGAGCAGCGGTTGGAAAAGGTCTTGAAGCGGCTCCACGAAGAAGGGTTGAAACTGTCTCTGGAGAAGTGTCAATTTTGCCTACCTTCTGTTACGTACCTGGGACATGTTGTTTCAGCTGAAGGTGTTTCGACGGATCCTTGGAAGTTGGAAGCCGTAGCTTCCTGGCCTAAACCCCGAAATGTTACTGAACTTAGATCTTTCCTGGGGTTCTGCTCATATTACCAAAGATTCGTAGGAGGATTTGCAAAGATAGCTCAACCCTTGAATAAGCTCCTACAGAAGGAAGATGTGGAAGAAGGCTCCAAGGCCTCTGATCGAGGTTCGTCGGCTAAAGGGCAAAGGAACGCCCGAGAATCCATTCAAGAAGAATGGACTGATCAATGTGAAAGTGCCTTCATGAAGTTGAAGGAGAGTCTAACTCGAGCTCCTGTCCTGGCTTACACTGACCCTCATAAGCCGTACGAATTGCATGTGGATGCCAGCAGAGAAGGCCCTAGGGGGAGTCCTTTACCAGGAATATGGTGGATTGTTGAGGTCTGTAGCGTATGTGAGCCGAAGCCTTACGCCTTCAGAAAAGAACTATCCTACCCACAAGTTGGAGTTCCTAGCCTTGAAGTGGGCGGTAGTAGACAAACTGAAAGATTATCTGTATGGGGCTGAATTTGTGATCAAGACTGACAACAATCCTCTTACATACGTCCTTACCACTGCGAAGCTGGATGCAACGGGACATCGGTGGTTGGCCGCTCTGTCAGGGTTTCGGTTCAGCCTGAAGTATCGCCCTGGAGTGAATAATCGAGATGCAGATGCTTTGTCGAGAAGGCCCTACACTACAGAATGGACTCAGTTGACTCCAGATGGGGTGCAAGCCTTGTGTCAAGGAGCAGAGCGCCGTGTCAAGGGAGTAGTTGAAGCAGAAGCTATAGGAGTTATGGCTGTGGCTGTCCCAGAGTTTTACTGTAATCCGACACAGCTGAGGGATAAAAGTTTGCCTACTTTTTCGAAACAGGACCTGAGAGCCGATCAGGCTAGGGATCCTTTGATTTCATTAACCGTGAAGGCCCTAAACATGAACCAAAGAGAAATTCTACTGACAAATTCCCCAAAAGACTAGTATATAAAGAATGGGAATGGTTGAAGATGTTGGATGGGGTGGTTTACCGAAGGGGCCCCTTGAACAATGCCGAAGAGACACAACAGCTGTTCCTCCCCACAAAACACAGAGAGGGTGTGCTGAGATCCTTGCACGATGACCATGGACATTTGGGTGCCGAGAGAACTTTTAAGCTGGTGAGAGACAGATTTTATTGGCCCTGTATGAGATCTGAAGTTGAAAGTTACTGCCATTCGTGTCTGAGGTGTATTCAGAGAAAGACCCTACCAACTCAAACTGCTCCAATGAGCCATCTGCAAAGTTAAGGGCCTATGCATTTGGTGTGCATTGATTTCCTGTACTTAGAGCCGGATGCTAGTGGGCAGGGAAACATTCTAGTAGTGACTGACCATTTCACCCTTATGCCCAGGCGTTCTCTACCAAAGATCAACGAGCTCCTACGGTGGCAAAGGTTTTGATGGAAAAGTTTTTTGTTCACTATGGCCTACCAAGGAGAATCCACTCGGATCAGGGCAGAGACTTTGAGAGCCGGCTTGTTGGGCAATTGCTGGAACTGTTAGGAATTCAGAAGACCCGAACTACACCATATCACCCTCAAGGTGATGCTCAACCAGAAAGGTTTAATCGCACGCTGTTAAATATGTTGGGGACACTGTCAAACAGAGAGAAGCAGAGCTGGAGTCGTCACATAGCTACGCTGGTGCATGCGTACAATATTACGGAGAGTGACGCTACTGGATACTCACCTTACCATCTCATGTTCGGAAGAGAAGCTCGACTGCCGGTTGATTTGGCGCTTGGGCTATCTCTAGATTAGACGTCTGTGGCCTCTCATAGAAATTATGTGGATAGACTTCGGAAGAATTTGGCCTCTGCGTTTGAACAGGCCCGTTTGACTTCAGGAAGCCGAGAACAGAGGAACAAGCGAAACTATGACTTGAGAGTTCGTATACAGGATCTACAGCCGGGTGATAGAGTGTTGCTTAAGATCTTGGGTGTTTCTGCAAGGCATAAACTGGCGGATAGATGGAGTTCTCAAGTCTACATTGTCTGCAAGCAACTGCCGGGTCTGCCAGTTTACCAAATCTGACCTGATGGAAAGGCTGGGCCTCTGAAAACCTGGCACCGAAATCATCTGTTACCTCTGAGAGAAGCTGTAAGAATACCAGTTGGAGATGAATTTTCTTTGCCGAAACCGCCTGTTCCATGCTCGATTCCTGTTACTCGGTCTCAACAGACACGGGTTGTTGGAGAAAGTGAAGGAAACAGTGAGGAAAGTTTTTGTCTGGACTGGGTGCGCTCACCTGAGCCTGAAGAGGTCATTCCAGTTTCTGAACGGTGGGAAAGTAACCTGAGGCCTGAGGCTCCTGAATTCCAATTGGAAGTTTCTGAGAGTTTGGAGGTTCCTGTAGTTCCGGAAGATGTGTCCATCGATTATAGTTCTATGCCTTCACTGGAAGGGTCATATTCCGAAGAGGTGTCTGTTCCAGTTGTGGACGAAAGAATTGAGCCCGTACCTGTGGCACTTCCACCTGAAGGGGAGATGATTGAGCCAGAGTCAAAATGTTCTATCCGACCCCCTCAGAGACTCACTTACGACTCACCAGGACATAGCACTGAAGAGGCTGTCACCACAGTGCGAAAGTTGCCTGAAGTGTCTGCTATGTTAGCTGTGGTAGTCAGGAGCATGAGTCAACTTGAGGACGTATATCTGACCCATTGTATGTTTGCTGCTGAGCCTGTATATATTGCCTAATGTAAATGCTGAAATGTCATGTAAATGTTATACCTTCTTGGAGAGACCCAAGAGTTCTAGGAGGGGGAGAGTGTAGCGCTGTTTAAAACTGTGTTGCTGCAATTGCTCGTTTTTGGCCACCAGAGGGAGACAAAAGCCATATGGACTATGCGGGACCTAAACGAACTACAATATCCATCAGGCTTTGTGGGGATACAGGAAGTGGGTGGGACAGAGGGGAAGGACGTAAGCAGCCTCGTGCGGAGGAGCGCCAGAGTGAGTGGAGCAGCGAAAGACAGAGGACTCAATTGAGTCTGCCAGGGATCGAGATCAGGCCGGAGTGCAGACGCTGCCGCGAGGGCGCTGGAGATCGGGACAGTAATTTGCGGAGGCATACCCATTTATCGCTGAGAGGTTTGCGCAGAACTTCAGTTCCAGTTGGACCCCCTGTAAGGAGACCGCGATGATCCATGGGGAGTGCAGGCGGTAGGCCATAGTTTCTTGTGTTGGAGATCGGACAAGCAAGAGAGCGGACCCGGTGGCACAGAGTTCCGGAGGACAAGCGGAGAGATATCCTTTATCGGGCAGTGGAACAGATTGTCTAACGGATGGGTGAGAGGCCTTACAGGCCGCAAGTCCGAGTATAACCAAGCACGCTGCATTATTGTTCAAATCTACAGGGCCCCAACGTGACTAGTCGAAGATTTGCTTATTCCATTCACTGGCCAGTTGAATACGGTACCCGGGTACACGAATGAATACACGTACACCTTTTTGAGACATTACATTGACGGGACTTACACTCCAGAACTCAGGGGGTTAATCCTTTTCTTTTGCCGCCGCGTGTTTTTCCCGCATTACGAAATCCTGTCGTTCATATACCGTATTTACATTATATATGCCACTTTATTGGGATCAGTAAAGTATATAATCTATAAAATCCACAACAATCCTGGTGTATATTTATTCCCTAGTGCGGTGAGACTAACCCAAGGTTAATTCAGCGGCTCCTCCGGGAGTGAGCGCTACATATGTCTCATAACTTTCTGCCTGCACTGGTGGAAGGCCCGTATATCCCGCTCTATAAATGCATGACTAACTCCAAACCACTCACGAAAAGCTTATTATTTCCAGATGCTGATGAATCCCCTTTGACAGATCTCCGGTACCATCAACTTAAGCATTTTATATTTTCATTAGGTGACCCTACTAAGATTAGGCTTGACGAATCTCCGTTTGAGACCTTATGCGTTACTGACCCTCATCTCCCCCACATGCTCTCCACTATATATGGGACACTTTTGGACGCCTCTACCCCTTCACTTCCATCATATGCGCTGCGGTGGAATAGGGATGTAGACGACTTAATCCCTGAAGATAAATGGGACTCCATTTTCCAAATAGCAGCACACGTCTCTCGAAGTCTACACAATCAACAGTCTCACTATAAATTTCTATCTAGATGGTACCTCACTCCATCTAGACTGCACAAAATCTACTTGACTTCAAACAACCTATGTTGGCGATGTCGACAATCGGAAGGTACGCCTATACATATCTGGTGGGACTGCATACACATACGCCCTTATTGGTCTGCTATATTTGAGGAAATTAACAAAATTACCGATATGGAGCTAATCCCATCCCCCCAAGTAGCTTTATTTCATTTGGTATCATTCTCTCCACTCACCTATAGGAAATCCCTGGCCATCAACTTTTTAATTTGGCTAAATCCCTGATTCCTCGACACTGGCGTTCCACAACGACCCCAACCCTTACGGAATGGATAACAGCAGTAGATGCGATTCGAGACATGGTGCAGATGTTCTTCTCCATGGATAATAATTATGACAAATATTTCACTATGTGGTATTGGTGGACTGATTATTTATCTAAACGACAGCATTAGCAATTAATCTGCGCTACTAGGGATCAGACCTTCATGCCATGCGTGTAATACTACAACCCTGTTTAAACCTCTGTTTTTGCTTTTTGACCTAACCTATTACCTTTGCAAAATGCATTCTATTTGGGATACATTTATTGTTCCTCTACAGTATTTATTGGTATTGCTACGAGATACGAACCTTTTTGATTACAATTTCTGTTTTTGTTTTATGTATGATGTTACTCAGTATGACAACTTATGTAACGTTTTCAAGTTAAATTCCTGCACCAGTTGTATTGTTTTGGACTGTTACTTTACCCTATGGTGTATTAACTTGTGCAAAAATCAATAAAAATGTATTATTTAAGAAAACAAAAAAGAAGCCCATAATGATTTCTCAGACAATGTTGCTGAGCTTGCAGGTTTGTGATTTGCCCCAGAATCTCACGCTATAATGGGGACGCTACAGGGAAACCTCCAGGTGCAATTTTTCTCCATTAGCATCCCAATTTTATGGGCCTATACCAAAGTTGGTGCTAACTAGGGATGAGCCGAACACCCCCGAGTTCGGTTCGCATTCGAACTCGAACTTTTCATATGTTCAGATTCGATCTCGAACTCAATGCAAGTCAATGGGACTCAAAATTCGATTTTTAGAGTGCCCTCCAAGAGGGCATAAAAGCTAGATATTTGCCATAAAAGGTGTATGGGGTCCGGGTAGTGCCCTGGGGGACAGGAAACAAGGACAAAAAGTAAAAAAAACATTTTTAAAGGGACAGTGAGTTTTCCATGAAATAAGGTTAAAAATAAAAACGAAAAATTCCTTCAAATATCGTGCCTAGGAGGTTCCAATAACCTGCCCGTGAAGTGGCGGATTTCTAGGATGTATAGAAATATGTAAAAACCAAAAAATGACATTTCAAATGACAGTAAATGCTTTTCCTTTAATCTATCCATAAACAACTGCTTGGGGCGGCAGTCTGTATGAAAAGAGAAGACATTTTCGGACAGGCAGAAAAAGTTAAGTGATTTTTTTGGCTAAATTGTGGTGAAACTTATGCAGGCTTTGGATGAAAGTAACAATAGGTACTTTAAAATTGGTCCTTTAGCATCGGCAACAGTGCCGTCACACAGTAACGCCTCTGAGGATATGAATCTGATACAGGCGTCAGTGGCAGTGCACACAAATATTGTGCCTTTGGTGCCAGGCCAGCAAGTACCATCATACAGTAACCCTTCTCTAGTATTGTGGAAGAATGCAGGGGTGGACCTTGCGGTCCTATATTAAAAACATATGAATCTGGTAATGGGCGTCAGTGCACCCAGATATTGTGCTTTTGGTGCCAGACTGCCAGGCCAGCAAGTATCATCATACAGTATCCCCTCTGTAGTATTGTAGAAGAGTGCAGGGGTGGACCATGCAGTCCTATATTAAATAGATATGAATCTGGTAAAGGCGTCAGTGCACCCAGATGTTGTGCCTTTGGTGCCAGACTACCAGGCCAGCAAGTACCATCATACAGTAACCCCTCTGTAGTATTGTGGAAGAATGCAGGGGTGGACCTTGCGGTCCTATACTAAAAAGATATGAATCTAGTAATGGGCGTCAGTGCACCCAGATATTGTGCTTTTGGTGCCAGACTGCCAGGCCAGCAAGTACCATCATACAGTAAACCCTCTATAGTATTGTGGAAGAATGCAGGGGTGGACCTTGCGGTCCTATATTAAAAAGATATGAATCTGGTAAAGGTGTCAGTGCACCCAGATATTGTGCCTTTGGTGCCAGACTGCCAGGCCAGCAAGTACCATCATACAGTAACCCCTCTGTAGTATTGTGGAAGAGTGCAGGGTTGGACCCTGCGGTTCAAAAAATTAAAATGATATAAATCTGGCACAGGCGTCAGTGCAGCCAGATATTGTGCCTTTCATGGCAGCAAGTGCATTCACACCGTAACCCTTTTGTGGTATTGTGGAAGAGTGCAGGGTTGGACCCTGCGGTTCAAAAAATTCAAATGATATAAATCTGGCACAGGCGTCAGTGCAGCCAAATATTGTGCCTTTCATGGCAGCAAGTGCATTCACACCGTAACCCTTTTGTGGTATTGTGGAAGAGTTCAGTGCTGGAGGTTTTGTGAATGCAGAAGACATCCCCGATCTATTCCGTTACGTCAGCATCAGGGGATTGATAACTCCTGATCCAGGACTGATTCATTTTTATAAATGTCAGCCGGTCTACAGAGTCGGTGGACAGACGCACTCTTTTGTCTGTGAGAAAACCTCCAGCGGCACTGAACGTCCTTTCAGAAAGCACGCTAGATGAAGGGCAACCTAGTAGCTGCATAGCATATTGTCTAAATTCATCTGCTGGAAAGGTATCCAGGTCTGCCCTTGCCCCTAGGTAGTCCTGCACCATATAGTGAAGACGCTAGCAATGGGTGCCTACATTTGACGTCCCTGGGCGTCGTGGACTAAAAAAAATTAAAAATGCATTAGTCCAGCGGCCCTGGCCTTCACCACTATTCCTCTGATCATCCGCAGCCTCAGAAGCACGTGTGTCATCACTTGGTAACCTACCAGTGCCTGGAAAGGTGTTACACAAGTGTTGCTTTAGAGCGTCCTCAAGTTTTTTCATCCTGTGCTCCCTCGGTGTGATGAGCTCTGCAACTTTACCCTTGTATCGTGGATCAAGAAGGGTTGCCAACCAGTAATGATCCCTCTCCTTGATAGCACGAATCCTGGGGTCCTTTAGCAGACTTTGCATTATAAGGGAGCCCATGCAGCGTAGGTTGGAGGTGGCATTAGCTTCCGAGTCTTCCTGGTCAATCAGGATTACCCCATCGTGCACTTCCTCCTCCCACCCACGCACTAGCCCTTGTGTTTCTGGGCACACGAAACCCTCCCTTGAGGAATCCCCACCTTCAATGCCCCCACTACTTAAATATTTCTCCTCCTCCTCATCCTCCTCCTGTCTGATCTGAGTAGGACCCGCTGGAATGCTGTCTGCGGAAAGACTGGGGCCTTCAGAAGTAGGGAAGGCCTCCTCTTCCTCCCGCTGCTCTGCCTCTAGAGCCACATCTATAATTCCCTGCAGAGTGTGCTCCATCAGGAACACTAAATGAATTGTGTCACTGATGCATGCACTGTCCCTGCTCACCATCCTCGTTGCCTCCCCAAATGGTGACAGTACAGTGCATGCATCCTTGATCATCAGCCACTGCGGGGGGGAAACCAAGTTGACCTGAACCTGTCGTTGTGCCATACTAACACAGGTACTCGTTGATGGCCCTCTGCTGCTTGTGCAGATGCTGCTGCATTGCTAATGTCGAGTTCAACCTGGTGGGCATGTCACAGATCAGACGGTTTGTGGGAAGGTGGAATTCTCTTTGAATTTCTGCCAGGCGAACGCTTGCAGGGAATGACCGTCTGACGTGGCTGCAGACTTTTTTGGCCTGGCTGAGAAGCTCTGCCAGCCCTGGGTACTTGGTTAGGAAATGCTGTACCACTAGATTTAGGATGTGTGCTAGGCATGGTACATGCATCAATTTACCCTTGAGTAGGGCGGAGCGAAGGTTGCTTCCATTATCACAGACAATCATTCCCAGCTGAAGCTGGCATGGTGTTAATCATCTCTGCACCTGGCCCTGCAGAGCTGACAGAATTTCTGGCCCGGTGTGGCTCCTGTCCCCTAAACAAACCAGCTCAAGCACAGTATGGCATCTTTTTGCTTGAGCCATTGCGTAGCCCCTGTCAGGCATCGGTTTAACTGCCACTTCGCCAGAGACACAGAAGGAGGAGGAGGATGAGGAAGAGGAAGAGGTGGTGGTGGAGCAGACAGACCTCATACAAGCAGCTTTCTGGAGGCGTGGTGGATGAACAAGCTCCAGCACAGAGCCCCGTCTTGGATCCCTCCCAGCTGCAATCAGAGTTACCCAGTGTGCCGTGAAGGAAATGTAACAACCCTGTCCATGCTTGCTGGACCACGTGTCTAAAGTCACATGCACCTTGCTGCTGACTGCCTTTCCCAATGACTCGATAACATTGTCTTCCACGTGCTGGTATAGTGCTGGAATGGCCTTCCGTGAAAGGTAATGGCGTTTTGGAACCTGCCACTGTGGTACAGCACATTCAGCAAATTCACAGAAGGAAGCAGAGTCCACCATCTGGAAAGGCAGCAGCTGCAAAGCGAGTAATTTTGCTAAACTGGCATTTAGACGCTGTGCTTGGGGATGGTTGGGACTATATTTTTTTTTACGCTGCAGCAGCTGGGGCAATATAATCTGACTGCGTAAATCTTCAGCTGATGGGATGCTGTCACATTGTGAAGGAGCTGGTACATCCATTACTGTAGCATCATCCCTGTCAGTAGAGGTTGTAGCAGGCAATGACATGGCAGGACATACAGTGGGGGTAGAGACAGATGAGGAGGAGGAGGACCTACGCAAAGTTTTGCGCTAACGGAATGTGTGGCAGGAGGTCATACGTCGCCTCAAGCACGTGGTACCCAAGCGTCCGGTGTCTTTCCCACGCTTAAGCCTCATCTGACACAGATTACAAATAGCAATGGTGGGGTCTGCTGCACATTTCTTAAAGAACTCCTAGACAGCAGAGTTCCTGCATGTGTGCTTTGAGACAACAGCGCTCTGCACCGGAGCAGCTCTGACATCTGATGCCTTGGACTGGCTAGTGCTACGGTTGGTCATAGAGGATGTTGTGCCTCGTGTTTGCTGTGCCTCCTCCTCCCCCTCCTCCTCACTTGATTCCTCTGTTCGATCTGGCACCCAGGTGGAGTCAGTGACCTCATCATCATTGTCATCATCACCCCCTATCTCCTCGTCACTGGAGCCAACTTGGTAGTATGCTGCAGCTGCTGGGGGAACATGAGTGCCAGTTATTTGTGTGTCATCACTGGCACCCCTTCCTCTAGGTTGATTATACTCCCTTCCTCAACCTCAGAGATTGAATCAGAGCATTGTACTTGCTGCGCATCCTCAAGCAGCATGTCACTGTCATTGTAGTCAAACAATTCAACTGACTCCTCCGTGTGTGATAGCGAGGCTACGACAGGAGTAGCTGTGGACATGGAGGCTGCATTAGATGCTTTGGCAGCTGAGGTGGACTGTAAAGCACTACAAGCCTGGCTGGCAGAGGACTCGGAGGATGAGGATAACCTTGTTAGCCAATCCACCAAATCCTCTGTATGTTGCTGCTGCTTAAGACGGCCAGCACCAGTTAGAAAGGACAAGCGTGCCCCTGCAGATGATGCACCATGTCCACTTCGACCAGAGGCACAGCCTCCCAACACAGGGGCTGCTTGCCCTCTTATCTGTGTCTGGGAGCGGCTGCCTGTCCTTTTCGTTCTTTCAGACATGGTGAGTGATATATAGATTAAATATATACAGAACTCTGATTTAACTCTGGTATAAAGATTAAAGATTTACAGAACTCTGGTATAATTTATTGAGACACCCTGATAGCTAGCAGCCAGTGACAAGACACAGATTACAATTCCCAGAAACCTCCTATAAATCAGTGAGACCCCCTGATATGTGGCAGTGACAAGACACAGATTACAAATCTCAGAAACCTCCTTTAAATCAGGGTGACACAAATTACACAAATTACAATTTGCATAAATCTGCTAGAAGTATGTGGGACCCCCCGATGGGTGGCAGTGAGAAGACACAGATTACAATTTGCATAAATCTGATAGAAGTATGTGGGACCCCTGATGGTTGGCAGTGAGAAGACACAGATTACAAGTCTCAGAAATCTCCTATAAATCAGTGTGACCCCCTGATAGCTGGCAGTGAGAAGAGACAGATTACAAGTCTCAGAAACCTCCTTTAAATCAGTGTGACCCCCTGATGGGTGGCAGTGAGAAGACACAAATTACAATTTGCAGAAATCTGCTAGAAGTATGTGTGACCCCCTGATGGATGGCAGTGAGAAGACACAGATTACAAATCTCAGAAACCTCCTTTAAATCAGTGTGACCCCCTGATGGGTGGCAGTGAGAAGACACAAATTACAAATCTCAGAAACCTCCTTTAAATCAGTGTGACCCCCTGATGGGTGGCAGTGAGAAGACACAGATTACAAGTCTCAGAAACCTCCTATAAATCAGTGAGACCCCCTGATGGGTGGCAGCCAGTGAGAACACACGGATTACAACAATTCACAAATATTTTGTAGAAATTTGTGACCCCCAAAATTCTTGCTGACAGTGACAAGACACAGATCACCTCAATTCCCAAATGTTTTGTAGAAATTAGTGACCCCCAAAATACTGCGTGGTACTGGCTGTGTGACAAGACCCAGATCACCTCAATTCCCAAATATTTTGTAGAAATTTGTGACCCCCAAAATTCTTGCTGGCAGTGACAAGACACAGATCACCTCAATTCCCAAATGTTTTGTAGAAATTAGTGACCCCCAAAATACTTGCTGGGACTGAGCACAAAGATTACAACAATTCCCAGATATATGGTAGAAATGAGACCCCCCCAGACCCCCCCAGTAGCGTGGCAGACCGACAGTAAGAACACACAACAACAATCTCCTATGAAATCTCGTCTCAAATGCGTGCAGAAGCGCTGCGTGGAAACCTTATATAGTGTGCTGCGGGACTTAGCTCTGTGAGCCCATGATTGGGCAAAATTTGCCCAATCAGGACTCTGAGCCGTGATTGGCATAGTGTTGAACCTGTCTTGCACCAGACCTGTGGTCAGGTGCAAGGCTGTAGCCAATTACGAGCTTCAGGCAAGTGGAAAAGTGCATTGTGGTCCGTTGTGGTGCATTGTGGGCGAATATGCGGCGAACACGCGGAAATGTTCGTAGTTCGCGAGCATGCGAACAGGCTATGTTCGATGCGAACTCCGAACCGATCGAACCGAACAGCTCATCCCTAGTGCTAACTAAACCAGAGCTGTTGTAAACTTAACATTAACAACTCCATAGATTATAAGGTCTCTGGTAAGTTTACAACAGCTCAGGTTAAGTAAGTTAGCACCAACTTTGAAATAGGGCCCTTAGTGTGAGGAATGTAATCAAACCCTGAGGGCCCTATCACTTGGTGTGAGCTAAGGCCATCGCTAAAGAGAAAATTTAATGCGAGTCGCTAAAACGTAGCGCCTGACGACCTACTAACATTTCACCTTGTCCTCGGGAGTCTGCATACAAGGTCGTTTAGCGCACGCGGCGGAAACGCTAAGACTTGGGCTGAGACCCAGCGCTAATGCTGTTGTGTACAGGATAGAACCTTGTATAAGTATGAACACATCCAGCGAATAGCCCTCACACCCTGCATTATTAAAATCCTCCAAGGTGGCCATATCATCCATGTTTCGTTGCACACATATATAATTAAGACTGATGGGCATTGCTTGAAAAATGCCACCCAACAGCATGTAGAATCAGTACAATGCATTTAAAAGATCCAAAAGTAAGGCCAGGTGAGCGACAATAATTTCCCATAATTTTTGCATTGCTTTAAATTGCCTGTTATTGTCTGTTAATTTTGGGAGAGGACCTGTTTTTTGTGGGGGTTTTTGGAGTTAGCATCAGGGTTGAGCAGTAGGTAAAATTTTGCGTTAAGCGTCCCTCCAGAAAATCCAAATCTAATGTATATTATTATATATGGCTCCGCTGATCCAACTTATGCCCCTATTACATGCTTCGCACAGCGCATTTGCATGCGCACAAATGCGCGTTTGCACGAGGACAAAACCATTTGCGCGGAACGTCGTATTACGACGTTCGCGCAAACGATGCGCGTTATTGACCCTGCGCGAACCCAGCGCAAGCGCAAGTGCATGCGCGTATCCTATACTTAACATTGCGAGCGCAAATGCGTTAGTGCGGATGGTATTACAATGTTCGCGCAAAGTCGTACGAGCGACGTTTGCGCGAATTTTCGGAACGTCTTTGAAAACTTGGTGTTACCTGCAAATATGATAGTTGTGGCCGAAACGAAATAACTCAGCAATAAAAAAAAAATACAGCATAGTACAGTTACACATTCTACACATACCCAGACATAAAAAATTAATAATTTGTCAAAATTTTTTTTTGCTGCAGCACATATACGCAGTTTGACTTTGACATGCGCAACAACCTAACTTTAGAAAGTGGTGTTCTTAATTCTGATTGGCTGAATCCCGTGAAAAAACAGTCTGCCCACTGATTCCTGCACGCAACGTTCATTTGCGCACGAATTTGCGCTTCGGATTTGCGCACGTATAAACATGAAGGCTGAAAAAATGCGCTCGGATTGGAATGCCGCGTTAATTTTTGCGCGATAAAGTTTTGCGCAAAAAAAAAGCGCTGCGCGAAGCGTGTAATAGGGGCCTAACTGTTTTGCATGACTCTTTTGTATTTATTCCCTAATAGCATACGTATGGAAATCTACCTTTGTAAAATTGGTCTAAAGATCCTTTAAAACCTACTCCAAAATTCCCCTCTAGTCAATGATTTGTAAAGAGGCCCTATGCTGTTGAAATCTCCATAAAATATGCCAGATTACAGGTCCTCTTTAGTTCTCTTTTTAGTTCTCTGAACTCATATCATTGGTTCCAATATAGACCAAAATTGTTGGGCCATTGCCAGGCCCTCCCTGTAATCTGTTTATTTGATTAGGAACATGCCAAACTAAAACACTGCAAAACATCAAATGCTTTGGCTGATGCAATAATTTACAGGGTTATTCAGAGAGCACCGAAATGCCACCGCCAACAGATTGAAAGTGTCAAATTTGAAACGCTGTTTGCAAAAAAACACTGAACGAAAATGTCTGGAATTAACATAAGGAATAATAATAAATGTGAATAATAATAAAAAGGTCTGTTACAGAAAAAAAAAACACTATTTAAAAAAAAATTCGGAAAAAACTATTTTGCCCAAAAAAATCCCGAAAAATGCCTAAAAAATCCTAAAAAAATAAATAAAGAGACTTTTTGGTGCAGATTAAAAGAATAAACAGTTTATTAGACATTGCATAGAAACGGGAATATTTTAACATTTAAACCTATGGGTTTCTTCTGATTAAACCTTCCGAATAAAACCACCGAACATCGGGGCATTTCACTGCTGTTCAGTGTTCTCTGAATATAGTAACTAGGGATGAGCTGTTCGGTTCAGACGGTTCGGAGTTCGGGCCGAACTTTGGTTGTTCGAAAGTTTGCGAACTTCGAACATTTTGGGTGTGTTCGGTTCGAGTTCGAAAAAAAAAGAAGAAATTTTGAAAAAAGTATAGAAAATGCTTAAAAAAATACTAAAAAATCTAGAAATAAAGAGACTCTTTACTGCAGAATATTATAAGCAGCGGTTTATTAGATATTGAATTAAAAACTAAGGTGTACGTGGAAAGATTCTCAACTCTAAATGACCTCTGTTCACAAACCGGCATAACACCAGGTGTTTTTAGTCTGATCTAATCAATTTGATACATTGTACACTATACTGAGGTACTGAGGTACTGAGGGGGTGGGGTAGTGTCTGCTTCTGATTGAGATTTGAGTGTTAATTTCCCTCCTAAAACTTCCTAATATGCTGCATTTAACTGGTGTTTGAAAAAAATACAAAATTTCCTCATTGCCCGCTTTTAACATCTAAAGCAATGTTATTTTTCACCTCGGGATTAAACATTCACAGGGTTTGTCATGAATTAAGCCTATGCCCGCACCTAAACCGTGGCAAACCCTTATTCACCTGTCTAGGTTTGTATGCAGGTTCGATTCCCCTATCTGGCTGTTAAGCTTCTGTTGTGATACCTACAGGTGTATACTACTTCACCTAAATGAAGCCTGCTTAAAAGAGGGATCCACCCTTCCATCAGGGCTTCAACATAACGTCTCTGGAAGTGCAGACAACCAGACCTGTTCCTGAAGCTCCCTACCGTGTTACCTGAATCCCTCCAGTGATACACCCAAGTGGAACCCTGCTACCAAGGAGAATCTCCCCACCAAGGTACCCCGCTCTCAAGAACCCTCGTTCTTCGAGTGTACCCCACTTCCAAGAATCCTCGTTTGTCAAGTATACCCTGCTTTCAAGAATCCCTATTGTCAAGCTGAATCCTGCATACAGTCTGTTGCCTGCCTGCTAGTGCTGTTATTATTTACCATTTGTTTTGTTTATTATTTAATAAACCTTCAATACCTAGCAACCTGTGTGACTCCTATGATCACTGCATCCTGGGCTCACTTCACCCACCGCCGCACTCCCGTACCTGACAGAATGTTGAAGCCTTCACACAGTGAGTCCGCGGTGATCCAAATCGTTATGGAGTACCTCAGAAAAGCCATTCAAGACATCCTGCAACATTTGGACTCCGTTTTTGCAAGTATGCAGCAGGGTTTAAATGACACCTCTACTAAGGTGTGCACTCCAGCTCCAAAGAAAGTGGGTAGAGGACCCCTAACATCCGAAGAAATTGCTAGGAGAAGGTCCCAGAAGCTCTGCTTCTACTGCGGGGAACCGTCCCATTCCATCTCGGAATGTTTAGTGCGGCCCCCAAGCTGCCCCGCACTTTCCCTGGAGTTTCAAACGAAACCCTGCAATCCCCAGTGCTACCTGGTGCTACTCCCAAGTCTGCACCTGTTAAATCAAAAAGGACTTTTTCTATCAAGGCCAGAGAACCCTTTTCTACTCCGCCTGTGGTCCCAATGCCTAGTGAAGCACTGCCCACCAAGTTCAAGAAGGCAGTGCCTGTCAAGTCTGCTTCCACCAGACCAAAAAGGGAAATTGTTCCTACCAAGTCCTTGTCCAGAAAACCCACACCTGCTAAAACAAGGACTGTGTATAAAAAGTCTATGGAGGCCTACTCGGATAAGCTCCAAAGGTGCCAGCCAAATAGGATGGTGTCACTGGACACCTATCCTGAGGTCACAGACCTTGAAGACCCCTATCCTGCCGAAACCATGGAGTTCGAGTCCACCCTACCTCCAGAATATGAACCTGAAATTCCCATGGAGTTAGCTGCTGCCTCCCCTTCTCAGACACCCACCACTCTCAACCAGCATTCCAGATACCTTGGTGTTGCTGTCTACGCCCCAGCAACCGTCTTCAAGTCATCGGTGAAACCAGAACCCCGAAATCTGGAAGCCAACTCCTGTCTCCATGACCTAGAAGAATCACTGTTGCTGCAGAGTCCAGCTGCCTCCATACTAAGGAGGGCTCTTGGGTTCAAAAAGGTTGAGACTCCCACTCCTCACAGCCGCAAATCCGGGCTGGTTTCTGGACAACCATGCCAAGCATATATCGGTACCACTGTCTCTACCCCTGAAGGCACCATTACTATGGAACCCTTGCCGCCTGGGTTCACGTATGGTTCCAATGGGACTGTGGTCAGATACGCAGACCTGCAGGTGTTTCAGAACCCCAAAAGCGCCTGGAGATCACTCCACAATAATGTTGTCACTGCCCTGCAACCCGCAGGTTCTCCAGCCGTTGCTGCCCTGCACATCGCAGGTTCTCCAGCCGTTGCTGCCCTGCACATCGCAGATTCTCCAGCCGTTGCTGCCCTGCACATCGCAGATTCTCCAGCCGTTGCTGCCCTGCACATCGCAGATTCTCCAGCCGTTGCTGCCCTGCACATCGCAGATTCTCCAGCCGTTGCTGCCCTGCACATCGCAGATTCTCCAGCCGTTGCTGCCCTGCACATCGCAGATTCTCCAGCCGTTGCTGCCCTGCACATCGCAGATTCTCCAGCCGTTGCTGCCCTGCACATCGCAGATTCTCCAGCCGTTGCTGCCCTGCACATCGCAGATTCTCCAGCCGTTGCTGCCCTGCACATCGCAGATTCTCCAGCCGTTGCTGCCCTGCACATCGCAGATTCTCCAGCCGTTGCTGCCCTGCACATCGCAGATTCTCCAGCCGTTGCTGCCCTGCACATCGCAGATTCTCCAGCCGTTGCTGCCTGCACATCGCAGATTCTCCAGCCGTTGCTGCCCTGCACATCGCAGATTCTCCAGCCGTTGCTGCCCTGCACATCGCAGATTCTCCAGCCGTTGCTGCCCTGCACATCGCAGATTCTCCAGCCGTTCCTGCCCTGCACATCGCAGATTCTCCAGCCGTTGCTGCCCTGCACATCGCAGATTCTCCAGCCGTTGCTGCCCTGCACATCGCAGATTCTCCAGCCGTTGCTGCCTGCACATCGCAGATTCTCCAGCCGTTGCTGCCCTGCACATCGCAGATTCTCCAGCCGTTGCTGCCCTGCACATCGCAGATTCTCCAGCCGTTGCTGCCCTGCACATCGCAGATTCTCCAGCCGTTGCTGCCCTGCACATCGCAGATTCTCCAGCCGTTGCTGCCGCACATCGCAGATTCTCCAGCCGTTGCTGCCCTGCACATCGCAGATTCTCCAGCCGTTGCTGCCCTGCACCCCGCAGGATTCCGAGAGCCGTGCTGTACCGAGGTCCGAGAGCCGTGCTGTACCGAGGTCCAAGAGCCGTGCTGTACCGAGGTCCAAGAGCCGTGCTGTACCGAGGTCCAAGAGCCGTGCTGTACCAGGTCCAAGAGCCGTGCTGTACCGAGGTCCAAGAGCCGTGCTGTACCGAGGTCCAAGAGCCGTGCTGTACCGAGGTCCAAGAGCCGTGCTGTACCGAGGTCCAAGAGCCGTGCTGTACCGAGGTCCAAGAGCCGTGCTGTACCGAGGTCCAAGAGCCGTGCTGTACCGAGGTCCAGGTCCAAGAGCCGTGCTGTACCGAGGTCCAGGTCCAAGAGCCGTGCTTACCGAGGTCCAGGTCCAAGAGCCGTGCTGTACCGAGGTCCAGGTCCAAGAGCCGTGCTGTACCGAGGTCCAGGTCCAAGAGCCGTGCTGTACCGAGGTCCAAGCCCAGACTGCTGCCACCAAAACATTTGTGGACACTGATACCGCTGCAGCTACCCTGCCAACTCCTGGTAAAGCCAGTCCATCCAGTGAAGTCCTGGTACTTGTCTCTGCCATGGCAGCTCAGGTGAACACCCTTACCAATACCATACAGGACATGCAGCTGAACCACAAATACCTGCAGTCTCAGGTACAGGTTGCATTAGCCCGTGGACATTTCTCTACTCCCGATCTGGTTGCCACCAGCAACCCCATACATCAGGACGACTCCGAACCCACTGTGCTCGCTAGCACCTCAGATATGGATCCCACGATACCCTACAGTGTCCAAGGTATCGTGATACGCCGAACAGACCTTGAAAACCCTGTGACCATCTTGACCACCCAAACCTCATCCTTGGAGGTGACGGGTCCTGGCCCCAACCGACGGCGGCGCAGGAAAAAATAGGTGGCCCCCTTGCTATATATATATCTGATTGTTCGCGCCCGGAAGGCGCTCCTTGGGTTGGGGTACTGTCATGAATTAAGCCTATGCCCGCACCTAAACCGTGGCAAACCCTTATTCACCTGTCTAGGTTTGTATGCAGGTTCGATTCCCCTATCTGGCTGTTAAGCTTCTGTTGTGATACCTACAGGTGTATACTACTTCACCTAAATGAAGCCTGCTTAAAAGAGGGATCCACCCTTCCATCAGGGCTTCAACATAACGTCTCTGGAAGTGCAGACAACCAGACCTGTTCCTGAAGCTCCCTACCGTGTTACCTGAATCCCTCCAGTGATACACCCAAGTGGAACCCTGCTACCAAGGAGAATCTCCCCACCAAGGTACCCCGCTCTCAAGAACCCTCGTTCTTCGAGTGTACCCCACTTCCAAGAATCCTCGTTTGTCAAGTATACCCTGCTTTCAAGAATCCCTATTGTCAAGCTGAATCCTGCATACAGTCTGTTGCCTGCCTGCTAGTGCTGTTATTATTTACCATTTGTTTTGTTTATTATTTAATAAACCTTCAATACCTAGCAACCTGTGTGACTCCTATGATCACTGCATCCTGGGCTCACTTCACCCACCGCCGCACTCCCGTACCTGACAGGGTTATTCAGAGAGCGGTGAAAAGCAGGAGAATAACTGAAGAAGTGAAAATTCTAGGTCAAAATAGCCAAACCAGAAAAATTCTCCCATTTATCTCACTTTCCAAATCGGCTATTTGGTCTAGATTGTTCTCTTCTCTTGCCAGTTCTCCTGGCTTTCACCTCTCTCTGGCAGGAAATGGCAGGAAAAGAGAACAATCTGGACCAAATAGCCGATTTGGAAAGTGAGATAAGGCTAGGGTCAGACTAACGTATTTTTTCCGCAGCGACCGTCAAAAAGTGCGTCCGAACGCATTGCCGTATTTTTTCACGGAATGCGCGAAAACAGTCATACGATGCTCATTTTTGTGCGTGATTTTTTACGGATCCAAACCAGGAAACTTTGGGTGTCTGGACGTTATGTTGGCCGGACATGAGCAGGGTCTGACGTCTCCAAATCACCCACACACGCTGCTAGTGGATGCAGCGCACTCTGTACGTCCGTACTAGCGGTTCTGCGTTCTCTAAAAAATGCGTTCATTTTCCACTTGCGTTGCGCAGCCGGACTTTCGTGCGACCGTACTTCGTATAATGGCCGTCATTGCCCGTCATTTGCTGCTAGTGCGGCCGTGTTTAAGTGCGCCTAAACGCACGTTAAAAATTCGCTAGTCTGACCCTAGCCTAAATGTGAGAATTTTTCTGGTTTGTCTATTTTGACCTAGAATTTTCCATTCACCAGTCATTCTCCTGCTCTTAACCGCTCTCTGAATAACCCTGACAGGGTTATTCAGAGAAAGGTGAAACTCTGGAGAATGACTGAAGAGAGAATTCTAGGTCAAAATAGCCAAACCAGAAAAATTCTCCTATTTGGTCTAGAATTTTCCATTCTCCAGTCATTCTCCTGCTTTTCACCGCCAAAAAATCTGTAAACTTTTTCTGAGTGTCCGAAAATGTCTCCTCTTTTCATACAGACTGCCGCCCCAAGCAGTTGTTTATGGATAGATTAAAGGAAAAGCATTTACCGTCATTTGAAATGTCATTTTTTGGTTTTTACATATTTCTATACATCCTAGAAATCCGCCACTTCACGGGCAGGTTATGGGGACCTCCTAGGCACGATAATTGAAGGAATTTTGCGTTCTTATTTTTAACCCTTATTTCAAGGAAAACTCACTGTCCCTTTAAAAACTTTTTTTTTTACTTTTTGTCCTTGTTTCCTGTCCCCCAGGGCACTACCCGGACCCCCATACACCTTTTATGGCAAATATCTAGCATATATGCCCTCTTGGAGGGCAGTCTAAAAACCGAATTTTCAGCCCCCTTGACTTGTATTGAGTTCGAGTTCTGGTTCGGTTCGGATCCGAACATTTGGAAAGTTTGGGTTCAGGTCCAAACCGAACTCGGGGGGTGTTCGACTCATCCCTAATAGTAACCAATGCTTATCTATAGCGACTTTAACTGCCGTCGAACAGGCACCGTATTTGCTGGCAATTCACCAAAATCTGGCAAACTGCTTGTTTTCTGAATAGCCGGATGGCCACAAACGTGCATCGTAGACGGCAATTCACTGTTCAGTAGACATGTGCATTCGTTTTAGTACTAAAACGATTTAGTCCGAATTTTGGGATAATTTAGTTTTCGTATGACTCAAGAGAAACGAAACTGCTCAGTACAAAAAAACGAAAGAAACTAAAATAAAATGCACTACATTTTAGTGTCAGTCCTTTTTGTGATATTACATTGATAAGTGAAGGAGACCAGCAATGAAGAGCGCAACATCGGAAGTTCTGCACCCTCCACATGCCAATGCAGTAGGATTTTCTATACAGAGGGGCATTAATTAATGCAGGAGGATGTTCTATACATTATACAGAGGGGTATTCATGCAGGAGGATGTTATTTACATTTTTACAGAGGAAGGTATAAATTGAGGAGGATGTTCTATACAGAGAGGGACATTAATTAATTCAGGAGGATGTTCTATATAATATACTGAGAGGGGTATTAATTAATGCAGGAGGATGTTCTAAACATTATACAGAGAGGATCCTTTTTTTCTCAGCCCTTTAAATCCAGTGGCTGTGAGCGCGGAGATCGGCTGCTTGTTACCTTATCTCTCAGTACAATGTATCAGGCTCAGCTGTTACAGTAACTGACTAACAGCGCTCAGAGATTCAGTAAAACAAGGAAATAATATTGTTCTAACCGCTTATATATATATAAAAATATTATTTACTAGTTTTACTGAAACTCTGAGCGCTGTGATGAGCAGCAGTCAGTTACTGTAACAGCTTTGCCTGATACGGGGCAGTATTACAATGTTGGTGCTAACTTAACCAGAGCTGTTGTAAACTGAAAACCTCCATAGGCTATAATGGCTCTGGGAAGTTTACAACAGCTCTGGTTAAGTTAGCACCAACTATATAATATGGCCCACATTGTGCTGAGAGTGAGAGATACTGTAACAAGCAGCGATCTCATCCCTCTGAAGAGCCACTACAATAGTAATTGTATCCACTGGTTTTCGGATGAATGAAATTTAGTTTTCATACTAAATAACTGAAAACGAATTTCTTTAGCAACTAAATAAATTGCATTTTAGGACTAATCCATTAGTTCAAAACGAAATTTTGTGCTGTGCACATGTCTACTGTTCAGTGCAATTTCAGGGCCAGATCGGCTGTCTCTGAATAACCCCTATAGCTAAATTCTGTTTTGTACAATTAAATTTTTATTTAAGAAGATACAGTTGGGTTCAAAATTATTCAACCCCCAATGCTGTAAAGGGTTTTAGGGAATTTAGTGTACATTTGTAATTGTATTCAGAATGAAATACTACAAGGACATCAATTGGTTTTGTAATACAGTGGTAAATGTTTCTTTTGTGAATTCTTCATTGACACAATTATTCAACCCCTTAAAGACTACCACTCTGAAGAACAGAGGTTCATTCAAGTGTTTTCAATCAGGTATTGAAAACACCTGTGGATGTCACGGAGCAGCAATAAAGCATAATAAGCACCAATTAGGCAGCTTTAAAATGACTGTGATACTCAGCTCCTTCTAGACATTTACTGGTGTTGTTACAAACATGGTGAAGTCAAGAGAATGGTCCAGGAAGACAAGAGAAGAGGTGATTACTCTTCACAGGAAGGGCAATGGCTATAAGAAGATTGCAAAGATGTTAAACATACCAAGAGAGACCATAGGAAGCATCATTCGCAAATTCAAGGCAAAGGGCACTGTTGAAACGCTACCTGGTCGTGGCAGAAAGAAGATGCTGACTTCGACTGCTATGTGCTACCTGAAGCGTAGAGTGGAGAAAAGTCCCCGTGTGACTGCTGAGGAACTGAGAAAAGATTTGTCAGATGTGGGTACTGAAGTTTCAGCTCAGACAATACGGCGCACACTGCGTAATGAAGGCCTCCATGCCAGAACTCCCAGGCGCACCCCCTTGCTGTCTCCAAAGAATAAGAAGAGTCGACTGCAGTATGTCTAAAGTCATGTGGACAAACCACAGAAGTTTTGGGATAGTGTTCTGTGGACTGATGAAACAAAATTAGAACTGTTTGGGCCCATGGATCAACGCTATGTTTGGAGGAGGAAGAACAAGGCCTATGAAGAAAAGAACACCTTGCCTACTGTGAAGCATGGCGGGGGGTCAATCATGCTTTGGGGCTGTTTTGCTTCTGCAGGTACAGGGAAGCTTCAGCGTGTGCAAGGTACCATGAATTCTCTTCAGTACCAGGAGATATTGGATGACAATGTGATGCAGTCCGTCACAAACCTGAGGCTTGGGAGACGTTGGACCTTTCAGCAGGACAATGATCCCAAGCATACCTCCAAGTCCACTAGAGCATGGTTGCAGATTAAAGGCTGGAACATTTTGGAGTGGCCATCGCAGTCACCTGACTTAAATCCGATTGAGAACCTCTGGTGGGACTTAAAGAAAGCAGTTGCAGTGCGCAAGCCTAAGAATGTGACTGAACTGGAGGCTTTTGCCCATGACGAATGGGCGAAGATACCCGTAGATCGCTGCAAGACACTTGTGTCAAGCTATGATTAACGTTTAAAAGCTGTTCTAACTGTAAAAGGATGTTGTACTAAGTACTAAGATTGAATGTCACTTGGGGGTTGAATAAAACTGATAATGATGTGAGCACAGAAAAGACATTTGTGGTTATTTCATTATAAATGTTATGTTATATTTGTCTGACCTACACGTGCCTCTTTGATTTAATTGTAAGCAAGATGACTGAATGATCAAAATCAATGTCAAACTGGCCAAAACACTCAATTTCAGTGGGGGTTGAATAATTTTGAACACAACTATATATGTTGTATATATACACCTCCCTTGCCATTTAATAGCAACTCTTTTTATTCACCCACTATACATACTCACAATCATAAAAAAATTAGGCTACAATTCACATTTTTGTATTCTTTATGTGGGATACTTTAAACAGAAGATCAGAAAGGAGATACACAACTGGTTAATCCACAGCGAGAACAAATACACAGAGAACACACCGTTCAGGTTTAAATGAAGCTGTAACAGCACACGTTGTATTATGACATTTAGGGAATCATAAAGATAAGGTGGCATATTTTAAAGGGCATAAAAAAGATCATAAGAATGATCCAACGCATAGAAACAAAGTAAAACTAAACGATCTAATAATGATACAAAACAGATGAGATTATGTATCAATTACACAATCATTTACGTTATAATGAAAAAATATACAGCATATGATTAATACAGGTGACTCTGCTTCTATGCAAACATACTCTGTGTTCAGCAGAAAGGTGACAGATGAAGAACAGATAAATAAAAACCTATTCAAAACAAAATCTGAGGCATTTCTTTCAGTTGCAGGTTTTGGTATTTATGCAACTATAGAATTTTCTAAGGTGATTATTTTTTCTATATTCCCTGCATTGACCTTTTAACTGGAGCTGTAATAAGTTTATAAAACAGGGAAAAAATTCATTTCAAATTGTTGATTAATAAAAGCAATTTGTTTTAAAAAATCAGTTAGTATTGGTTGTCAGGTATTTTTATTTGGCCTTTCTTGGGGCCAGATGAAGTAGACATCTAATAGAACGTATATCAGTTTTTTTTACAATTAGATTACTGGGCCCCTCCGCCGTTGTGTGGGTAGTTAGATTTTTTTATTGTTGGGTATATAACTAGATGCATGGTGATCCTGAGCTACTGGGGAGGGTTAGCACATTTGGGGGATGAATAATGGCATGTCCATCCTCATTATTTGAATACCACCCCACCCAATGCCCATGGGTAGGGAGGACAATGGCATGTCCCCACAGTTTGATTTAGTAGCATCCACCTGCCACACAAGGGAGGGGGTGACCCTCGGCATGCCTATCCCTCATTTATATACTGTATCCCACATGCCCAACTAAAGCCAGCATGTGGGGACTGGGGAGAAGTAAGGGGGATAATAGCATGGCTTCTCATTTTAATTAGTGGTTCTCACCCTTTGCATATAAAAAAATTTATGCAGTATACAAAATGTAAAAGTGAAAAAAGTGAGTTTATTATTATTTGTTAAAAATTAAATGCTAATCCCACCAATTTTATTTAAAATAACTCTGAGTATATAAAACTTCAATGTGAGAAAGAAAAAAGCTTGTTTTCTATTGCACATTTATGTTTTTATTCATTTTATAATTTTTTTATATTTAGCACATAAAGGCAAATGTTGGGTGCATTTTCTGTCATTAAGGGGTTAAGGCTGTCCCAAGTTGTGTATTGCAGATAAGATTTCTAGTCAAGCCTCAGATGGGAGCTTGCTTTGGAGGTTTGTTTGACGCCCATCAGAACTCAATTAGACAACAGCAGGAATGAAGATAACAGCTGCTAGAGCCCTTTTCAAATTACTCGATGCTGGTCAAAGACAAATAATCACATAATCTTTCTTTTTTTTCTTACCCTTCCTAGCAACAGTTGAAGAGACAATGACACTGCTTAAAGGGACATAACGCATTTTATCAATCAAGCACATGTTAAATGAAACAAAAAACAGGAAATAATTACATACATTTAATTTTTTTTTTACAAAAGTATTGCAAAAAAATGGTATGGCGCTGCCCCATCTGACACTACGGACGAGCCACCACTGATAGATAGACAGATGACACTAATAGTGATACCATTATGTGATGTCATAAAAGTAGCTGCTTCTTTGATTGCTTGAACATTCTATTTTCTCCCAGATATATCACTGACTCTGACAGAGCCTCAGCTGTTACCCATTGTACCTATAACACCTCCATGGTTTAGAGATCTCATGAGATAGAGATAATTGGCACTCTGACAAATTTAGAGATATATAGATAGATAAATGGATGACTTTATGACGGAAACACATGTGAGATATATAACGATGACACTCTGGTACATGGGGAGAGATAGGTAATACTCTCTCTGACACATAGAAAAATAGTCAGATAGAGAGATAGATGAAACACTGGGAGACACACGAAGAGTTGGATAGATAGATAGATACATAGCATATCTCTATTTTTCCATGACCAGAAGAAGCTTAATGTCCAAATGGAAGGGCAGTTCTTTTTATAATTTCACGGAGAGTTCCTCCTCCTGAGTGGGATTTTCCTTCCTTTGAGTGCTGAAGGATGACCCTATATGGGTCCAGAGGTATCCCACATCTTCCTGGCTAATTCTGTAGAGTCCAGGTTTGCAATATCTATAATTCTGTGATGCTCACGTCTGTTTTAAGCAGAGATTTTGCTTCATTTTTCAATGCTCGTGATACTCGCTTCATTTTCAGTGTATAGTTCTAGTATGTGCTTCAATTGTATGACACCTACGTCATTTCAAAGTAATAGATTTTTCTCTATTTTTTTAACATGAACAACAGATTCTGCTCCATTACTTTAAACAAAGAATGCTCGCATCATTCTTAGACATATTCTCCTGTATGTGCTTTAAAAATTCAATATGGACCTGGACTAGGCGTCATTTTTTAATCAGAATTTTGGCACACAATTTAACCAATATTTTTTGTCCATACGATACCAAGTGATTTGATTAGAACAAGGATCAGGCAATATAAATAGGAGGTAAAGGCTTTTTTAAATAAATGAGAGGTGATGCGTGGGAGTATATAGATCATTGCTGTAAGGGCCGGTGCTAAGGTAAGGCGGCGCAGGTAGCTGCTTTAGTGTGCTGGCTTGCTACCAGATCGAGTGGGGTGTAAAAATCCAAATCACCGGCCACCGGTCAGGGATTTTATAAAAAACCTGCTTGCTGGCACTGCATCGCCTCGTTCTCCCCGCTATCTTGGTCTCCACCAAGATGGCAGTGAGTTGGCTGGCCCCACCAATTATGTCAGGGTGTGACCTCTGCCGCCAGCCATCCTATTCCCCCTTGACTTTACTCCAGTCCGACTCCCTATTGGTTCTTGCAGGTTGGCACTCTCCACCAAGATGGTAGTGGGTTGACCGGCCCCTCCCCTGCCAATGACGTCTGCAGGGAGCAACCTCCGCCGTCATACCCCTTGACTCCCCAGCGGTATTTGCAGCAGGTGCCAGCCACACCCTGGTCCCCCACTCCCCTTGATATGTCTAAAGTGAGGAAGATGAGGACAGTGGACTGCAGACACCAGATGAGAAAGGCAGCCACAGAGTGATTGAGTGGTAGGGAAACACTGGTCTGGCAGTGCAGTATGAAATTATATATCTGAGAATTGGCACAGCAGGGGCACAGTCACCACCAGGCACAGCAGGAGAACTACCAGGCACAGCACATATTGGCACTGTCACACAGGAGGGGCACAAGGCACAGCATGGCGCAGTGCCAATCTACGCTGTGCCTGGTGCCCCTCCTATGCCACAGCGCCAATCTATACAGTGCCTGGTGCCCTTTCTTTGGAACTGTGGCAAAGGAAGGGCCCTTAGGCACAGTAAAGAATGCCACTGTGGCATAGGCAGGGCACCAGGCACTGCATAGATTGGAACATGAAGGACACCAGGCACAGCATAGATTGCCACAGTGCCAATCTAAGCTGTGCCTGGTGCCCCTTGTCACAGATCTTGGCTGTAGTGGTCTATGTTACCTGGAGTTTCTGCTCCTATGTCCAAGTCACCCTGTGCCTGTGTTATTGTTAATATTCATAGGAGTGCTCAGCGGGTGTGCCTGGTGTGCCGAGGCACACCCTAATGTTGCATGAAAAGGTACTCTTTCACCTCCTGCATAGACATTTTAGATGTCCCTTATCTGGTTCATGATGAATAGCATATAAATGGACTGTGTCTCTGATTACAGGCTTGTTATTTCTAATGAACAATTTGCATTTTGTGCAAAATTTTAACCATAGGTTTTCAGGTTATAGCTGTTCTATGGGTGCACATCCTAATGTAACAGGCTGTGCATGCCAGTGATAATAGTGTTAATAACAGTAACACATAACCATTAACAATGAAGATATTATTATTTTAATGTGTGTCACTCCAGACCCTTTCAAACGTCCAGGATCAGACATAATCTAGTTCTCCCTGCCCCCCTTGCGTTAGCCTTTGTTTCGCCAGAGCATGTTTATGGGACAGGGGGAAGCTATTGGGAGGTTCTGCAGCATGGAAACACTGGGGCTTGTTTTCAATTGTTTTCTGTACATTCCCCCGGTGTGAGTTTTTACAAATGTAAACTATGAATAAATTCATTCCCAGTTTTTTCATCATGCAAGGAGCTCCGGCTATTGACTGGGTGGGTTTGGGACAGAATTAGTACCCCTTCAGAATACTGACGGCAAGGGGAGTTTTATGCTCATGGATACCCATACCCACGTTAAACTTACACACCTCCCGTGCCACAGTGCTAATCTGTGCAGTGCCTGGTGCCCCTCCTTTGCCACAGTACCAAAGAGGGGCACCAGGCACTGCGTGAACTGGCACTGTGGCACAGGAGGGAAACCACGCACAGCATGGTAACATGGTTTTGGGTTAAGGATGGCACAATGCAGGTGTTTAGGGCTAATAGCAGGTGGCATCTGAGTGTTGAGGTGAGAATGGTACACCATGTAGTCGTGTTCGGACAAATAGGCATGGAATCCTGTACATATTACAGGCATGCATGGTTTCCTAGTTGCCTGTTAACTTACTGGCATACATAATATCCTGGGTATATCACTGGTAATTGTGGTTTTCTGGGTATACTACTGGCATTCATGACATCCTGGTTCTATTACTGGTATTCGTGGCATCCTGGTATACTGCTGTCATTTATGACATACTGGGTATTTTTCTGGCATTCATGACATCCTGGGATACAGCAATCATTTATGATATACTGGGTATATTACTGGCATATGTGAAATCCTGGTTCTATTGCTAATATTCATGGCATCCTGGTATACTGCTGTCATTTATGATATATTGGGTATACTACCGTCATTCATGACATCCTGGTTCTATTACTGTTATACTGCTGTCATTTATGACATACTGGTACTATTACTGCATTCATGACATCCTTAGTATTGCATTCATGATGTATTGGGTTTACTACTGGAATGCATGGCATCCAGGGTATATTACAGGCATGTGTGGTCCTCTGTATATTCCACACACCTGTGATAGCTTTGCAATGGGGTCTCTGCAGACTCAAAGCTGATGAGCAGGAACGTAGATAAATGGAACCGATGCCCATGCAGTGGGGTAGTCCCAGTGCACAACACTGGATCCAAATCGTCTGTGTGCGCAAACCAGACGCACCCAAATGCACACGCAGTACCATCTCGCGTAAAAATCTTTGCGCGCGCAGTCTTTTTTCGAGATTCAGCCAATCAGAATTAAGAACCACACCTGTCTCACGTTAACAAATTGCGTCTGCCACTGTCAATCAGAGCATATATGCTGCAGCAATAATACATGCACACACAACTTCATCCATTGTATTGGTTTGGTATGAATTGAATGGGCTACTGTGCTTTGGTGCATTCCTTTTTATGGGTTTGGATATTTGGGGTTAGCCAGGTTGTTCAAATTTGCCGTTAGCACCAGCTTTTAGGAGTTGCTAAAATTATGTGCGCAAAGGCCATGCGGTAATTACCAAAATAGATTGTAATACCATACTCATACCAGCGCACATTCGCACTCACAATGTTAAGTATAGGACGCACGAAGTACAGTAACTCATGCAGGGTTCACGCCGGTTCACCCGCGGTAGACGATTGCGTGCAGTTGTTGCTCTGACTATGTAATACGGGATTTGGCGCAAAGGATTTTATCCCTCACGTTAATGGTTATTTGCGCCGGTGCAGACGTTTGCGTCAAGATTGTAATTTAGCCCTTATTCTTTACAAAGCTGGAAAGTGCATTCAAAATGCCAAAACTAAAGAGAAGAAAGCATTAGGAGCCGCTTTCAGAAAGAGACGAGCAGAAAAAGAAAAGGCTGGGAAGCAGATGTCTGGTAAATTAAAGGACAGTACTTGTCCTCTTACAAAATCAAAAGGCAAGATCCCCCATGCATCAGAAGCAGTTTCCACTGTGGAAGACAATCCAGTACAAATAGATATTAATAAGGAATCTTCAATATCATCTGCCTCATACAAACAGCCTATCACAGCACAAGAGGCTTCTAATCCGGATGATGCAAGTGCCAATGAAAGAAAAGAACAAAGAGATGATGAACAACCTTCAACATCTGCATCATGTGCACACTCTGCTACCTTGAAAGATGGAAACCAAAATAAACCACAAGCGCAAAGATCATTGAATGAAATTGTGTTATAAGCTCATTCTACGTGAGTATAAAACATAACAAGAAAAAAGTGTCATCTGCACTTATCCCTATAACACCATGTGAAACAAACCACAATTAAAGGTTTTAGTTTACTTGCATGGCCAATGAAGTGTAAACCCACCTGCCATGGGTACATTGCTTTTTTTTCTGGAAAAATAGGTGGGGGTACTCTCACGCACAGGGAAAAACTGATTATTATGACGATTTTTCGTGTCCTAATAAATACTCCTTTATTCACACTGGATATATTGCCCCCAGTTCACACTGGATATATTGCCCCCAGTTCACAATGGATATATTGCCCCAGCTCACACATGGATATATTGCCGCAGCTCACACATGGATATATATTGTGCCAGCTCACATGGATATATTGCCCCAGGCCAGCTCACATGGATATATTGCCCCAGACCAGCTCACATGGATATATTGCCCCAGCCCAGCTCACATGGCTATATTGCCCCAGCTCACATTGATATATTGCCCCAGACCAGCTCACATGGATATATTGCCCCAGGCCAGTTCACATGGATATATTGCCCCAGTCCAGCTCACATGGATATATTGCCCCCAGATCAACTCACATGGATATATTGCCCCCAGATCAGCTCACATGTATATATTGCCCAGACCAGCTCACATGGATATATTGCCCCAGGCCAGCTCAAATGGATATATTGCCCCAGACCAGCTCACATGGATATATTGCCCCAGGCCAGCTCACATAGATATATTGCCCCAGGCCAGCTCACATGGATATATTGCCCCAGGCTAGCTCACATGGATATATTGCCCCAGACCAGCTCACATGGATATATTGTCCCAGGTCAGCTCACATGGATATATTGCCCTAGGCTAGCTCACATGGATATATTGCTCCAGGCCAGTTCACATGGATATATTGCCCCAGTCCAGCTCACATGGATATATTGCCCCCAGATCAGCTCACATGTATATATTGCCCAGACCAGCTCACATGGATATATTGCCCCAGGCCAGCTCAAATGGATATATTGCCCCAGACCAGCTCACATGGATATATTGCCCCATGCCAGTTCACATGGATATATTGCCCCAGGCCAGCTCACCTCTGCCAGGCCCCTCTGAGTCATTGTGGAGGGGCGGATCCAGCGGCCGCTGTGTTCTTTCCTTCTACGAGTGGTCGCCTGCATCAATATCTGCTGCTCGCCTGGGATCCATCCACTAGCCACTCGTGATCTTGCGTGAACTCCGCGCTCTCGTTTGTGGCTGGCTGGAGGATGGATCCCAGGCGAGCGGCAGATATCCTGCAGGCGGCTGCTCGTAGAAGGAAAGAACGTGGCAGCCTCTGGATCCGCCCCTGCGCCGACCAGACTGCTCCGGATTCGGACTCCGAGAGTCCGACACTAGAGCTGTCAAAAATTAAAAAGCAAAGAGTGGCTGGCGATGAGGTGCCGGTACGGCGTAACGGCGCGTACCGCCTCAAAAAAAGCCCAGGTCCTACCTAATGGAAACAAAGGCTGCTCTCTAGCAAGCCACATACGCTCATGCTGCTTCTCAGTCATGAGGAAGACTGGTGGGCTTTCATTTATACCCTCCCAGAAACAGTTCCACCATGAAATCCAAAACAAAACCACAGAACAGAATATGCTACAAAGACGACCTAGCTGGAATTACAACAAAATATGCAGAATACAGAAAAAATGGTGTTGCGCCTCATCCCCAACGGGGCGGCTGCAACTACCAGATGTAACCAGCCCAGTAGCATGTACAAAACATAACAAGAAAAAAAGTGTCATCTGGGGATGAGGCGCGACACCGTTTTTTCTGTATTCATTCTACGTGAGCCATGCAGTGTTAATAAATAAAAGCAAACTTATTACCTCAGCATACTGTTTGCCCAACTTCAGTAGTTCCCATGAATGAAACACAAAAAAAGTAATAAAAAGAGTAGTGTAATACTTTTGTGAAGTAATGTGAGTATGAACTAGAATGTTCTTTCACGCACGTGCTAAGGAGCCTGCACATGCATTGGCTCAGGTTGCAACGTGCGAACTCCTGTGGCGTGGCACTGGCTGTCTCTGGTGACTCCTCAAAGGAATGTATAAAAGGCAGCAACCAAAATAAGGTGAAGGTAAAAACAATCTGCTTTATTGGTATACAAAGAAAAGAATACTCCAAATATGGGGGCTGCTCGACCAAAAACAAGTGCATCTGGTGTTAAAACAGATAACCGCTCTATTAGACAAGAGAGAAAAAAAACAACAAACGAAAAAAAATTCTGCTAGGAAAAAAGGGAGAAAAGATATAAACAAGATTTTAATGAGCCAAAACCGGAGAGGTGGTTACGTGCACCGTGTACACATAATATGCAGTCAATAAAAATGGAATTTGCAAAGACTGAGAATACCACTAGGAGAAAAGAAAAAATAATAATAAAAAAGGGTTAAAACCAAAACAGAATTCACCTCTATTTACAATAGATAGTAGGGGTAGCAGTTGGCCCAAATACCTAAGTAGCTAGTAAAAAACGTCTGTATGGTAATAAGGGCAAAAATTACAAAAGACAATGTAAAAATAGAAAACAGACACTGTCCATATAGGTCCGACCTGTTGCCACTTTCATAAAAGGGTTAAGAGTGCTGGGGTGGAGACGCGTTTTGCTAAAGGCTATCTTGGCTTCCTCAGTCCTACCTGTTGCTGCTTCCACAAATGGTTAAAAGCGCTGGGGTGGAGACAAGTTTCGCCTAAGGCTATCTTGGCTTACTCAGTCCTACGAAAAAATTAAAAAAAAAATTCAAAGGATGAATAAAATAGATGTTTTACAAAAGCAAATTACAAGCGACGGCTGCCAAGTGGAGAAGAAACCTATAGAAACTGGCTGGTTTGTTCTGTTAAGTTGAACAAAGCATTTTGTTTTTGTTGTAAGCTATTTAACAACTAAAGTGACTACAGATTTGACATGTGGAGGTTATAATGATTGGAAGAATATGGCTCAAAATCTTTCCATTCGTGAAATGCCCAACTCTCATCTTGTTGCTGTAGGAGCCTGGATTGAACAAGCTACAAGGCTTGGATCTGAAAAACAGTAGGTGCTGTTTACCAGAGATTTTTGTAAGCAGAAATGCAACATTGGCAAAATGTTGCTAAGCGCCCTGTAGGCATCGTGAGGGATCTTGGTTGCGAGTGCTTGGCTTTTAGAGGTAGCAGAGATACATTATACAGTGAAAATAATGGAAATTATCTACAACTTGTGGAAATGCTAACTCCGTTTGATACAGTCATGCAGGAACATCTGAAAAGAATTAAAAAATTATTTGGGGAAGATAGCTAAACGTGGTCCTAGAGGCGCACTTCAGTTAAAGCAGGTATTTAAAATTTAAATTCTCTGTGGCGGTGTGGCCACATCTGATGAACAATGCACAATGCGTTAAATAAACTCTGCGGGTGCAATATCCGTTTTATATATTCTCAATAGAAGCAATCAATTTTGTGCACGTGATTCAGAATCGTGATCACAATACAGGGTGATATATATTCTCTAATAAATATTTCAAAAGCGCTATAGTGCCATTGCAAAAAACAAGAGAAAATGAGAAATGAATGAAAATACATATAATATGCACACAAAATCCACAATCAGTTCTCCTTGTGTGTACAGTACTCTTGATTTGAGAGATTAAAGTGCACATGCCCGTGCTGTAAAAGGTATAATGAAGGAGGCCAACAATACTCATATATTGTAAAGTCTTTAAAAGGTGTATCCTTCTTGTCACTTGTCCCCTCAAATAAAGAAAAGAGAACAGGGGGGCGACATATCGTGCAGAACTGAGGTATACAGATCTTAAATGTTTGCAATACCATAAAACTCACATCTTCCAGAGCCTGATAAATCCCGGCTCTGGGTGAAACAGGCCTCCGACCAAATAAAGTGTCGCGCAACCCTTCTTTTAGCAGCTGCAGTTACCTCAAGAGAAAGCAGAGAGAGACGGCACTCCCATAGTACAATAACGTCTGATGCCTTCAGATACAGGTGTAATTCAAAATAGTCACACTCACTGTTGCCGGAGCCTGTAAGATCCCAAGCTCAGCCACAATGCCTTGGTACTCTAAGACTGCTGGCACATGAGCGTTCATGTAAGGTATGTCACAATCAGATACCCCATTAAAATAAACCAGGTACACACATAAACATACACTAATAACTGTTACATTATAAAGTAAACTAATGGCATTTCTATTAAACCACCAGTAGATGGCAGCAGAGTGAAAAGCCTGAGTGACGAGCGTGTGTTTATCTAAGATGCTTCCTTAGAGAGGGAACCAAAAGAGTAGAGCTTTTGTTGCTTGAACCAGGCCTTTTTTTTCAGGAGGTACTCGGGGGTACGCAGTACCGGCACATCACCACTCAGTACCGGCACCTCGCCATCAGCCAGAACTAACAGGAGAGAGCATGATGCTCCTCCCTCCTCCTGCAGTGGCAGGCAGAGAATCGGAAGCGCTCAACAGCTCATGTTGCTCCTGAACGCTTCAGATTGTCAGGAGTGTATGTAGGGACTGATAACCCCCTCCCCCAGTAAGTGACAAGGGAGGGCTGCTCCCCCTCTCTCTGCAGCTGCTGAAACTTTGAACAGCATGGGGTGGGGGCTGCAGCATGTTCACACACATCTGCCAGAACTGCGGATTGTCAGGCAAGCGGTGTGATCATAGGAGCTGGCACTGTAAGGCGGTAGGGAGTTTCATTGCTGTGGATCTCATACACACTGCGCATTACTGTGAGTTTCATAGCTGTGGAGCTCATACACACTGCGCATTACTGTGAGTTTTATTGCTGTGGATTTCATACATACTCAGAAAAACTGTGAGTTTCATTGCTGTGGTGCTCACAGGGATTATCCACTCCGTGCCATCATTGCAAAAAAAAACAGCTAACTGCTAACTGCTCTGCAATACAGATTTTTCTTGCAACAGAGGCACTTAGTGGATATCCCCCATAGGGTTACAACAATAATTGTTCTTTTAAAGTCACACAGTATTAAAAAAATATGGTTCCATTTTATAGTGTCTTCCTTTAAGAGAACTACAACTATTGTTTATGAGGACATGAAAATAGTAATAATAATCAGTTTTTCCCCAGGCGTGAGAGAACCCCCACCTATTTTTCCAGAAAAAAAGCACTAGCTGGAACCAAATATCAATTGCAAACCTACCGGAACTGAAAGTCATGCTTTGTCATTGCAGGTAAGAGGGAGCATATCCAGGGTTATAAACAGGGCAAAAGTGATTCAATTCACATCCCTGTGAGGAGAAAAGGCTGTTGCTACTGTTGGGTAATTAGATAAGACCCTATACAGATGTCAATGGGTTGTGCTGATGTGTCATAGCTCACCAGCATACAAGGAATGTGATGACTATAGGATCTCATGTTATGTTGTATTGATTATATTGCACCATTAGCCTACTATAATATAGATTGAGTAATCACATATCTGTACATGTTTAATTGTTTATTATTTTCTATAAGGATGTTATTCCTGCATAGGTGAATGTTATAGTTATATATCTAATTGTATTTTAATGTATAAGGAACCAAATATCAATTGCAAACCTACCAGAACTGAAAGCCATGCTTTGTCATTGGAGAAAACGTGTAAATAAAAACATTTCTGGTTTCACCCAGCCCGCTCCCTTCGCACATTGGAATTATTGACCATACTTTCAGCATATGTGCAACATCCAGGTACTGCATACAGTGCGTCCATAACGGACGCACATTTTGAAAGGAAATATTGTGTTCAACAGGCGATCAGTAAGTTATTAACAACGATGCTTCAGCGTGCCGGCCTTCGCACTTGCGCTGGTAAATATTCACGCCCACAGGAAGCAGCACGTAGTTCCTGTGGGACGCCTAGCTTTTTCACGTCAATGCCATTTTCAACTTCTGTAGCAATACACGAAGGCCGTGCGTGAACAAGTGCGCAGGTGTATTATGCCGTGTTCTTCATTGACTCCATTAAAAAGCTACGACGGATGGCAAATTGCATGCACAGACAGACGCAAAAAATCCGCTCCTGTGCCAGCAGCCTTAACAGGTGAGTGCCCAACCTACTGCGATGTTCTTCCTTCCTGGATTTCTCTGTGTGGCCTGCGGGAATGTATGTCTTCATCAGCCAGTTTCCTCAAAGAAATAAGGCAATTTCTTCGAGGAAATTGACTGATGAAGGCATAGACTTTGCTGAAACGCTTCTTGGTTAACCCATTCATTTTATTTCGGTTTTATTTTATTTTATACTAGAAATATTTGATAATTTATTTTTATTAAAAAAAAAGAAAAAAAAAAGAATTAATAAAATAAATTCATAAATAAACCATTTTTTTTATCCATACAGCTTATAGGCTTTATATTTACTGTATATTTATACCCCATACACATGCTATTTAAAAAAAAAGTTTAAATAAATCGAAAATAAAATTCACCGTAAAAATCCTGAAAAATGCCTAAAAAAAAACGAAAAAATGATATTTTTTACATTGAAACCTATGGGATTCGCCTGATTAAACCTGGCGAATGAAACCATCAAAAATCTGAGCATTTCGCTGACCTTTCTTTGCCGTTCGATGTTCTCTGAATAGATTAACCATTGCTTCTCTACGGGGATTTCATTTCCATCGAACAGCACTGTATTGAAAAAAAAGCCTGAATGATGCCTGAAAAGCCTGAATGATGTATTTCGCTGGAAAATCGCCAATACAGTTTGTCCTTCCAAGACCAATGTTCAGCGTCCTATACTCTCTACGTGAAGACACCAAACACTCCAGATAGAGATTATTATGCATCTCTATGCTGGTTCGCATGGCATGGAACGGATAAGGGGGAGGCACCAAAACTCACTTTTGCCTGAGGAAATAAAAATGCTTGGATTGGCCCTGATTGCTGTACATGCACTCAATGGCAGGTCCCCAATAGCACAAATTGGGGGGGGGGGGGATAATTGGATTACTGCTGGTTAATCCCATTGAAGAAGGCAAAACATTTGGTGAAATGTTTAAACCATAACCAAATAGTTATCCTAGTAAAAGCAATTTAGATGATAGCGCTCATAAAAATATAAGATTTAACTGATGCTAATGAGATTGCTAAGCAGTGGCGTCCTGTCAGGGAGCTGATTCCGGGGTGGCAGGTTTGAGACCAATATGCAATGATGGAACGGAGATGAAGATAAATATATTCAAGAGGGTTTATAGGAGTATCAGGACTGGAGTAAAACAAAGGCAGGAAACAGATATCAAGAGGCTGGGTAATACTGAGAGGAAGGGAAGACACTGAATAAATAAACAGTAATAAGATAAGCTGAAGACTAGGGATGGGCTGGCGGATCGATCCGAACATGAGTTTGAATCGAACATTGCCCGTTCAGCGAACATCGAACATTTCCGCGTGTTCGCCACGTGTTCACCCACAATGCACTTTTCCACTGGCCTGAAGCTCGTAATTGGCTACAGCCTTGCACCTGACCTATGGTCAGGTGCAAGACAGGTGCAGGACTATGCCAATCAGGGCTCAGAGTCCTGATGGGGCAAATTTTGCCCAATCATGGGCTCACAGAGCTAAATCCCGCAGCACACTATATAAGGCTTCCCTGCAGCCCCAGCACGTGTTTTTTTTTGCAGGAGTGAGAGGAGATTGTTCTTTCAGTGTGTCTCACAGACGTCTAGCAGATTTCTGTGAATTGTAATCTGTGTCTTCTCACTGCCAGCTATTGGGGTCTTACTTTCTTCTAACAGATAGTTATCTGGGAATTGTAATCTGTGTCTTCTCACTGCCAGCTGTTGGGGTCTCACAGACTTCTAGAAAATATCTGTGAATTGTAATCTGTGTCTTCTCACTGCCAGCTATTGGGGTCTCACAGACGTCTATCAGATATCTGGGAATTGTAATATGTGTCTTCTCACTGCCAGCTATCAGGGGGTCCCACATACTTCTAGCAGATATCTGGAAATTGTAATCTGTGTGTTAGCCTGGCAGCAGCTGGCAGTGCCATCAGGCTGTATAACTGACGTATAGCATTGTTCTGCAAAATCTGTATATCTTTAATCTAATTCTAGATACCATACAATAATACAGTTTAATCAGAGTTCATCTGTTTATCTATTCAGAGTAGAATCTGGGTGTTGCCAGCTATCAGCCAGGCTGTATCACTGACGTATAGCATTGTTCTGCAAAATCTGTATATCTTTAATCTAATTCTAGATACCATACAATAACACAGTTTAATCAGAGTTCATCTGTTTATCTATTCAGAGTAGACTCTGGGTGTTGCCAGCTATCAGCCAGGCTGTATCACTGACGTATTGCATTGTTCTGCAAAATCTGTATATCTTTAATCTAATTCTAGAGACCATACAATAACACAGAGTTCATCTGTTTATCTATTTGGAGTTGAATCTGGGTGTTGCCAGCTATCAGCCAGGCTGTATCACCGATGAATAGCATTGTTCTGCAAAATCTGTATATCTTTAATCTAATTCTAGATACCATACAATAACACAGTTTAATCAGAGTTCATCTGTTTATCTATTCGGAGTAGAATCTGGGTGTTGCCAGCTATCAGCCAGGCTGTATCACTGACGTATAGCATTGTTCTGCAAAATCTGTATATCTTTAATCTATATATCACTCCCCATGTCAGAAAGACCAAAAAGGACAGGCAGACGCTCCCAGACACAGATAAGAGGGCAAGCAGCCTCTGTGTCGGAAGGCTGTGCCCCTGGTCGTCGTGGGCGTGGTACATCCTCTGCAGGGGTACGCTTGTCCTTGTTTCTAACTGGAGCTGGCCGTCTAAGGCTAGGGTCAGACTGAGGCAGTGCGAACGCGCGTGCAGCCGCACTTAATCACGGCCGCACTAGCAGCAGATGCCGGGCAATGACGGCCAATATACGAAGTACGGTCGCACAAAAGTCCGGCTGCCAACGCAATGGAAATGAACGCATTTTTTCGAGAACGTGAAACCGCAGGTACTGACGTACAGAGTGCGCTGCGTCCGCTAGAGGTGTGTGTGTGTGATTAGGAGACGTCAGACGCTGCTAATGTCGGCCAACATAACGTCCAGATGCAAAAGTGTTTTATGATGATCCGTACAAAATCACGGACGAAAATGCGCATAGTATGACCGCTATCACGTATTCTGTGAAAAAATGCGTCCATTCGTTCGAACGCACTTTTTCACAGACAACATAAAAATGCGTTCGTCTGACCCTAGCCTTAAGCAGCAGCAACATACGGAGGATTTTCAGGATTGGCTAACCAGGCCATCCTCATCCTCCGAGTCCTCTGCCAGCCAGGCTCGTAGTGGTTTACAGTCCACCTCAGCTGCCAAAACATCTAATTCAGCCTCCATGTCCACAGCTACTCCTGCCGTAGCATCACCATCATACACGGAGGAGTCAGCTGAATTGTTTGACTACAATGACAGTGACATGCTGCTTGAGGATGCGCAGCAACTCCAGTGCTCTGATTCAAACTCTGAGGTTAAGGAAGGGAGTAAAATCAGCCTAGAGGGAGGGGGTGCCAGTGACACACAAAGAACTGGCACTCATGTTCCCCCAGCAGCTGCAGCATATTGCGAGGTTGGCTCCAGTGACGAGGAGATAGGGGGTGATGATGATGATGAGGTCACTGACTCCACCTGGGTGCCTGATCGAACAGAGGAGTCAAAGGAGGAGAAGGAGGAGGAGGCACAACAAAAACGAGGCAGAATGTCCTCTATGAGCAACCGTAGCCAGTCCAAGGCATCAGATGTCAGAGCTGCTCAGGTGCAGAGCGCTGTTGTCTCGCAGCACACGTCCAGGATCTCTGCTGTCTGGGAGTTCTTCACGACATGTGCAGCAGACTGCAACGTTGCTATTTGTAAGCTATGTTGGAAGAGGACCAACTGTGGGAACGGCATCAGACACCTGGGTACCACGTGCTTGAGGCGACATATGACCACCTACCATGCATCCTGTTGGCACAACACTTTGCATAGGTCCTCCTCATCTGTCTCTACCCCTACTATATGTCCTGCCATGTCATTGCCTACAACCTCCACTGACAGGGATAATGTTACAGTAATGGGTGTACACGTCCTTCCTCTGAACCTGCCAGCATCCCATCAGCTGCAGATTTATGCAGTCAGATTTTTTTGCCCCAGCTGCTGCAGCGGAAGAAAAAATATTGTCCCAACCATCCACATGCACAACGTCTAAATGCCAGCTTGGCAAAATTACTCGCATTACAGCTGCTGCTTTTCCAGCTGGTGGACTCTGCTTCCTTCTGTGAATTTGCCAAATGTGCTGTACCACAGTGGCAGGTTCCAAAATGCCATTTCTTTTCACTGAAGGCCATTCCAGCACTATACCAGCACGTGGAAGACAATGTTATCGAGTCATTGGGAAAGGCAGTCAGCAGCAAGGTGCATGTGACTTTAGACACGTGGTCCCGCAAGCATGGACAGGGTTGTTACATTTCCTTCACGGCACACTGGGTAACTCTGATTGCAGCTGGGAGGGATCCAGGATGGGGCTCTGTGCTGGAGCTTGTTCATCCACCACGCCTCCAGAAAGCTGCTTATATGAGGTCTGTCTGCTCCACCACCTCTTCATCTTCCTCCTTCAATGTCTCTGGCGAAGTGGCAGTTAAACCGACACATGGCAGGGGCTACGCAATGGCTCAAGCAAAAAGATGCCATACTGTGCTTGAGCTGGTTTGATTAGGGGACAGGAGCCACACCGAACCAGAAATTCTGTCAGCTCTGCAGGGGCAGGCGCAGAGATTGTTAACACCACGCCAGCTTGAGCTGGGAATGGTCGTCTGTGATAATGGCAGCAACCTTCTCTCTGCCCTACGCCTGGGTAAGTTGACGCTTGTACCATGCCTAGCACACGTCCTAAATCTGGTAGTACAGCATTTCCTAACCAGGTACCCAGGGCTGGAAGAGCTTCTCAGCCAGACCAGAAAAGTCTGCAGCCACTTCAGACGGTCATTCCCAGCAAGTGATCGCCTGGCAGAAATTCAAAGAGAATTCCACCTTCCCACAAACTGCCTGATCTGTGACATGCCCACCGGGTGGAACTCGACATTGGCAATGATGCAGCGCCTGCACAAGCAGCAGACGGCCATCAATGAGTACCTGTGTGAGTATGGCACAAGGACAGGTTCAGGTCAACTTGGTTATTTCCCCCCCTCGCAGTGGCTGATGATCAAGGATGCATGCACTGTACTGTCACCATTTGAGGAGGCAACGAGGATGGTGAGCAGGGACAGTGCATGCATCAGTGACACAATTCCTTTAGTGTTCCTGCTGGAGCGCACTCTGCGGGGAATTATAGATGTGGCACTAGAGGCAGAGTAGCGGGAGGAAGAGGAGGCCTCTCCTAGCTCTCAAGGCCCCAGTCTTTCCACAGACAGCATTTCTGCGGGTCCTCAGATCAGACAGGAGGACGAGGAGGAGGAGGAATATTTAAGTTTTTGGGGCATTGAAGGTGGAGGATTCCTCAAGGGAAGGTTTTGTGTCCCCAGAAACCCAAGGACTAGTACGTGGCTGGGAAGAGGTAGTACACAATACGGTCATCCTCAGCAACCAGGAAGACTCTGAAGCTAATGCCACCTCCAACCTGCGCTGCCTGGGCTCTCTTATCCTGCAAAGCCTGCTAAAGGACCCCAGGATTCGTGCTATCAAGGAGAGGGATCAGTACTGGTTGGCAACCCTTCTTGATCCACGATACAAGGGTAAGGTTGCAGAGCTCATCCTGCCCTCACAGAGGGAGCACAGGATGAAATAACTTGAGGACGCTCTAAAGCGACACTTGTGTAACACCTTTCCAGACACTGGTAGGTTACCAACTGATGACACAGGTGCTTCTGAGGCTGCTGTTTATCAGAGGAAGAGCGGTGAAGACTGATGCCTTTTTAAAAATATTTAGTCCACGACGCCCAGGGACGTCAAATGTAGGCACCCATTGCCAGCGTCTTCACCATATGGTGCAGGACTATCTAGGGGCAAGGGCAGACCAGGATACCTTTACAGCAGATGATCCACTGGCTTACTGGGTGTTGAGATTGGATCACTGGCCAGAACTTAGCCAATATACTATGGAGCTACTATGTTGCCCTTCATCCAGCGTGCTTTCTGAAAGGACGTTCAGTGCCGCTGGAGGTTTTGTCACAGACAAAAGAGTGCATCTGTCCACCGACTCTGTAGACCGGCTGACATTTATAAAAATGAATCAGGCCTGGATCAGCAGCTATCACTCCCCTGATGCTGATGTAACTGAATAGATCGGGGATCTCTTCTGCATTCCCAAAACCTCCACCACTGCACTCTTCCACAATACCTCAGAGGGGTTACGGGGTGCACTGACGCGTGTACCAGATTCATATCATTGTAATATTTGACTGCAGGGTCCACTCCTGCACTCTTCCACAATACCTCAGAGGGGTTACGGTGTGAAGGCACTAGCTGGCACCAAAGACCCAATATTTGGGTGCACTGACGCGTGTACCAGAATCCAATCATTTTAATATTTGAATGCAGAGTCCACCCCTGCACTCTTCCACAATACCTCAGAGGGGTTACGGTGTGAAGGCACTAGCTGGCACCAAAGGTCCAATTTTAATGCACCTGTTGTTACTTTCATCCAAAGCCTGCATAAATTTCACCATAATTTAGCCAAAAAAATCACTAACCTTGTTCTGCGTGTCCTAAAGCGTCTCCTCTTTTCATACAGGCTGCCGCCCCAAGCAGTTTTTTATGAATAGATTAAAGGAAAACCATTTACCGTCATTTGAAATGTCATTTTTTTCTTTTTAAATGTTTCTGTACATCCGACAAATCTGCCACTTCACGGGCAGGTTATGGGGACCTCCTAGGCACGATATTTGAAGGAATTTTTTGTTTTTATTCTTAACCTTTTTTACATGGAAAAATCACTGTTCCTTTAAAAAAAAAATTAAAAAAAATGTCCTTGTTTCCTGTCCCCCAGGGCACTACCCGGACCCCCATACACCTTTTATGGCAAATATCTTGCATATATGCCCACTTACAGGGCACTCTAAAAATCGAACGTTCGAGTCCCATTGACTTGCATGGAGTTCGGATCGTGTTCGCATCCGAACTTGAACTTTTGAAATTGTTCGAGTTCGAATGCGAACCAAACACGGGGGTGTTTCGGCTCATCCCTACTGAAGACTAGATGAGAGAAGGGTAGACAAAAGACAATGCTAAACTATACTGAACTATAATAAGGAGAGAGACATAATATAGGAATGGTACTAGAATGGTATGGTTTCACAGGAAGCTGGGAAGAAACAGAATACAGATCTAGAGAGAGGTCAGGAAGACGAGGTATGGAAGACTAGACCATGAAGACTAGGCCAGGTATGGAGAGAGGTATGGAACAGGGTACTGAGAGTAGCAGTAAGTATAGTATCTTGGGGAACAAGCTGAAAAATAGAGGCAAAGGGTCTTTTGAATATAGAGAGTCTTTTGAAGGCAGAGGGAAACTTGAAGGTAGTTTTAGGAGGCAAAGGGTCCTTGGAAGGTAGAGGATCTTTGGACGGTAGAGGGTCTTGGAAGCAGAGGATCTTTGGAAGGTAGAGGGTCCCAGAAGTAGAGGGTCCCAGAAGCAGAGGGTCCTGGAAGCAGAGGGTCATGGCAGCAGAGGGTACTGGAAGCAGGAACTGTAGAGATATACTGGAGGAGGCAGAGTGCAATAAAGGTCTAGGCAGGTAACAGGAACGGGAGGCAGCTTCTCACTAGTGAGGTGTTCAATACTAATGTAGAAGCATTTTGGTATAGGCGCGGCCCTCTTTTGTGGAGGAGAAATCAGGAGGCGTTAGCCAGCACCTGGTATTGGATCAGCGTGGTTTTAGGAGGGCATCTGCTTGTCTCATCACATTCACTATAAGGCAACTTGCCTTTAGCTCTTTTGCGGCGCCGGGGGCTAGGAACACGGACACGGCCCCAGTGCTAGGGAATGTTGCTTCTTCCTGAATAACTGGATCAGTGACTGTCGAGCTCGAAATCCAAAACCTGGAAGGTCATCTGAAAAAAGGACGAATCGTAAGGTAAAAGCGGACTAAAGAATAAGTGGGCCACAGGGACAAAGGGAGCTACTGGAGCACGAGGCAAAATAAGGGAATTAGTGATGAAAGGTCAGCACATATTCTCTCTGTAGCAGGAAAATTTTGGTCACATGATCAGAGGTCAGATACTGCTACAGAATACATAAGCTATTGCCACAGTGCATTGGTTACTGGAAAGCCATCTATATACTGCCGGTATGGATATGAATTTTTGTGAAGTGATATACTTCAATGGACAATGTTAAGTGAATAATCCCCCAAATAGCCATGTAATGGTCGTGGCCACCAATAGGTGTCACTAAAGAGCTAAATATAATTTTGTCTGCCAAAAAGAAAAGATTCAGACGTCTGACAATGTTCTTTTGGCAGGATGTGACATAAACCAGGCTTAGCCAGCTAATCCTTTCCTAGGAAGTCGAACCTTCTGTTGATTTAACCAAGAGATCCAGGAAGGGATCACTCCTTTGGTGCTTTGGCTGTTCGTGAACACACTGGGCTGTTCAAGCCATGCTGTGCGTTGACCTGGTGGAGTTACAGTGATTGCGGGACATTTTTCTAAATATACATTTCAATCACCTGAGGCTGTGGTAAACGAGCGCATACGAGCGTGGAGGGGACATCCATGAGAACGGCCGTTCTCTCCGCTCGGACACCTGTGTCAGGGGCGGCAGGTGAGGCAGAGCCTCATCTACCATTAAGTGGGCTCAGCTGAGCTCACCTGCCAGTGCTATTAAAATAACTTTTTTATCAGCAGTGTTTAATTTAACAAAGAAGAGAACTCACCTGCTGTACATCTCTGCTCTGCTTTTTTTCTGCACTGAGATTATGCAATTTGCGTAGCTGAATGCTGCGCTAATCACGTAAGGTGAAGCTGGCTAATAGATTCAGAAGTCTGCAGCGCGCGTCTGGCGCTGCCTACTTCCTGAATCTACGCTCATCAGTGTCTCAGAAAGGCATTGTGAGCAATGGAATTGCTTGGACCAATGGTAAAGCACCATTGGTCTCAAGATATTCAAAAAACACCTCCATGGGAGGCAGGACTCCCATGCTTTGATTGACACAGGGCAGTCATGTGACCGTCCTCGTCAGTCAGTCATGGGGAGGTGCCATGGGGCTGTGTGCCGGGAGTCACATCCTGAAGAGCACTGAGAGCAGCAAGATCCTGGGGAGCTGAGAGCAGGCAGAAGATCCTGGGGAGCCCTGAGAGCTGCCAGATTCTGGGGAGCACTGAACAGCCAGATCCTGGGGAGCACTGAGAGCAGCCAGATCCTGGGGAGCAATGAAACTGAACCTACTTAACCTATGTATATCTGGCTCTGATACTAGCCAGTGCCTCACCAGTCACTGACCTCACTGCTATCTACCCACCGGCACCACCAGCCCTGAAGTAATGCCTCACCTCTCCCACCATAATAGTTGCACGAATAACAGGTACAGCAACCGCTGCAATCACTGCAAACATACACAATTAGTGAACAACTAATACCAGCTGTCACTGCAACCTCAACTGCAGCCTTTAAACTGTAGATAAATCTGATCACCCCCTGACGTGGCAAAAACTAGAGATGAGCATTTGTTTCGGAAAAAAAACAGAATTTGTAACGAAATTTGATAATTCGTAGTTCGGAAGTACTTCCGAATAACGAATCGATACAATAAGAATTCGAAACGAAATGGTATATAATGAATTTATTTAGTTTTACACTGTGTCATCATCATAAAAGAAAAATTTGAATAATTGATGTCAACTATCAATTTGAAATGAACTATCAAATACATATCAACTATCGAATTTGAAATGAACTATCAAATACATATCAACTATCGAATTTCAAAATGAACTATCAAATACATATCAACTATCGAATTTGAAATGAACTATCAAATTTATATCAACTATCGAATTGATATATGAAATTCGAATTGATACGAAATACAAAACGAAATACGAAACGAAATTAGTTACGAAATTCCGAAAACAAAATTATTTAAAAACGTAACGAAACTAAACTAAACAAAACAAATTTTTCAGCCATGCACATCCCTAGCAAAAACCTTTAAATCAGCTAAAGCAACCACAGTAACGGTCCATGTATTTGACCTGTCGGAGAGGAACGCCCCGGCAATACACTCACAGGTTTTGTAGTTGTCTTCACATTCTATGTGTTTCCATATTATGTCGCCTTTAACATAGGTTATATATTCTGTATTTAGGTAAACACGTTTCAGGTTGTCCTGATCATAGATTGGACTTTCACTTTCCTTCTCTTCAATTTTGGAGACATCCAGTGGACAACCGGCACCAGTGACTGTGGAGACGGTCAGACTGGTCTTGGTGGGAGCCCAGCACTGGTAAGCAAATAATATCCAAAAGATCGCGAATTCCAGTTCATGGTTTGTGTACCTTGTGCTGCATGACAGAGTAGACAGTCACACTCTGTATAGAAGAAACTCACCTGCTCTGCGATCCCCGGCTGTCGGCTCTGTGCTCTGCCTCTTCCTCTGCGTGCAGTGAGAGCATTCTTTTAACAGCCTACGCAATTTGCGTAGCAGTGGTATGCCTCCCCGTTACGCTAATCACATAGGCTGCTCAGGAGGTCTTTTCACATAGGAACACATGCATGTTGCCTACTTCCTGCATACGGCTCCACAGAGAGGCCCTGATAAAGCAATGGAATAGCTTGGACCAATGGGAAAGCACTACTGGTCAAAGCCATTCAAAAAACTGCCTGCATTGGAGGCTGGCCTCTAACAGGAAGGGGCCCATGCAGCTCCCTCTGTTTCCTTTAGTGGCAGATACAGAGTATGACAGGCCCAGGCAGCTCCCTCTGCTCCCTCTAGCGGCAGATACAGAGTATGAAAGGCCCAGACAGCTCCCCTGCTCACCCTAGTGGCAGATACAGAGTATGACCAGCCCATGCAGCTGCCCCTGCTCCCTCTAGTGACGGATACAGAGTATGGCAGGCCCATGCAGCTCCCTCTGCTTCCTCTAGTGGCAGACACAGAGTATGACAGGCACAGGCAGCTCCCTCTGCTCCCTTTAGTGGTGGATACAGAGTATGACAGGCCCAGGCAGCTCCCCTGCTCCCTCTAGTGGTGGATACAGAGTATGACCAGCCCAGGCAGCTCCCCCTGCTCCCTCTAGTGGCGGATACAGAGTATGACAGGCACAGGGGCACAGAAAAACTGTTTTTCTAACATATTTTTTTTAATAGTAAAGTATATGATATGAAAATAATGATATCTTTAGAAAGTTCATTAAATGGTGGGAAAAATTATATATAATATATGTGGGTACGGTAGATAAGTAAAAGGTAATTTACAGCTAAACACAAACTGCCGAACGTTAGTTAATATCTGTGTATATCTGGCTCTGATACTAACCAGTAGGGATGAGCTGTTCGGTTCAATCTGTTCGGAGTTCGCATCGAACATCGCCGTTCGGCAGTTCGCGACTCCGAACATTTCCACGTCTTCGGTTCGAGTTCGCCCACAATGCACCACAATGGACCACAATGCACTTTTCCACTGGCCTGAAGTTTGTAATTGGCTACAGCCTTGCACCTGACCACAGGTCAGGTGCAAGACAGGTGTAAGACTATGCCAATCACGGCTCAGAGTCCTGATTGGGCAAATTTTGCCCAATCATGGGCTCACAGAGCTACAGTTGTGTTCAAAATTATTCAACCCCCAATGCTGTAAAGGGTTTTAGGGAATTTAGTGTACATTTGTAATTGTATTCAGAATGAAATCCTACAAGGACTTTTTAAAGAACCATATGCAACTAAAATGACATCAATTGGTTTTGTAATACAGTAGTAAATGTTTCTTTTGTGAATTCTTCATTGACACAATTATTCAACCCCTTAAAGACTACCACTCTGAAGAACAGAGGATCATTCAAGTGTTTTCAATCAGGTATTGAAAACACCTGTGGATGTCACGGAGCAGCAATAAAGCATAATAAGCACCAATTAGGCAGCTTTAAAATGACTGTGATACTCAGCTCCTTCTAGACATTTACTGGTGTGGTTACAAACACGGTGAAGTCAAGAGAATGGTCCAGGAAGACAAGAGAAGAGGTGATTAATCTTCACAGGAAGGGCAATGGCTATAAGAAGATTGCAAAGATGTTAAACATACCAAGAGAGACCATAGGATGCATCATTCGCAAATTCAAGGCAAAGGGCACTGTTGAAACGCTACCTGGTCGTGGCAGAAAGAAGATGCTGACTTCGACTGCTGTGCGCTACCTGAAGCGTAGAGTGGAGAAAAGTCCCCGTGTGACTGCTGAGGAACTGAGAAAAGATTTGTCCGATGTGGGTACTGAAGTTTCAGCTCAGACAATACGGCGCACACTGCGTAATGAAGGCCTCCATGCCAGAACTCCCAGGCGCACCCCCTTGCTGTCTCCAAAGAATAAGAAGAGTCGACTGCAGTATGCCAAAAGTCATGTGGACAAACCACAGAAGTTTTGGGATAGTGTTCTGTGGACTGATGAAACAAAATTAGAACTGTTTGGGCCCATGGATCAACGCTATGTTTGGAGGAGGAAGAACAAGGCCTATGAAGAAAAGAACACCTTGCCTACTGTGAAGCATGGCGGGGGGTCAATCATGCTTTGGGGCTGTTTTGCTTCTGCAGGTACAGGGAAGCTTCAGCGTGTGCAAGGTACCATGAATTCTCTTCAGTACCAGGAGATATTGGATGACAATGTGATGCAGTCCGTCACAAACCTGAGGCTTGGGAGACGTTGGACCTTTCAACAGGACAATGATCCCAAGCATACCTCCAAGTCCACTAGAACATGGTTGCAGATTAAAGGCTGGAACATTTTGGAGTGGCCATCGCAGTCACCTGACTTAAATCCGATTGAGAACCTCTGGTGGGACTTAAAGAAAGCCGTTGCAGTGCGCAAGCCTAAGAATGTGACTGAACTGGAGGCTTTTGCCCATGACGAATGGGCGAAGATACCCGGAGATCGCTGCAAGACACTTGTGTCAAGCTATGCTTCACGTTTAAAAGCTGTTATAACTGTAAAAGGATGTTGTACTAAGTACTAAGATTGAATGTCACTTGGGGGTTGAATAAAACTGATAATGATGTGAGCACAGAAAAGACATTTGTGGTTATTTCATTATAAATGTTATGTTATATTTGTCTGACCTACACGTGCCTCTTTGATTTAATTGTAAGCAAGATGACTGAATGATCAAAATCAATGTCAAACTGGCCAAAACACTCAATTTCAGTGGGGGTTGAATAAATTTGAACACAACTGTAAGTCCCTCAGCACACTATATAAGGGTTCACACGGCCCCCAGCATGTGTTTTTTGAGAGGATATTGTTCTGTTAGTGTGTCTTTTCAGCGCCAGCAGCTATTGGGGGGTCTCACTTCTACAAGATATCTGGGAATTGTTGTAATCTGTGTGTTCTCACTGCCAGCAGCTATTGGGGGGGTCTTACTTCTACAAGATATCTGGGAATTGTTGTAATCCGTGTGTTTTCACTGCCAGTGTAACGGGTGGGGTATCGCCCACCAAGGAGTAGCGGAGTTGAGATCCTTAAGGGCTGAGAAATCTTCTTGACGTTTAAACACTGAGTAAATCTCCCAGAATCAGACACTTGTGGCAACAAGGTAGAACCATACACAGAGTCGCTAATAAGTACTAATGGTTTCGAGACCAATAGAATACCTAGAGCATATACAGAGAAACACAGATCTCTTAGACAGTTGATGAATTGAGCAGACTGCAGGGCAGTCAGGAAATATGTATCTTTCACGTTTGCTGCTTCGGAGACAGGTCAGCTGTACCTTAAGATGGTAGGAACCAACACATACACTTCGAGGTCTGTTGTACAAACAAGAACGAGTATTGTTGAGGGTAAGCGCGCACTGACAATCAGCATTAAATAAACATGACTTGGCAATCGCGGATTGAAATAATCGTTGTGGCTGGTGAATGTGAATTCTTGGTTGGGTATAGGCACTTAGCGAGGCCACGAACAAGACCCACCGATGAAAAGGAACACTTCCCCAGTAGAGTGTAAACACCGCAGCGGCAAACATGAGGTTAAACCACCAAAATACCACACAGACAACCAGAATCAATCAGCAGAGAATAGTCAGAAATCAGGCCGGGTCAATTAACAGGAGCAGGGATCGAATACAAAAACCGGGTTGGCAATAGGAAGACAATCAAAATCAATAAGCAGTGATGCGGGAATCAGACTCCACGACAGGGCGACGAGGCAACTCCTCACACCCTGTTTTAAACCCGGCGGCTCCTCGTGACCATGCTGGGACCCGCCCCCTCGGACGCCGCTCGGCCATTCCCCAGTGCTGGCAGCCGGCCAGCTCCTGGCACAGGACCTTGCCCAGACCCCCCTGGAAGCACAACGGGGGCTGAGGACATGACAGCCAGCAGCTATTGGGGGGGGGTCTTACTTCTACAAGATATCTGGGAATTGTTGTAATCTGTGTGTTCTCACTGCCAGCAGCTATTGGGGGGTCTCACTTCTACAAGATATCTGGGAATCATTGTAATCTGTGTGTTCTCACTGCCAGCAGCTATTGGGGTGGTCTCACTTCTACAAGATATCTGGGAATTGTAATCTGTGTCTTGTCACTGCCACCCATCAGGGGGTCTCACTGATTTATAGGAGGTTCCTGAGAATTGTAATCTGTGTCTTGTCACTGTCACGGTTCCCGGATCCCACCACGCAGTCCTTAAAGCCCAACACTCCACAGAGCCCAAAAGCTACCAACAGGGTAGCCGTAGAAGAATCCCTAGCTGTCTGGTCGTTAGAATTGGCCAGGTATACTAGCTAGACAGTACTCACCCTGTACTCTGTAGTGACAGAAGGACATCCAAGGACCTTACCCCAGTGCAGGGCTTTCCTCGTGTGTGTATACTGTCTTGTCTGGTTCTGCTGTATCCTGTGTTCAGGGTTCTGCAAATATGCAGAAAAACACATACCTGCCTAAAGGGCTTAATAAACACAGCAGCAAGGACCCCCCTTTGGCTCCTGAGGGGGGCCACCATAACAATGTCCCTGCTGTGTGGCCACCTCGCGGAGTGCTCAGCCCTACAAAGCGCGAGCCTCCTATGGAGGATCTCGCTCTGTAGGCCTGTCGACCGTCCGTCGTAGCTTTTTGACGGGGAAGGTTTAAGCACTTGCGGTGTAACGTGCGATACTATTACACACATTACACCTTGTGGCCCTCCCCGTCTAGGCGTCAGAAAGTTGCGACGGACGCAGGGAGGAGGGGTCACACGGAGTCACTCAATGCGCTCACGTGACCACAGCCTAAACTGAGTATTGGTTTTCTTGCAGTGTCCAGGATTTCGTTTTACATTGTTTTTAATTGTCTTTTTAGTTTTCCTTTTCTTTCTGATACCTTTTGTTTGTTTAGTAAATTCACTGTATCCATCTCTGCGTGTGTGTGTCCTCACTCGCTACATTACGTCCCACGCTGTCGTCTGTTAAACATTGCTAAAATAATATTTTTCACAACAATTGCCTAAAAGTAAAAAGCCCTTCCATGCAGGGAGCATTATATGAATTGTCACTTAGACTGAGGGGTGTGGTGCCCTGTCCCGCTTGCTCTGTCCAAAGAGTGGGCCCTTTTACGCAATTGATACAATTAATAGATAATAAAACTAAAGATTACTAAATACCAAATTAATATACAAGCCTGTAATCCTCCTCCATCATCTTCATAAATCTCACTTTCAGCTTTAATATTTTAAAAATGTTACTAACTCTCTAATCGCTGCATCAACGAAAGTTCATTCCACTATAATGAACGCCTGCTGTCACTGTATCAGGTTGCTTCATTTTACCCGTATCAATGGCTAGATGAGTACATTGGATTATAATTATTCTTTACAACTCACGTAAATGGAATTCAAGACATTCTTCATTAAAATACATTCCTCCTGTATTGCAGAGTTCCCTGTAATAACGGTTTGCTGATCTCAGAGATAGTATCCTTCATAACGGAAAACTGATTTAGGAGAATGCTTTCTATTTATAAAAGGTAAATAATTAACCAAATAAAGAATGTATTCTTTAATTGTGCTTTGTAAATACGTAGACTACAGAAACTAAGAACATGACATGGAAAATTCTTGATTGATAATGAATATATGGAATCGTAGATAACAAAGTGAATTATAATTCTCCAGACTTAAAGAGACACTACCACGTACATAAGCTGTAACTATATTACTTGTGCATTACAAATAAAACCCCATTATAAAAACACATGCTGCCATTTTTTTTCTTCCTTTGAAGTAATTGCATGTAAAAAGGAAAAATAAAGTAACGTTTTTAACTTTTTTCCATTTTGTGTATTTTTCCTATGATGCAACATTTACCAGAGGTTTTGCTTTGTGGCTCTTGTTTATTTAATCTACATTATTTAACAGTTAATGTGATGGAGGAGGTAATGCTTAGATAAGACTGAGGTCTATTGTTCTCCAGGCTAACTGAGATAATCAATGACAGCTGAATGAGATATGACAGGGAGCTTAAAGACTTCTAGTATACCCACCCCGGATGTCCTTTGAATACATCCCACACAATACAATGATTTGAGCCAGTGATCAACCCATAGACTCCTTTATGTGGTCATTGCCACCCAGTGGGGAGTGAGGAACCCACCCAGTGAGGAGTGATGGAAAGATACTGTGGGGGGGAGGACAGTTTACAACACAAAAGATCACACAATGGATGCACCCAGTGACACATATAAGGGGTTATTCAAAGAGAGCCGAATTTGCAACCAAATTGCACCGAACGATGAATTTCCCTGTATGGTGCAATTTAATGTCCATTCGGCTATTCAGAAAGCTAGCAAGCAGAGGCGGCTCTAGACTTTGTGAGGCCTTAGGCGAAACTCAAAACATGAGGCCCCTACTGATTCCCATTATAGAAAAATGCAAGCAATACAAAATTAACTGTATAAAATTGCGTATTTTAAAACAGACTAATATATTTCTAAAAGCTGTGAATTATAAGATCATACGACTTGTCAAACACACACCGCACGTTACTGTGAGCTTTATTGCTATGGAGCTCTGTGATACACACACCGCACATTACTGTATCACAGGGCACTGCAGCAATAAACCTAACAGTAATGTGCAGTGTGTATGAGTGTGAGTTTTATTGCTGTGGAGCTCTGTGATGTGCGTTGTATATGTGTGTATCACAGAGCTCCACAGCAATAAAACTCACGCTCATACACACCGCACATTACTGTGAGTTTTATTGCTGTGGAGCTCTGTGATACACACATACACACCGCCAATCACAGAGCTCCACAGCAATAAAACCCACTCTCATACACACTGCACATTATTGTTATTTATTGCTGCGGTACTCTGTGACATAGTAATGCGTGGTGTGTATCACAGAGTACCGCAGCAATAAAACTCACAGTATGTGAGTAATGTGCGGTGTGTTTGAGCGTGAGTTTTATTACTGTGCAACTTTGTGATACCCTCATACACACTTCACATTACTGGGAGATTTAATGCTGTGGACTGCAGTGTGTATGTTTGTATCACAGAATCCACAGCAATAAAACTTACAGTACTGTGCGGTTTGTATGAGCATATCACAAAGCTCCGCAGCAATAAAACTCACAGCAATGTGCGGTGTGTATGAGCGTATCACAGAGCTCCACAGCAATACAACTCACGTTCTTAAACACTACACATTACTGTGAGTTGTATTGCTGTAGAGCTCTGTGATACGCTCATACACACTGCACATTGCTGTGAGTTTTATTGCTGCAGAGCTTTGTGATACACCACATATTATTGTATCACAAAGCTCTGCAGCAATAAAACTCACAGCAATGTGCAGTGTGTAGGTCTGTATCACAGAATCCACAGCAATAAAACTCACAGCAATATGCGGTGTGTATGAGCGTATCACAGAGCTCTACAGCAATACAACTCACAGTAATGTGTAGTGTTTAAGAGCGTGAGTTGTTTCCGCAGCAATAAAACTCACGCTCATACACACCCCACATTACTGTATCACAGAGCTGCACAACAATAAAACTCACAGTAATGTACAGTGTGTATGAGCATATCACAGCACTGCACAGCAATAAAACTCACAGTAATGTGCAGTGTGTATGAGCGTATTACAGAATCCACATCATTAAATCTCCCAGTAATGTGTGGTGTGTAGGAGGATATCCCAAAGCTGCACAGCAATAAAACTCACGCTCATACACACAGCACATTACTGTGCATTTTATTGCTGTGCAGCTCTGTGATTCCCAGTAATGTTCAGTGTGTATGAGGGTATCACAGAGCTGCACAGCAATAAAATGCACAGTAATGTTCTGTGTGTATGAGCGTGAGTTTTATTGCTGTGCAGCTTTGGGATATCCTCCTACACACCACACATTACTGGAGATTTAATGATGTGGATTCTGTAATACGCTTATACACAATGCACATTACTGTGAGTTTTATTGCTGTGCAGCTCTATGATACCCCCATACACACTGAACATTACTGGGAGATTTAATGCTGTGGATTCTGTGATATGCTCATAAACACCGCACATTACTATGAGTTTTATTGCTGTGCAGCTCTGGGATACCCTCATACACACGGCACATTACTGGGAGATTTAATGCTGTGGATTCTGTGATACTCTCATACACATCGCACATTACTGTATCACAGAATCCACAGTAATAAATCTCCCAGTAATGTGTACCAGAGAGCTCCACAGCAATAAAACTCACAGTAATGTGTGGTTTGAGAATAGCCTCAGTTTACGCTTTTTATGCAAGAGCAGAGCTGGTAGTTTTGTTTGCGGTATGTTGAACTTTGCCTGCCGGTGCAGGTTTTTCCTGTCTGTATTGCTCTGCTGTTGTTAAAAGTTACAACATCAAAAACAGGGCTTAGTAAATAACCCCCTAATCATCTAATTGCTATTTCTCCACCACAGATATCTGCTTCTCTGCTGCACTGTGACTCTTACAGCATGTCTCTCCAGATCAGAGGCATAAATGACATTTTACTGGATTAAAACGTAAAAGCCATGCTTGCTTGGAAGGGTTTTGTGTGAAGACAGGGCTTTTTTTCAGGGGGTACTCGCCGGTACTCAGTACCGGCACCTCACCACTCAGTACCGGCACCTCACCACCAGCCTGAACTAACAGAGAATATGATGCTGCCTCCTTCTGCAGTGGCAGGCAGAGAATCGGAAGCACTTGGCAGCTCATGTTGCTCCTGAACTCTTCCGATTGTCAGGAGGAGTGTATGTAGGGACTGATAACCCCCCTCTTCTCCCAGTAAGTGACAAAGGAGGGCTGGTTAAATAAAATCTTCCCTCTGTATCTTCAGTGCCCCAGCTCTGGCAGATGTGTGTAAACATGCTGCACCCCCTCTCTCTGCAGCCACTGAAACTTTGTACAGCATGGGGAGGGGGGTGCAGCATATTTACACACATCTGCCAGAGCTGTGGATTGTCAGGCAAGCAGTGTGATCAGAGGAGCTGACACTGTAAAGTGGTACAGGTGGTACAGAGCGCAAGATCAAGAGGGGGTGCAAAAAATAATTTTTATCCCTCATCACTTGCCTTGACAGGGATCCAAATTTTTAAACTATCTGCCTGGCGCTGTGTCCCTGCTGCTCCTCCTCTAAGATGCAGCCGATGCCCAGCGAGCTGCATTGTATCTACTAGGTCAGAGAGCAGACTCCCCCCGTGGTGATGGATACGGAAGCCTGCGCTCTCTCTCCTCCTGGTCCCTTCCTCCTTGCTGGTGCCTGGCCCCCTCTGATGATGTCAAGTGGAGGGCATGCCAAAAGAAGTCTACACTGCCGCCTTACCCCCAGCCTCCCCAGCCGTTCCAGACAGTGTGGTGCACCTTGGAAGGTAGAATATAAGTTCTGGCTGCATTACTCTGCAGGGAATCAGTGACAGGCCGGCCTCAGGACAAAGAAAAATACTGCTGCTACTGCTTCCAAATACACTTCAAACCGGCATTTAAAATTATCAGCTCTGGCAACACAGGTATGTTCACCTGGTCCTGCTGTTACCACCATGTGGGGGTGTTCTCAAGGTCAAACACCCTCTCTTTGGAGTCCCCCAACATTATTCAAAAGGTACTTGGTGTATAGTAGAGTTTTATTGCTGTGGAGCTCATACGCACTGCGCATCACTGAGAGTTTCATTGCTCTTGAGCTCATACACACTGCGCATTACTGTGAGTTTCATTGCTGTGGAGCTCATACACACTGCATTACTGTGAGTTTCTTTGCTGTGGAGCTCATACAAACTGCTCATTACTGTGAGTTTCATTGCTGTGAAGCTCATACATTCTGTGCATTACTGTGAGATTCATTGCTGTGGAGCTCATACACACTGTGTATTACTGTGAGTTTCATTACTGTGGAGCTCATACATACTCAGCAAAACTGTGAGTTTCATTGCTGTGGTGCTCACAAATGCTAGGGGATTATCGACTCAGTGCCAGCGTTGCAAAAAAACCCGCTAACTGCACTGCAATACAGACTTTTCTTGCAACAGAGGCACTTAGTGGATAACCCCCATAGGGTTACAACAGTAGTTGTAGTTCATTTAAAGGAATACAGTATTAAAAAATCTGGTTCCCTTTTATAGTGTGATCCTTTAAGTGAGCTACAACTATTGTTTATTAGGACATGAAAATAGTCATAATAATCAGTTTTTCCCCGGACGTGAGAGTACCCCCACCTATTTTTCCAGAAAAAAAGCACTGAATATAATCATTGGAGCATGTCACTCTGCTCAGGTTTTTTTCAACTCTGTCACTTACCATGCTCCTGTAGACAGCTGGGGGCAGGGGAAGCTCAGGACAGACACAGCATTCCTTCTCGAGCTGCAGAAAAATTCCCCCCACCCCGTGCTCTGGCAGCAGCTTCCCTCCTTCACACACAGACCTGCAGAGGCTGACACGCAGTTCCCACGGCTCCACGTGTCTGACTCTGTGCACAGCAGCAGGGATGATCTCCTCGGAACTCAGGAATGCAGATCAGCTGGCAGTGTGTAAGCAGATGGCTCTCCACCTGGAGCCAGCTCTGCAGCCACCATGGAATCTGTGTTTAGTCCGTCACACTGCAGGCTGCAGAGCTTGGGAGTGGAAAATCCAGGACAGGACAGGCCAGTCCCCCACCCTCCTTCCGGTTGGTACATACCTCTCGCTCACCCAATGCTGTGTGGCCCACACTCTCCTCCGCACTCACGCTGCTAGGCACCGCCCCTAACACTGCAGCCTGGAGGCCAATTTAAAAAAAATACCATGGCGCTCCACATGAGGTAATCAAGGGGCTGGCATTTTTGAGTCCCCGCCCGACAGAGACTGTAGCCTAGGGAAAAAGGTCTGTGTTCCCCAGGCAGTGGGACTGACCTGTAAGGCCAGCGGCTGGCGACCATGATCCACCTCACACCTGCGGCCCGCAAGTTAGGCGGTCGTGAGGCCTCCCATAACTGCGAGGCCTTAGGCGACTGCCTAATTAGCCTAATTAGAGAGCTGCCACTGCTGGCAGCTTGCAACAAATTTTGGCGAATTGCTAGTGAAATACTGTGCAATTCGGCGACCTTCGGCAGCAGTGAAATTCCCCGTAGAGAAGTAATGGTTAATCTATTCACAGAATGCCTAACAGCAGCGAAACGTTGGCGAAATAGACAGATTTTCTTTTCTTTTTATTATTATTATTATTGTTAGAAATTTTCAAGATATTATACAAACATAAAATGGACAGATTTTCAGTGCTTTCGTTCGACAGGTTTAAACAGGAAAATACCATAGGTTGCAGAAAAAAGTCTTTCTTTATTTTTAGGCATTTTTCTGGATTTTTTCAGTGAAATTTTTGATTCCATTTTTTTTTTAAATGGCATTTTCTTTAATTCTGTAACAGACATTTTCATTGTTATTCTTAGGACCTTTTATAGGGTGTCCAAAAAGCCTCTTTATAATTTCAAAATTTTATTCCAAAGGCAAATGAAAAGACAGGTAAGTGAAAATTATTACAAAATGGGACATATATATTTAATTTTTTTTGCCTCATTTAATACACCTCTATATGGGCACCATTAGTTGCACGAAGCACATCAAAACGGTACTCGATTTCTTGCCATGTTCGCTGTAGCATACCCTCATCAATGGTGGCAATGGCATCAGTGATCCTCTGCTTGTTTTTTGTTGAGGGTCATCAACCCTTTTTGTTTTTTCCCAGAATCCTCCACGATTGCTTTTATATGTCAGTGCTTAAGACCTCTCTTTTTGTGTATATATTGATCACCTTAGTAACCCACAACGGTCCCTATTACAATCCTCGCGCAGCGCATTTGCGTGCGCACAAATGCGCTTTTGCGCGTGGACAAAACCATTTGTGCGGAACGTCATATTACGACATTCGTGCAAATGATGCGCATTAGCGTCTACCGTGATTGACCCTGCGCAAACCCAGCGCGAGCGCAAGTGCGTGCACGCATCCCATACTTACCATTGTCAGCGCGAATGCGTTCGAGCGAATGGTATTACGATCTTCACACAAGTCGTACGAACGACGTTTGCGCGAAGTATCGTAACGTCTTTGAAAACCTGATGTTAATTTACAATCTGAACGTTCTGGCCGAAACGAAAGGAACCTGCACAAAAAAAAAATACAGCACAGTACAGTTACACATTCTACACATACCCAAACAATAAAATTAATAAATTGTTTAATTTTTTATTTTTGTTGCAGCACATATACGCAGATTGACTTTGACAGGCGCAACAACCGAAACCTAGCAAATGGTGGTTCTTTATTCTGATTGGATGAATCCCGTAAAAAAACAGCCTGCCCACCGATTCCTGCACGCAACGGTCATTTGCGCCCAGCTTTGCGCGTTGGATTTGCGCTCGAAAAAACATGAAGGGTGAAAAACTGCGTTCGGATCGTAATACTGCGTTAATTTGCGCGCGCTAAAGTTTTTTTGCGTGCGCAAAAATAATTGCGCTGCGCTAGCGCATTTGCGCGAAGATTGTAATAGAGGCCAACGTCGGGCGTGTTCCAGGTTATACACAGTGATGTTTTGTGATTTATAATTATATTGGATTCACAGGTGGGCTGGCATCTTTCCTTGGATTTGTGAGTTCAGCCTCTAAGTTTTGTATTTAGGTGCAATTTTCCATTGTGTATGTAACCTTGAGAATGGCTCACACATGAGCCGAAACGTTGGTAATTTTTTAATATTTTGATTTAATAAATTTGTTATTTTATCTAGACGTGTGCGGCTCCTACTACGAACATTATATATATATACAGTATATATATATATATACATATCTACTTAAAGTTAAACCTATCTAAACCTTTTATATATTGTATAAGTGAACTTAAAAATATATAACCCGAATAGTTTCAATTAAATGTTTCCTCCTTTACATTTATATTTAAGTTTAATATGTATGATGAGTCCGTCTGCTGAGAAGTTATGATGGAAAAGATGGGCGGATTCTTTCATAGAATGAATGGTTTCGAGAGAATGGTTCCTGCCTTGGTTATCAGGGAGAGTCTGATCCACAAATAGTAACAGTACAAGTATTTATGTAGCGCCAACACATTCCACAGCGCTTTACAACGGGGAAGCACTAACATGAGACATAATAAATAATAAAGCATAAGGAACAGATGGCCCTGCCCGTAGGATAATTGTCCTGCTAATACTGCAGTTATACACATGCTCAGCCAGACATCCTGTGAGCTTACTGTGACGGATCCCGCTACTCGGGGTGAGTAGATCCGCCGTCAGCGCCGAGTACACCTGGAGGTCGGTAGTGTGGTAGCGAGGTGCCGCTGGTGCTCGTAGGATACCCCGAGTTTGCAGCGCTGTAGAGAGGTCCTTGAAGCATCCCAGTTCCCAAAGCCCTGTTATCCCCAATTACTGGCCGAGGCAGGAGTAAAGGTTCAAAGGTATTTATGGGGAAAAAAGACATTGTTCTCCCCTGGTCCGCCCTCAGCCCTCCCGGGGTGATTTCTGCCACTGCCTAGCCATGGCCCAATTTCCCTTTGTTCACCTTGGGCCCCCCTGGTGGGTGCAGCCCTTATCTTTAGGCTCGGTGCCAGCTCGTCTGGTGAACTTTCGTGGCTCTGAATGAGCGGGGAACAGGGGAACAACAGCGAAAATCATATTGAAGAACTTATAAAAATAAGGGCTAACGAACTTTTAATAACACACAAATAAATAAACACTTGAACTGTTGTACTGCGCTACAGCGTAGTGGTGGCCGTCCCGTCACACTTACAATCTAAGGGACTAAGGTATGTGAAGCAAAAGGGAATGGGGGGGCATGGAGTTGATCAGAGAAAGTATAGCAGAATGCATGTGGATAAACCAAGAGCTTGGGCATAATAAGGTTAAACCGAGAGAGAAGTGAAGCGGCTGGAAGAAGGAGCTTATATAATTAGAATAGGGACTTGGTGGGGGTTAGTTGGGGCAGGTGTGCTGAGCAGCCGAGGGGATGGAGGTGAGTGTGGCTGTGGGGAAGAAGCACAGAGTTTAGAGAGATGGCCAATGCACGTAAAGAATTCACAACAGGGAGGAGCAAAATAAACAGTTAGCACAGAATTAAACAAACGAAAAATGAGGGAAAGGAAAAAATAATAAAAAACACTAGCAGTCAAGATAAAATAGATGCAAAGATAAAAAATAGTAATATCATTATTAGAGCATAAACAATGTGGCAAAAGTCGTGTTGATTGAAGAATACCTTGCTGGCTTGTTTCAGAGACGAAGATGGAAGCGAATGTGACTTGCAGGCATGTTTCAATGTAGAATAAGTGAATGGGATGACCTGAACCTCAGATGAAGAAAATGTCTCAGCCTTCAAATTTAATATAGATGTAACACAAGTCAAAAAAAATTATAGTAATTGTATCTTTAGAAGTGCAATATATATGTATAAAATTATAATATGTAATCATGAAAAAATGTGTGTAATACCATAAAAAAAGAGTAAATATCACCTTAAACGTTTAGTCATTGTTGTTTCTTACTTTGACTAAATACAGCGCATACTATTTTGCACTGAAAACACTAGAGCAAATGCTATAGCTCTGTGTTATACCAGCACCTTTAACCTCACTATTACAATTTTTATACACCATTTCCAAAACAAGTTCCTGTTCACTAAAGTAATGCATGCATATTTCTTATTTTTTAAGAAGAAATGTGTTTCTTTTTTTTTATATATACATATGTGATGCAACAGTAAGCTAAAATAGTCTCAAAAAAGTATATGCATAGATTATTTAAAAAAAAAGAGTAATACCATCTGATATCAAAAGCACATCTCAGCAACTGCTTATACATAAACACATAACTGTAACCAATATCAAAGCTGAACAATATAAAAGGCTGTGTAAATTAAATAATAGTTTGCAAAATGCTCGTAATGAAAGAGGAGGAGATTTAAATGTATCCCTGTGTTTGTGACCTCTTAATACATATGTGTGATTTATACTAAATATTTTATTATTTTGGTCAACGAAACATTTACTGTTCCTAATGTACAGCATAATAAATCTGCATATCACTTACGTATTACTGATACCAATGATTTATTGGCACACAGTTGAGGAAGTGATTACAGGGTGCGATCTGAGTGCCTGATTTGCCTATGTATGTCTCAAATATCCAGTAATTATTTTCATACTGCTGTGCTACGTGCTATAACATGCATACACATTTATATATGTATATACAAATGCATTCATTTGCTTATTTATGTGTGTTCTACAACATCCTTGTACTATTTTGTAATCAATTGATTACAGTTACAGTTACAGTCATTTATATAGTGCCAGCAAATTTCATAACACTTTACAATGGGAAGCACAAACATGAGACGTAAATGATACATGACGAAGCCCGTAGGATAGCTGTCCTGCTAAGGCTAGGGTCAGACGAACGCAGTGTGAACGCGCGTGCAGCCACACTTTATCACGGCCGTAGTGGCAGCAAATGACGGGCAATATATGAAGTACGGCTGCGCAACGAAAGCGGCAAACAAACGCATTTTTTCGAGAACGTGATACCACTAGTACTAACGTACTAGCTAGCGGCGTGTGTGCGTGATTAGGAGACGTCAGACGCTGCTAATGTCCGGCCAACATAACGTCCAGACGCAAAAAGGGTTTTATTGATGATCTGTACAAAATCACGGACGAAAATGCGCATCGTATGACCGCTATAGCGTATTCCGTGAAAAAATACGTCCATTCGTTCGAACGCACTTTTTCACGGAAGACGTGAAAAATGCGTTCGTCTGACCCTAGCCTAATACAACACTGTAACCAAGTGCTGAGCTAGAAGTCCTGTGAACTTACAATCTAAGGGTAAGTGAAACAAATGGAAGCAGAGGGAAGGTGGAGCTGGTGGCCAGAAAGAATATAGCAGGGATTGCGTGGGGAGGACCAGAAGCTTGGGCTGAGTAAGGATAATCAGAGCGAAAAGCGGAAGCCACTGGAAAGGAGAGCTGAAATTTGGGACTGGGTCTAGGTGGGAGGGTGGATGGGGCTCCAGAGTGGAAAAATATAGTTCAGTCTGTGAGTGTGTGGATGATCTGATTTCTGAATGGAGAAAGAAAAACAGTGAGATTTAGCAAGAGTGACCTGTTCGTATTGGAGGTATTTACTACATAGGAAGAGGAAGGGAATATTCTAACAAAAAAAGAGGATTTTTTTTTTAAAAAAATGAATCAGCCAGAAATTAATAAATGCAAACATAACAAAATCGCAAGACTAGAACAGTCTAGAGTAGGGATGCACCGAAATTTCGGCCACCGAAAATTATCGGCCGAAAATGGTGTTTTCGGTTTCAGCCAAAAAAATGATATTCAGCCCAAAAAAATGGCTGAAAATTTCCATTTCCCGGCCGAGCCGGGGGTTCACCTGAGCATGGAGGCCGGCCGAGCTGCCTGCTCGGCCGTCTTCCAGGCTCAGATGAGTTCCCGGCTCAGCTGGGCCTCTAGGCCCAGGCCAAGCCGCAGGCTCGCCAGAGCCTGGATGCCGGCCGAGCAAGCAGGGGGGGGGTGTTGGGGGCGGGGTGCCATACTCACCGTTTGACCCTGGGTCAAAGGCTTTCATGGAGTCATACCGGCGACCGACACAGCGGGCACTAGATGCAAGATTGCCATCGCTGAAAGAGCTCCGGGCCGATGTAGGTGAGTATGTGTACTTCGGCCCTGAGCTCCAGCGGTGACCGTCCAACGGCTGTCGCAGGCTGCTCGGCCGTCGTCCAGGCTCAGGCGAGAATCCCTTCAAGGCCCAGCCGAGCCGGGGGCTTGCCTGAGCCTGGACGACGGCCGAGCAGCCTGCACACAGTTGGAGGACCGTCCAATGGCTGTCGCAGGCTGTTCGGCTGTCGTACAGGCTCAGGCAAGCCCCCGGCTCTGCTGGGCCTTGAAGGCCCAGCCGAGCCGGGGGCTCGCCTGAGCCTGGACCATGGCCAAGCAGCCTGCGACAGCCGTTGGACGGTCACCGCTGGAGCTCAGGGCCGAAGTAGGAGGATGTAGGGGACTATGTGTAGGCACCATACTCACCTACATCCTCCTACTTCGGTCCTGCGCTCCAGCGGTGACAGTATTCCTTCAAGGCCCAGCCGAGCCGGGGGCTTGCCTGAGTCTGGAGAACGGCCGAGCAGCGTGCTCGGCCGGCCTTCGGGATCAGGCGAGTCCCCAGCTTCCAGGCCCAGGTTCTCATGGCTGATTTTCGGTATCGGTTTTCGACCATAACGATCCTGAATTTTCAGTTTCGTATCAGCCGGAAATTTTCGTTTCGGTGCATCCCTAGTTTGGAGTATAGTGATGGACAATATGTTGAATCCTCGATACCTTGTTACTTCTTTATGGTTGCAGAATGGAATAATGGAGTTCAGTCTGAGTGAGTGATGCTCTGAGCATATCGTTTTATTAAATTAATTTGCTGTTTTATGTGTCCTTGACATATAAAACTAGTCGTTTTTCTATTTTTATTCTTACATTTAAGGCAAATTAACAGGGTTATTCAAAGAGCAGCGAAATTTGCCGGAACACGTTGCAAGTAATGTTGCATGTTGCTTTGTTGTTCTATAAGCTTAGGGAGATGCGTCCTCAATTAAACATTCTAATTCTAATTCTCTAATTGCAGTTACTCTTTTATTTCTTACTTTAGGCTGCAATTGTTGAGCCAAAATCATCCCTCTCTTATTTGCAGATTCATATATTTTTCGCTTTGACTTTATCATAGATTTACAAATATCTTCCATCAGTGCTTTATTTAACTCAGAACATATCTTACTTAACTGCAAAAATATATCTCTGATCTCTCCTTCACTCCTCACATTCAGTCACTAACCAAATCCTGCTACTTCCACATAAAAAACATTGCACGCGTCCGTCCCTGTCTTAATCAGGACTCTACTAAAATGCTCATCCAAGCTATTATTATCTCCTGTCTTGACCACTGTAACCTCCTTATCTTTGGCCTTAATAGATCCCAGATTCTCCCTCTGCAGTCTGTTATGAATGGCTGTGCCAGGCTCATACACCTCACATCCTGCACCTCTCCCTTTTGTCAATCTCTATACTGGCTCCCTGTCCTGGCCACTACTCTCTGCCAATGACCTGAGCTTCATGTACCCACACCCCCAACTCCCACCTTCAGGACTTCTCCCAAGCTGGTCCATCTCTATGGAACTCCCTCCCTCGCAACATTAGGCTCTCTACCTTCTCTCCAGTCCTTCGAGAAATCTCTAAAAACATTATTTTAGAGAAGCCTATCATCTCACTCCCTAATCCCCCTCTGTTCATTTCTTACTGCATCTTCCCACACAGCCCACATGCACCCCGCTATTTCATATTCTCTATTAACCCTCACCTAGTGTGTCACCCCCCAACTTTTAGATTGTAAGCTCTTGAGCAGGGTCCTCTCTCCTACTGTTAGGTGTATGTATATTTGTTGTTCTGCCTCCCATTGTACAGCGCTACGAAACTTGTTAGCGCTTTATAAAAACTTGTAACTGTAACTTTTGGTTCAGATCTTCCCATATACATCCACTCATGACTCGTCCCATTGACTGCCCTCCTCCACCCTGGCCCTGCTTTACCTTTATGCTCTCTGCCTTCAAATGTTTTTTCTTCCCAAAACTCACCTTATATACGCACTTTAATAGCCTGTGCAGTTTCTACTGCCCCCTTATGCTTTATCTAGACATCAACTGCACCCCTGAACCCTTCTGTCTCAGTTTCCTTTATGACGTTTAGATTGTAAGCTTGCAGGTCATCTAGCAGAGCATTGTATAAGTGATGTGTTGTAGATGACAGAATACATTGCTTCTACGTAATGTAATGGATCTGATTGTGTCAGTGCATACCACTGTCTGTATGTATATGTCAGTGTCTGTATTTATGTATCTGTAAGTGGTTAATTGTGTCAAATCGTGAGTTTGTCTCTGTGTCACAGATTTTTGTCTTTTTGGGTCTGTATGCGTTAATGTGCCTGGAAGTTACAATCTTGTGGATCTTTTTTCATCCATAAGGGTAGTCGGTTGACTTAAGTGTCGCACTAACATCTGTCTAAGGCTAGGGTCAGACGAACGCATTTTTCACGTTGTCTGTGAAAAAGTGCGTTCGAACGAATGGACGCATTTTTTCACGGAATACGCGATAGCGGTCATACGATGCGCCTTTTCGTCCGTGATTTTGTACGGATCATCAATAAAACACTTTTTGTGTCTGGACGTTATGTTGGCCGGACATTAGCAGCGTCTGACGTCTCCAATTCACGCACACACGCCTCTAGCGGACGCAGCGCACTCTGTACGTCCGTACTAGAGGTTTGACGTTCTAGAAAAAATGCGTTCGTTTGCCACTTGCGTTGCGCGGACGAACTTTCGTGCGGCCGTACTTCGTGTGTTCCCCGGCATTGGACATCATTTGCTGCTAGCACGGCCGTGATTTTGTGCATCTAAACGCACGTTAAAACTGCTTTCGTCTGACCCTAGCCTAAATGCCTGCTGTGTGTGTGCGAGAAAGCATATTCTATGTGTGAAGCAACATGCTCTATTTGTATAATTTTGTTTGTGAGCAAATACATGCCACATGTGTGGGGTAGTAAGGTAGAGGGGATGGGGATAGAGATACTCCCTCCTGGTGTGCAATGGGTTCGACATTCCCCTGCATGGGATAAATGGGTAATTTCATGCCAAATCATCACAGCTCGCAACCTGACCTTCTCAGATTTTCATGTAATTTGGCAGAATGGTATAGGACAACGATGGCACGGTAGGCCCTCTTTGCTAGCATGCGAGCCATAAAATCGCCATCGCCAGGGCTTTTTTCCTGTTGGTACGGGCCGGCACCTACTAGCAGGATAGGTGCTCCTCCGCTAAGATGCAGAGGACGTCTGCAGCCCATGGTAGAAGTTCCGCTGATCGGCATTAGCCTGACGCCGATCGCGGACATCTCACACAGGGGGCTGACATTTTGGATTTCAGACCCACCTGGGGATCTATTGCCGTCCACTGACATCATCACGCATGGGCTGATGACATCAGATGTGGGATTTCCCCCTGCCGGGCAGGGAATAACCTATAAAGGAGATACAAGGGTCCTTTGGACCCATGTATCTCTGGACTCCTAGAAGCTAGAGGGTCATATTAGGTAGTATTGAAAAGGCCAGAGCATGGCCTTACCAATGATACCAAACATGACCATATTTCATGAAATTTGGCAGAATGGTAAAGGACAGCAATGGCGAACCAATGGCACATGTGCCATAGCTGGCACGGTAGGCCCTCTTTGCTGGCATGCGAGCCATATATTCACCATCACCAGGAGTTTTTTCTGCCAGACTTTTTTTCTGCTACTCAGTACCGACACCTATCAGCAGGGCAGACGCTACTCCGCTAGGGTGCGGAGGACGTCTGCAGCCAGGGCGGATTTATAACTAGGCAGAGTAGGCATGTGCCTACAGGCGCCTGCCACAAGGGGTGCCTTGCTCTGTAAAAAAAAGGTGTTTCTTTTTTAACAATTCAGAATAATTTAGACCACTGTTTCCCTGGAGCCCAAAGCGCTAGAGGGACATATGAGGCATCATTGGAAAGGGTAGATTATGGCCTTTCCAGTGATACCAAACATAGATCGATATAAAAATAAAATAATATATTTCTCTTGTTTCTTCTAAAGCAGCTCTATTATTCAGTTTACAATTATAAAGTGAACAGTGATGCTGCTCTAACTCCCCTTTTCATTTCCCACACTGCCAGCAAGTGTGGAGCTGATGATGCAACACATTGTTTCATCGACAACTTAGACCGTGGCAATGCAGTGAGGAGAGACGGGGGACCTTGGAACCCTGCATCTCTGAATTGTACACCGTACAAGGTCAAGTGAGGTGTCATTGGAAAGCTCAGAGTCTAGTCTGTACAATGATACCAAACATGATCATGTGATGTGTAAAAATAAAAAAAATGAAAAAAGTAAATGCAAAATGTATTTTTTTCTCTGATCTATGGCAGAGGCAATACATTCTTTTACATATGAAACGAACAGTGCCGCTGCACTAACTCAACTAGGGCAACAGATTCTGCTCCTTCTTTTGATTTGAGCGCAGAGAGAAACTGGCTTTCAGTTTTTAAAATATTCTTTTTGTTAAATTTTTATAGTTTGCCCCAAAATGAGAATTTAAAAAGTAATTTTTTGTTGGGGGGGCGCTCCACATTTATGTGTCTACAGGCACCTGGGATGCAAATCCGGCCCTGTCTGCAGCCCATGGTAGAAGTCCGCTGATCGGCTGTTCCGCTTACCTCTGGACTCCTAGAAGCTAGAGGGTCCTGTTAGGTAGCATTGTAAAGGCCAGAGCTTAGACTTACCAAAGATGCCAAATATGACCATATTTCATGTAAATATATATATATATATTTCCTTTTTTTCCTTTTTTTGTTCTAATGCTCCACTATTTTCACTTTTCAATTATAAAGTGAACAATGATGCTGCACTGTGGAGTTCTGTGATACGCTCATACACAGCACACACGACTGTGAGTTTTCTTGCTGTGCAGCTCTGGGATACACTCATACAAATTGGGGGTGAAGAAATAATTAATAAAATTGGAGGGGGAAATAAGGAAATTATAAAATTGGGGGATTAAGAAATAATAAAATGGGAAGGAATGTGGAAATTATAAAATAGCTGGACATAAAATGAGGAAAAAATGGTCTGTAGGCGCCCGTATACGTAAACAACAGGGGTGTGTAGGAGCCCGTAAAGGTATATAACAGGGGTGTGTGTAGGCGCATGTATAGATATATAATAGGGGTGTATAGGACTATAATAGTAGTGTGTAGGCACATGTATAGGTATATAATACGGGTGTGTAGGCACATGGATAGGTATATAATATGGGTGTGTATGCATATGTACAGTGGTTTGAATCTAATTGGACTAATTGCAGGGTTGCCACTTTTGAGACACATAAGTTGGTTTAGCGATCCTGTTTGGGCACTCGGTCACAAAAATATTTGCCATCACTGATATAGGACACGAAGTAACTTACAATGATACAATTTTAGCCCTCAGTGATACATAACATACATACTGCATTGTTGCCACTATGTTAAATAATGTAAATCTTTTCCTTATAAAAGTTATAACTTTGCTTCTAATTGAGGTGGAACCTTCATGATGGACTTGTTTTGAAGCTAAAGAAACATTAGTTTTCATTAAAATAACAATCTATAGGGGTAATTCAGAGAGCTGATCTGGCCCCCAAAATGTCAACGAACAGGGAATTTCCCCGTACGGTGCAATTACGGGGCCATTCGGCTATTCAGAGAGCAGGCAAATTTTGGCGAAACTTCCAGCAAGTATGGGGCCTGTTCGAGGGAAGTGAAATCCCCCATAGAGAAGCAATGGTTAATCTATTTACAGAACACCAAACAGCAGTGAAAAGTTGCCGAAATGCCCTGCTGTTTGGTGGTTTCATTCGGCAGGTTTATTCAGGCGAACCACATAAGTTTCAATGTTAAAAATATTCCCGTTTTTCTTTTAGGCACTATTCAGGATTTTTTTGGCTAAATCTTTTTCTGGCTTTTTTTAATTTTAATTTTTTCTGTAACAGACCTTTTTATTATCATTCATAGGACCTTATATGTAAATTCCAGGCATTTTTCGTTCAGTAGTTATTTTTGCAAACAGCATTTCAATTTTGACATTTCAGTTTTTTTGTTTTTTTACCCCGTTCGTCAGCTTTTTCCGACGGCTGGTCTGCGCTGTGCTCGGCGGCATTTTCCGACGTGTTCGGCGTGTTTATTGTGGCAGTTCCAGTGGGTTTTCCGTGGACATTTGGCGGGTTTGCGGCAGCTTTTCCCTGCACTCCGGGGACCCTGCAGTAAGTGCTGAATTCACGCAGGGTGGGGAACTTTGATTCCCCGGATTGCAGGGAAGTGCGGGGAACGAAAGAGCACCGAAATGTCGGCAACATTTCGGTGCTCTCTAAATAACCTCCTATATAACTCAATGTCATCTGACCTGGTCTTGAATATCTTAAAAGTATATACTAATAATTTTTGGGAATATATTCCAGTGAAACCCTGTGCCTCATCTACTTCTTTGCCATAAATGGGCTCTATCACCTCCTTAAAGATAACGCTAGCGCTCACATAAATGACCGTTAGCGTTAAGCTACTTGAGGTGATAGCGATCGGGAGGTGATGCGGGCATAACACTATCGGGTTAAAAAAACTGTTGGTGAATCGGTATTAGCGCTTTTTAGCATGAGCTTACTGTACTTCACGCTCCCTATTCTTAACATGGGGAGCGCGAAGTGTAAGCGGAGAGTAACTAGCGTTAGGATCACAAAGTCCTAACTCTGTTACTCACAGCTTTTGCTAACTCAAAAAGTTTGCGACAGCTTAGAGCTTGTGCTGTGGAATCAGTTATCACCAGCTGTAAATCCCCCCCAAAAATCAAATACTCAACTCTCATACCACTGCGAGAAAGACGGCCCGATCTGCTGCTTCTGGCCGCTAGGAGCAGCGTGAGACTGGGGAAAAAAGTCCCCAATCTCCCTCTGCGATCACTCCGCCGACCTGCAGGATCTCGCGAAAGGCGAGATCTTGCTCGTCATATGAGCCGGCAGCAGACGCCTCCATGGAGGCCTATGGACTCCATGGAGGGGATGCTCGGGACGGCACTTTAGCGCTGCCCCGAGCATCCAGGACCGTACGGCCTCTTCAGGGCGGGCTGCTGGACTCAGCACCTGCCCATAATCTAACGGGAAAACCAGGACACAAAGGGGAAAGTAGCAAACGCAAATTTTTCCCCTTCGTATCCCAGTTTTAGCGAAGGCCAGGTGATACGGGCCAATGTGTGTATTTTATATGTATGTTTTTTCTGTACCACTGAAATATCTTTGTGTATAATATTTTAATAGTGGAGCTAAAACACGCAAACAGGAAAGGGCTGCCCTCAGCATTTTTCATAAGATTGCTCCTGAGACCAATGATAGCAACATAACACCAAAATAAGAGCTCTCCGCTTTAATAGAGTTCTAAAGATTTTAAAAACACTTCACTTAGGAATAAATGTTGGGGCTTGGCTACAAAATGTGATCATGCATTGCATAAGCATGCCACAACTAGGTTATAGAGCGCATCGACATCTTGGCAGACTTATGCAATGTTTAATTATATTTTGTAACCAAATCACCATCATTTATTCCTAAAGTATTTTTAACCCCTTCACTGCCGAGCGATTTTTGTTGGGAAAAAATGAGATCGATACATTTGTTTGAAACACTGGATGGGAAGATAACAATTAAATATTGGGTAAAATAGAAGTTTTGCACAGAAATTGTTTTTCTGCGATATAGTTAAATAATTAAAATAATGTTAATTTGCTCATTTTTAATGTATTCGTTTATGCTTTGCAGAAATATTGTTGAAATGTAAGATTCTGAGCTCCAGATGGTGTCCTTTATCCTACACAATTTCAAACTGGGTCTGCATTATTATCGTACAGGCAGAAAAGACCTTTGAGTTTAGATACAGCAACTGTGATAGATAATAAAATTTTCAGCTCTCCTGCTTTTGGGGATTTGTAGTGATCATAATGAGGTTATTAGCAATGCAGCTTCCAAAAAATATCAAATACAATATAAAAATAATATCTGTATGTGTCAGGTTCCTCGCCGCCGCCGGCGGAAGAAAGGCAGGTCTGGTGCTGCACCACCTTGATCACCCCAGGCAGCACCTTTCATGCCATGTCTCGCTGAACTATTCCAATGAGAAAAACACACTTGCAGAATCAGTAGGCGCATCTAATTAGGACCTGTATTTAGCAGAGGCACGCCTGTCCCAGGATGCTTCTGCATTTTGCTTGCAAACTGTCACCACTTCCAGTCTGACCTCAAGCCTGCCTAGAAGCTCTATTGCAATGCTGACCTGATATTTGTGTACCGGACCCCTGGACTCTGAACTCTGGATCATCCCCTCTGGTACTGTGACTCGAAACCCCTTTGTTGTGCCTGTCCCAAGATTCCCCTTCTGCACTCCCCACGAGACTTTCCAGTAATGTCCTCTGTTTGTTTTTCCTTAATAAACCCCCATCTGACTTTCACCTTACGGAGTGTCTCAAACGTATCACTTGCATCCTGGGCTCAAACCTGCCACCCCGGAACCAGCACCTGACAGTATGTGACATAATGTCTGTATATGGAAATTACAGTAACATCTTGTATCTGTATGTACAGGGATTTTCACTCATTATAACCCCCTGAATCTGATCCCTGTACAGCAGAGTGACCCCAGAACTCTCCCTGTATTCTGCCAAATCCCTGGCTCCTGTAATGCAGCTGTAATCTATTTGATTCTTTTGTTACAGTGAAGTTTAGGGCTGCTATTTGCAACTGGTTCTATGTGTCTCCAGGGTGCTTGGAGAGACATAAAAAAGGATTTCATTGCTCCACAAAGGACACGCTAACCTTGTTTTAAAAAGGTGTGAAAATGGTCTTTTGATATGCTAATGAGTCCCTTTCAATGTATTACAAAGCAAAATCGAGCTAACTCGATTTTTGGGTGTGAAGGGGTTAAAATCTTTAATCCTGTATTAAAGCGGAGAGCTCTTAATTCAGTATGCTGCTATGATTGGTCTCAGAAACACTCTTATGAAAATGCATGTTCAGGCTGAAGACAGCCATACGCACTTCTATTATTATACACACAGATAATTCAGAACATACAGCAATTCAGCATACAAAAAATACATTTATTTATTTATAAAGTATTTTACCAGGAAGGATACATTGAGATTTCTCTCGTTTTCAAGTTTGTCCTGGGTTCAAGAACATTGAAATGTTACAGTCATTACAGAAATATAAAGTAATAAATGCAAGATATTAAGAACAAAACACAGATTAACACAGAAAATAAATATGTAAGTAAAATAGTTATATGTTACATGTTTACAGGTGCATTCTGTACCGAGGTATGTTAGAGCTCTTGAGTGACTTAAGACAGGGGGAAGATTTGATGGTGTCTGGGAGGTTATTCCATATTTGCGGTGCTCTGTAGGAAAACGAGGATCAAGCCACTTTCTTTTTGTATTGTGGTATTGCAAGTAAGGTGCAGGTCCTGGATTGGAGGTTGAGAGAACTGCTGGGAGAAGCTGTCTATAAACACACACTGATATGAACATAATAAGTGGTGCATCACTAATATGTATGCATGTACTATATGTATGTGTATAATATATTTATATGTATGTGTGTCTAATCTATATATACACACACAGAGCATATACATGTTTGATATACACATCTATATATTTATCTATGAATAATATATCCATATATCTGTGTGTATAATATATATATTTATAATATATCTATGTATTTATGGTATATATCTGTATATTATAGGTATGTCTAATATATCTATGTATGTCTAATAAAGCTATGTATAACTTATCTGTGTGTATAATATATATATATAAAATTTCTAGGTATGTTTGATATATCTATATGTGTATATTAGATGTGTGTGTGTATATATATTATATGTATACGTAAATATATAATATATATATATATAACACACATCTAAATATATATATATAATACACACATCTAATATACACATAGATATACATACATAGATATATCAAACATACCTAGAATGTTATATATATATATATATATATATATATATATAAAATCACACAGGAACGTTATGAGACTCACTCGAGGGCTAAAAAGAGTAAAAATCAAACTTTGTTGAAAAACTGCAAAAATTACATAGTTCCCAATGTACAAGTGTGTGTGTGTGTGTATATAATATATATATATATGTCTGTGTATGTTCCTGTGATATATACAGGTAGGCATCTAAGACACTGAAATTCATGAGTATAAAGTATTTATTTTAGTCCATTTATATGGTAGGATTTCAGGTATTTATAATGTGTGGAGACAATGTTTCCATTGAATTTAGGGAAGGATGCTCCTGGTTTTCCATTGGTTGGGTTCTGCCATTGTTCAGAGCTGCTGGTTTTGTATAAGAGCAGCAGGAGATTCCTGGATAGCTGTCACAGCTCCCCTTCCTCTGCTGGCAGGGCATGAGGGATGGGATGAAGTCACCTGGAGACCGCAGCGTCTCGGCAAGTGAGTTCACCTAGTGATGCTGCTGGAGGTGAGGAGGAACTTGATCAGCGAGGCGTGGGTTATCCGTCCTCACGGACCGTGATTGGCACCTGGGATGCCTTTATCTCCATCTCTGAGTCATGGAGCCAGGGCTTTATAACTGCTGTGCGAACCCGGGACCAAAGCTATCCCTCTCTGCACTGTCCTCAGGAGGCTGCCAGACATCTCCTGCTCCCCCTCCTCCGCGGGTCTTCACCTCGCTACCTCCCCCGCGGAGCCACAGCCCCATAACGCGCAAGGAAATCTCTGCTCCTTCACCATGAGGAAAGTTCCCCTGTCACTTCTCCTGGCTGCTGTCCTGCTCCTGAAGTTAGGGGCATCTGCTGTCATCACAGGGGTGAGTACTTTTCTTCAGCTATTACCTCAATGCTTGTTCCAGGGCATAATCCTGGTATCAAAACACACCCTGAACTGCCACAGGGTCTACACCCAAATTTATACCACAATGCTTGTTCCAGGGTTCATTGCAGTTATCAATCCATTTCACTCCATGAACTGCCACATGATCTACCCTAAATTATACCACAATGCTTGTTCCAGGGCATATTCCAGCTAGCACCCATGAACTGTCTCGGGGTCTACCCTAAATTATATCAATATGCTTGTTCCAGGGTTTATTCCAGCTATCACTCTATGGACTGCCTCAGGGTATACCTTAAATTCTACAATAATGCTTGCTCCAGGGCGCATTCCAGCTACCACCCTATAAACTGTCTCAGGGTCTACCCTAAATTATACCACAATGCTTGTTCAAGGGCTCATTCCTACTATAATCCCATTTACTGTCAAAGGGTCTACCCAAAATTATTTTACAATGCTTGCTCCAGGGTTTATTCCAGCTATCCCTCTATTAACTGTCTCAGGGTATACCTTAAATTAACAGTGCTAGTTCCAGGGCCTATTGCAGCTATCAACCCATGAACTACCTTAGGACCTACCTCACATCATTCCTCAATGCTTGTTTCAGGGCTCATTTTAGTTATTATCCAATGAACTGACTCAGTCAGACTCTACCCCAAAGTATACTCCAATGCTTGTTCCAGGGCTTATTTCAGTTATCATCCAATGAACTGCATTAGGGTCTAACCCAAATAATATCAACTCTTATTCCAGTTATTCTTCCATTTACTGCCCCAGGGTCTTCGCCAAATTATACCACAATGCTTGATTCCAGGGTTCATTCCAGCCATCACCCCATTTACTGTCTCAGGGTCTCTCCCAAATTATACCACATTTCTTGTTCCGGGACTTATTCCATTGGTTGGGTTCTGCCATTGTTCAGAGCTGCTGGTTTTGTATAAGAGCACCAGGAGATCACTGATTCCTAAGGTCCTCCCCAACTTACTGTATACCTTAATGCCTATTCCATCATCATTATATCTCTTCTTTATTTGCCCCGGGGTCTACCCCCAACTTGCTTATTTCAGGGCTAATTACATCTCTTGCCCCGGCAACTGCGCCAGAGTCTTCCCTACTCATATCTCAATGCTTATTCCAGCTCTCATCTCAATACATGCCTTATGTTCTTCTGCAACATACTAAAAGGATAATTCCAGGGTTACATCTATTCTCCCTGCAACTGTCTGAGGGTGTTTTCCCTTATACCTCATTGCTGATTCCAGCTGTAATCCCAGTAATTGATCTTGACGGTTGAGACTTCCCCAACACTTGCCTAGGGTGACCATATCGGCCATGTTTAAAGGGACACCTATATAATTTATTCATGCTGCTGGGCAGTACATGATGAATGTGACCCTGGCCGCAGCATACAGAATGTATATGCTGCAGGTAAGAAATCTAAGAGGATTCCCAGGTGACCTGCCTTGATATCCCTCCTGCAGCATACAAATTATACATGTTGCAGGGCAGCACTTTTCGCTGCAACCCTCTCTGCCTGAAATAGCAATATGTGTCCCATTAATCATGGCTGATATGGTCATCCTACTCTTACTTCAATATGTATCTTATCTCGATATGCATCTTACCTCAGCCCTATTCTGCTTTCCAGTTCATTTAGGACTACCGTCAAGTCCTGGCTAAGGGCCCTATTCCCTGCTTATAGTTAGCGCTAGCTTAAAAGCGGTGATAGCGCTCCACACAGATCACCTCTGATTTGCTAACGGGTTAAAAAAAAAATAGCGAATCGGTATTAGTGGTTTGTACCGCGGGTTTACTGCACGTAACGCTCCCTGTACTTAACATGGGGAGCGCAAAGTGGAAGCAGAGATAACTAGCGTTATGATGATCACAAGGTCCTAATGCTACATACTAAGCACCAGCTCTGAGCTGCTGCTACGGATTCCGCTTCTGCAGAATCAGTTAGCAGCAGCTGAAAAGCCCCCTAAAAATCAAATACTCACCTCTCATCCTGCGGCGAGAACAGCGAATGGATCCGCGGCTTCTGGCTGCCGGCAGCACAGTGAATCTGGGGGGGGGGGAGTCCCTCGTCTCCCTCCGCTATCACTCCGCCGACCAGCAAGATCTCATGAGAGGCGAGATCTTGACGGTCGTATGACCCGGCAGCAGAAGCCTCCATAGAGTCCTATGGACTCCATGGAGGGGATGCTCGTGATGGCGCATTAGCACCTTTTCCCCTTAGCATCCCGGTTCTAGCTCAGGGGACCCGATAGGGCTCTAAGTGCTTACCTTTAGGAGAGTGGTTCCCAACCCTGGTCCTCAAGTACCCCTAAAATGTCAGGTTTGCAGGATATCTGAAGCACAGCCCGGTCATATGATTTGCTGCTCAGTGATCGAAGGATTCAGTCACGGTAAACCTTAAAATTTGGCTTGGGTACTTGAGGACCGGGGCTGGGAAACCTTACCCTAGGACTTACCTCACATTTCACTTCAATATTTACCTCAGGCACCACACCTAAACTCCCTCAACCGAGAAAGTACCTGAGATCTTACACTGAAACCCTCAATAGTTAAACTAATGTAAGGATGTACAAAAAATACTTAACTATTTCATTTCCTAGTCCTCACCTCAAAGTGCGACCTCACAATCCCCTACCTAAGTGTATTTCAGGTGCTACCATAAACCTACACCCGAGTGCCTGCGTGAAGCACCTCATTTTTACCTCAGCTCTTGCTTCATCTCCCACCTCAGGTCTGTGCAGTGAAAGGGATGGAGAGTTCCCACCCTTTATGACCTGCCATGACCTAAAAGACTGACCAAAAGCTCCCATTTTCTTAATAGAGGGAAAAATACAAGATTATTAATACAAACAAATATGAGCTAGCAACTATTTAAGTCAATGGAATATTATGCAGGTTAATACTGAGGTGAATAATATTAGATAGGAAGCTGTCGGCATCACTCGGCAAAGCTACTTTTCCTTACAATGGCTGTTTAGCATTTATGAAGTAAAAAAAAAAAAAGCCTGAGAAACATATTTAAAACCATAACATCTATGGTCCCGAGGGATTTTTTTTTTTGTATTTTTCAGTGTAAAATTTTAATTGGGCAAATAAGCCAACCATGTATAAATCTGGAGGAGTGACACAATTTAAATATGAGATTTTTCAAGTAATTCTTTTGTTCCGTTATTGGAATTAAATTTCGCAATTTGGAATTTTGGTCTCACTTTTACAATCGTCTCAGTTTTTCCTAAAACCTATTTAAATCTGCTACATGTTTCATACACTCCATTCGGAATGTGCAAATTTTTTTTGGGTGGTCATTCGTTGCTTTTGTAATAAGAAAAAAATATTTAACACTCTCTTTCCAGTAAAAATATTTTGGTATAAACAGTTGAGTAGATGATGTCCAAGACTATTATTTATATTTTTAAATTATTTTATGTAATTTATTTTGTCCGTTTTGTGTAAAACAAAAATAGCATTATGTTCTTTTTGTGGCCCTTCAGATTTACAGTGTGTGTATGTAAAATATATATATATATACAGGGCTCAAATTTTCAAGTCCCAAGCTACTAGCCAGGCCTTAAGAGTTACTCGCCACTAGTTGCCCCACTTAACCCCTTATCCTGCCCTGCCTCTGCATTCTCACTCGCCCTCTTGTAATTTCCACTCGCCAAATACGAGCAGGCGAGTGGAAATTTTGAGGTATATATATATATATATATATATATATATATATATATATTATTCTTATATTTAAGACACGTTTTGCCCTTTTCCCAATTGTAGCTTTAAATTTTTTTTTTTTTAAAAAACCTAGTAATTATAAAAATAACTACAAAATATGAGCAATTTTCGGTTACTTGAAATGCATGCATGTTAGCACTGGGACATGGTACATAAGAAAACTTGAAAAAGCACATGAGACAGAAAATAGTGGTATACAGATTTTGATACTTTGATATTAATATTAAATAAATTAATGCAATTGTGACACTTGCTACAGGGTATACCTTTTATGAACCCAAAAAATATGGATTATAGTTTTCTGATGTCACCTTTTTGTTTAAAAAAAAGTATATTCATGTTGCCTCTTGGACTAATCATTCACACCAAGGCTGTTTCCATAACTCATTGTGAAAATGAATCAAAGCCTGAGGCCAAAACCGCGTCATTTCTAAATCTGCAGTTAATACAGTAACCATATTTTCTGCTTCATTGCTTCCTAGTCATGAAAAAAATGTTGGCATCATTCATATCAGTGTTGTAATCGTTCATATTGTCGTCATCACATAAGACTTCAAAATGATTGTTCTGGTGGCTTAATATACAGTATCATAATCCAACGAACAGACCGAAAAAAAACCAAACGAATTTATGGACACTTCTTTACATTATTAAAGTATTAAATTTATACAGAAAAGCAATGTCTTTAATAATTTTTTGCCTGGTTTTAGAAATTATCCCCCTCACTACAAAGTGCTTTTTTTCAAAGAAATATTGACATGTTTAAGTTAAATGTAGGATAAAACGTCATTTTGCATATATATATATATATATACACGTTTAGAGGGTTTTTTTTAGATGAAAAGGTATATATTATCAACACAGTGACAGAAATTACCTTTGCATTAAAAACCGTTAACCCCTTCACTACCAAGTTACAGCTACAAGTTTTTTGTAAAGCGCTAACAAGTTCCACAGTGCTGTACAATGGGAGGCAGAATAACAAATATACATGCACGTTAAACATCCAGAAGAGTAGGCGAGAGAACCTGCTCAACAGCTTACAATCTAAGAGGAGAGGGTGACACACTAGGTGAGGGTAAATAGACCATGAAGTAGCAGGGCTCATTTGGGCTGGGTGGGAAGATGGAGTAAGAGATGAACAGAGGGGGATTAGGGAGTGCGATGATAGGCTTCTCTAAAGTAATGTGTTTTCAGAGACTCCTTGAAGGACTGAAGAGGTGGGAAGAGTCAAGCCAAGCAGTTTCTGTTTAAAAAAAATAAAAAAAATTACCATAACATTTATTTTAAAACTGGCATGTGAAGTTAACAAGTAAATACAGGGTAAAATATCAATTTTGCACCTTAATTGGTGCTGTGAGATGATAATAATAATAATTATAAACTTGCTAATTTTTTATGCTTTCCAGAAATAATGTTGTAATTAAATATTCTTGACTCTAGATGGTGTCCTTTATCTTACACAATGTCACACAGGGTCTATATTATCAGCATACAAGCCTTTGTGTCAAATACCGTAACTGCAATAAAAAACAGATAATGAAAACGGTGATCTCCTGCTTATGGGGGTTTGTAGTGATCATACTGAGATTATTGCAGCTTCCAAAAAATACCAAAAGAATATAAAGATATTGTGTCATAATGCCTGTATATGGGAATTACAGTAGCATCTTGTTTCAGTACTGTACAGGGATGTTCAGCAAATTTAACCCCCTTGATTCTCCTTCCTGTACAGTAGTGAATGACCCCCATAGCTCTCCCTGTATTATGCCCTTTCCCTGGCTGCTGTAATGCAGCAGTAAAGTTTGCTAAGCTTTTTGTGAGAGTGAGGTTTAGGGCTCTTATCTGCAGCCTATTTATAGTAATATGGGGTGACTGTATCCTGCAGTAAATTTTAACCCCTTACCACCGGGTGGGTTGTATCCGTTGGGACTGCGTTAACGTCAGTGGAGCGTACTAGTACTTCCCACTTTATGGTGTTGTCATTTATATTGAAGTAAGACCGCAGTGAGATCTAAATGAGCATTTATTTTCTCCCCAGGGAGAACATCAATCCTGCATTAAAAATGTGCCCACATGGGGCTTTAAAGTGAAAATTAAAAAAAATTGAATATAGACACCTTTTTTGGTAGCGAGAGAGCTAAAAGGGGCCACAATCTTATCTAACAAAAATATGCATGAAACGCACTGTTTTTGAATGACAGACAGTGGTAAGTCATTCACCTAAGATGTGAAACAGAGAATGATTGTGAGGGAATTGCAAAATTTAAGCCAAGAAATCTAAATTTAAAAAAATACTTAACACTCCTTACTCCATGAATTGGTCACATAACGCACATCACACGACTGAAACCGTTGTAGGAATCTATAATTTTAACTAGGAACCAATAAAAAAAAACCATGTAAACAGTTTTTAGATCCAGACACCGCTTCGTGGATAGATTTTGGGTTAAAAAGTCCTGACATTTTAGAGGAGATGGCTACGTGTCCCTGCACTTGTGAAACTTTGGTACAGCAGGTTCCATTTTTCTTCTCTGGACTTATACAGTATTTTGAATAATGATGCACAAGTGGGTGAGAAGTCATATGTATTGCACTAATGACTTAATGGCACATGTTTCATCATTTTCACTTGTGCCAAGCAACTCTGCGAATGAATTCACCCTGTGAAAGTCTTTTATATGTGTTTAGAAATCCCTGAGTGTAGCAATTGAAATATTTGTTTTCCTTTTTATGCAAATTAACTTCCCTGTCTTAAACTAGGACATACTTAGATAACAGATATAGCTCAAGGCAATCCTTCCTCATACCAATCTATAAATACATAGCATGATAGATCTATTTCCAAGCCTGACGTCAGGTTACATAATAGTAGATTATTTCTTACATCATGGATACAATAAGAACACTGCAACACTTAACCGATAAGTTGTATACAGGATCTTCCCTCTGAGAGTCCTGGATCCCTCACTCCAACAATATAGACATAAAAACGATAAGGGAAGTGCTAAAATGATAGGATAATTCACAATATTATTATTAACCTTTATTTATAAAGTGCCAGCATATTCTGCAGCGCTGTACAATGGGGGAGCACAAACATGAGACATACATTATAAATAAGGAAAAGACAACCCTGCCCGTAAAATAGCTAGTCTAGGAAGTACAGCACTTTAACCAAGTGCTCAGCCAGACATCCCGTGAGCTTACAATCTAAAGGACAAAGGTAAGTGAAACAAAAGGGGAGCAGGGGAGTGTGGAGCTGGGGGCTAGAGAGAAAAGCAAGGATTGCATAGGAATAGCAATAAGCTTGGACTTAGGAGGTTAATTAAAAGAAACTGGCAGCAGATGGAAGGGAAGCAATGAGTTTGGGGCCAGGACAGGGTGGGTGGCAGAGCTTGTGGGAGATGACTGCGTGTGGTGAGTGGAGAAAGAGACAGATTTAAGAGGGGGGTCTGTATGTAGGAAATGCGAGGGGTTGGGGGAGCAAAGTTACTATGAGAGACTATCAAAAACGGAGGGAAAGTTAAGAAGAAAATTAAATTACATTGAACAACATTTTGATAAACCAGTACAGGAGGAGACGAGGGCCCTATTCCCGTGGGGATTTACAATCTAGAAGGGTTGGGGTGGAAACAGGAGGAGAGGACTACAAGGTGGGACTGATGGACTGGTTGCGTCAGTGAGTCGGGTGGTAGGCTTACCTAAATAGGAATGTCTTAAGTTTGAAGGAAGGGAAACTAGAGGAAAGTCTGACCGTATGAGGGAGAATGTGCCAGAGAATGGGGGCTGCTCGTGAGAAATCCTGCAGTCTATCATGGGAAGAGGTGATGCGGGGAGAAGCTAGGCGCAGGTCACTGTTTGATCTTAGGGGGTGGGCTGGGGTGTACTGTATTTGGCGATTTAGTGAGGACAGGTAGTGGTGAGCAGAGTTAGTGAGAGCTTTGTAGGTCAATAGCGTAAACCCATAAGCAAAGCGAACCTAACAATGGATAAAACGCACTGTATGTAAGTGAAAATATCACCACTCCGAAGGATCCCTCTTATTGGAACTTCTCTGCTCAACATATCTTCTAGAATTCCGGGTCGGAAGGCCACCTCCAGACAGGAATCACCGATTTGGGGAAAACTCGTTTAATTTATAAGGCAAGATCATTTAAGAATGTTTTAGCACCTATTGCACAAAAGTCTGAATGTCAGGTGCCACCTAGTGGTTTCTTATGAGAATGTCTTCCCAATGGATTTCACTGAATATAGTGATAGTGAGTGGGATAGGGATTGTGGTGATGAAACAGTTCAGTATGTTATTGTGGACCTATGCAGAAGTCCAGGGTGGGCTAGATCAGCAGCTCGTCTCCACTCACTAGAGGAAATATCCCAATTCCTCAGAGAAGCCTATTAAAAAAACAGTGTGGTGGGACAGGCGCTTCTTCCAGCCAGTTGGGGTGTTCTTTAAGATGTTCCCTCTATTTAGATGGGGTCCAGCCCTCAAATAAAACAGAAACAAATATATTGCGCAGTATGTCAGGTAGATATATGAATAAACCCCTTAAGGGAGAATTGACTCACATTTTTCAGTGTCTCAAGATCAGACACTAGATGTAACAGCAACCGGCAGCTTTAGGAATGGCATCTACTGAGGAAGCGGCTTCATACCGCGAAACGCGTTTAGATGCACTTTTTATATTGAAATTATATCTTTTACCTTAATAAATAAATTAATCTTACGTCCCCTGCGTGCTGATTTTCACTTTTACTGCTACAATCCTGGATTGCTGCTGAGGAGCGGAAAGAAGGCGCTGGAGTACTGTAAGGGGAATCCGGCATTCCTAAAGCTGCCGGTTGCTGTTACATCTAGTGTCTGATCTTGAGACACTGAAAAATGTGAGTCAATTCTCCCTAAAGGGGTTTATTCATATATTTGTTTCTGTTTTATTTGAGGGCTGGACCCCATCTAAATAGAGGGAACATCTTAAAGAACACCTCCACTGGCTGGAAGAAGCGCCTGTCCCACCACACTGTTTTTTTCATTAGCACCTAGTGCGACACATCCAGTGATACAAAGAGAAATCATTTCAATAAAGGGATTTAGGATCTGTGTTCACAATGCAAGGCCTGTAGGGTGTTGAAGGGTGTTGTAGGGTGGGAGTTTTAGGAGTACTGTGACAGACGACGGGTACATTTATAAATTCATACATCAATTGTAATTCTGCATATGTTAGTCCCTGTGATTACATATATACTGTATTGGGCTCGATCAGCTGTTGAGCTGTTGTGAGCTAAAAACGACAACACTACATAAAATCTAGCGCGAGTCACTTAAAGGTAGCACCTGACAACCCACCAACAGATCACCTTGTCCACGGTAGTCCGTGTACAAGATTCATTAGCACACGCTAGGGAAACGCTAAAACCCGGGCTGAGAAGCCGCGCTAATGCATTGTTTGGTTAAAAATAAAAAACGTTCCAGTGCAAAAAAACCTAAATTTTTTCTTGTAAAAAGAAATCGGAACCCCAAATTTTGCCTGAAATATACCTGATAAATTCAATAAATAAAAAGGCTTAAAAAAATAAACGGTTGAATAAAAACAATACTATTTTTTATCATTGAATCCTATGGGCTTCCCACACGGCAGGTTTTCCTATTCAATGCATCTTCTCACGTTTCCCCGAAGCATGCCGGTTTAACTATACAATGCATCTTTTACACGTAAACTACATCCAGTGAGTAAAGAGAACACCTGCGCTGCATTCGTGCTAATTTCCTGTTAATTTTGGGCAAGGACTTTTTTTTTTCTTTCTTTTTCCGTCAGTTAACACCAGGGTTGAGGAGTAGGTAAATTTTTGTGATTAGCGTTGACGCTAACATTAGCGCCGGGACCAAATGAAGTTGGTTAAAGTAGCGAATGTGCTGTGTAGCGCTGCCCATGTTGAGTATAGGACGCGGTAAGTACAGTAAGCTCGCGCTACGAACCGTTAATTATGCTAAGTGGTTTTCGCCGTTTGTAGCAAGAGACAATCTGTTGATCCGGCGCTAGAATACATTTACCTGGCGCTAAAGCAAAAACATGCCGACGCTAGGGTTAGCTCACACCAGCTGATACTGCCCATTGAGGGTACCACAAGGAAGTTAAAGGTACATATTTTGAAACACTACAACATCAGAAATAAGAACAATCATTCAGTACCTGTTCACTGCAATGAGTGTCTGTGTGACCACACTTCCCTGCATCCGTCACAGCTTTGAAGGCTGGATGGGGTGGGTCACATGGTGCAGCGTGTGCACAAATTGCGTGCACTACCACCGGATGTGATTTCAGCCTCCCCGTCAAATAACTACGATGGACGCAGACGGGCTTCAAAGCATGATCCTCCATAGGAGGATTGCTTTTTTCAGTGCTGAGCGCGCTAACTGCGCTCAGCGAGGTGGCCACACGGGCATCAGCGTGGAAGGAACATCCAAAGAACACTCGTGTGACCGCAGCCTTATGCGTCTCTGCTCCCTCCGCTGCTGCCTCGCTTCCTCTGGCGCCGGTATCACTGATTCTCTATTCTTATTTCGGGGTAGGTCTTATATTTTACCAGTCATCAAATAAACACACTAGGTCTTATTTTGGCGAAACCACCCATAGTCTCATGATTTCGCCTCATGAGACTGTGGAGGGTTGGGTTTATACATTTATTTTTTACTCTGTCTGTTTGCTTCTTTTTTCTCCTGAAGAAGTCTATGTTATAGACGAAACGCGTTGAGCTTGTAGCAGTTCTTATAATATTAAAGTATTTTTATATTCACTCTGGAGTTGGTGATTCCTGTCTGGAGGTGGCCTTCCGACCCTGCATTCGGGAGGATGTGGTGAACGGAGCAAGTAGAGAGGATCCAGGGAGAGGGATCCTTCGGAGTGGTGATATTCACTTATATATCCTGTGCTTTTTTATCCTTTCTTTTTTTGGTTCCCTTTGTTTATGGGTCTGCTATTGTGAATTATTCTATAATTTAAGGACTTCCCTTATTGTTTTGTTCCTTACATAACACATAGATCCTTCTCCTGCACTCCCAATACTGCTATACATTCTACAGCCCAATAGAGTCATGATTTGTGCTGGGGCCTGGCAGTTCCAGTGGGTCTGGGCCCTTCAGTGCTGTAATGATATCAGGAAATTCTCCGGTGAGCAGCGGCATGTGGGGGTCGATCAGAGCTGGCACTACCTTAAGGCAATTCTGCCATCAGAAATCTTGGGGCCTATCACTGGTCAAGTCCGCCCCCCATAGAAAATCTTTCCACCATGTATTGCCCACAATTGCATTACCCGGTGACAATAAATCAGACGTGCATCAACCTGTCATGATTTGGCCATATTTCCGTCATTCTGTTGATGCTTCCCCACTGCCAGACTTACATAGTTACGTACGATCAATTTTTAGAATCAGCACCAAGGTGCAGGGTCAAAAGTTGCTTATACACTGGTTAATAGGTACTATAAAGAAAACAGGGCACAAAGACATATGCATATATAGAGTTTACACCATGTGCTCAACATATATACTTTACACCAAGTGCTTCACACGGTAAGCAGAAAAGACGTTACCCTTCTATATAGGGGAATAAAGACACTGGAACGGTGATCACAATCCCCTGATATACATGCAAGGAAACCATAATAAAGAAAACAATTGCGCAGTACAGTTTTTATAATGATGCTTATATATAATAATACTCCACAAATGGCAACTCACATGTTGCAGAGCCTACAGATATAAGGCTCAAATCTTGCGCTTTGGGTCCCTCTTCCTCCAAAATCCATTCGGATCCGGTCGATGGGAAGACAAGGAATGCAAAGAGAGGATAGTGTAACCCCGTATAATAACAATAAGTGAGTATCAAACTCACGTGGTAATGAGCCTGTATATCATACACTGGCTCGGTAGTATGGCTTGTGGTACCTTTCAACCAGGAGTACCAATCCCAACTGGTAAGTAGAAAGAACCAGGATGCAAGTAATTAAAATTATATTATAATATTAACTATATTATATTATATTACCTACAAAACCCTCACTAACTCAGCTCCCCACTACCTGTCCTCACTAATCACCAAATACACCCCAGCCCGCTCCCTAAGGTCAAACAGTGACCTGCGCCTAGCTTCTCCCCGCATCACCTCTTCCCATGATAGCCTACAGGATTTCTCACGCGCAGCCTCCACTCTCTGGAACGCTCTCCCTCGTACTGTCAGACTTTCCCCTAACTTCTCTTCCTTCAAACGCTCCCTTAAAACGTTCCTATTTAGGGAAGCCTACCACCCAACTCACTGACGCAACCATCAATCACTCTCACCTTACAGTCCTCTCCTCCTGTTTCCAACCCCAACCCTCCTAGATTGTGAGTTCCTACGGGAATAGGGCCCTCATCTCCTCCTGTACTGTTTGTCAAATGTTGTTCAATGTATTGTAACCCTGTCTATACTGTGCCTATTGTACAGCGCTGCGGAATATGCTGGCACTTTATAAATAAAGAATAATAATAATAATTAAAAAATCCAGTTTTTAATGGATAATACATTCAAACCGCGTTTTGCAATTAAGCAAGTTGGTCTTACCCAAGCATGTATAATCCCCCACTGTATATGCATCCTAATGTCCATACTGCAGACAATCTTTTTTTTTTTTTTTTTCTATTCTTACAATCTTGCTGATTCTAATCGCTCGTTTGTATTGCAATCTTATTTAGGGTTTTTTTAAGGGACTATACCCCCCCCCCCACCCCGGGAATCTAGCAGCCTTACGGCGGGATTTGTTCATTTCTACCCAAATTTCCGTTTATACCTGGCGCCCCTCATTGTTTTTCATTTTTTTTTTTGTGATTTTACATAGTTACGTAGCTACATAGGCTGAAAAAGAGACATGGGTCCATCGATTTCAGCCTTTCACACATCACCTACTGCTGTTGATCCAAAATAAGGCAAAAACCCCAGTCATCATTCTACTGGCGCCTCATCTCCTCTCCTGATCTCCTCTGCCTCATTCTGTTGACAAGTACCCAAGCTTTTCAATTCTTATATCATATTACATCTCAGTGGTCTGCTGGTTTACTCACCTGACAAGACCACTAATCATATGTCACTAAATTGCTCTAGTCCCTGCTTGCCAGTGATCTCTGTTGTAAATTCGTGAAATGTCTGTTTGATCATGGACTCAAATCTTTTTCTGGGCTACATTCTTTCTAATGGTGGCTTTGATACGGATCCTTCTATGCTATACCTAATCAAATCCTCCCTGCTTAATAATAGCCTAATTGCCGTACAAAAATGAACTGGCTTTGCCAACAGTTACAGTCATATCAATGAAACCCATTTCTGGTTTCTGCCATCAGGAGTCCTATTTCTAGCGTGACCCTTAAAGAAGCTTTTTGCTAATGCTCCTGTTCTGGTCCAACTAGATCCATCAAAACCAGGCATTCATGCATGAACTGTGTGCCTCTGAGTCTGGTATCTGAGCTGTGCCCTCTCAGAGGGAGTCCCAGAGAAGACCTTACATCTTTGTGGGTACTTATAATTTAATGACATTATAATTTATGACATTAACAATTTTGACTTCTTAGCCATTATTTCTGCACTTAAGACATGTATACCTATGGGCAGGTGCTCAAATGCTTACTGACAGACCACAAGAGCCTTCCATATATTGCCAAGGTTCAGTGGCGTAACTAGAAACCTGAGGGCCCCGGTGCAAGAATCCATGAAGGGCCCCCCCAACCCCCCCCAAAAAAAGATCTATATTTTTACTTTTTTTTCCTGCAATATAAAAAAGATAGTATTGCCCCCAGCTGACACGGATATATATATATTGCCCCCAGCTCACACGGACATATATTGCCCCCAGGCCACACATGGATATATTGCCCCAGCTCACACATGGATATATTGCCCCAGCTCACACATGGATATATTGCCCCAGCTCACACATGGATATATTGCCCCAGCTCACACATGGATATATTGCCCCAGCTCATGGATATATTTGCCCCCAGCTCATGGATATATTTGCCCCCAGCTCATGGATATATTGCCCCAGCTCATGGATATATTGCCCCAGCACATGAATATACTGCCCCAGCACATGGATATTCTGCCCCAGCACATGGATATTCTGCCCCAGCACATGGATATTCTGCCCCAGCACATGGATATTCTGCCCCAGCACATGGATATTCTGCCCCAGCACATGAATATACTGCCGCAGCACATGGATATACTGCCCCAGCACATGGATATACAGCCCCAGCACATGAATATACTGCCCCAGCACATGAATATACTGCCCCAGCACATGGATATACTGCCCCAGCACATGAATATACTGCCCCAGCACATGAATATACTGCCCCAGCTCATGGATATACTGCCCCAGCTCATGGATATACTGCCCCAGCTCATGGATATACTGCCCCAGCTCATGGATATACTGCCCCAGCACATGGATACTGCCCCAGCACATGGATACATTGCCCCAGCACATGGATATACTGCCCCAGCACATGGATACTGCCCCAGCACATGGATATATTGCCCCAGCACATGGATATATTGCCCCAGCTCATGGATATATTGCCCCAGCTCATGGATATACTGCCCCAGCTCATGGATATACTGCCCCAGCTCATGGATATACTGCCCCAGCACATGGATATACTGCCCCAGCACATGGATATACTGCCCCAGCACATGGATATACTGCCCCAGCACATGGATATACTGCCCCAGCACATGGATATACTGCCCCAGCACATGGATACTGCCCCAGCACATGGATACTGCCCCAGCTCATGGATACTGCCCCAGCTCATGGATAGATTTGCCCCCAGCTCTTATGGGTATATAGGGCCCCCCAGCTCACCTCAGGCTCCTCTGCTGCCGCCGTTCCTCTCCGAGGTGAGCGGCCGCTGAAAGCATGCAGCCTGGCCGCTCACCGGAAACCACCTGACCAGCGCAGTCGAGTTCTCGCGAGATCTCGTGCGCTGGTCAGCTAGTTCCCATCCCACGCGAGCGGCCAAGCTGCAAGCCAGCGGGCCGCTCGCAGGGAGGGGAACAGCCGGTGGCGCTGCTCCCAGATTCCGTTGCTTTTTGCCGGAATCTGGCGGCGGCGCTGGACCCCCCTCCAGTGGTGGAATGCCAGGGCCCAGTCGCAGCTGCGACCCTGGTACTTCCGCCACTGCCAAGGTTAAAAGCTTGCCATCCAGGCAGGGTCATTGATCTCTTTGTTTGACTAGGTTCATTTACATTGTATAATGTATCTTACAGGAAATCAAAATGCCAAAGCTGATGCTTTGTCCCGCATTATGATGTTTGTGATCTAGAACTAATTAGTGTGGTCTCTATTATTCCATAAGAACAAATACAGGGTTATTCAGAGAATGGTGAAAACCAGGAGAACTGGCAGGAGAAGAGAACAATCTAGATAAAATAGCTGATTTGGAAAGTGAGATAAATGGGAGAATTTTTCTGGTTTGGCTATTTTGACCTAGAATTTTCACTTCTCCAGTCATTCTCCTGAGTTTCACTTTCTTTGAATAGACCTGATAGTAGCCACCTAACACCTTTCTCCAGATTTTTTTTACTTGTTCACATTCTGCCTAATCCTCTGCTCTACATTCCATGCTCTACATTCCATGCTCTACATTCCATGCTACGAGAACAGTATGCCACTATTTGGTAAGCTATTACACAAGATCTGGAATCAAGTTCAGACCAATCTAAAGTAATCCTAGAATATGCAAAATAGATGTACACATGCTCCTGGTCAGAGTCTGGTTGTCCACACGCCACATTGATCTTGGGGTTCATTCTATGAAATTTGCTCTCTTGCAAGAACCTTCATAGTCTCAACAAAGTAAAGTGCATCCTGTGTCTTCCTTTGTCCTGATGTGTCTTTCACTCTTCCTATACATCTTTCCGTAAGCCACCAACTGATACTCTGGTTCTCTTCCTAAACCTGTCATGGTATGCTAAAGGGAGTTGGAGTACGAAGCTTGCTATTACCAGTTCTCATATATCACATGGCTCTCTCCGGTACCTGGTCCATTGTTGAATTGCTCATGGATGCTGGCATGATGTTCACGCCTCATTTGTGTCTATTTTTTTTCCCCCTCACATCCTACTGTGCCACTCCTTGGTACCCAGACGTTGCTACTTTGGGGGAAGGTTTAATGTCATGCATCCTGAAAGAAATTGACCTGGATCTAGACATGTGCGTTATTATGGTTCCATGTGACTGGAATTGAATCCTCCAACCATGTATTGTCCACACTAGTCTATCTTCAGCGATAATTATCCAGATGTGCATCTGCCTGCCAAATTTTGCTCATACTTGCGTAATTTTGTTGATGTTTGCCCGGACTTGCATCATTCCACTGGTGCCTCATCTGGATCAATTCAAAAACGTGTACCCATACCATCTTTTGTGCATCAGTCTTCCCTCACTTTTTGAAACACACCCCTCTGAAATCCAATCAGGACTATTGTTATGGTTTTTAAGAACATCATGTTCTTCTCTTCTAGTAGCTGTAAGAGAACATATAATTTAACTATAAATGTAGGTCAAACAACATGTAAATTAAGAAGGAATCTCTTGTCTTCACCGAGATATCATTTCAGTATGACTACAGTTCAAGGTATCTTTGTTCCGAAAAAATATTTTTGCTTCAAGATTGTTGCAGTGGGTAAAAGACTAGATACAAAACAACAAAGTTATACATTGTGCTGAATACATACCAAGGAAAAGCTAACATTATGTCCCGCTTATGCATGGTAAAATATCATGGGTTATATTCCCTACTTGTCAATAAGCTAACTAAAGGAAACGTTACACATAACGTCTCCTGTAGTTAGTTTTTGGACATGAAACGTGATTCCATTCTTGCCGCAAGCTGAGCTTGCGGCTTGGATGCAGCCGTTTCCCTGTGCAAGGTTACTGTATATTAACGTCTCCTATATTTCTTATGGGAGACGTTAATTGTAACCTCCGCGTTATAGTGCAGGATATTCCAATGTAGCCTGCGTTTCCATACGGGAGACGGTTTATCACTGTGAAATACTGACACCTAAAAGCTGGTGTTAAATGATTTTGCATATGGTTTGCGATGCGTTCCGGGGCGAGATGCCAAGATGGTACATACCCGGGAATATGACAGGAATGATTTTCCTCCTTACCATCTCCATTTTACCGCTACCTATGGCATTGGGCCCCATGTTTCTTATGTTAATAATTACAATGTTTTCTCTGCTTCTAGAAATACGTATGAGGTGGGTACAAACACCTGACGATAAAATAGTTGTCAAGCCTTTAGCTTGTTGTTGTATTCTATACAAGGTGTTTTCATGTGAAGATACTATTCTTGTCCTAGGGACCTTGACCTCATTTTCATTCATTGAAGCGATGAATTGAATAACATAGTATGAAAAGGAAGAAAAAATGGTCAAATATGTAACGCAACAAACTATTCATTTTACAACATTCTGTTTTTGATAGAAAGAGGGGGATCACGTGTGTGTGTGTGTGTTATTATTACAAAGATCCCTTTGTGTACCTATTAAAAAGGCTCACGTTCCTAAGTCAATGTGTACACCTGATTAGTGTCACTATCATGGGGGTCCAGTCTGTCACAGGGCGGTAAGGCCGAGCCCGGGATACGGTGACAGAGTGAAGTGGAGGCAGCAATGAGGGTTAAACGGATAAGGTTTATTATAAGGAAGCACATCAGGAGGAATGAACCAAAGGGTGGACACTGGATAAGGTATAACCAGAGGGGAGGGTGAGGTTCACAATCTGAAGTGCACAGGATACTGAGGACATCAAGGATAATGCAGAAGCATTAGGGGATGGGTGTTCCACCCTTAAATAAGGAGCAAGGGGGGCATGTGATCAGGTGCAGCAGGAAAAGTCATACAGAATGGCAGCATTATACAGGCACTGCCCAGGCGATCCCAGGGCATGGCAGTGCCACATTTGCCTTTGCGTCAGCGGCGGGGACCATGACCCAGTCTCCCCAAATCTATGATTGTAGGCATCTCAAGAATTCTATTTTACTATTGCCAATAAGGTTTTGTTTATTTTGGGGGGGGGGGTTTGCAAGCCACACTAACATTCGAAAGAGACTTGAAAGATCTTCAGAACCTTCGTTAGATGCAACAGAGCTTCAGCAAAATACCAGGAACGTTATACTATGTATTGTATGTGAGATACAGAATGGGATCCTGTACTTTCATTGGTGGAATATACATTTTACAAAATTAAGGAGACCATTTAATTGTTGGCGCGTAAAACGGATGCAGTGGCTCATCTCTTTGGGTAATTACTTCTGATTTAATGGGATACCCACCACTCCTTCCAATTTTAATTTAAGATATAGAGGTACATAAAAACATTATTCTCCATGCTACCAATGGTATAAAAATTATAATTTCAAGCATTTATAAAGTGCCAACAAATTCCCTAGCACTGTACAATGGGAGGACAAAACAAACCAAGTGAACAAACAAGTTAGACACTCCAAGAGGACCGTGCGCAAGAGCTTACAATCTTCCTTCAATGCAGCAGATTGACAGGGAATCATGGAACTTGCTGCATATAAATATCTGGGGGGCAGAGTTTGCAAGCCTTGCTTTAGAACGTTAACCCCTTAAGGATGGGCAGCTGTCGCCTGTCGGGCAGGGGTGAGCCCCGACCTGTACACCCTGCGTCTTCAAGGCCCACCCACCGCGAGGACGACATCGAACGTCCTGCGGTGGTAAAGGGATAATCTGGGATCATTTAAGGATGGTGAGAAGTGTTACAGTAGTCGAGGTGGGAGATAATAGGAGCTGAGATGGCCATTTTAGTGGAGACCTTGTTTAGAGAAATGGACAGATGTGTGCAATGTTTAGTTGAAAATGACAAGATTTGGTTCATGACTGAATGAAGTTGTCAAAGAGGACACAAAAAAAAGAAGAAACAAAATTCTGTTGATAATTTATGATAATCTGATTAATGCACACGTGTATATAGGTCTGTGCTCCCTGAAATCAGGGTACTGTATATAGGAAGATTTTATTCTGTAATTATTTTACTATATATATTCATTTCTTCTTTATAAATTTCAATTGAAACAAATAATGCAGTTCATGGTCTTGACGCTATAGTGAGTGTGTTAATAATTATGGTCAGATTGAATGTAATTGATTTACAATTTTTACACTTTTTTCAAGTGTAATTGTTTTTGTTCTCTATTAATTTCCTTCTTGACATTACAATGAATTCTCCTGATGTGAGTCATTGATATTCTTCAATTGAGTTAATTTGCCCCTTTGGCATTGATTGTAACGGTTTATCCCTTTCATTCACAGGCTTGTGACAAGGACATGCAATGCGGAGGTGGGATGTGCTGTGCCGTCAGCCTCTGGATAAAAAGCATTCGGATGTGTACACCTCTCGGCCGTGAAGGCGATGACTGTCATCCGTTAAGTCACAGAGTAAGTATCCTGCTACGTGTGATTTATTTATTTGTCATTTTATTGTAATAGTGACTCTGGTTTTGTGCTGTCATTAAGAGCTTGTTCCACGTGGGTCTAGTACCCAGAGAAAATGTGTAATAGGGGAAAAGGTTGCAAATAAAATGTTGTTTAAGGGTCTATTCACTAAATGGTGAAGTCAGGAGAATTGGCAGAAGTGAAAATTCTAGGTCTAACGCTAAATACCGCACCGAGTTGGTAACAAAAAAGATAACCAAAGCTCGAAGCTGGTGCTACCTGATTCTGATTCTGCAGAATCAGCACAAGCTAACCCCCCCCCCCCCCGCCCAAAAAAAATCTGATACTCACCTATCATCACACGGCGTGAGCGGGGACCTGATCTGCCACTTCTGGCCACCGGGAGCAGAGTGAAACTGGGGACAAAAGGAAGGAAACATGGTCCACACAGTCACCCTAATAATCAACCGCTCACATACTATGAATAACTCCCAGCCTAAAATGTTTAAAATTAGGCGATATATATCACAATAGAGCCTACTGCAACAGCAGTGAAATTGCTGACCAGATCCATTGCTATGGTGTATGGGGCCAAGAGAACACCTGTGCTGCATTCCTTTCAATTGCCTGTTACTTTTGGGCGAGGTCCTGTTTTTTTAGGGGGGGGGGGTTGGAATTACCACCAGGGTTGAGCAGTAGGTAAAATTTTGCAATTAGCGCCTGTCTAAAAATTAGAGCAGGCACCAAGTGATCTGTTGGTTACAATAGCGCAAGTGATCTCTAGTGCCCGCATGTTAAGTATAGGGCGCAGTAAGTACAGTAAACTCGCGCTACGAAACACAAATTACCGTGCGCTAAGTGATTTTTCCCATTTCCAGCGGGAGGCAAACGATCTATTGGTCGAGTGCTAGATTCATTTTACCTGGCGCTAACGCAAAAACATGCTGGCGCTAGGGTTAGCTCACACCAGGTGATAGGACCCCCTGTGTTTAACGATCTAGAGAAGGGGAGGATGGCCTGCCATACCAAGCAGCTGAGGTCAAAGTCATTTTCACAGGACTAGGACTGAATTAAGCTTTCTTTCCCAATCCTTTTTTATTTTCTGATTTCATGGTTTGGGGGAGTTATTGGGCCATTGTACAGTCAAAAATTAGATTTTTTTTCCCCATTTACTAAGTAACTGATTGGATTGTTAAATAGCTTCATCTATTTTTTGAATAATAATTTTAATAATAAATTATAATTTTAATATTTAATTTTTTTGATAATATGACTAAGTTAATGTTGCGTTTTTGTTTTCTCTTTTAGGTGCCATATTTTGGGAAACGAGTGCACCACACATGCCCGTGTCTTCCGAACTTGACTTGTACGAAGCTGGATGAAAGCACATACAGATGTTTGCCGTTCCTCCATAACAAGAGATCTTTATTTTTAAGAGATGTGCTGCAACAGACTAAAATATAGGGGGCGCTCTTGTGACACGTGTGTTTATTGACACATACATTGGATTTAGAGAAGCTTTGTCTTTGCTTAGTGGAAGTGAGTTTGGTTTAGAGAGTGCAGCTGTTTCGTGGTTTGCGTATCTGCCACCTAAATTCTGATAAACCTCCAGATTAGTGGGTAGTGCATAATATACCATTGTACATTTCTTTTAAATAACACTGGATTTATACCATAGAGACTAATCTGAATTATCCACAGCACCGGTGTGATGCAAATCCTGGAATGCGTAGCGTTGGTTACTCTATAATGCCCAGCCGTCATTAAATGATTGGGACATTATTTATTTAGATTTGACCTATAACGAAGAGATCGTTATGACTGAATCATTCCAGATCTAGAGCATAAAGGGTTAAAGAGATTTTAATATTACAGTCGGATTGCTATATTTCCTTTAGTAGTGTCTAGGTGTAAAGTTACACAGTATCTTTGTCAGTTTAAAAGACCAGTGTCCATCAAATTCAATGTTTCACACATTCCTATTGCTGTTGATGAGCCAGAAGTAGGTGAGAACCACACTTGGAGCATTTTCTTACAGGGATATACACAGAGCACCGAATTGTCCACGAAATTGCACCGAAGAGTGAAATCCCCCGTACGGTGCAATTTCGTGGTCATTCAGCTATTCAAAAAGCTGGCAATTCTCCATATATTGGCGAATTGCCCTCAAAATACCGAGCAGTTCGGCGGCAGAGAAATCCCCCATAGAGAAGTAATGTTTAATCAATTTAGAAAACCTCAATGTCAGTGAAATGCCCTGATTTTCGGGGGTTTCATTCGACAGATTTAAACAGGCGAATATCATAGGTTTCAATGTAAAGAAATTCCCTGTTTTTTTCAAAGATTTATTCAACCGTTTATTGTTTTCATTTTCATCAAAAGGTCTCTTTATTTGTATATTTTTTTGTATTTTTTTACACATTTTTCAGGATTATTTCAGCAAATATATTTTTAACAGACCTTATTATTCATAGGACCTTATATATTATTCCCAGGCATTTTCATACAGCATTTATTTTAAATAAAATTTGCGGTGTTTCTTTTTTTTTGTTTGTTTTTTATTTTTTTTTACCCATGTTCAGTGGCTTGTCGGTTTTTTGCGGCGGCTGGTCGGCAGTCTGTTCTGCAGGTCGTCGGCTATTTCAAATTGATTCGTTGGATGCGTTTGGCATTTTTTCGAATCGCTGCAGTGGTTTTTCGAGTCTTTGCGGCGGCGTTCGGAGGGTCGATTCGCCGCACTTTGGGAACCCTATGGTGAATGCTAAATTTACCGCAGGGTCGGCAAATGTAACTCCCTGAAGTGCCATAACCAGAGAGCACCGAAATGTCAGTGACATTTCGATGCTCTCTGAATAACCCTGTAATTCTGTCCCTAAGAGGAAAAAAAATCCTTTGTACCAGAATAACTCTAGGATCAACAAGAAATTCATAGAAATATTTTTAATTTATATCATGCTTTCCCAAAAATCATTTAGCCTCATTAACCACTTCACTATCAAGATCAAACTTTACCCCTTCTGCAGGGTACCTCTTGGTGACCAGATGTCAAGTACAGATGACTTGGTGTTCCACAGGAGCAATGCAAAATAATTTTGTTGATTGAAAAATAAATTAATTAGCATCTGGTCAGCTCCATAAAGTTTTAACACTGTGGGCCTGATACCCACGCTGCTAACACTTTTTATAACCGGTTGGGAATGCCATCTCCCTACTGATCCTACACGGAGACCTATAATGCAGTAACTCCTTTTGACCAGTAGATGGCGACATTACAGTAAGAAATACATTGGGAATATTCACAAATATATCTTGCTGTTTAATTCATTAAAAAATCTTTCCCAAAAAAAACCCACCACTGCTTCCTGACAATGGTTTTCTGGAAAATCCCTTGGTGGTGAAGGAGTTAAGCAAGGAATTGCATATTTTCACTGTTCTTGCTGTGAAGAATCCTTTTCTTTGCTGTTTTTGAATATCATTTCTTCGAGTCGGCACATTTGTAACGTCCTGTCAATAAGCAGGCAAATACCTCCCTGTATCGTCCATGTTGGCACAGACTCCTCTCATTTGTGCTTTAAAAACATGTATTTTAATTATTTCCTGTAGTTTTCAGCTAAATGTTTCATTAAAATGATTTGTTAAAGTAAATCATGACTAGCTAGAGCATGTCCTTTGAAGCATAACTCATTTTAAAGCAGTAAATATTCAATAGATTCAGTTAAGCATATAGTATACTTTAATTGGTTAAATGTTAGAATCACACACACAACCTATATATACAATTATATGAGTTGTCGACAATCAGGCTACAAAATAGACATTTTGTTTTAATCCAGAAAGTGCAGCAGAAGCTACATACTTTAATCAAAGTTCATCTTCTTCTGGATAGATTTGGAGTGGCAAATTCTACTTTTAATTTAAAAAAAACCCCATATAAATCTCATCTTATGAAAACCTGCACAACTTTTGAAAATGTACACTGCAATTTCTGGTTACAAACAAAAGAGTAAAAAAAATGTTCAGGATTGTTTCTGAATGTACATGATGGTATAACATTGAACATCTAATATTTATTAGCTTTTATGTTGACTTGCAAATCCCACTGTTCTGCTGAGTGACGTAGTGATTGCAATACTAAGTCAGCCTGTCACAGAGTTGCTTTTCCCATATGGACACTTTACCACTTCAATACCAAGCGTTTGACCAAAAAAACACACTGTCAGAAACCAATGTTTGTTTTTTATCTTGTTTAATTCATTAACAAGTGCCAGCTCTGTTTGGCACAGCTATAAGTGCATAGGCATGTATATACGGCCCAGTTGCCCCTACAACTACAATGTTTAAATGCATGAGGCATTGGTTAGTTAAAATCCTTGGAATTTTTATATTGGCAATACCAAATTCAGCACATAAAATAAAGTTTCCAATGCTATGCCATAAAAGGAGAATGGTGGCACTGTGACAGGCATGCACGATCACCAGTTAAGAGCAATGGGGGCATCTTGCAAATCGTTAAGGAACGGATTCCTGTATGTTTCAAACATCAACTATTTACTGGTTGTTGGAATTGTGAAGAAATGAGCCATTTGCACTCAGAATTATTTAAACAAAACATGTTTATTAAACGTTGACATTATTGTTTGTCATAAAATAAGTATTTATTTTTATTAACCTAATATTTAGCAGGAAGCCTTTGCTAAATAAAGAACTACTTTATGCTTAATATTTATTTCATGAAGAAAGAACGTAGAATGTTTACTTGTCTGTACTGCTTTGTATTGTGCTATTGTATTCTGTATTTGACACGGTGTAATAATTCTGTATCAGAATAACAGCATCGTCACTTGTTTTAATTGAATATTAGATTCCTATTTTGTCATTGACTTGTTCCTGTTTATTTTTTTTAACCATAAAATATCTCAAAATGCAAATCCTAATATGCACCTGCTACATGCCTCTGGCAGTGGTCATCATCATGAATTTGGTACACAGATATAACATTGGTGGCTGGTGGCATTTCATGTTGGTGGGGAGCCAGACTAGAAACATGAATGTCTGCAATCATGAATAGGAATATGCACTACTTCCAAAATATGTGGACGATCCCATAAAAAGGGAATAAACCATACAAATTCCTAGAAATTAGTAAAAAGTGCCATATTGAGGCACAATTCAAATTATAAATGTAATCCAGAATTTAGCCACAAGATGTATACATACAACATTCAACATAAAAAAATTAAATGTAGAAAAAGAGTGAGTTTACTAACTAAACGTTAATCCTATCCAATGTCCCCTACATAACGGTTTCTAGGAATACAAAATTTCAGTGTATGAAAGGGAAAAAAACGGTTTACAATTGCTATTTACCACAGAAGGCAATTTACATCTGCATTCTCTGTCACTAAGGGGTTAAGGCAGGCATTTGCTGTGTGAAACAGATAAGATCTACATTCAAGCCTCAAAAGGTTAGCTTGGCCAGGTTTGTTTGATGCCCATCAGCGTTCAATTAGCCAGCAGCAGGGAGCTTCCAGATAACTGCAGACCTTGAATCATAGGTCCTCCTATAGAGTCCGTATCAAATTGGTGGAAGGAGTCCAAAACAAATGATCAAGTTTTTCTTTTCTTTATTCTACCTGGCAACATTTGAGGAGATAAAATAGTCTGTCCCTTTAAGCAGCTTAGTTATCAGGCATATATTAAATGACAAAAAAAAAAACAGAAAAAAATGTAGGTTATTACAGTATTTGACATTGTTCCAGTCTGCCATTCTTTGATTATTGGATAAAGCTTGCATTTAACCGTGGTCTACAACCACTATGGGATGTACGACTGGCTGGGGAGAGCAAATTTGCACAGCATTTATAATCTGTTGATTCACTACAGGAGGTTTTGTCCCTGTCCATGGTCCAACCACAGTCCTCCGATGGCCAAAACTACCCATGGCCTCACATTCCTCTGAGTCCAAGTGCTACTCTGGATGTGTGAATGCAAATTTGGGACTCTACAAAGTATTTGGCCAAAGGCACCAAAAAGGTGGAGCAACAGGGTATGTGAACAGTAGATTTGGTGCTGCTCCGGTCACTCCAATTTCTGCTGCCCCCACATACAGTATATAAAGAAAAATGGACTAAAACATGAAAAAAAAAAATCTTTTTGAGAAAGGATTTTACCAGGAAGGATACATTGAGATTTCTCTTGTTTTCAAGTATGTCCTAGTTGGCGAGTATGTACCGTTAGGTGTCTTGCCAAGGACACTTACTGGAGAGGTTGCTTGCTGGGATCGAACCCATGACTCCACAGGCTCTCTCCATGCAGAGCAGTTAAGAGAACTATTCACATCCTATTGGGGTTGTTTTTTTCTCTATACAGATGTAATTTAGAACAAATGCAAAGTACCTTATTCACATACAGTGATTTCCCACAACATTTGCTATTGTTTAGATGATTATTGCTGGGTATTTATTGCTTTAAGGCAGGGGTGGGGAACCTTATTTCTGCCAAGGGCCATTTGGAGATTTATAACACCATTCGAAGGCCATACAAAATTGACAACTTAAAATGTAGCAGCTATATTTAGGAAGAAATTTATTTAACTCCCCCCTAATCTGATGGCTAGTACTGCATCTCTTTGAGGTGCGTGATGTTAGCTGGTACAGATGATGTTGCTACTAGCAATTTTCCAGGTTTCTGTCCCTCCCCATTTAATTAATTTCGCCCTCCCCTTTAATTATTTCACCCCCTTCCCATTTAATTAATTCCACACACCCCCTTAAATTTGACCCCCAACCCATCTCATTCATTTCACCTCCGCTCCTTATTTAATTAATTTCACTGCCCCTCCCCATTTAATTAATATCACCCTCCCCATCTAATACATTTCCTCCTCCCGCTTTAATCCATTTCACCCCCCCCCCGTCCACGGCATGCGGTGAGTAGTAGAATGAGGGAGCGGGATTATCTCCACTTGCTGAAGCACCACGGATCCTCCTTCAAGCTGTGCCCGGAAGAGGAGGGGCACAGTGTGAAGGAAGATCCAGCTTGCATTAGTAAGTGAGAGAAGGGAGATAATCCCCACCACCGCATTCTACTGTTCGCTGCGCGCCAAGGTCTGGTAAAAGGGCGCGGGAGAGGGAATTAGCAAACCCCCCCCCCCGCCATGGTGCTCTAAGGGCGGACCAATTGATTCCGTTGGCCTTACACGTTCCCAACGCCGCATTACAGCTCTGTGATAAACCTGCTCTCCTCAAAAATACAAAACTTCTAAAACAAAGGATAGTAGGAAAAAAAGATGTCCCCCACACCCATAAAATCTACTATCATTGGCCCAGGCCTAGTTGGTCTGTTCAAGAATATACCAGTGCCTGATCTCCCATAATGATGTTCTTCTACACTTTCCTCCAGTTACGCCAGCACAATTTTCCCCAACAAATAAACTTATAGGGGAAGATAAAATGATAGAAGTCTCTGAAAGAAATCATAATTTAAAAATCTTGACAATCTTGGAATATAAATAATAATCCTCTATATGGCTTACTTACCAGCAATAACTCTTTTCAGTATGTCCACATATGTTTTTTTAAACTTCTGTTTAAAGACAAATTTACATAAACCGTAGAAGAAAGGAGCGGGTAACAGTACACAAAAGGCTGAAAGTATTATGTCAGAAAGGTCGATTAAAATTCACTCAGGGCCGAGCACAATCAAAGCAAGTGTATTCATTAAAGTAGCCATCAGAGAAAACATTTACTTAAATAACCGGAAAACAACTCGCTGTGGAGAGAATAAAGAGAACAACACCACTGCTGAATAATAAAGGGAATGGGTCGAGGTAATGAAGACAACACATAATTAGTAAAGACTCTCACATTGTCGGCTTCAGAAAGACTGTGGGAGGGTGGAGGCCTAAGGGTGGCCGTCCACTGGGTCCGTATTTGCACAATGGTGCGATCATCCGATATCGTCTGAATTCTTCCGACTGATCCTACAACATGCAGGTCAATCAGCCCTCTTCCACTGTATCCAACCACAGATGGACAATTTCAGACGATTTTATGCGATTACGACAGAGGTGCGATCCTTTCAGTTTAAATTTAATTTGGTCAGATGAAATCGGACGATCTGGTACAAGAGAAATGACGCCCATAGGATTCAATGGAAAAAATATTCTCGTTTTTATTTATTGAACCGTTCGTTTTTTTAATCTGCAGCAAAAAGCCTTTAATTTATCGATATTTTAGGTATTTTTCAAACAACTTTTTGATTCCGTTTTTTTTTAAAAAGGTGAGGCTTTTTTCAGGACGGGTCTTCTTTTTTTTCTTCTTTTTTTCAATGAGCCAGCTCAGCGCTGCTCCCCCTAGGGCTGAAACACTTTCAGCACCAGGAAGAGGGAGGGGCTAATCCCCCACTGCTGCCTGGCAAATTGTTTGTTTTTTTCAGCAGGAGCCGGCCGCGATGGACGGGGGCTGTCTTCGATGCTGAAATTCTGTTTCAGCATCAAAGACAGTTTATTTTCACCCCATAGCGGCCCTGCAGCGTTTTTTTTTTCTTCTTCACATGGCGGCCTGTCCATCGACCGATCTGAGTCGTCCACATATGCTTCCAGTTGCCCGTAATCGGGTGACCAAGTCAGTCGTCCGATTACGGTGCCAGTGGACGGCCAGCCTAAATATCCAAAAACTGCAGGAATTGGAGAACAGTATCATGAGGTTGGGCTCTCAAATATTCCATTCTAACAGAAGTACCAGATTTTGGCTTCATCATCTCGGGAGAAATACATCCATATTTTTAAACTTTATCTATGAGATCAGTAATTTTTAAAACTTCTTTATTAACAACCAGTGATGTTTCTCTAAAGTCTGATTTCACAGACAGTGGGCACCTCATAAACAAGCTGCCACATATAGTGTAAAGGGGGCAAAGGTATGAGCCAAATATGCGGCAATAAACTTGTAGAGACAGTGCAATGCTTTTCAATAGGAGGTATATTAATATAAACAAGCAATGGTATGACTGAAGGTGCTGCTGCAGGGCAAGGCCATAATACCTTATGTAATAACAAGATTGAGTCTATACAGGGTACAAAAATAATATGATCATAGCGTAAAACTGTAGATCACAAATAAATGATGACCCCCAGCAGAAATGCACTCACCGGATTCACAAATATTCAGCGCTCATAACAAATTGTTACCCTCCGCAGTACACATAGGTTCTTCTGGAAACATGCAGGCCTCCAACCTCTTGCTCAGTGTCGTGGAACCCCTTGCTCAGAGACTGTGGACTGTACTATATCCTCGCTCCTCTGCTATTCCCCTCATGTAAGCTATTTGTCTGTTTATGTTTTAATGTTTAAAGTGGTGGTTTTGTGACCTTTCTCCCCCCCCATCCGCACGTAATCAAAATGCCTTTTAACCACTTCCATGCGGAGGACGCGCTCAGCGCGTCCTCCGCATGGCTCCTGCTGTGCGGAGGACGCGCTGAGCGCGTCCTCCCTTTGGGGTCAGCGTTCGGCCGGGTTCCGGCCCCATCGCTGGCCCCCCCGGTGCGGGCTGACATCCTCGATGTCAGCCCAGCATCCGGAACCGCCGCCGATGAAATTAGGTGTCATCGCGGCGGCGCGATGACACCTAATTCAGGCGCCCCCCCCGCATGTGCGGAGGAGCCGCCTGAAAGGGAGGGGGGAGGTCCTTTGGACCTCTCTCCCTCCCGATCGGCGGCGTTGCGGGGGTTAACCCAGGCACCATTTGGAAGGGCACAGCCTGCCCTTCCAAATGGTACCTGGCATTAACCCCTGGGGAGCCGGATCACGAATCGGCGCTGAAAAGCGCCGGTTCGTGATCCTTTCCCGGAGCTGGCCGACATCTTGGATGTCGGCCAAGCCTCCGGGAACTCCCCCTGAGGACTGGCGTCATTGTGCATAGCACGATGACGCCAGTCCTAGAGTTAACCCCTAACTGCCACCAACGGTGGAGATAGGGAGTTCCAATGAACTCCCTATCTCCCGATCTGTGGCAGCTAGGGGTTAAAGTTTGGTATGGTTGGATCGGCCAGAGCATGGCCGTTCCAACGATACCAAACACTACAGTGAAAAACGTTTTTTTTTTTAAATAAAATAAAAATAAAAATAAAAATATATTTAAAAAAAAATTATAAAAAAAAAATAAACTTTTTTTTTTTGGTTCGTTAATGCAGCAATATTGTTCCCACTTCAATTATAATGTGAACAATGATGCTGCACTAACGATTTTTGTATGCGGTGCGTTTGTTAAAAATCGTGTAATTTTCCCCAAAAAAAATGTAACGAGACCCCATCTCTAATTTTTTTAACAAGCGCACCCCATACAAAATATAACCGCAATTGCTCGCATGTTAAAATGTGAAAAAAAAACACTTTACACATTGTAAATTATTGAAAATACATATTTTATTGCATTTTTTGTTATAATATACAGACAGGTCATGACGTATACATATAATAATGACATATTATGAATCTACCGAGTCTGACGAAAAGAACGATATATAATATGTCTGGGTCATATACTAAAATAAGCCTTCAAAACACGTTTAAACATGATGCGCAAAACAGGTAAAAATGACCTCAGCACAGGGGCGGGAAAAGCCTCAGCAGCGAAAGGGTTAAGCCTGTTCACTGTGTTATCTGCCACCAGGGGAAGCCTGAGTTTCCAAGCTTGAGCTGGGTTTTGAAACCACAGCCAATCGTAATCCAAGGAGCTAGACGGGCCAACCAATCCCATTCCAGGACTAGCCAGCATTCACTTTAATGGAGCCATCTGCAGAAAATGTAAACCTCGGTGCCCTGAAAGGCCTTTGATCCAGCGGGGTGCTCCTTTGGGGTTGGGGTCCTCCTTATGCGCGCTACCATTGTGGTGATTTTCAGGAGGGAGCTCCATTGGGAACCCACATTGCTGAGCCTTTCTTGAACCCAGGAGCTCAGGCAGCAGTGATCATGCACAGTGGCGTAGCGTGGGGGGGGCTGGGGGGCGTGGCCCCAGGCGCAGTTTTGTTAGGGGCGCATTTGCGCCCCTGAAACTGGCCCGGGGGTTGAGGGGACCCAGATGCCGGGCAGCGCGAGAGTGCCTGCCCGGTCCTAAACAGTCCGTCCTGTTAAATGGGAGGCGGCTGCGTGCAGACGCAGCCGGTCACGTGGTCCGGCTAATCAGGTGGTACTGAGTCTCTGTACCACCTGACTGGCCGGACCACGTGACCTGCGCACGCACGCAGCCGACTCCACTTCAACAGGACGAACTGTTCAGGACCGGGCAGGCACTCTCGCGCTGCCCGGCATCTGGGTCCCCTCCTCAACCCCTGCCGGAGCTGGCCCGAGTATCCAGGTGAGAGCTGGGGCATATCCATGTGCTGGGGGCAAATCCATGTGAGAGCTGGGGCAAATGCATGAGTTGGGGCAAATCCATGAGTTGGGGCAAATCCATGAGCTGGGGCAAATCCATGAGTTGGGGGCAAATCCATGAGTTGGGGGCAAATCCATGAGCTGGGGCAAATCCATGAGTTGGGGGCAAATCCATGAGCTGGGGCAAATCCATGAGCTGGGGGCAAATCCATGAGCTGGGGGCAAATCCATGTGAGAGCTGGGGCAAATCCATGTGTAAACTGGGGCAAATCCATGTGTGAGCTGGGGCAAATCCATGTGTTAGCTGAGGCAAATCCATGTGAGAGCTGGGGCAAATCCCATGAGCTGGGGCAAATCCCATGAGGTGAGGCAATATCCATGTGTGAGCTGGGGCAAATCCATGTGTGAGCTGGGGCAAATCCATGTGTGAGCTGGGGCAAATCCCATGAGCTGGGGCAAATCCCATGAGCTGAGGCAATATCCATGTGTGAGCTGGGGCAAATCCATGTGTGAGCTGGGGCAAATCCATGTGTGAGCTGGGGCAAATCCCATGAGCTGGGGCAAATCCCATGAGCTGAGGCAATATCCATGTGTGAGCTGGGGCAATATCCATGTGAGAGCTGGGGCAAATCCATGTGTGAGCTGGGGCAAATCCATGTGTGAGCCGAGGCAATATCCATGTGAGAGCTGGGGCAAATCCCATGAGCTGGGGCAATATCCATGTGTGAGCTGGGGCAAATCCATGTGTGAGATGGGGCAATATCCATGTGTGAGCTGGGGCATATCCATGTGAGAGCTGGGGCAATATCGATAACGTGTCCACAGGTTGGGGGGGGCGCACAATTCTTGGCTGGCCCCGGGCGCTGACAACCCACGCTACGCCACTGATCATGCGGCATCAGCTAGGAATAACTACTATATGCTGCCATCCATGCCCCTGCCCCCGGATCTGGGTGCTTTTTGGACTGTGACACCCTAGGGGCCCGAGCTATAAAAAGGTTCCCCTGGATTGCCGCTGCTCCCCTGGAATCCCCCCCCCAAACAAGGACCTGTGCTCTGTATGAATGCAGTTAGTTATTTATAAGGCGCCACCAAGTAACGTAGCCAGTGCTTTTTTTCTGGAAAAATAGGTGGGGGTACTCTCACGCCCAGGGAAAAACTGATTATTATGACGATTTTTCGTGTCCTAATAAATACTCCTTTATTCACACTGGATATATTCCCCCAGTTCACACTGGATATATTGCCCCAGCTCACACATGGATATATTGCCTCCAGCTTACACATGGATATATTGCCCTAGCTCACATGGATATATTGCCCCAGCTCACATGGATATATTGCCCCAGACCAGCTCACATGGATATATTGCCCCAGCTCACATGGATATATTGCCCCAGACCAGCTCACATGGACATATTGCCCCAGCTCACACATGGATATATTGCCCCAGCTCACATGAGTATATTGCCCCAGCTCACACATGGATATATTGCCCCCAGACCAGCTCACACATGGAAATATTGCCCCAGGCCAGCTCGCACATGGATATATTGCCCCAGATCAGCTCACACATGGATATATTGCCCCTGCCCTGCTCACATATGGATATATTGCCCCAGACCAGCTCACATGGATATATTCCCCCCAGATCAGCTCACACATGGATATATTGCCCCAGGCCAGCTCACACATGGATATATTGCCCCAGGCCAGCTCAAATGGATATATTGCTCCCAGCTCACCTCTGCCAGGCCCCTCCGAGTCATTGCGGTGGCGCGGATCCAGCGGCCGCCGCGTTCTTTCCTTCAACAAGCGGCCGCCTTAATGGATATCTGCCGCTCACCTGAGATCCCTCCTCCAGCCAGCCGTGATCTCGCAAGATCTCGATCGCGGCTGGCTGGAGGAGGGATCCCAGTCGAGCGGCAGATAACCATGCAGACGGCCGCTCATTGAAGGAAAGAACGCGGCAGCCGCTGGATCTACCCCTTTTCGACGAGACAGCTCCGGATTCGGACTTTGAGAGTCCGATACTGGAGCTGTCAAAAATGAAAGGCGGCTGGTGATGAGGTGCCGGTACGGCGTATCGGCACGTCCCGCCTCAAAAAAAACACTGACCATAGCGCTGTACAATGGGAAAGACAGGATAACCAATATACATGCAAGTTAAACACATAGAACAGTATCAGAGAAGCCCCTGCTCAAGAGCTTGCTCTCTGAGAGGACCTGATGGAGACCAGGCTGAATGGCGGTGCCGAAAAGTCTGGGGCCGAGAATGTTAACTGTTGTTATCTGATTCTGAACCAAATAAAAGCAGACCATGGGAAATGGCCACGGTGAGTCTGCTTAACCCAATCTGAAGTGTGTCGTCTGATTTATTGTGAGTAATTAAGATCTGACATTGTTCCAGCGCTGCGGGATGAGGGGAGAATACGGGAACAGGTGAAGGCGAACGACTCGAGACGGCTGAGGGAACATATTGGACCTCGGGCTCTCGTTACACTCAGTAACGACCACGAACACCATCCGGCATAGGTAGCGATGACAGCAGCAAACGACAGCAAAATGCAGCATGGAGAGCATGAATGGCGACAGGACTCTGGCAAAAGTCAGGCAAAAAGACATATTCCTCCACTAGTTTTGCAGATGAAACTGCTTTCCCATTGGTCCCATACACTATAATGCATGTATTCAGGTGTTCAATCATATATTTCCCTGTTGAGTCACAATAAATAAATGATTCAATATAAAGTTGTGGTAAAATTCACATACATAAATATATCAGATTTGAGTGCATGTTTGTGTTAAGTGCGACATGATCAGTGTTAATGTTCCAAAAAATAAATAAAAAGACGGCTTGCTGAAATTGAAAAGAATAAAAGGTTGAATAAAAAAAAGATTAAAACGATAATATTTTTTTTATTGAATCCTATGGGATTTGCCTGTTTAAACCTGTGAAACTGAATCACTGAAAATCAGGGCACTTCACTGACATTGTGGTGCCGTTCTGCATTCTCTGAATAAATTAACCATTACTTCTCTATGGGACAATTTTGCTGACACCCAAAGATTGCCGAATTGCGGTGATCTGCGGTGAACTCCACCATATTTCACTGTCAATTCGCCAGTATTGGCGAATTGATACCTTTCTGTATAGACGAACTGTCACGAAATTGCACCGTACGATGAAATTCACAGTTCAATGCAATTTGGTGGCAAGTGCGCCCCTTATTAAATAATCCTTTTTGTGTTTCTATGACAAGTTAACAATGTCATCAGTAATTGCCACCAATCAGATTGAGGGATAGGGTAGTGACACAATGGGAGGTTAGAAGAACAGGTCATGGGAACAATGGAAGGTGAAGGAAAGTGGTGCAGGGGTGCAATGTGAGGGGAGAAAAATGTAGAATGGAAGGTAAGAATGGGGCAGTAGAACAATGGGAGGTAAGAAGAATAGGGCAGATGGACAACTGGAGGTGACATGAATATGACGCTTAGAGGGATGCTACAGAGATCGTTAGCTCCAGACGCATGAACACGTAATCCAGCATGCGACCAACTGACAAGTTGGTCATCTATGCTCCACAGCCCAGTCCTATACCCCCCATCGTCCTCTTTTATCCATTACATCCTTCGAGATAATGTAAATGACCTTACACGAGGCTTAAAACAAAGATATTTTTCAAGTTGAGCATTTCACAATCAGGAAGGATTCTATTTCTTGCTGCATATTAAAAAGGTTCAAACGATGCCTTAATTTCTTCATCAATTAACAATCAATTTATGTTTCAGGCATTCTTCAGTTTGTTTACTAAAAAAGCTCTTTAAGATGTTCTTCTATGTGTGTGCCTGAGCAAGCCGTGAGTTCCATGAGTTTACTTGTCATAAGAATATGAAAATTAAAAGAAAAAAAATAACAATTCTGCAAATAAAGGAGAAACCAGCTTTTCTAGATGCTCAAGGATGACCTTGTGCTCTTCAGCAGAATTGAAGAAGAGCTCAAAAGAATATCGGTATTGACCTTGAATATTTGTATAAGTAATTATTTTGCTTGTGTTAAGAAACTCAATTCAGTTAAGGATTGAATAGGCATTGTGTGCACGAGTTTGTGAATATTGGAGTTCTTTTTACAGAAGAATGACGACAGCAGGCTTTCACAACCACTGATTGACATAGTCAACATTTTCTGCAACACCTTAAGATATGTCCCATAAGGTCATTTGGAAATTGTATGGCTCAGATTTCACATACACGAATAAACGAATGGCTGGTGGAACCTTGATCATATTATTTATAGTAAACGATTCAAAAAAATGATTTAAATGTCAAGGTAATCAAATGACGATAGTATTAAGTATATGAGAACATTATCATGCACAAAATTCTGGAAAACAATATAACTTAACTTTGAAATATAAATCAGATTATCCCTATGACAGCCAATTCCAAATTCCAAATAGGCTCGATTTAATTCTACTGGGCAAAAAATATTGGTGGCTTTAACTCAAAAAATTCAGTTATTCAAAAAATGCCGTAGATACGAAAAACAGTGGGATGGTAATATGGCCGAAAAAGATTATTTTCGAGCAGCATCATACAGATTTATTCCTTTAAACGTAGCTATTAGAAAATTCTGAGGCCATATCACAACTAGGACGCTAAGCCCAGTGTCACGGACCCCTCCCATCTGCCTGTCCGGCTCTCCAGACACTCGCTCACCAAAATCGGCCCAGCCTTCGTATCGCTCCGGATTCGATGCCCCGAGCTGCTGATCCGCTCGTTAGGTTAGCTGCTCCTTGCAGCTAGATGGAATGGAAGAATCACTGTGTGCCTTCCACGGTTAGAGGGTTCCAGCTCTGAAGGAAACACCAGGCAGGCTGTATGTTCAAACAGGAGACTGATCTGCTTTATTGGGACACACACAGGGTTTTTTTCTGGTGACAACAGGGAGGATTGTCAGACAAAACTGGGATTAGGAGCCAGAAGAGTAGTCATACAATCCGAAGTCAGCAACAAGAGTGGAACTCAGACAAGCCGGGTCAGCAACAGAATATCAGAATACGCGGTTCAGGGTACAGGGAGCAGAAAAGAGGATATCTAGAAAACACACCAATAGTCAAACACAGAATAACAGAATCAAATAACTGATGCAGGCACACAGGAAGGAGATCTAATACTGGAGATCTAATGCACTGCTGGACATATATATAGGGCAGGGCACGTCATGTGATCCCCAGGAACGTGCAGTCAGGGGTGGCAGCCATTCCAGTAAATTAATTTGCTCATTGTGCTGTAATGACATGTATGTATATTTAATCTGTAAATAAAATGTTATTCATGGAAAAAAAGTTCTCATTCTTAACGCTCCTTCGCTGTGCTTCTCTGTCCGCCGCTTTTTTTCCCCCGTACTTTTAGTTGGCCGACTGCTGTGTCACTACACAGACAGCAGGGGCAGCACTGAGCCAGCATAGCCTACGCAATTTGCGCAGCTGAACGCTACGCTAATTGCGTAGCTCAAGCTGACTTCCTGGTTCTACGCTCTTCAGTGGCTCCAGAGGCACTAAGAGCAATTGAAAGCTTGAGCCAATGGGAAAGCTCCATTGGTCTCAAGCAATTCTTTTTATAAAAAAAACGCTCCCCATGGATTGATTGACGCAGGACAGTTATGTGACTGTCCTCGTCAGTCGTGGGGGGGCGGACAGGCAGAGCTCAGCAGTCAGCATGTGTGTAATAGCGCCCTCTATTAGTCAGTATTGTAAGTGCATGCTCTTAGAACTAAATAAACAATATGCAAACTTTACTTTAAAGTAAGAGTTGTAATAGCGCCCTCTATTAGTCTGTATTGTAAGTGCATGCTCTTAGAACTGTAAAGAAAAATGCGACCATTACTTTATAAATAGTGAAACTCTATTCTCCTATATAACGATAATCAAATGCATAAATTGCGACTGCGTAACCCTATGTATATCTGGCTCTGATACTAGCCAGTGCCTCACCAGCCACTGACCTCACCGCACATCACTGGTGATCAGAGACTATCAGCCACAGGAAGGATAGTCTGCAGTGGACAGTTTAAAACACACAAGAGCTGATAAGCGTTGCTCTCACCACCAGGGGGCCTGGCTGCAATGTGGAAACGTGACACCCATACTCAGTTCGGATCCCTCAGTGCAAACAGCAGCATGATCCACCGCTTCTTCGCTCCTCCGCGGGCAGCTGAAGACTGGGAACAAATAGTTCTCATTGTCCCTCCGCAAATCCTTCCCCTTCTCTAGCCAAACCTCACTCATGAGCTTGTGTCTGTCCTACAGTCCTACAGACTCCTGGAGCTGATAACTGAGCAACACTTAACACCACTGCTGTTGGGCCAAATTACATTCTTCACGCAAAAACACACGTGCAATGCATGAATTTGTGCACCAAGCATTAAACCTTAACGCACGTTAATCACCGCTGGAATTACAATCCTCATGCATTTTTTCATCCGGCGAGCATTAACGCGCGTTAAACGGACGAGCACAAATGCTTGCGCAGTAACGTTGCGTGCAGAAATCAGTGTGCAGACTGTTTTTTTCACGCGATTCAGCCAATCAGAATTAAGAACCACAATTATCTCACGTTACGTTTTTGCACCTGCCAAAGTCAATCTGAGCATATATGCTGCAGCAATAATAAATGCACACACAACTTCTCCATTTTATTGGTTTGGTATGAGTAGAATGTGTAACTATAATTTGCAGCTTTTTTTTTGGCTGGTGTATTTGGGTTCGGTCAGGTCGTTCAGATTTGCCATTAACACCAGCTTTTAGGAGTTGCTAAAATTATGCGCACAAAGGCTATGCGTTAAATCCTGTGCATAGATTGTAATACCATCCGCTTACCAGCGCACATTCGCGTTTGCGCAGGTTCACCCGCGGTAGACGATTACGCACGTTTGTTGCGCTGACAATGTAATACGACGTTCAGCGCAAAGGCTTTTACCCCACGCGTTAATGTTTTTTTGCGCCGGCGCAAACTTTTGCGCGAAGATTGTAATTTGGCCCATTATCTTTTAACAACTCAAAATTATTGCAACTCGAGCTGCTGAGAAAACAGCTTGATCAGAATACAGTCACTAAACGTGAGCCGAAAATGGAAAACACCTGTCACACAAGTTCTAAAATTTGCATCTTACGTTTAATGCCTCAGTTGTGATCTGGCCCCATGATTTTTTAAATATAAAAATCCATTTTATTCCCTCTATTCTTCTGCTTGAAAATCCATTTACAAACACAGCAGTTGATATTTATATAGAATTCGGCATAAAAATCTAATTGAATCGCTAAAATCATTATTTCCATTGAAAAGTATAGCCACAAGTGACAAAATGCGATCTGCGTTTTTACTGGGAATCAGAATAACGTTAAGCCCAAATTTGAATGTCACGAACTGATAAATAGTGAAGTACTGCTGAAAAAGGCCCCAACTTCAGCCATTAGGCTAAATTAAATCAAGGTCAAAGAATGTTAAATTAAACAAGCTACTCATCGAATCTGATTTAGAAGCTGTGTCTCTATAGGGTTATTCAGAGAGAGCCGAACTGGCCCCAAAATTGCACCTAACAGTGAATTTCACCATAGAGTGCAATTTCAGGGCCATTCGGCTATTCAAAACCTAGCAATTCGCCATTTCGCCATATATTGGCAAATTGCCAGCGAAATTCAGGTGATCTTCGGCAGCAATGAAATCCCAATAGAGAAGTAATGGTTAATCTATTTAAAGAACACCGAACAGCACTGAAATGTCAGTGAAATATCCTGATGTTCGGCGGTTTCATTAGGCAGTTTTAATCAGGCGAATCCCATAGGTTTCAATGTTATAAATATTCCCGTTTTAATTCAATATCTAATAAACCGTTTATTTTTTTAATTTGCAGCAAAAAGACTAATTTTTTTAGGCATTTTTTGGGATGTTTTAGGCATTTTTTGGGATTATTTTCAGCAATATTTTTTTCCGATATTTTTTAAATAATATTTTTTTCTGTAACATACCTCTTTATTATTAATCATAGGACCTTATATGATAATTCCAGACATTTTCGTCGCGTTTTTTGCGAACAGCGTTTAAATTTTTGAACATTTAAGGCTAGGGTCAGACGAACGCATTTTTCACGTTGTCCGTGAAAAAGTGCGTTTGAACGAATGGACGTATTTTTTCACGGAATACGCGATAGCGGTCATACGATGCGCATTTTCATCCGTGATTTTGTACGGATCATCAATAAAACCCTTTTTGCGTCTGGACGTTATGTTGGCCGGACGTGTGCAGCGTCTGACGTCTCCCAATCACGCAAACACGCCGCTATGCGGACGCAGCGCACTCTGTACATCAGTAGTAGCGGTTTGACGTTCTTGAAAAAATGCGTTCGTTTGCCACTTGCGTTGCACGGACGAACGTTCGTGCGACCGTTCGTCGTATGTTCCCCGGCATTGGACGTCATTTGCTGCTAGCACGGCCGTGATTTCGTGCGGCTAAACGCACGTTAAAACTGCTTTCGTCTGACCTTAGCCTAAATCATTTTGGTTTTTTGGGTTTTTTACCTTGTTCATCGGCTTGTCATCTTTTTCCGGCGGCTGGTTGGCTCTGTGTTCGACAGATTGTCGGCTTAATTTCAGCGGCTGGTTGGTGCTGTGTTCGACGGATTGTCGGCTTTTTTCGGACGTGTTCGGTGGGTTTTCAGAGACTTATCGGATCGGATCTTTGTCTGCCTCTTTTTCTTCTTCGATTCGCTGTTTTTGTTGCAGATTTTTTTCTACACTTCGGGGATACTGCAGCGAATGCTGAATTCACTGCAGGGTCGGGGAATTTGATTCCCCAAAGTGCGAGGAACGAAAGACCACCGAAAGACCACCCCTCTGAGTAACCCGTTATTTGATGTACAGCTACATATAAGCCTCTTATAGCAGTTGTACTACAAAACAAATTACTTAATGAACTTCAACTACCACCTTGAAGAACATTAATTTACTGAGTCTGATAATTAACATTAACACTGATAATTAATTTGTGCGTGAAATCTATAACCTGCAAAGTCTACATATTATCACCTTTAATGAATCTCCATAAAGAATAGAGCACCTAATGAGTGATAGTATAGGAACTTAATAGATGCTTAATAGATGCACTATTAGAGGCATATTTCTAATTTCACCTAATAGGATCCCCATTTGTCCCTAGGACTGTCTAGAAGATTATTAGGCCCCGTTCACACCTAGCCGTTTTAACGCGCGTTCGTGCATGCTTTAAAACGCATGAACGGGGAAATCCCATGCTTTGCTATGGGCCCCATTCAGACCTAAGCGTTTTAGAGCGCGCAGGAACGCGCTTTAAAACGGCCGACCCAAAAAGAAGTTCGGGAGCTTCTTTTCGGGCATACAGCAGCGCGTTCACGGTCATATCATAGCCGCGCACGCGCTGCAACGCGCGTTCGCACGTTTTTTTGTATGCGCGAACGTGCGTAAAAAAAAAACGCGCGCATTGCACGACGCAGCGCTACGCCCAGGTGTAAACCCAGCCTTAGTGCTAAGGGTCATGCAAGGTTTTGTGAAACTCCCTTAACCCCTTCACTACAAAGTGCTATTTGTTGAAAAAGAAAATATTAGCATAACATTTATTTGAAACTGTAGGTAGCTAGAGGATAACCAGCTATTCCCTGGAGCTATTCCCTGGTGGCTCATTATTCCCGGCTTGAGCTTTCATTCAATGAATGATTACCAGTACAGAGAGCCTGGTGTAAAGTGATCTTTCTTTTGAAAAATTACTTAACTCTTTATTTTCAAATAAAAGTTTTATTGTTTTCACAAATTAAAACAGTAAGGGATACAGAAAAAGAAAAAGGGAAAAGGGGGATCAAGGAATATTGCAACCATACAGAGAATATCAATTCCTCCCCTCTGCTGCCCTGAACCAAGCATTCAAGCATTCTCCATCACAGTGACCTCCATTCCTCCCCTCTGCTGCCCTGAACCAAGCATTCAAGCATTCTCCATCACAGAGTGACCTCCATTCCTCCCCTCTGCTGCCCTGAACCAAGCATTCAAGCATTCTCCATCACAGAGTGACCTCCATTCCTCCCCTCTGCTGCCCTGAACCAAGCATTCAAGGTATCCACCATCTCAACAAAGGCGTACGACATCATACCCCAGGCTGCCATGATCTTGCAAATGTATTTTTATGTCTGCATTTATTTTCTGACTAGTCTTTTGAAATATTTTGAATCTCCCTCCATTTCAGATAGAAAAAATCTGTGTTTCCCTCCTCATCCTCCTCCTCCCCCTCATGTTTGTTTAATTGGGGCTATCTGCATTATCACAAACCTCATTCACTTTCCACAGCATTCTCCATCACAGAGTGACCTCCATTCCTCCCCTCTGCTGCCCCAACCCACCCTCCCCATCCACCCGCCCTCCTAGAGCTAGTCCCTAATTTCAGGCATCCTTTCCAGCTGTCTCCACTTTTCTCCCTAATCACCCTTACTAAGCCCAAAAAAATCTGGTCCATTTCATGCAATCCCTCTGACCACCAGTTTCTCCTTCACTCTGCTCCCATTTGTTTCTGTTACCCTAGTCCCTTAGAGTGTAAACTCATGGGATGTCTGCCAGAGCTTTTTGTTTAAAGTGATATATAACCTGGACAGTTATCTGATGTCCAGGGTTATTTCCTCATGTATCATGTAAGTCTGCTATGCAATTTGTTGGCGCTGTATAAGTACTTGTAACTGTAACTTTGTATTTCTGTAACCACTCAATGTTCTTGAACCCAGGACATACTTGAAAACGAGAGAAATCTCAATGTATCCTTCCTGGTAAAATCCTTTATAAATAAATAAATAAATAAAATAAATAATATCAACAGCACGTGGGCTAGGGATTGTTTTTGGAGGCGTGAGAGGGAGTCGGGCATAAACTGGAGAAGGAGAATTTCAGATAGGGGAGAAACCTCTGAGCCAATAACCTTAGAACTAAATTGTGCAACGGAGATCCAGAACGGAGTAATCAATCGACAAGATATGAAAGAAGGAACATAACTCCTCCCCACATCTCCAACACACCGCCGATACCTCAAGGTTAAAATGGTGTTCCCTATCAGGAGTAATGTACCACCTATATAACACTTTCTTTCTAGCTTCTAGAATTTAGAGGCATCTAGTAAAAAGCAATCCGCCCAGGTGGATTCAGATATTTGAGTTCCCAGATCCTTCTCACAATTAGCCTTAAAACGCCACTTACATGCTGTGGACGAGGACACCAAAAGGCGGTACAGGAGGGAGAGAGGTCGAACCTCCGAAGAGGGGGTAACACAATATTGTTCAAACGGGGTTAATAAAACGGTCTGGTCAGGGAGCTGCAACATTCGATATGTGGAAAGCCATGACCTAATTTGAAGGAAAGAATACTGAAAAGCCGGTCCTAAAGAAAGTTTCTGGCTAAGGGAAGGGCAAAAACCCTTGAGAATCATATAAATGACAGAGATGAGTTACGCCTTTCAGGGACCATATGCGGTGGTTAAAGTTAGGGATGAGGTGAGAGAAGATGGAAATGGGGGATGCCATGGCCAGAGGGTGTATTGCGGACAAAACAGAGCGCGACTTATCCCATATGTCCAGAAGTAGTCTGGAGAACGGGAGAAGTGAGTCTATACGCGGTCGCTTAAGTTTAATGGTGAAATCATAAGGGAGTAACTGAGGAAAAACTAGTAAGGACCACTGGGGCAAGTTGAATCGTGACACCAAACGGCCCAGGTTCAACAGTACCGCCGCTCAATAATAGTGCAAAATGTTTGGGAGGCTAAATCCACCAAGAGCTACTGGGGTGTGTAGAACGTCCGCCTTAATATGTGGGCATTTTCCCCGCCATACAAAGTGAGGTAAAGAGGCAAGAAGGGACTTAAAGAACAGTAAAGGGGCTGAGAAAGGTATGGCTCTAAAAACATAAAACAGTTTCAGCAATAACATCATTTTAAGTGCATGAATCCTGCCCACCCATGAGAGCTCAACCTTCAACCATCTAGAGCACAACGTTTTAGTTAAAGAAGAAGGGGTTTGTAGTTTAGATCGAAAATGGCATTTTTGGAGGACAATTTATTTCCCAGGTAAATTAAAGAGGATCTCCAATCAAATGGGTAACTCCGTTTCAATATGGCCACATCAGAACTAGGGACAGCAAATGGGAGGGCTTGGGTCTTCATAATGTTAAGCTTATGATAAGACACCCTGCTGTATTCATTCAAAATCGCTTGTAGGGCTGGCAATGACGTTAAGGGGTTTGTTAAGGCAACTAGAATATCATCAGCAAATAAGCTGAGTTTACATATGGACGGGCCGAACAGGAACACCTTCTATCTCACCCGTTTGGCGTATCGCCTGAGCCAAGGGCTCGAGGGCCAACGCATACAATAGAGGAGAAAGCCGACATCCCTGACGAGTCCCATTGGTAATATTCATTGGTTTAGATAGAAAGCCGGCATTTAAGACAGACGCAGTCGGGGACGAATTAGTATATAGGGACATAACCGCAGTGATCAACGCTTGGGAGGAAATTAAATTTCAATAGTGTATGTTCTAAAAATAACCAATGTAAGCGGTCGAATGCCTTCTCGTCATCGAGCGACAATAATAAGGTTGGGGTTGTTGTGCGGGTCACCATATCCATTAATAATGTTACTTTAATTGTATTATCAGGACCCTGTCTATGTCTAATAAAGCCTACTTGATCATTCGCAATTAGCATGGGCAACAAGTCTACTATCTTATTCGCCAAAATTTTTGCATATAATTTACAGGATAATTCCAAGAGAATCGAAAAGTCACCGCACAGGTCCCCGAATTGCAGGGAACAGCTACCGCACACCCGACGAAAACTAACCGCAAAACCGGGCGAATGCACGCCGAAAACCTGCAAAAACATCTGGATTAACCTGCCGAAAACCACAGAAAAACCCGAGCAGGAGCCGATCACACGCAGCGAAGCCGCTGGAAAAAGCAGACACCACAGAAGAAGGAGGTGAATAAATTAGGAAAACAGTTTGCATGAATGTTTGAAAAGTGAAACGCTGTTTGCAAAGAAACTACTGAGCGAAAATGTCTGAAATTTACATATGAGGTCCAATGAATGATAATAAAAAGGGCTGTTACAGAAAAAATAAGTAAAGTTAATCCTTTCGCTGCTGAGGCTTTTGCTATGCACGATGACGCCAGTCCTCAGGGGGAGTTCCCGGAGGCTTGGCCGACATCCAAGATGTCGACCAGCTCCGGGAGAGGATCACGATCCGGCGCTTTTCAGCGCCGAATCGTGATCCGGCTCCCTAGGGTTTAATGACAGCCACCGTTTGGAAGGGCAGGCTGTGCCCTTCCAAACGGTGCCTGGATTAACCCTGTGCACCCCAGCGATCGGGAGGGAGGTCCAAAAATCTAACTTTTTTGAAAAAAAAATCCAGAAAAATGCTTAAAATATCCTAAAAAATCTATAAATAAAGAGACTCTTTACTGCAGAATATTAGAATGAACGGTTTATTAGATATTGAATTAAACCCGGAATATTTTTAACATTGAAGCCTATGGGATTCGCCTGAATAAATCTGCCGCATGAAACCACCGAATGGCAGGGCATTTCGGGAACCTTTCACTGCTGGTTTGTGCTCTCTGAATAGCCGAAGCAGTGCTTTTTCATGGGGATTTCATTGCCCTCGAACAGGCACCGAACAGGCACCATATGTGCAGGCAATTCGCCAGGATTTGGCGAAATGCCTGTTCTCTGGATAGCCGAATAGCCAAGAAAGGTAACAGAACGCTGAAAATCAGCGTTCGATTACCTTTCTCAAGCAATTCGGATCTCTTTGAATAACCCTGTTAGTGTCTGTATTTAGTAATGAAATGGGTCTATATTTAGAACATGACGGGGCTGGAGAGGAGTGTGGTGGAATGGAAGTCCGCCTGCGGTCCTGCTCTATCTGACCCCCCCCCCTTGGTGGCATCCGGCCCGACTACCGAGTGGCACAGCACTCGGCATCTCAAGCGGCCTGGAGAATGAAATGGCGTTGGTCCGGCGTCTGGAGAGATGGTGCGGTGTTGCCTTGGGGATCCCGTTCCTGGGTTGAGTTGTGATGCAGGAGACCGCTGAGTGTCTCCTGCAATAGTGATTGTAGCTCTGAAATGAAGACACCAGACGCGGCTGTATGCTTTAAAACAGTGAACTGAATTTTATGGGTTACAACAGGGTTATTTATACAACTTCACACAAGCAGATTACCAACTCCCCCACCCACACAACCAGCACTGATTGGCTCCTTTCCCAGCCTCCTGTTCCCTATCAGGTCCCTTTCAGCCTTCCCATTGTCCAGGGATTAGGCAGATGAGGTCTTGGAAAAGCCTCCAATCAGCTGGCTTGCTGTATCCTCTATCTTGCCCTTTCAGGCTCCCCCATTCGCTTCCGCTGGAGGGGTAAATGCTGGGGACGTGTCTCCGGGCGGGAGAATGGTGTCCTCCATTCTCGGTGGGGTCATTCGTTGCTGGGCCGGCAGCCTGTGGAGATCCTTGCTCAGGTCGTCTTGGTGCAACTTGGGGAGTGGGCAGAGGCCAGCGGCCAGTGCTTCAGCTGGGGGGATAGACACTGACAAAGTGTCTTCTGGCAGGAGGATGGCATCCTCCATCTCCGGTGGGGTCATGGGCTGTGGGAAAACCAGCCCGGGGGGATCCTCTCCTGGATCCGATGTGACCATTATGAAAGGTGGGCAGAGGGCATCGGCGCTCTGCCCCATCGCCAGCACTTCAGCTGGGGGGATAGACACTGGCACAGTGTCATCTTGCGGGAGGATGGCGTCCTCCATCTCCGGTGGGGTCATGGGCTGCGGGAAAATCAGCCCGGGGGGATCCTCTCCTGGATTCGATGTGACCATTATGAAAGGTGGGCAGAGGGCATTGGCGGTCTGCCCCATCGCCAGAACTTCAGCTGGGGGGGATAGACACTGACACAGTGTCGTCTTGCGGGAGAATGGTGTCCTCCATCTCTGGGTCTGGGCAGAGGCCAGCGGCACTCCGCCCTGTTGCCAGCTCTTCCTCTTCTGCTGCGGTCATGAGGGGGAACCAAGGGAGCGCCTCTGGCTCCAATTCGTCTGTGTCACTTTGACTGCCTGCTTCTTCCGCCAGACAGTCCCAGGTAATGGGGCTCAGGCCTAGCCGTAGAGCGTCGTCGAACAGCCTTTTGTAGGCCTTTTCGAGCTCCCATTCCTGCTCAACCAGGAACTCCAGTTCCTCTGCATCACGGTCATCGTCAAGGTCTTCTAGTTCCTCATACCGGAGGTCCAGGAGTTGTTCCCGCCGCCACTCTGTGTCGTCCCCAAAACCGGGGTCTTTGCCCATCCTTGTATACAGCAGCCCTGTGCCGCCGTAGTCGAAGCCTTTTGTTTGGCTGCTGTCTGCTGTGCTGGGCATTAGTTGGGACGTAAACCACTGGAGGGCTCTGTAGCTGGTGTCCAGTATAATTTCGCTCTGGACCAGTTCGCCTAGCTCCGTCAGCCATTCCTCTCTGGGCTGTTCTCCCAAAAAGGGCACCTGTAAGTACCACTGGTGCTCGTACCTCTCCGTATAAGTGGGAAGGGCTTCTTCAGGGCAGTCCTCCTCCTGTTGGATGGCCTCGTTCCACATCTCCTGGTGGACAAAATCTTTCCACCAGTGCTCGTCCTGCCAGTTACCAGGTTCATCCGCCTGGGCCTGGGCCTGGGCCCTCCTTACTCTTCGCTGGAACCGGTCTCTTATGGACGGGGGTCCCGTGTCCTCTCTTCGCTGGTCCATTTCTCGCAGTTCTTTGACCAAGGCCTTTTTGTTCTTTGAGCCCGGGGTGCCTCCTCGGCTCTCCAGGATGCCCCGCAGGGTGTCTTTTTTGTAGTTGGCGTACCCTGCCATGCTGAGTGCTTTATCTGGGGGTTCAAAGAGCTATCCCACCGCTGCCACCAATGTGGCGGGATGGAAGTCCGCCTGCGGTCCTGCTCTATCTGACCCCCCCTTTGGTGGCGTCCGGCCCGACTACCAAGTGGCACGGCACTCGGCGTCTCGAGCGGCCTGGAGGATGAAATGGCGTTGGTCCGGCGTCTGGAGAGATGGTGCGGTGTTGCCTTGGGGATCCCGTTCCTGGGTTGAGTGGTGATGCAGGAGACCGCTGAGTGTCTCCTGCAATAGTGATTGTAGCTCTGAAATGAAGACACCAGACGCGGCTGTATGCTTTAAAACAGTGAACTGAATTTTATGGGTTTCAACAGGGTCATTTATACAACTTCACACAAAAAGATTACCAACTCCCCCACCCACACAACCAGCACTGAATGGCTCCTTTCCCAGCCTCCTGTTCCCTATCAGGTCCCTTTCAGCCTTCCCATTGTCCAGGGATTAGGCAGATGAGGTCTTGGAAAAGCCTCAAATCAACTGGTTTGCTGTATCCTCCATCTTGGGGCCATGAGGTCCTTTGTCCTTTGGACCCATGCTGGGCTGGGCAAAATGGAGACTGGAGCAAATCACATACATACAGTTTTCTACATCTGAATCTACACTCACACAATAGAGGATACATTTTAAATACACCACACTTCATAAAATCACATGAGTAATAACATACAGAGATTGTCCAGACAGTATTTAAACGCAAAATCGAAAGAAAGGAAAAATGGTCTTTAAAATTGGAGCAGAGTCAGTTCCTTGTGGCTCTCTGAGGAGCGCCAGATGTCAGGTCCGTGACAGGGAGGTTTTAGGCAGAGTAACAATAGTAGCGGATAACCAATCAGGGGATGTGGTTCCAGATTGAAAGATGTGTCGAAACGCGGAAAGGAGGTGCGGGGACAATGGAGTTTTAAAAGTTTTGTAATATAATGCCGTAAAGCCTTCTGGGCCAGGGGCCTTGCGAGATTTTAGGGAGGCAATAGACGTTGTGAGTTCCAATAGGGATATTGGGGCGGTCAGGGTCAAGTGTTGATCATCTGACAAAGTCGGGAGGTGCAAGCATTGCAAAAAAGGCACAATGTCAGCTAGGGCAGGTTGGTGAAGATCGTCGTCATCGCGCAAATTATACAAATCCGAATAGTATTCCGCAAAGCAATCAGCGATTTGTTTCAGATGAACATACGTCTCTCCATTTTTACCATTCATTTTTTCCAATTTTGATTTCGCTGCGCGTTGGCGAAGTTTGTTGGCCATCAATCTACTGACCTTATTGCCATGTAGATAATGTCGTGCCTGCAGCCGTCAGGCTGCCCATATATAATCCGTTTTATCAAGATCTAGCAATTGGGATTGGAGATCCAGAAGAAGGGCTTGCAAAGCAACATTACTGGATCTTTTATGGCAGAGCACAGCGTCATGGATGCGGTGGAGGAGATCCAATCTGTAGGAAATTGCCAATTTCTTGAAATGTGAGCCCCATTTAAGGAGCACCCCTCGAATCACAGGTTTATGTGCTTGCCATAGGGTTAAGGGGGAAATGTCAGGGGAATTATTTTCATTAAAATAGTTGGACATGGTCTGGGTCACCTCCTCTAGTACCACGGGACGGGAAAGAAGGGATTCATTCAGCCACCGTGGAGCACATCCCCGAGCAACCGAGTCACCCTGAAGAGTCAAAGTGATTGGGGCGTGATCTGACCATGATATGGTGCCCAAATAAACAATCTAAAACAGTAGCCAATAAATCACGTTTCAGAAAAAAATGGTCAATTCTAGAATACGTTTTATGTTGGGTGAAAAATATGCCAAATATCAAATAATTGGAATTCAGCTAGGAGGGCGGCAAACTTTTGTGCTGAGGTCCATTGAGGACGAGTCGGCCTAGAGGGAAGATCTAACTATTGATTAAAGTCACCACACACCACCAACCTGCCGGTAGTATCTTGCGCCAATTTTAGGAGTGCATTCCGAAAAAAAAAAGTTGATCAGCATTGGGGCAATAAAAATTCACAACCGTGTAAGTCACATGGTCAATGTCGCATACCAAAAATAAATAACGCCCCTGTGGGTCATTTACCGACCTGTGTGGTTTAAACGTAACACCACTATGAATTAAGATCGATACACCTCTCGCCTTAACACGAGCAGTAGCATGGAATTGATGTGGGTAATGGGGGAGATAGAGCCAGGGATGTACAGAATAGGGATGTGCGTTTCGGGTTTCGGAATTTCGGAATTTTCACGAAATTTCCCGATTCGTGTTTTCGGATTCGGCCGAATTTCCGAATCGGATCGGACCCGAAAACCGATAGATCCGAAAAGTTTTCCGAGCCGAAACGAAAAATTTTCGGATTTTTCGAATGGACTTGAAATGTGTCAAATTGAAATTTATTTTTGCTCTATTCATGATTTCGGTTCCATTCGTGATTTCGGTTCCATTTCGGTAATTCTGGACATCGTATATTTAACTATTATCGGTTATATCGCTGATTCTGTAAATTTTGTATTTGTAAATGCATATCACTTGTTTCTTGTGGCATTCGGGTCAGTTTAGCGTTTTTTAAATCGTTTTGTTCATTTTTTTTGTTCCTTGGCTTTCTTACCATTTTAATATGATTAAATAAAGTTGTGAAATGTATATTCAATTATTCATAAGAAAAAAAGGATCTTTATTTAATAAAAAAACACAATAGAATCGCCAGAATTATCGTAGACACTTTGAAACGAGGAGAACAGACGTTCCGAAAAAACGAAAATTTCCGAAATTTCTGAAAAGTCGATACAAAAAACGAGCAAAGTGACCCGAAAATACGAAAAATGGTAGATATTCCGAAAAAAAATGTACACGAAAAACGATCCGAACCGAACCGAATCGAAACAGAAATCGGTTGAAACGAGCCGAATCGAAAAGTTTAAACATCCGAACAAATCGAACCGAATCGAACCGAAAAAAAAATCGGTGCACAAGCCTAGTACAGAACGTTTAAAGTGAGTCTCCTGAAGACATACTACAGCTGGGGGACTATGACGTAAATCAGCATAAAGGGAGTGGCGTTTATAAGGTATATTTAACCCTTTAACATTGAAAGAGACAAATTTCAAACCCATAAGAAATGTAGGAAAAAAAATTCAAGCGGCCCAGATGGGAACCAAACACATAAATAGGTAGCATCCCAAGAGCATAGTGATACGTATGTCCCAAGCAGTGTCACATAAACATACCCATATGGTGCAGCGGGGAAAGGGGAAAAAAACTGTAAAAAGAAAAGAGAAAAAGAAAAAAAAAACAGAAAAAATTATGGAGTCGATGCAACAAGCAACTGCTCCCTGTACAGAAAAAGACTCCACGGCCACCGTAGATCGGGCCTACCCCAAAAACCATGGGGGGAGTTGGGGGTGGTGGTACCAGCAAAAACTGAGCAAAAAAACACAAATAAAGAAAACTTGCTCCAGCACCAAACCGACTGTCAGGCCAGTCAAAGAAGGCCAATGTACGGTGGAGCCTGACCGGGACTCCCATGGCCCAACCACGGACCCAGAAAACAGGGGCGAAGACAACGAACCAGCGACAATCAAGATTCACTTCTCTGTATGTACTCGGTGCCATTCAGGTGAAACTTTAGACGGTGACAGGGGGGGGGGCCCGGTGCAGATCTGCCCATCAGATCCAACACTTGTAAAGCAGAAACACCATCCTGGAGTGAATGAAACACCGATAAAGTTCCACGATAAGTAACCAACAGCTTCAAAGGAAAGCCCCATCTGTACGGGATGTGGTGATTGCGGAGCACTTTGATGACCAGTAGAAATTCCCTCCGTCTTTGCATTGTAGCCGCCGATAAATAAGATATTACAGCATAGCTGTCGGGGAGCGTCGGGGCCTTCCTCATCGCTGCCATCAGAGAGTCCTTCACGTGGTAAAAATGAATTCGGGTCAAAACATCTCAAGGGACCGTAGCGTCCAGGTTACGCGGTTTTGGAACCCGGTATCCAGGTTTTGGTATCCAGCAATAGGGCAGCAGTATCAGCATCCGGCAATAGTAGTTGGAAGAGGTCAAGCAGATATCCAGACAGGCCTTCAGCTTTAACAGATTCAGGGATGCCACGAGCACAAATATTATTTCTGCGTGAACGATCTTCCAGGTCCGTAACTTTAAGTAAAAGAGTATCGTGCGTTGTCTTTAGCTCTTTGTATGCATCCACCAATTCATTATGCGCCAGACACAAATTAGCAGACTTATGTTCCAAATGGTCAGTGCGCTCACCAATGTCCCGAATTTCCTGATGCAGGGATGCAGTAATAGTACGAAAATCCTCTTGAATACTGGAGCGAAGATCATGTAGCATGGCCTGGATTTGCTGGCTGGTAGCTGGAACTGAGGCTGGAAACGAGCGGTACTGAGGCTCAGAAGCTGCCACCTCGTCTGCTCCAGGCTTAGGAGAACTTGGGGATCGAGGGCCCATGGAGCCGCCATCTTGCGGCCTATCATGCAACTTGCTGGAGTGCGCAGGGTCCCCCGGTTTGGGGGTCTTTGAAGGTGCCATCGAGAGCCCAGAGGTCCACAGAGCCTGGCAATGTGGGTGTGTGGCAAAATCGCCGCCGAGGTGAGCCGCAAGTGCCTGAAACAGCGCCGGTCAGCAGGAGCTCCTAACACTTGTGACCTTCCACGCTGGCCGCCGGACACGCCCCCCCAAAAAAATTACTTAACTCTTAAGAACTAATTGTTTAAAGAACTGCTTGCTTACATTTGGTCCCACACTGCAGAGAGCGACTCCAACTGCTGCCTCATTTGGCTGTGTCCAGTGTTTTTACACAGCCATAGCAAAACCCGGCTACCGAGAGCTCACACAGGCTCACCCTAGTCTCCATGGAATTCTATGGACTGCCGGTGCCAATACCAGTGGTGACAACTGACAAGCGGCAGTGAAGCTGATATCATGTACTGGCTTCCTGATGTTAAGACTGTGGTCACTAATAGAACAGCTCGTTTGTAATAGAATCGGTAAAATGGAGATGCCAAGGCTTATCACCCCCTGGTATTTCTTTTTAGGAGAGTCCCTGTTACAAACTAAGGGCTCTATTCCCTAGTGAATGCAAACTGTAGTGAGCGGATATGTAAGCATTAATGTCAGGATAAGTGACTTTAACGCATGCCCCCCATATTACATTCCTAATGCTAAACCCGTGAAAAATCCATTAGCGTATCAGTGATTGCGCTAGCTTCTACTAGCTTACTGTACTTTGCACATCCTTTACTTAACACGAGGAGCGCAATCAGTAATTAGTGTTAGGATAAGTAAGGTATTACAAAGTTCTAACACTAATTACCGCACCGATGCGCAAACCAAAAATTTTGCGACGCCTAATAGTTGGTGCTAACTGCTAATTTACACTGATTTGACTTACACCTGGGAATATCTGAGCCTCCCAATTTGGGAAAACCCACCTGATACACTCCAATACCATGACCCGCAAACCCCCCAGGCTGCGACTCATAATTACAGGAGGGGACAGGAGGGACCAGGGGCGGATTCAGAAACAGGTTTCGGGGGGGGGCATTCTACCAGTTTTGGCCAAGAGCTGGTGTTGGGTTCGCAGTGATGGGCAGATATATTGGCCCCCAGCTCATATGGATATATATTGCCCCAACTCACATGGATATATATATTGCCCCCAGGCATCTCACATGGATTTATATATTGCCCCCAGGCAGCTCACATGGATATATATATTGCCCCCAAGCAGCTCACATGGTATATATATATATTGCCCCCAAGCAGCTCACATGGATATAGATATTTGCCCCAGCTCACATGTATATATATATTGCCCCAACTCACATGGATATATATATTGCCCCCAGGCAGCTCACATGGATATATATATTGCCCCCAGGTAGCTCACATGAATATATATATTGCCCCCAGGCAGCTCACATGGATACATATACACTGCCCCCAAAAGCAGCTCACATGGAAATAGATATATGCCCCCAGGCAGCTCACATGGATATAGATATTGCCCCCAGGCAGCTCACATGGATATATATATTGCCCCCAGGCAGCTCACATGGGTATATTTGCCCTTAGCTCACATGGGTATATGTTGCCCCCGCTTCATGGGTATATATTGCCCCCACTCCATGGGTATATTTGCCCCCAGCTCCATGGGTATATTTGTCTCAGCTCCACGGGTATATTTGTCCCATCTTCATGGGTATATTTGCCCCCAGCTCCATGGGTATATTTGCCCCCAGCTCATGGGTATATTTGCCCCCGCTTCATGGGTATATTTGCCCTTAGCTCACATGGGTATATGTTGCCCCCGCTTCATGGGTATTTTTGCCCCCGCTTCATGGGTATTTTTGCCCCCAGCTTCATGGTATATTTGCCCCCTGCTTCATGGTATATTTGCCCCCGCTTCATGGGTATATTTGCCCCCAGCTCCATGGGTATATTTGCCCCCAGCTCCATGGGTATATTTGCCCCAGCTCATGGGTATTTTTGCCCCCCGCTTCATGGGTATTTTTGCCCCCAGCTTCATGGGTATATTTGCCCCCTGCTTCATGGGTATATTTGCCCCCGCTTCATGGGTATATTTGCCCCCAGCTCCATGGGTATATTTGCCCCCAGCTCCATGGGTATATTTGCCCCCAGCTCATGGGTATATTTGCCCCCCGCTTCATGGGTATATTTGCCCTTAGCTCACATGGGTATATGTTGCCCCCCCGCTTCATGGGTATATTTGCCCCCGCTTCATGGGTATTTTTGCCCCCAGATTCATGGGTATATTTGCCCCCTGCTTCATGGGTATATTTGCCCCCGCTTCATGGGTATTTTTGCCCCCAGCTTCATGGGTATATTTGCCCCCCGATTCATGGGTATATTTGCCCCCTGCTTCATGGGTATTTTTGCCCCCAGCTTCATGGGTATATTTGCCCCAGCTCTCACCTCTTTGCTGGTCCAGACCGTCCAGGCCAGGCTCCGCCGGCGTTCTCCTCTTCTCCCCGGCCCCCCACGAGGCGACAGGCGAGTGGCCGCTGACATGTACCTTGGCTGCTTGCTGGGAAGTGGGAACCACCTGACCAGCCGTGCAGCCCTGTTCTCGCGAGATCACGCGGCTGGTCAGGTGGTTTTCGTCCCAGGCGAGCGACCAGGCTGCGTGTCAGCGAGCGGCCGCTCGTCAGTAGGGAGAAGAGGAGAACGCTGGCGGCGATTTTCTCAGGGGGGGGGGCAATTGCCCCGTTGCCCCCCCTCTGGATCCACCCCTGGGAGGGACCACCGCCAGCAAATCCTCAGGAGCCCTGCCGGGACCCACCAGGTAGCCCTCTCGCCATTCAACAAGCAGAAGCCCAGCCCTAGTATCTCTGCATCCCCTCTAAAGGCAGCTGCACTCCACATTCCTGCACATCAGACCTCTCCTTGGGGTGCCGGGAAATGGACCGTATCCTCTTGCTTGCTGCATCAGGTCTGAGACCCTCACCAGGGCTGAAGTAGGTTTGCTGCCTGGTTTGGTGAACTGGCCTCTGGTTATTCGAAGCGCCCACCTCCTCCATCGAAGCCGCAAATCAGTTGTGAGCCCACTCCACTCCTCTGCTTCACTGATCGCCGCAGTTCAGGCCCTGGCAATCAAGCGATCCTGGTCCCACAACACCTCGGAGGTCCCATGTCATCCATCATCTGCCTGCATGCGGCTCCTTCTTTTCTCTCTTAGTGCGCGTGCACCCTCGCACCAGAAGCCAAGTACTGGGCCCAGCCTAACTCCGCCCCGCACCTCCCTCGGCCTGCCACACAGGCGCACACAGGCTTAACCCATTACTGTGATGGCTTCAGGGGCCACTCAAGGCTCCTCCGTCTTAGGAGTTCTCCAGGCCTTGATTATTTAAAAGTTATTAATTTGAATTCTGGGCAAGAAGAACAAGCTACTGTGAAAAAGATTGTTTTTCTCTAGGTATATGCAAATTAACAGCTCATATACAGAGTATAGGAGCTGTCAGTTTAGAGTAAGCAGCCGCAACCTGCAGCAGTTAGTTTAAGATGGAATCCAGTCCTAAGTTGAATAACAGCCTCAGAGTCTGGCCCTACATGGAGTTCTTCATCAATCACAATTTCAAGTAGGTCAGCGTTATGGGTGTACAGACAGGCAGAAATATATGGAGTATGACTAAGATAGTTACAATATAAATAGTCACAGCCACACGCGGCTCTAAAGTTAGTGTGTATAAATGTACATGAACGTAAAAATTTGGTTAACTTCGGTTCACAAAATAATTGTCCAGGTGATAAACTTCATTATTGAATATATTATTCTGTTTTAATTTTTTTTAACATTTATTTGTGAATTGAGCCAATAAATTGTTTTATTTATTTATACTGACGTTTTGTGCCTATATGCAAAGCCTCTTCATATATCAGCGAGTTCCTGTGGATGTTCGGTGGTGTTGAGAGCTCCATATTTCACTTTTTTTCTGTTGCATAATCAAGTTATATATATATATAGCAGATTTTACAATGTGCAGTCCATATTTTAGGGGGTGCATACATGCTGCATTTATTACTTACATACTGTAAATAAACACAACTTGTTATTTTTCATGTTTTTTTTTAATCATTGACTAATAAGAAAAACCCCAAATATGTAGATGTGGTCCAAAAAAGGTCAAGAGCAAGTTCTAATCACCAACCGAGCAGAGCCTTCTGTGCACAACTATGCAATCCCATCAAAGGTAAAAGGTCCGGGAATGGGATTTAACGTATTTGGGCCATATTACAATGTTGGTGCTAACTTAACCAGAGCTGTTGTAAACTGAAAACCTCCATAGGCTATAATGGCTCTGGTAAGTTTACAACAGCTCTGGTTAAGTTAGCACCAAGTATGTAATATGGACCTTAGTTTGATATGTTAATGAATGGCCCTCATTGTATTCTCTAGGGATGTGCGTTTCGGAATTTCGGAATTTTCATGATTCGTGCATTCGGATTTGGCCGATTTTCTGAAAATTTTCAGATCCGAAAATGGCAGATCCGAACAAATTTCCGACCCGAAACGAAAACTTTTTGGAATTTTCGAATGGACTAGAAATGTGTAAAATCAAAATTAATTTTTGTTCCATTCGTGATTTCGGCTCCATTCCTGATTTCGGTTCCATTTCAGTAATTTCGGACATTGTATTTTTCGGTTATATCGCTGATTCTGTAATTTTGTATCATACCCATCTCAATGTATCCTTCCTGGAAAACCAGAGAAATCTCAATGTATCCTTCCCATGAAACCAGAGAAATCTCAATGTATCCTTCTTGTAAAACATGAGAAATCTCAATGTATCCTTCTTGTAAAACATGAGAAATCTCAATGTATCCTTCTTGTAAAACATGGGAAATCTCAATGTATCCTTCCCGGAAAACCTGAGAAATCTCAATCTATCCTTCTTGTAAAACATGGGAAATTTCAATGTATCCTTCTTGTAAAACATGAGAAATCTCAATGTATCCTTCTTGTAAAACATGAGAAATCTCAATGTATCCTTCTTGTAAAACATGGGAAATCTCAATGTATCCTTCTTGTAAAACATGGGAAATCTCAATGGCAGAATTATCGTATCGGCGGAATTATCGTATCGACAGAAATATCGGATCCGAAAAAACATTAGTTTACGTCAAAACGAATAGACACTTTGAAATGAGGAGAACAGATGTTTTGAAAAACACGAAAATTTCCGAAATCACGAAAAAAAGTCGATACGAAAAATGAACTGAAATAAACCGAACCGAAACGGAAATCGTCCGAAACGAAAATTTACAAAATCCGAACGAACCGAACAAAAAATCTCAATATATCTTTCTTGTAAAACATGAGAAATCTCAATGTATCCTTCTTGTAAAACATGAGAAATCTCAATGTATCCTTCTTGTAAAACATGGGAAATCTCAATGGCAGAATTAGAGAAAGGTAAAAACCAGGAGAACTGGCAGGAGAAGAGAACAAATTAGACCAAATAGCCAATTTGGAAAGTGAGATAAATGGGAGAATTTTTCTGGTTTGGCTACTTTGACCTAGAATTTTCACTTCTCCTGCCAGTTCTCCTGAGTTTCACCTTTCTTTGAATGGACCTGTTAGATTTATTGGACCAGAACACACTTCAACAGTTTCATTATATAAGCGTTTCTCAGGACAACTTGAGAGATGTGTGCACGCTGATACGCTGCTGTCGAAGTGTGTTCTGGTACAATAAAGTGTAGTGAGTGTGACATCACAAGAAGTGACATCATAGGAAGTGACATAAGAGAATCTTGGTACATATATTTAATGTTTCTCTAAATATTAAAATGGAAGAATTTTACCATATAAAGTGCTGATCATGTCAATAATTACTTATTTATAGAAGGACTACGTAAGCAGAACTGGTCATCAAGTTTTTGTTCCGCAGCTTTTCAGCATTTCTTCACCTGTGCACCACATCTATCCTTCCCACAAACGTCTGGTCTTCTGGGTTACGTTTACCTCATTCTTAGATCGATTGGCTTAACACACATCAGCGTTAACCCCTGCAATCTTCCCTTCTCAGTCATGATTACATCGTTCAACACAGTGATTTTGCTGGAGTGCTAGGTCACCATATATTGCCAGCAAAGGCTGCCTACATGTTTTTCACACACCTTTATTAATAAGGAAAAGAAACAGTACAGATGCAAAACATGCGATCAGTCCACGTGACACACAATTTTCCCTCAGACCTCCCAATCAACTGGCAACCCTTGGCTGTCACCTGGATTTTATGGAGTAAGGTAAGGGTAACATTGTGCAGGGCTCGTGGCCTGAAAGCGCAACCCTCCATGGAGTCCTATGGTCTCCAGGAGGTGATACTCATGACGGGGCAGAAGCGCTACCACGAGTATCCTCGAGGGTAGCAATGCGTTCCGGAGCAAGGTGCTGCAACATCAGCTGCCCCGGAATCTAACGCATCTATACTATAATTGAGTAAGGCTTGGCGTGTCCGTCGCCAAGCCTTACTCTGCGCATGCGCGCGCAACCAGCGGCGGTTTGTTGCGCGCGCATGCAACCGCCGCGGCACGAGCCGGCTGTGCGCTCGCCGCGGCGGTTACAAGATGCACACAGCAGCTGGGTAGAGGCTGCGCTCGCAGCCTCCACCCGGCTGCCGCGCGCATCCAACCCCCGAGCGGCGAAGGGAAACTTCCCTCGCTTCCGCTCTTTGAAGGACCCAAGCCCCGGTCACGTGGGAGTCCCACGTGACCGCGGCTTGGGTCCTTCAACGAGCAGAAGCGGGGAAACTTTCCATTTGCCGCTCGGGAAGGTAAGTATAAGGAGCTCATGGGGCGGCTGTCTGAATGCCGATAGAGCATTCGAACAGCCACCCCATGTCTGAGCTGGGGCATATCCATGAGAGCTTGGGGGGCAATATCCAGGAGCTGGGGGGCAATATCCAGGAGCTGGGGGCAAAATCCACGAGCTGGGGGCAATATCCAGGAGCTGGGGGCAAAATCCACGAGCTGGGGGCAATATCCAGGAGCTGGGGGCAAAATCCACGAGCTGGGGGCAATATCCACGAGCTGGGGGCAAAATCCAAAACCTGGGGGCAATATCCACGAGCTGGGGGCAATATCCACGTGCTGGGGCAGTATCCACGAGCTGGGGCACTATCCACGAGCTGGGGCAGTATCCACGTGCTGGGGCAGTATCCACGAGCTGGGGCAGTATCCACGTGCTGAGGCAGTATCCACGAGCTGGGGCAGTATCCACGTGCTGGGGCAGTATCCACGAGCTGGGGCAGTATCCACGTGCTGGGGCAGTATCCACGTGCTGGGGCAATATCCACGTGCTGGGGCGGTATCCACGTGCTGGGGCAGTATCCACGAGCTGGGGCAGTATCCACGAGCTGGGGCAATATCCACGTGCTGGGGCGGTATCCACGTGCTGGGGCAATATCCACAAGCTGGGGCAATATCCACGAGCTGGGGCAGTATCCACGAGCTGGGGCAATATCCACGAGCTGGGGCAATATTCACGAGCTGGGGCAGTATCCACGTGCTGGGGCAGTATCCACGTGCTGGGGCATATATCCACGAACTGGGGCATATATCCACAATAGACTGCCCTCTGGGCAGGCTTTCCACCTTGTAGACTATAATAGTTCTGGCAAGTTTACAACATCTCTGGTTAAATTAGCACCATCTATGGAATGGAGCCCAGAGATTGCAAATAATTACAGCACATACTGCAAACACACCTTTGAATGAGCAGTGCTGGATTAAGATGGGATAGTTTTGACAATAAGTAGAGAAAATGCAATTACAAACAAACACAAAGATAGCACACAATTTACTGATGCAGAGGAAGGGGATTTTTAATTAGTGAATAACCACCTCATACAATAGACTGACAAAGAGGAAGACTGACCACCTCATACAATAGACTGATACACACACATAGGGTGACCACCTCATACAATAGACTGATACACACATAGGGTGACCACCTCACACAATAGTCTGATACAGACATAGGGTGACCACCTCATACAATAGACTGATACACACACATAGGGTGACCACCTCATACAATAGACTGATACACATAGGGTGACCACCTCACACAATAGTCTGATACAGACATAGGGTGACCACCTCATACAATAGACTGATAAAGACATAGGATGACCACCTCACACAATAGACTGACAAAGAGGTAGAGTGACCAGCTCATACAATAGACTGATACAGACATAGGGTGACCACCTCACACAATAGACTGATACAGACAAAGGGTGACCACCTCACACAATAGTCTGATAAAGACATAGGATGACCACCTCACACAATAGACTGATACACACATAGGGTTATCACCTCATACAATAGACTGATACACACATAGGGTGAACACCTCAAACAATAGACTGATACACACAGAGGGTGACCACCTCACACAATAGACTGAAACAGCCATAGGGTGACCACCTCACACAATAGTCTGATAAAGACATAGGATGACCACCTCACACAATAGACTAACAAAGAGGAAGAGTGACCACCTCATACAATAGACTGATACAGACATAGGGTGACCACCTCATACAATAGTCTGATAAAGACATAGGGTGACCACCTCATACAATAGACTGATACACACATAGGGTGAACACATCATACAATAGACTGATACAGACATAGGGTGAACACCTCATACAATAGACTGATACACACAGAGGGTGACCACCTCACACAATAGTCTGATAAAGACATAGGATGACCACCTCACACAATAGACTGATACACACATAGGGTGATCACCTCACACAATAGACTGATACAGACATAGGGTGACCACCTCGTACAATAGTCTGATAAAGACATAGGATACCACCTCATACGATAGACTGATACAGACATAGGGTGACCACCTCATACAATAGACTGATACAGACATAGGGTGACCACCTCATACAATAGACTGATACAGACATAGGGTGACCACCTCATACAATAGTCTGATAAAGACATAGGATGACCACCTCATACAATAGACTGATACAGACAAAGGGTGGCCACCTCACACGATAGTCTGATAAAGACATAGGGTGACCACCTCATACAATAGTCTGATAAAGACATTGGGCCCTATTACAATCTTCGCGTTAAAACGCTTGAGCAACGCGTGAATATGTGCGCCCAGCGTTAAACGTTAACGCGCGTAAATCAACGCTGGAATTACAATCCTCGCGCACTTTTTTATCCGTCGAGCAATAACCCGCGTTAAACGGACTCGCACAAATGCGCGCGCAGTAACGCTGCGGGCAGAAATCAGTGTGCGGACTGTTTTTTCACGCGATTCAGCCAATCAGAATTAAGAACCACAATTATCTCACGTTAAGTTTTTGCGCCTGTCAAAGTCAATTTGCGCATATATGCAGCATCAATAAAAAAAGCACACACAACTTCTCAGCATCAATAAAAAAAGCACACACAACTTCTCAAATTTATTGGTTTGGTATGTGTAGAATGTGTAACTACAGTCATTGCCGAAATTGTTGGCACCCCAGAAATTATTCCAGAAAATCAAGTATTTCTCACAGAAAAGTATTGCAGTAAGACATGTTTTGCTATACAAATGTTTATTCCCTTTGTGTGTATTGGAACAAAACAAAAAAAAGGAGGAAAAAAAACAAATTGGACATAATGTCACACAAAACTCCAAAAACGGGCTGGACAAAATTCTTGGCACCCTTAACTTAATATTTGGTTGCACACCCTTTGGAAAAAAATAACTGAAATCAGTCGCTTCCTATAACCATCAATAAGCTTCTTACACCTCTCACCCGGAATTTTGGACCACTCTTCCTTTGCAAACTGCTCCAGGTCTCTCTTATTGGAAGGGCGCCTTTTCCAACAGCAATTTTAAGATCTCTCCACAGGTGTTCAATGGGATTTAGATCTGGACTCATTGCAGGCCACTTCAGAACTCTCCAGCGCTTTGTTGCCATCCATTTCTGGGTGCTTTTTGACGTATGTTTTGGGTCATTGGCCTGCTGGAAGACCCAAGATCTCGGACGCAAGCCCAGCTTTCTGACACTGGGCTCTACAGTGCGACCCAAAATCCTTTGGTAATCCTCAGATTTCATGATGCCTTGCACACATTCAAGGCACCCAGTGCCAGAGGCAGCAAAACAACCCCAAAACATCATTGAACCTCCACCATATTTCACTGTAGGTACTGTGTTATTTTCTTTGTAGGCCTCATTCCGTTTTCAGTAAACAGTAGGATGATGTGCTTTACCAAAAAGCTCTATCTTGGTCTCATCTGTCCACAAGACGTTTTCCCAGAAGGATTTTGGCTTACTCAAGTACATTTTGGCAAACTGTAGTCTTGCTTTTTTAGGTCTCTGTGTCAGCAGTGGAGTCCTCCTGGATCTCCTGCCATAGCGTTTCATTTCATTTAAATGTCGACGGATAGTTCGCGCTGACACTGATGCTCCCTGAGCCTGCAGGACAGCTTGAATTTCTTTGGAACTTGTTTGGGGCTGATTATCCACCATCCGGACTATCCTGCGATTCAGCCATACATCAATTTTTCTCTTCCGTCCACGCCCAGAGAGATTAGCTACAGTGCTATGGGTTGCAAACTTCTTGATAATGTTGTGCACTGTGGACAAAGGCAAATCTAGATCTTTGGAGATGGACTTGTAAAAAGACAATTTGCACAAAGTGCAACAAGAGTGGTAGTACAATAAATTTTAATGGTAATAAAGCATATCACAAAATAAAAAAGAGATTGGAAAAGAAGGTGGAAAATGACCCAAATGGAGAAATTATTATAACTGTACCAATTGGTGGAGTGGAAGTCCAAAAAGCCCAACAAGCTGGAAGTCTTAGTAGGATTATAGGTGTAACCTCACTATACCTCGTGGTTCAAGCCACCTACATAACCAATAATACAATACACTATCTTAGTGTTTGAGAACACCCAAAGGCAATAATAAGCAGTGGTGCTAAGAGCCCCACCAAAAACCATCAAGGGCACAATAAGTAACCATGTATAAAGGATCAAAGTCCACCGAATAAAGATTCAAATAGACTGTTAAAAACAAAAGAGGCATGTCTCGACCGGTTTCGCCCAAGCAGGGCTTAGTCTGAGATATAATGCCCGCCCCAACACACCCCCTAAATACCTTCAAGATCGTAATTTCAAGTTTTGTTTTTTTTTCTCTTCATAGCTATTGCTGTGGTGTCTGTTATGGTGGTGCTTTTAGCAGTCTCACCATTGGCTATTGGTACCACATGACCAGTTGAGCCTATACCATGCGATCTGATGTATACATTTTTTCAATTTCCAATCAGTAGGGCATCCAGCTGACCGCACTTGAAATTACGATCTTGAAGGTATTTAGGGGTGAGTTGGGGCGGGCATTATATCTCCAGACTAAGCCCTGCTTGGGCGAAACCGGTCGAGACATGCCTCTCTTTTGTTTTTAACAGTCTATTTGAATCTTATTTCGGTGGACTTTGATCCTTTATACATGGTTACTTATTGTGCCTTGATGGTTTTTGGTGGGGCTCTTAGCACCACTGCTTATTATTGCCTTTGGGTGTTTCTCAAACACTAAGATAGTGTATTGTATTATTGGTTATGTAGGTGGCTTGAACCACCGAGGTATAGTGAGGTTACACCTATAATCCTACTAAGACTTCCAGCTTGTTGGGCTTTTTGGACTTCCACTCCACCAATTGTACAGTTATAATAATTTCTCCATTTGGGTCATTTTCCACCTTCTTTTCCAATCTCTTTTTTATTTTGTGATATGCTTTATTACCATTAAAATTTATTGTACTACCACTCTTGTTGCACTTTGTGCAAATTGTCTTTTTCCTTGTAATTTTGGGTTATGCCCTGTTGAGTGGTTTTTTTGAGCCTTATCTCTTCTCTGTGTTGTTTCTGAGATGGACTTGTAACCTTGAGATTGTTGATATTTTTTTACAATTTTGGTTCTCAAAGTCCTCAGACAGTTCTCTTCTCTTTCTGTTGTCCATGCTTAGTGTGGCACACACAGACACACAATGCAAAGACTAAGTGAACTTCTCTCCTTTTTATCTGCTTTCAGGTGTGATTTTTATATTGCCCACACCTGTTACTTGCCTCAGGTGAGTTTACAGGAGCATCACATGCTTGAGACAATCTTATTTATCCTGACTTATTTATCCTGACTGAAACACGCATAGGGTGACCACCGGATACAATAGACTTACAGAGACAGAGGGTGACCACCTCATACAGTACACCTATACATAGGGTGAGCACCTCTTACAATAGACTGATGCACACATAGGGTGACCACCTCTTACAATAGAATGATACACACACATAGGGTGATCACCTCATACAATAGACTGATACACACATAGGGTGAACACCTCATACAGTACACCTATACATAGGAAGGTGAATTTTTGATCAGCAAACAACCATCTCATCCAATACTGATACAGAGGAAGTGTGACCGCCTCACACAACAGACTGATACATTAGAAGGCTGACCACCACCACCATATACAGTAGACTGATATACACATAGGATGACCACCTCACACGATAGACTGATACACACACATAGGGTGATCACCTCACACAATAGACTGATATAGAAAAAATACAGAGAAAGAGAATCGTTTGACCAGTAAACAACCACCTCAACATGTGTTTCGAATGATAAAAACAATTAAATCTGCCACCACTGTAAAATAACCTTTAAACTATAAATCCAAATTAATGTTTGTCACAGGAATACACAGACAAAATAATTTATCGATTATGCCTTAACATGCCTCAATGGATGTGACTGTATAAAGTAACATTACAAAATCTGAAATTCACATTTTATAATTTTAAAGTTATAAAATCTATAGGGTTAGGGCTATGTTTTCATTAATAAATTAACACAAATTCAGTTAGAGGGATTTTACATATTTTCCTGCGTGAAAATTCATTTAGAAACAACTTTCTGCACTTGTTATTTTTTTCAGATATTAGCTTACCGATAAATTCTAGACACGTGTGATTTGGTGCAGCTTAATTCAGAATTCAGCCAAATAACTAGCAATTTGGCTACTCGGATTGATCTGAATTACCGATATGTGAACCGCTCTCAAAAAGAAACCATCCGGAACTGATTCAAACCGATCTGATTATAATCAGATATATTCGGATTAATTTCAAATGCTCCATAGCTGTATTGACACCTGTGACGGGACGGTCGCCACAGGATTTATTTAGTTTAATTTCATTCTTATTTTGTTATATTTCATTTACCCTTTATTTATAGGAACTAATTTCGTTTGGTAGATTTAATGTAAAACTGTTTCTAGACATCTAATTAATCATGTTTTTCCCCTGCACCGATCCTGCTAGTAACCATGGAGTACATGCTTGCTACAATGTATCAGTCACTGATGTAGCGCTCCACGCTTCAAACTCCAAAATACTTTATGTTCAGTTATATTGTGTGGTTTTAAATGTATTGTAGATTGCTCATTTTTAGTTTTAAATAGACTTATATTTCTTTAGGTAAATGTGTTTTTTTTTTAAAGATGTTACCTGCTGCTAGTGTCAAATGCTTTCCTGCGTATAGAATGTACAATAGGTTTGAGTAACTTGTGGATTATGCAAAAGTGCTTTCTCTTTGGATATCTGTTATCTGTTTACATGCCTAAAAGATTGAGAGTCACATTGTCTCAGCCACCCACTATCTGATTCCCTTTACAATGGGTTATGTAAATCACTGTGGGGTCAGGACTTCATCTGCATACAACCAGTGGACCAAAGTGAAGACTGAAGAGGACCTGAAAGAAGTCTGCAGTGGTCTTGAAACCATCCAATCAGAACTGTTGGGATGGGCGGGAAGTCTGAATGTACATGGCTGTATTTTGTATATAAGCACTGTCTGTTCCCATTCTAAATACACTCTGATTTACCTACAACCTATCTCGACGAGTATTTGGGAGGGCATAATCACTGAATCCTTCGCTTCCAGACCATCCAGGGACCGCTGCCAATCTCTCTCCCACCTTGCTAGCTCGCTACCCGGCTAAGCTCTCCAGCAAGACTCGGCGCCGCAGACGGAGCTACCCCTGCAGGGTAGCTGATCTGTTACAACACCTATGCATTATATTGTGCATCACTTTTTGGAGCACATGGGTTGATCTGTCCAGCATGTTTTTAGCATATGGACCCATTCTGTGCATCATGTTTGGAGCATATGCCCCATGCGTGCATCATGTTAGGCTAGGGTCAGACTGAGGCAGTGCGAACGCGCGTGCAGGCGCACTTAATCACGGCCGCACTAGCAGCAAGTGCCAGGCAATGACGGCCAATATACGAAGTACGGTCGCACAAAAGGCCGGCTGCGCAACGCAAGTGGAAAACGAACGCATTTTGTCGAGAACGTAAAACCTCTAGTACGGTTGTACAGAGTGCGCTGCGTCCGCTAGCGGCGTGTGTGCGTGAATTGGAGATGTCAGACACTGCTAATGTCCGGCCAACATAACGTCCAGATGCACAAAGTGTTTTATTGATGATCCGTACAAAATCACGGATGCAAATGCGCATCGTATGACCGCTATCGCGTACTCCGTGAAAAAATACGTCCATTCGTTCGAACGCACTTTTTCACAGACAACGCGAAAATGCGTTCGTCTGACCCTAGCCTTAGGAGCATATGCTGAATTCTGCACATCTTTTCTGGAGCATATGCTTCATTCTCTGCATCATCTTTTATGCACATGCTCAGGGCCGATGCTTCGACTAGGCAATCTAGGCAACCGCCCTGGGCGCACTACCACCTAGGGGCACAGCCAGCCCCAACCTGGGTTCCATTATTATACCCCTTCCTCATTTTTTGTGTAGCCGGCATTGCAGGTCGCAAAAAGGACCCCCGCTAGTAGCGCAGTCTTATGGTGATGCGCAGGCGCCACCAGATAACATGCGGGGAAAGAATGAAAGAGGCACAGAGGGCAGAGGAAAGAAAGAGGCAAAGGAAAGAAAGAGGCACAGACCGATCCAGCGGAGGGGTGAGATGGGCACCAAAATACTGTGTGCGGCCCCTGTGCACAGTGTGTGTCATCATCTCCCGCACTGTGTGTGTCCCTGTGCACAGAGAGTCCCCCCTTACCCGTGCACAGTGTGTGTGTTCCCCCCATATTTCAACAGTTGACAATCTTTTCGGGGGAGGCACTAGTAGATGGTCTTGCCTAGGGCGCAAAATAGTCTAGCCCCGGCCCTGCATATGCTCCGTTTTATAACTTGGTTTTGATGCATGTGTTTTATTTTATGCATTATTTTTGAAGCATATGAATCCTTCAATGCATTATTTTGGTGCATGTGCATCAATCTGTTTGTCATTCCAGAGCTGTTGAAGCATCATTCTGTAGGTTTTCATGTTGTAATACAAAGAAGTTCCTAATGTCAGAATCGACTGAATATATATCAGACTTTCCGATATTCCGAAATGATCCTACCTGAAATATCAGAAGCGTCCGATATTCTGCATTTACTGGTTCCAAAAATGTTGGAATTGGAATTTTTTGGATACTGAAATATTCAGAACCAACTTTTTTACCCTTGCACTTGTCTAGTAATCTCAAATTGAATTGCTAAAGCCGCTATTTCCATTAAAAAGTATAGGTGCGAGAGATGACATTTGTGTCTAATTATTATTGGGGATTGAAATGCTTCAATTTGTATCATCGAAACAAAATATGGTGGAAATGCGTCCAGAAAAGGTCCTAAATTCAGCTATCGGGCATAATCAAACCCTTACCTAGAAACATAGAAAAATGTCGGCAGATAAGAACCTTTCGGCCCATCTAGTCTGCCCAATTACATGGATACTTTACCTGGATTTATCTTTTGTTTAGGATAGCCTTATGCTTATCCCATGCCTGCTTAAATTCAATTACTGTTGTAGCGCTGGGTTAAAACACTGTTGCTGTAGTACTTATTTTTGGCCACCAGTGGGAGACAAGCGCAATGTAAGACACTGGACAATGGGACTACATTTTCTAGCATGCTTTGCGGCGAGAACAGGAAGTGGGTGGGCAGGAGAGACTTACATCCGCAGCCTCGTGGAGAGAACAGGCAGAGCGCGCAGAGGAGTGAAGAGAGTAAGACGCACGTGAGAGAGACAACGATCGTGACACTGACCAGGCCGGAGCGCAGGTGCGGCCTTGCGGAGCTGGAGATCGATTCACTTTACTTGCCAAAGACCTAATGATCCACCGCTGGGAAGTTTACACAGATACAGAGTATGCTGAAGGACCCCGAGTTAGGAGACCGCAGATGATCTAATGGGATTGCAGGCGGTGAGATGAGCATCTTGTGGCAGAAACAGACAAGCAAGACAGCGGATCCGGTGACACAGAGTCCCAGTCAGATCGAGCGGAGATACGTCCTGGGTCGAGCAGAGCGCAGAGTATCTGGCGGATGGGTGAGAGGCCTTCCCGGCCACAGTAAAAATAATAAAGCACGCTGCAGTTCTGTCAAAACCTACAGGGCCCCAACGTGACTAGTCGAAGACACATTGAAATCATTCACTGGCCAGTTGAATCTTGTACCCGGGTACCAATAAACGCATACACGTACACTTTCTTGGGACACAACCTGTATGGGACTCACACTCCAACCACGAAGGGGTTAAAATTCCTTTTTCTTTTCCGCTACGCATTTCTCGCATTACGAACTACTGTAAATATATATACGTATACCGTGCTGCTCTTTATATGCCAGTTTATTCAGTAAACTATATAACTTATAAAATACACAACAGTGCTGGTGTATATTTATTCCCTAGTGCGGGGAGACTGACCCGAGGTTTAAATTCAGCGGCTCCTCCGGGAGTGAGCGCTACATGTGGGGGCTCATCCGGGATCCAGTCTCTGGAAAAAACGCATTTAAAGGGTTAAATATGGATCCAGACACTGCTGCCAAATGGTGTGAGGAGCACAGTAGTCAGACAGAATTGTGTATAGTCATGGATATTCCTGCAGACACTCAGGCCGTGGTCGCGCTGACACCAGATCATCGGGGGTTAATCCTGGACATTAAAGAGAACCCAGATACCTCTCACACGTATGTTCTTTTTGAGTGGAGAAAGGGTGTTCCAGTGTGTTTTCAGGGCGCGAGCATGAAGCTGACCGATGAGGTGGAAATTCAACTGATTCAGCCAAGTGCGCCACGTGGCGATCCTGCGAGTGTTCCCGCGCCCAGTCCGCTGGCCATGATCGGGCCTGAATTTATAGTGGCTATTGGAGATTTGCTGGCTAAATGTCAAAGAACAAACCCTCCGCACACTAACTTTGGTTATCGACGGTTGAGAAACTTTACAGGAAACGTACCAACTCCGGCGGGAGAAGAAACCTTCGAAGAATGGGTAGAACAGGCGATGCAGGCTCTGGATGAGTGGGACGTCCCTGAAGCGCAGAAGAAGCAAAGGATTACTGAGAGCTTAAAGGGACCTGCGTCAGAGGCTGTCAGAAACCTAAAATTGAGTAAGCAAGACTGCACTGCTTTAGATTATCTAAATGTTTTACAGGAAGTTTTTGGGCGAACGGAAAAGGCTGCAGAGCTCGTGTACCAGTATGAACACACCTACCAGTGAAAAGGTGAGAAAATTACTGAATATATGAGGCGCCTAGATAAGATTCTGCACCAGATACTTCTTAAGAAAGGGGCCGAACCGGCCGAAGAAGATAAGATCCGGATACAGCAGATCCTGAGGGGCGCTCAACCTCTAGATCCGGTGATGCTACAGCTGAGAAGCAGGGAAGGTAACCGAGAATTGAAATACCTGGAACTGATCTGAGCTGTCAGAGAGGAAGAGGTTCTACTAGAAGAAAAATCCTTCAGGAGAGGAGGATTGAGCTTACGCACAACCTGTGAGGCATAACGAATGCTTGCAACCTGAAAATGACTCGTTAGACACCTACTGTATGTATCCGAAGTGGACGAACAGGAGCATCTGATCGCTTTTAAATCCACAGAGAATGCTGCAAAAGAACTAACCCTTTCTGCACATAGTGAGTTGCACAAGACCATTAAAAAGGTACAAGAAACTCAAGCGGAATTGCAACAGGCGCATGCGGACCTGTGCCGAGCACTTTTGAAGGTGGCAGAGACACAGACCGATATGCAGAAGTTCCTTGCTGACATGCGGACAACTGGAGTTGCTGTGGCGTCTGGCCAGGGTCCTTCAACCGAGTCACAGCGAGTAAGTGCGTCTCCATCTTCAAAGAAGAGATGTTTCAGTTGTGGGGAAATGGGTAATTTCCGCGCACAATGCAAAAGCCAAAAGCCTGAAAGAAATATGGTAGAAGAGCTCCTAAAAGCCTTGGAGGGGCTACTATCTACCTCACCGGTGGGAAACGCCAGAGGGCACAAGTGAAGGAGCAAACTAGGTGCCCAACGGTCAAAGTCCGCTCCAAAAATCAAGCCAGGACTGAGAGGCCGAGAGGGCCCAGAGTCGGGCCAACTGCTGAACCTGCCAGGGCTGAAAGAGTCACTCCCTTAGCATCCGGTCCTACGTCATGGGGAAGAAATGCACACCCAAAACCTACACTGGCCAAGAAGAAGGCCAGGGTACAACAAACTGGGTCTAAACTTCCTGTCACTGCAACAAAGTTTCCTGACCAGCTGATAGGTCCTTCTCCTATTGTGCCAATCCAAGTGGAGGGAGTCTACACTAAAGCTCTGTTGGACTCAGGGGCTCAAGTGACATTGATCTACCGAGACTTCTATGAGAAACACTTGAAGCACATACCTCTACAGAGATTGAAGGTTCTGGAAATCTGGGGTATCGGAACTGAGAAACTCCCCTATGACGGGTATCTACAGGTGAAGTTGGAGATCGGATCCGAAGTCATCGGACAGTCTGGAGGTTGTGATGCATTGGCCATTGTGTGTCCTCGGCCTCCAGGGGCAAACAGAAGTTCCATGATAGTGGGGACGAATACTGATCTGGTGTGGCGTCTCCTGACTCCTATAGTATTGGAAGAAGGTTCTACCAAGGGAGTACACCCGATGTTCCGTCCAGTCTATCAAAGAATGGTCGAAGAACAGAAGGCACCTGCTGAAGTGGGGCGCCTATGGAGATTGGAGGGAACAGAGAAGGTTCTGCAATCAGGAGAAGTAGCGAGTTTCCGGGCTTCAGTCAAGTTGAACGGATCGCAACCAGGCCCCTATGTGGTACTGGAAACCGATTTTAATCATGGGAGTGAAGCCGGAGTGGAAGTAATCACTGAAATAATCTCCATTAAGCTCTGAAACGAACATGAGGAAGAGTCTCAGTCAGTGTGTGTAATGTGTCTGATTCTCCAGTAGTCCTGAAAGCACGAATGCCTATCGGGCAAGTAGCGTCTGCTACGCCTCTCTCTCCTACCGATTTAGGAGGGGGAGTGGATAAAGAGATTCCAGATGAAAGGTTCTACCCCAAGGACGCTCCCATCTCACCTGAATGGAAGAAACGTCTTCAGTCCCAGGTAATAAAGTGGAGGGACTTGTTCTCAAAAGATGAGTTCGAGGGGGGCGGAGCTAACAGCAGCAGCGAGCAGTTGTGTTTTGGAGGAGCTCCGTTACAGCATCGGTTTTAAAGCGCATTTTACTGCTCCTACAGGACTTCTTGCTGTGCCCGATTGACCCAGGAGGGTCTGGGGAGTACCGAGCATCAGGTGTGCCCTTTGCCTGCGCGCTCCAGGGTTTCCTTTGTCAGCCTCGTATCGATTTGGGCCTGGTGCCGGCGGCCATCTTGGACGGCCTGGACGTGATTTTCGGGCCTGTTCTTACCTGTGTGCCTGCAGTATCTGATCCGTCATGCCCGGCAGTCGTGTGCTGAAGGGGGAACCTCGCCAGCGGGACATCCGTGAAGCTCTGGCAGGTGGGTCGGCTCCCAGAAGAGGGTTGGGGTCCGCGTCTCTCCCTCCACGCTATGGATCATCGGGGGATGATGATAGTTCCTGGTCCCTCGGTGGGCCAGGGGCTTCATGGCTCTCCCCGCCATCACAGGCACCGGAACTGCGCCCTCTCTCCGCAGCTGGGAAAAAACGTGCGCAGAAGAAGCGCAAGGCCATTCTGGCAGCGTCTCCACAGACGGCGGTGGCCCAGGAGTCATCAGAGGAGGGCCTGACCGGGGACCCCCAGTTCTCTGCCATCAGCAGTGCGGCGTCTGAGCGACGACCCGGCCTGAGGACGGACGGAGGAGACGCAGAGCCTCGACAACGGGAAGAGGATGACCATCTCCCACCTACAAAAGGTGACCTGCGTAGAATCCTGGATGAGATCAGAGAGATAAGGGAGGTATGGCGCCCGGAGGTGGCTGCGGTTAGAGAAGAAGTTGCTGCGGTTCGTGCTCAGGTGTTGGAGGTGCAGTCGGCGGCTGCTGAGGTGAAGTCGGAGCAGACGCTGTTATCCGGTCAGGTCGCTGCCCTGAGATCTCAGGTGGATGTTCTATCTCGCTCCGTGGAGACTCTAGAGACCAGACATAGACGCCGCAACATCAGGGTCAGGGGCATACCAGATTCGATTGCGGCGACAGAACTATTGCCCTATGCTACCGTTTGATCCTTCAGGTCGCTGGACTTCCACTGGACACTCCAGACATACTTGGAGCTGCGTTTCGGGTCAGGAGACCGGCGACGTCCTCCAGGGGCACACCCGGCGACGTTGTTATAGCTTTTAGGGAGGTCGCCCTGAAGGGAAAAATTATGTCCTCTCCTGGGGCGCGAGACCCTGTGCCATTTGAGGGCTCCTCCCTGACCTTGTTTCACGACCTACCGTTCCAGACCCTGCTGGCACGTCGCCGCTTTCGGGATGTAACAACGATCCTTCGAAGAACCGGGATTCGCTACCGATGGGGCATGGCGGGTTCGTTAGTAGTTACGTATGCCAATGTTTCATATGCCATTGCTGACCCCGCACAGGCATGGAAGGATCTAGAGGCAGCTGGTATCTCCCCGGACCTCCTGGAAATACAACCGGGATGAGAATCATACCACCCCTCACCAAGCACTTATGTTTTTAGTTCTTCCTGAGTTTTTCGGACTATTTTCTGTATGACCTCCGAGTGGATATTTTAGAGAGCCATGGACCGGTTCTTGAACTTTCACGTGTGCCTTTTTGTCCTATGCCGGACTCTGCTCCTTTTTCCGCTCGTTCTAGTTTAATCCACGCTACTCCGCTGTTCTACTCGTAAGAAGTTTAGCTGGCCCTGCGTGGCCGTATTTCTGTTAGTGTGATTTCATGACTTTCTTTGTGTATTCTGAATCTTTAAATAAAGAATTAAAAAAAAAAAAAAAAAAAAAAGATGATTTCGACGTGGGCCTAGCTAAGAGTACTGAGCATCGCATTCGATTACAAGAAGACAAGCCGTTTCGAGAAAGGTCAAGACGAGTTCCGCTGGGAGACTTGGATGATCTACGAGAACAGCTGAATGAACTGCAAAGAACCAAGGTGATTCAAGAGTCCAGGAGCAACATATGCATCTCCAATAGTAATGGTCCGGAAGAAGAATGGTTCTGTCCGTCTATGCATAGACTATCGCACGCTGAATCGGAGAACCATCCCAGATCAATATGCCACTCCTCGGATAGAAGATGCCTTACAGTGTTTGTCTGGAGCAAAATGGTTTAGTGTACTAGACCTGCGAAGTGGGTATCACCAGATACCAATGCATCCTGAAGACAAAGAGAAGACTGCGTTCATCTGCCCATTGGGGTTCTTTGACTGCAACAGAATGCCTCAAGGCCTTACGGGGGCTCCAGCCACGTTTCAACGGTTAATGGAGAAGACAGTCGGGGACATGAACCTGATCGAAGTATTAGTGTATCTGGATGACATAATTGTGTTCGGGAAGACTTTGGAAGAACACGAGCAACGGTTGGAGAAGGTCTTGAAGAGGCTCCATGAAGAAGGGTTGAAACTGTCTCTGGAGAAATGTCAATTCTGTTTACCTTCTGTTACGTATCTGGGACATGTGGTCTCAGCAGAAGGCGTTTCGACAGATCCTCGGAAGTTGGAGGCCGTAGCTTCCTGGCCTAGACCCCGAAACGTTACTGAACTTAGATCTTTCTTGGGGTTCTGCTCCTATTACCGAAGATTTGTAGGAGGATTTGCCAAGATAGCTCAACCACTGAATAAGCTCCTACAGAAGGAAGACACAGAAGAAGGCCACAAGGCCTCTGACCGAAATCCGTCGGCTCCAGGGCCAAGGAAGGCTCGAGAATCTATCCAGGAAGAATGGACTAGTCAATGCGAAGGTGCTTTCTTGAAGCTGAAAGAGAGTCTAACTCGAGCTCCTGTCTTGGCTTACGCGGATCCTCACAAGCCGTACGAACTACATGTGGATGCCAGCAGAGAAGGTCTAGGGGGAGTCCTGTACCAAGAGTATGGTGGATTGCTGAGGCCTGTAGCGTATGTGAGCCGGAGCCTTACGCCTTCTGAAAAGAACTATCCTACCCACAAGTTGGAGTTCCTAGCCTTGAAGTGGGCGGTGGAAGACAAGCTAAAAGACTATCTGTATGGAGCCGAGTTTGTGATAAAGACGGATAACAATCCTCTTACCTACGTCCTTACTACTGCGAAGCTGGACGCAACGGGACATCGGTGGTTGGCCACTCTGTCAGGGTTTTGGTTCAGCCTGAAGTATCGCCCCGGGGGTGAATAATCGAGACGCTGATGCTTTATCGAGAAGACCCTACACTACAGAATGGACTCAGTTAACTCCAGACGGGGTGCAAGCTTTATGTCAAGGAGCAGAGCGCCGGGTCAAGGGAGGGATTGAAGCGGAAGCCATAGGAGTTATGGCTGTGGTTGTTCCAGAGTTCTACTGTAATCCTACGCAGCTGAGGGATGAAAGTCTGCCTACTTTCTCGAAACAGGACCTGAGAGCTGATCAGGCTAGAGACCCTTTGATTGCGTTAACCGTAAAGGCCCTAAACGCGAACCAACGGGAAATTCTGCTGACCAATTCCCCAGATGGAGCCAGATTGGTATACAAAGAGTGGGAACGGTTGAAGATGTTGGATGGGGTGGTCTACCGAAGGGGCCCCTCGAGCAATGCGGAAGAGACCCAACAGTTGTTCCTTCCCACCAAACACAGAGAGAGTGTACTGCGGTCATTACACGATGAACGTGGACATTTGGGCACAGAGAGAGCTTTTAAGCTGGTGCGAGACAGATTCTATTGGCCTTGCATGAGAGCTGAAGTGGAAAGTTACTGCCATTCATGTCTGAGGTTATCCAAAGGAAGACCCTACCGACCCGAACCGCTCCAATGAGCCACCTACAAAGTCAAGGACCCATGGATTTGGTGTGCATTGATTTCCTGTGCTTAGAGCCGGATGCTAGTGGGCAGGGAAATATTCTAGTAGTGACTGATCATTTCACACGTTACGCCCTTTTTTTTTCTACGAAAGACCAACGTGCTCCTACGGTGGCGAAGGTTCTAATGGAAAAGTTCTTTGTTCACTATGGCCTACCAAGGAGAATACACTCTGATCAGGGTAGAGACTTTGAAAGCCGGCTTGTTGGGCAATTACTGGAACTGCTGGGAATTCAGAAGACCCGAACTACACCATATCACCCTCAAGGTGATGCTCAACCCGAAAGGTTCAATAGCACGCTGCTAAATATGCTGGGGACACTGTCAAACAGAGAGAAGCAGAGCTGGAGTCGTCACATAGCAACGCTAGTACATGCATACAACAGTACGGAGAGTGACACTACTGGATACTCACCGTACCATCTTATGTTTGGAAGAGAAGCTCGACTGCCGGTTGATTTGGCGTTTGGGCTATCTCTGGACCAGACGTCGGTAGCTTCTCATAGAAATTATGTAGATAGACTTCGGAAGAACTTGGCCTCTGTGTTTGAACAGGCCCGCTAGACCTCAGGAAACAGGGAACAAAGGAATAAGCGGAACTATGATTTGAAAGTTCGGATACAGGATCTACAACCCGGTGATAGGGTCTTGTTGAAGAACTTGGGTGCTGCTGCAAGGCATAAGTTAGCAGATAGATGGAGTTCTCAGGTCTACATTGTCTGCAAGCAACTACCGGGACTGTCAGTTTACCAAATCTGACCGGATGGAAAGGCTGGGCCTCTTAAGAACTGGCACCGGAATCATCTATTACCTTTGAGAGAGGCTGTGAGGATGCCAGTTGGGGACAAACTTTCTCTGATGAACCCGCCTGCTCCACGTTTGACTCCCGCTACTCGGTCTCAGCAGACACGGGTTGTCGAAGAGAGCGAAAGGGACAGTGAGGAAGAAAGCTTTAGTCTGGACTGGGTGCGCTCACCAGAGCCTGAAGAGGTCATTCCAGTTCCTGAACGGTGGGAAAGTAACTTGAGGCCTGAGGCTCCTGAATTTCAATTGGAAGTTCCCGAGACTTCTGAAATCCCTGTAGTTCCTGAAGCCGAGTCTTATGACTACAGTTCTATGCCTTCACTGGAAGGATCATACTCCGAAGAGATGTCTGTTCCAGTTGTGGAAGGAAGAACTGAACCCGCACCTATAGTACTTCCTCCTCAAGAGGAACTGATTGAGCCAGAACCAAAATGCTCCATTCGACCGCCCCAGAGACTCACCTACGACTCACCAGGACATAGCACTGAAGAGGCCGTCACCACAGTGCGAAGGTTGCCCGAAGTGTCTGCTATGTTAGCTGAGGTAGCCAAAAGCATGAGTCAACTTGAAGAAGTGTAGCTGACCCATTGTATGCTTGCTGCTGAGCCTGTATATGTTGCCTAATGTTAAATTGAAATGTAATGCAACTGTTATACCTCCTTGGAGAGACCCAAGAGTTCTAGGAGGGGGAGAGTGTAGCACTGGGTTAAAACACTGTTGCTGTAGTACTTATTTTTGGCCACCAGAGGGAGACAAGCGCAATGTAAGACACTGGACAATGGGACTACATTTTCTAGCATGTTTTGTGGCGAGAACAGGAAGTGGGTGGGCAGGAGAGACTTACATCCGCAGCCTCGTGGAGAGAACAGGCAGAGCGCGCAGAGGAGTGAAGAGAGTAAGACGCACGTGAGGGAGACAACGATCGTGACCAGGCTGGAGCGCAGGTGCGGCCTTGCGGAGCTGGAGATCGATTCACTTTACCTGCCAAAGACCTAATGATCCACCGCTGGGAAGTTTACACAGATACAGAGTATGCTGAAGGACCCCGAGTTAGGAGACCGCAGATGATCTACTGGGAGTGCAGGCGGTGAGCTGAGCATCTTGTGGCAGAAACAGACAAGCAAGACAGCGGATCCAGTGACACAGAGTCCCAGTCAGATCGAGCGGAGATACGTCCTGGGTCGAGCAGAGCGCAGAGTATCTCGCGGATGGGTGAGAGGCCTTAGCGGCCACAGTAAAAATAATAAAGCACGCTGCAGTTTTGTCAAAACCTACAGGGCCCCAACGTGACTAGTTGAAGACACATTGAAATCATTCACTGGCCAGTTGAATCTTGTACCCGGGTACCAATATACGCATACACGTACACTTTATTGGGACACAACCTGTACGGGACTCTCACTCCAACCACGAAGGGGTTAAAATTCCTTTTTCTTTTCCGCTACGCGTTTCTCGCATTACGAACTACTGTAAATATATATATACGTATACCATGCTGCTCTTTATATGCCAGTTTATTCAGTAAACTATATAACTTATAAAATCCACAACAGTGCTGGTGTATTCCCTAGTGCGGGGAGACGGACCCGAGGTTTAAATTCAGCGGCTCCTCCGGGAGTGAGCGCTACACTGTTTTGGCCTCTACCACTTCAACTGGAAGGCTGTTCCATGTATCCACCACCCTCTCAGTAAAATAATGCTTCCTGATGTTACTTTTAAACCTTTGCCCCTCTTATCTAAGACTATGTCCTCTTGTTTTGCTACTTTGTTTCCTTTTAAATATACTCCCTTCCTCTACCTTGTGGATTCCCTTTACGTATTTAAATGTTTCTATCATATCTCCTCTGTCTCGTCTTTTTTACGAGCTATACATGTTAAGATCATTAAGCCTTTCCTGGTAACTTTTCTCCTTCAAGCTGTACACCATTTTAGTAGCCCTTCTCTGAACTCTCTCTAAGATGTCTATATCCTTCTGGAGATACGGTCTCCAGTACTGCACACAGTACTCCAAGTGAGGTCTCACCAGTGCTCTGTACAGTGGCATGAGCACTTCCCTTTTCCTACTGCTAATACCTCCGGGCGGTTTACATTAATGCCGGCGGGGTGTACTCCAGCCTGCTTACGCAGCTAACGCACGGTGCGCGCCATTGGCTGAAAGGGGGTGGCCAGAGTTCAAGCCATCCCGCGGCAGCCAATGTCATATTGTGGGCGGGGCTGTCATGGCCCATGCTATGCCGCCCCGCAATGGTAAGCCCAACCTGTCGCTGGGACAGCATAGTATGCCCTGCAGCGTGAAAGGGTTAAACCAAGCTGATGAATCGAACTGAATAAACAAACAAAAAAAAACAACGAGTTTCGATTATGAAGCTTCTTCAGGACAGGGTTCAGAAATATCGACCCTCCAGATATTTTGAAACTACATATTCCATGATGTTCAACCACTCATTAGATTGGCTGAGCCTCAAGGGAAATGTAGTTCCGACACATCTGAGGCCCTAATGCTAGCGCTCACATAAATGACCATTAGCGCTAGGTGAATTGAGGTGATACCGCTACAGCCACATCACCTCCTGATTGCTAACGGGTTAAAAATTCCATTAGCGAATAAGTATTAGCGCTTTTTAGCACCAGTTTATTGTACTTTGTGCTGCCTAAGCTTAACATGGGGAGCGCAGAAGAGTAAGTAAGGAGTAATTACTGTTAAGATCACAATATAGGATCATAGTAATAACGCTAATTACAAACCGCTGTGGCTAACTAAAAAAGTTAGCGACAGCTTAGAGCTTCTGTGGAATCAGTTACAGGCAGCTGTAACCCCCCCACCCAAAAAACAATTACTCACCTCTCATCCTGCAATGAAAACGGTAGCCCGATACGCCGCTGTGAGTAGAGTGAGACTGTGGAAAAAAGTCATTAGAGGCAAGATCCTGCCGGTCATGTGACCCGGCAGCAGAAGCCTCCATGGAGTACATAGGACTCCATGGTGGGGATGCTCGGGGAGGCGCTTTTGCACTGCCTTGAGCATCCTGGACCCAAGCAGCCGCTACGGGGCTGGCTGCTGGACACAGCGCCTGCCCCGTAATCTACAGGTAGAACGGGAAGGCTAAAGGGAGATTAGCGAACGCTAATTTTTCTCCTTAGCATCCCCATTTTAGCTGAAGGCAGCCAGAGCTGGATTTATAACTAGGCATGTGCCTACAGGCTCCTGCCACAAGGGGCGCCTTGCCCTGTGAAAAATATATATATACAGTGACAAGAAAAAGTATGTGAACCCTTTGGGATTACGTGGAGTTTTGCATGAATTGGTCATGTGCTTTGATCTTCATCTAAGTCACAACAATTTGAAAAACACAGTCTGCTTAAAATAATACAACACAAACATTATATGTTTTCATGTGTTTATTGAACAGAACATGTAAACATTCACAGTGCAGGGTGGAAAAAGTATGTGAACCTTTGGACTTAAACCCTTAAGGACCTCTGACGTACCCTGTACGTCCTGTACTCGGTTCTCCCTTAGACCCGCGGACGTACAGGGTACGTCAGCGCGCCTAATCCCCCTCCCGCCCGATACTCACCTCCCTCGCCGGATCCCACGGCGATCTGGCAGGGAGGAAGCCTGCCCATGTGATTTACATGGGCAGGCGAGGCTGATGACGTCGCCACGCTGCGTGGTGACGTCATCAGCAGGCGTCCCCATGCTTTTCAATGGAGGGGAGGGGGGGGCTCCTTCGGAGCCCTCTATCTCCCCAACCATTGAAGCTAGGGAGATGCCGTTTGCACCGCTGGAGAGGGGAGGCCCCCTTTCCAGCGGTGTATGGCATTAACCATTTCGCTGCCGGATCACGTTGCGGCGCCAATTGAACGCGATTCAAACCTGGAGGGGGCTGACATCTTGGATGTCAGCCAAGCCTCCAGGTCCCCCCTACCCCCTGACAACCTCACTATATGTGTGAGGATGTCAGTGGGCCAGTTAACCCTCTAGCTGCCATGTAGAGATAAGGGGATCCTAAGGATCCCTTTATCTCCCGATCCATGGCAGCTAGATGGTCATATTTGCCATCATTTGAAAGGCCTGATTATGGCCTTTCAAATGATACCAAACATGACCAGGTTTGGTTTTAAAAAATTTTTTAAAAAAAAAATTAAATAAAAAAAAAAAAAAAAATTAAATAAAATAAAAAATGGGGTTTTTTTTTAAAAGTTTTTTTTGTCTGGGGGGAGTTTAATTAAATAGGACCTAGGCTGTCATCTAAAAATAAATAGCACAAAATGGTCAGAATGAGCGCAGCGCACATAGGTGAACTGTCTCAGCAGTGAAGGGGTTAAAAAGCAAACGCATGTAAAAATTGGGTATTTCTAGTTTCGGGACAAAATTTTAAACCTATTTAGCTGGGGTCGTTTTGGGTGGTTGTAGATTTTGGGGATTAAATTACAAAAAAGTGTGTTTTTACCATTTTTTTCCTCATATTTCATATTTTTTTTTATAGTAAATTATTCGATATGATGGAAATAATGGTATTTCTAGAAAGTCCATTTAATGGCGGGAAAAAGGGTGTATAATATGTGTGGGTTGAATAAACGAGTAAGAGGAAAATTTGACCTAAACACTAACAGCGCAGAAACGTAAAAACAGCAGCGGTCACTAAAAGACGGATTTGTGTAAAACCGCCCGGTCACTAAGGGGTTAATAACTGGTTGACCCTCCTTTGGCAGCAATAACCTCAACCAAACGTTTCCTGTAGTTGCAGATCAGACCTGCACAACAATCTGGAGTAATTTTGGACCACTCCTCTTCACAAAACTGTTTCAGTGTAGCAATATTTTTGGGATGTCTGGTGTGAATCGCTCTCTTAAGGTCATGCCACAGCATTTCAATCGGGTTGAGGTCAGGACTCTGACTGGGCCACTCCAGAAGGCGTATTTTGTTTTGTTGAAGCCATTCCTTTGTTGAATTACTTGTATGCTTTGGGTCATTGACCCGTCCTCTGTGGAGCTTCAATTGGCGGACAGATGGTCTTACGTCTTCCTGCAAAATATCTTGATAAACTCTGGAATTCATTTTTCCATCAATGACAACAATCTGTCCAGGCCCTGAGGCAGCAAAGCAGCTCCAAACCATGATGCTCCCTCCGCCATGTTTTACAGTGGGGATGAGGTTTTGATGTTTGTGTCCTGTGTCTTTTTTTCTCCACACATAGTGTTGTGTGTTTTTTCCAAACAACTCAATTTTGGTTTCATCTGTCCACAGAATATTTTGCCAGTAGTGCTGTGGAACATCCAGGTGCTCTTTTGCAAACTTCAAACGTGCTGCAATATTCTTTTTGGACAGCAATGGCTTCCTCCGTGGTGTCCTCCCATGTACTCCATTCTTGTTTAATGTTTTCCTTATTGTAGATGTGTCAACAAAAATGTTAGCATGTGCCAGAGATTTCTGTAAGTCTTTAGCTGACACTCTAGGATTCTTCTTTATCTCATTAAGCATTCTGCACTGTGCTCTTGCAGTCATCTTTACAGGATGACCACGCCTAGGGAGATTAGCAACAGTGCTGAACTTTCTCCATCTGTAGACAGTCTGTTTTACCGTGGATACATGAACATCAAGGCTTTTGGAGATACTTTTGTAACCCTTTCCAGCTTCATGCAAGTCAACAATTCTTGATCGTAGGTCTTCTGAGAGCTCTTTTCTGCGAGGCATAGTTCACATCAGGCAGTGCTTCTTGAAACCAGTAAACCCAAAACTGGTGTGCGTTTTTAAAGAGCAGGACAGCTTTCAGCAACACATCCAATAATATCACACTGATTGGACTCAAGGTTGGCTCACTCCTGGCTCCAATTAGCTCTTGGAGAAGTCATTAGGCTAGGGGTTCACATACTTTTTCCACCCTGCACTGTGAATGTTTACATGTTATGTTCAATAAACACATGAAAACATATGTTTGTGTTGTATTATTTTAAGCAGACTGTGTTTTTCAAATTGTCGTGACTTAGATGAAGATCAGAGCACATTTTATGACCAATTCATGCAAAACTCCACGTAATCACAACGGGTTCACATACTTTTTCTTGCCACTGTATATTCTTTTTTACAATTTACAATAATTTGGAGCACTGTATCTCTGGAGCCCTAAGAGCTAGAGGGACATATGAGGCATCATTGGAAAGGCCAAATATAACCAGGTTAGATTTACGTACAAATAATTTTTTTCTCTTTTTGTTCTAACGTAGCACTATTAGTCAGTTTACAATTATAAAGTGAACAGTGATGCTGCTCTAGTTCACTTTCTCATTTCCCACACTGCCAGCAAGTGCGGAGCTGATGATGCAACGCATTGTTTCATTGGCAACCTAGACTGTGGCCCTGCAGTGAGAAGAGACAGGGGGTGGCCCCTATTACAATCTTCGCACATACGTTTGCGCCCGCAAAACCCTTTGCGCTGGACATCGTATTACAATGTCAGCGCAACAAACTCGCGTATACGTCTAACGTAGGTGAACCTGCGCGTACGCTGCGCGACCTTACTGTACTTCATGCTTCCTATACTTAACATTGTGAGCGCAAATGCGTTTGTGCGCTGGTATGCGGATGGTATTACAATCTATGCGCAGTTTGTAACGCACAGCCTTTGCGCGCATAAGTATAGCAACTCCTATCAACCTGGCCAAAACCAAATACACCAGCCAAAAAACAATAAACAGCAAAGTATAGTTACACATTCTACACATTCTACTCAAACCAATAAAATGGAGAAGTTGTGTGTGCATTTATTATTGCTGCAGCATATATGCGCAGATTGACTTTGACAGGCGCAAAAAGTTAACGTGAGACAATTGTGGTTCTTAATTCTGATTGGCTGAATCCGTGAAAAATACAGTCCGCCCACCGATTTCTGCGTGCAACGTTAATGCACGCACGTTTTTGCGCGTCCATTTAACGCGCGTTATTGCTCGACGGATGAAAAAATGTGCGAAGATTGTAATTCCAGCATTGATTTACGCTCGTTAACATTTAATGCTGGGCACAAAAATTCACGTGTTGCGTGTGTGTTTTTGCGTGAAGAATGCAATAGGGCCCCCTGCGTCTCTCGCATGCACAGAAGAAGTTATTTTATCACTGAAGTGGAATCAGGCTGGAAGATGGTTGCCATTATGAGCCAGGTGGCCATCTTGTTCAGAATATTGGTTCACTTGAAACTAACTAGGTAGATTTAGAATGAAGCTTACATAGAATCTTAGGAATTTGTTGTACTAACAGAGAAGCAATTAAAATAAGGGAAGATCTGGCCTGCTCTTGGCAGAGAGAGACAGGATGACGAATGGATACATGAAGGTCACAAAGGCCTGCAGAAGAGACAAAGAGAGCGTAGAAACCAGACCATGTCTTATCTGAAATAAACAAGCACAGCCAAAAGGGAGGTGGGCACGGCCGGATTGAGTGCGGCAGCAAATCACAAACTGTCAGACTAACATGAAGTTTGCCAATTTACGGTCAATGTATGGAATGCCTTTGTATTAACGATGGGAGGTATTAACCCACGTGGGGTGGAATAAAGTGTCACCGGGAGGTGGGCTAATTGGGATGTACCTAATTATGTATTCGGGGTATAAAAACCCTCGTCGGGGTGAGAACGGGGCTCACTCTTTGCGATTTAATCCTGTGTGAGCATTGTGTGATGTCACTAATAAAGTTTGCCTTTCCTGAAGAGACTCGTGTTCAGACAATCCTTGTTCATGTCCGGTCCGGCCTCGTCCCGAGTGAACCTAGCAGATTCCGGTTACATTTCTTGGGGGCTCGTGAGCCGGGATACGGGCCCTTGCCAGCACAACAACGGCTGCTGAACACTGTAGCGGTTGACTGCAGGTGCGAGTGATCCCGTCGGTTGGGTGTTCGTTGAAGGTGAGCTGACATCTGCAGGCGCCAAGCAGGATTTCCTGTTCAGTGGACCTCGTCTCGTCCCAGACGGACCCCCGGCCCGGGAAGCTGGGACACCACCGAGTCCGAGAAAACAGCGAACAGCGCGGCGATAGGTAAAGTGTCTTCTATGTTTGTATGTCTAATGGAGAAACCGGTATAAAGGGAAACGTCCGACAGAAGTCGGATAAGGGGACCCGTGGCCACGGTCTCGTTGGCATACCGAACCCGCCGCCGAAAGCACGGACAAAGCAAAGGAGCCAGAGTGGCTAGCGCGTGTCTGGACTCGGGGGATCGGATGCCAACCAAAGGGGAGTTCTGTAAGAGAGGGAGAGAGTAGCCACGTGGAGTTGCATAGTCATAGTTAGTGTTTGTAAACAGAGCTTCTGCACGTGGACCAGGAAAGGAGGAGGGAATTTCTGTGACTGGGCTGAGAGCCCTGAGTCAGTGCTAGTGTGTACGTCGTGTAGTGAAGGGGGCCAATTGAGGTCAGTGGTAGCTGCAGAGATAGAGGTGCCGGGTGGGTAGATTATTATCCATAGGCAAATTGGAATTGCAGACGGGAGTATAGTTATAGAACGGGGTGCACATAGTCACAAACAGACAAGAGTAGGATTCAATAGACGGGGTATAAGGAGCCAAAAGGAGGGACGGCGTGCCCTCGGCTAGTAGAGAGAGTAGAATTGTTTATGTTTTGTTTTGTGCTGAAAGTATCTGGTACAAGTATGTGCTGTGAGTGATTTGAGTGCTGTGAGTGAACGAGCGCCTACTCGCATTGCGAGAAAGCAAACTTGAGAGTGGACTCCCAAGGTACGTTTCCGGCTCAGGCGACTGCAGTCCGGCTACTGACGGAGGAAGCGGGTCAGACACATATGAATTGTTGATTGAAGTACCAGACAGTAAATTCTAAGTGTTCTTGCTAAAAAGTAATATCTGCATTGTGAAAAGGTTACTGTCTTCTTAAGGGTAACAATGGGTAACGGGCCGTCCAAACCCAGTAAGGTAAAGAAGGGTGAGACGCCCTTAGAGTATATGGTGCGGAATTTTGAAGCGCTATATGCAACGCATGATTATGGTATAGAGTTAACTAAGGAGAAACTAACATTAATGTGTACAATTGTGTGGCCACTGTTAGTTCCAGAATGGCCAGAGCAGGGGTCAATGGACCCGGAGCTAATACAGAGAGTGCATTCCCAAGTCACCGGGAAATGCGGACATCCTGAGCAGTACCCGTATATAGATATATGGAGATACTGTGTAAAAGATAAAAGTCATTTTATAATGATGGCGGGACAAAATAAGAAACAGGTACCCCCAAATAATGAAGAAAAAGGGAGACCGGTGTTAATAGAACAACCGGAAGAGATTGATTCTTTGCCCCCGCCCTACCCATCATGTTACGGGGCAGCTAGAGAAGCTTTGAGTGCCGCGGTTGCACGGGCGGAAAGGGGGGAGCAGGCAGCTTCTACTTCCCGGCCAGCTCCCTTCGCTCCGCCACGCGGTATTGCGGAAGAAGACCAGGGGGCAGCGGGTGGAGGGGACAGAGAGGCCCCACTAGGAAAAATTGAGACACCCGATGGGAGCGTATATAAATTAGTATCCCGAGAGGATAGTGATAATGAGAATGGAGATGTAAAACAAGGGGCCACCACTCGCGCAGCGAATAATATATATAAACCCCGGGAACCATATCAGCACAATCCCCATAAAACTGGGAAGCAGTTGCCCCTACGGGAGGTGCCAGGCCCTTTACTGGAAAATGGAGCACCTGGTCCAGTACAATACACATATGTCCCATTCACGACAACGGACCTCTTTAATTGGAATACACACACACCCCTGTATTCCACTAATCCCGCAGCAGTGGCTAGTATGATAGAGTCAGTCATGCTTACACATAACCCCACATGGGCAGATTGTCAGCAATTAATGTTGACAATGTTCACCACTGAGGAAAGAGCCCGGATAAATAGCAGCGCGCGGAAGATTCAGCTTACCCAAGCCGTAGCAGATGCTAAGCCCCAGCCGGAGGCATGGGCAGAGGAGCATTACACCAAAATAGATCCTAAATGGCCATACAATACCGCTGCAGGTATTGCTCACCTACAGACGTACCTGACAGCGGTGATAATGGGTGTTAAAGCGGGAGGGAAAAAGCCCACAAACATGGGGAAGATAGCAGATATCGTACAGGAGCCTAAAGAATCCCCAAGCGCATTTTTAGAAAGGTTGCTAGATGCGTACAGGATGTATAGTCCTATTGACCCTGAGGCAGCGGAGAACCAGAGGTTAATTAATTCATCTTTTGTGGGTCAGTCGCAGAGAGACATACGGAATAAAATACAGAAATTAGATGGGTTTTTGGGTAAAGGGATTAGCGAATTAGTTGAAATCGCTAATAAAGTGTATCATAACCGAGATCTAGAGGAGATAAAGAAACAAAGAGGACACACAGGTGTGGTCGGTTATATGGGAAATGGTGGAGGACGAGGTGGCCAGGACAGAGGGAGAACAAGGGGTAGGGGGGCCCGAGGAAGAGGTAGGGGAGCCCCTAGGGAACCCCTGGGACCCAATCAGTGCACGTGGTGCCGGGGTGAAGGTCACTGGAAAAATGAGTGTACTGCATTTTTGGCTAAATTTGGGGAACAAAGGGGGGCTGGGGAGTCGGGAGGACAAGCCTCCAATGGTCAGGTAACAAACGGCCGATATGAAAGGAATGAGGGTGCTGGAGCAGGGTTTGTGGGTTTGGCGGGAACGTCATTTGAGGGGCAGGGTACATATTGACAAGGACCTGGGCCCATCCCGCTCGGTAATCACGAGCCCACGGTCACTATGAGAGTGGGAAATAAAGATGACATTTTTATGGTTGACACCGGTGCTGAATATTCTGTTGTAACACAGAAAATTGCTCCCCCAGTGGGAAATGAGGTTGATATTATGGGAGCAATGGGGGTGTCTGCTAAATACCCCTTCCTTGCTTCTCGAAAATGTAGTGTGGGTGGGCATAATGTTGAACATGAATTTTTGTATATGCCCGAATGTCCCATTCAGCTCCTGGGGCGGGATATCCTTTGCAAATTGCAAGCCAAAATTACGTTCCTTCCCGGGGGACACGCTCAATTAGACCTGCCTGAGAGTGGCAGCTCTGCTCGGCAGTACAACCCAGCCAGCCAGCACCCCCAATCTGTAAAAATTGCAGTGATTATGCCAAGAGAGGAAGAATGGCGTACAGCACCAACCCTGCCGGCAAGTCCGGACCCGCACACACTACTCCTCGAAATTCCTGGGGTGTGGGCGGAGGAAAACCTGCCCAGACTAGCTGTAAATATTCCCCCAGTGTACGTCGATTTAAAACCTGGTGCAACACCTGTGGCTCTAAGACAATATCATATCCCACAAAAAGCCAAGCAGAATATCCAGACACATTTACAGAGACTTAAAGATCACGGCATATTGAAATTCTGCGTGTCACCGTGGAACACACCCCTGTTGCCTGTACTGAAAGAGGGCACACAAGAGTACCGCCCAGTCCAAGATTTAAGAGCTGTCAACGAAGCCACAGTAACCCTACACCCTGTGGTTCCTAATCCATACAATTTGCTGGCATTAATTCCCGGAGATACAAAATATTACACGGTGCTTGATTTAAAAGACGCTTTCTTTTGCATCCGCCTGACTCCAGCAAGCCAACCCCTTTTTGCATTTCAGTGGGAGGAATCTACCACGGGAGCGCGCCACCAAATGACCTGGACACTGCTCCCTCAATGTTTCAAAAACTCGCCCACGATCTTCGGATGCGCGCTCAGCCAAGACCTCCTCTCCTTCAACGCTCAGCCAGACAAAGTCGTCCTATTACAATATGTGGATGATTTATTACTGGCTTCTCCCACAGAAAAAGACTGTTTATCTGCTACAAAAGCCCTGCTACATCTACTATGCCAAGCAGGATACAGAGTGTCAAGAAAGAAAGCACAAATATGCAAAGAAAGTGTAAAGTACTTAGGTTTCCAATTAACAGGTACCAAGCATGCATTGGGGGCAGAAAGAAAAGAAGCAGTATGCCGAATACCCCAACCAAAAACCAGAAGACAAGTCCGTGAGTTTCTGGGAGCTGCAGGCTTCTGCCGCCTGTGGATCCCCAACTTCACAGAAATTGCCAAGCCTCTTCACCAAGCCACAAAGGGGGGAGAACAAGACCCCTTCCTCTGGGGAGAAGAGCAAACAGCAGCATTCCTAAAGTTAAAGACTTTGTTAATGGAAGCTCCGGCGCTGGGACTGCCAGATCACAGCAAGCCCTTCCAGCTGTACGTGCATGAACACAATCAAACAGCAACAGGAGTGCTGATCCAAAGTTTTGGCTCATGGCTAAGGCCTGTGGCCTATCTCTCCAAGCAACTCGATCCAATGGCCTGCGGCCTACCCCCATGCCTGAAAGCCGTGGCAGCCACCGCAATGCTGATAGCAGAAGCTGACAAGCTGACCCTTGGACAAGTTCTTCATGTCAAGGTGCCCCATGCTGTCAAAGCCCTGCTGGATGTAAAAGGAAGTTACTGGTTCAGCAACAGCCGGATGACAAAGTACCAAGCTATGATGTGTGAGAATCCACGAGTTCATCTGGACCTCATCGCTACCTTGAACCCTGCTACTTTACTGCCTGACTGCGAAGAGGATCCAGATCATGAATGCCTCCAAGTCATGGAAGAAGGGTTTAGCAGCAGGCCAGATTTGAAAGACGTACCCCTAGACAAATACGATCTACAGCTATTCACCGATGGTAGCAGTTACATGGATGATGGGAAGAAAGTCTCCGGCTACGCAGTTGTCTCAGCAGAAGAAATTATCGAAGCAAATCCACTACCAGGCCACACATCTGCACAACTGGCTGAAATAACAGCCCTAACCAGGGCTCTAGAAATCTCCAAAGGAAAAAGAGAAAATATCTACACTGATTCCAAGTACGCCTTCATGACAGTCCATGCACATGGTGCACTCTACAAAGAAAGAGGCCTACTTACTTCCTCAGGACAACAAATAAAGTATGCAGCTGAAATCGCGGCCCTCCTAGAAGCTGTATGGAAACCAAGCGCTGTCAGTATCATGCACTGTCGTGGCCACCAAAAGGGTCATGATGAAATCCCAAAAGGCAACAGGTGCGCTGACATGGCCGCAAAAGCAGCTGCAAAACCACTGCTAACAATTGATCAAGCCAAAGTTCTGCTCTGCAAGCAAGAGCCTCAACCTCCCATGCCAAACTACGAATTCTACATGAATTGGAGAAAATTTGAACCCAAAGGCGAATTCATTGAAATTATATTGCACAAATGGCAAGATGATTACGAACTATTAGAACTTAATCATGATTATATCCAATGGCTTTTCCCAACCCAGTCACAAGGCCGAAATTTCTATTCCACTCCTCTGAATCCGCAAGAGACACGCCTAATGATTAACACCTCAGAAGTTCAGCAAAGACTACGCAGAGCCTACAAAATGATGCTGAAATTCTTCGGCGTAAAAGTAATGGGGGAGTGTGAAGAAGACACAAAAGTGACCGAAGTTGAACGAGCAGAAAATTTCGCCGAACGTTTCGAAAATTTGACAACCAACTCTCATAATAATCTACGGATTACACGAATACTGCTAAGTCTGGGAGAATTGGGAGCAGAAGAGTACCAAGCCCCGTTGGTGAGGTTCTTCCTCAAGGAGATCCTTATCAAAAATAAGCTGCCAAGAATGAAGAAAAGTGCAATGAACTTTTTCATACCAGCAGTAAGAGATTCACAAGACAGACAAGATCTGCTGTTCTTCGCATGGCAATACTATTTCCCGAAAGAAGAATTTGTCTGGGGAAACCATGAAGAATTGGCACGATACAAAGCAAAACCAGTGGTGGCTGCACTCCTACCGGCACCACTGAGTGAATGGACACCCGTATATTCAGAGAAAGAAAAGAAGTGGCTATCGGAGGAACAAGGCGAATATGGAGAAGACGGATGGTTCCAGTTGAAGAATGGACAAATAGTCTTACCAGCAACATTGGCTCCGGAAATTGTAAGAACACTTCATGCAAGTACCCATGGAGGAAGAGAAGTGATGTAACAGCAAATAGAGCCACATTTCTATGTACCCAGACTGTCAGTAGTCTGCAAAGCAATAGCCCAGCAGTGCATGACATGTGCCAAGAACAACCCGAGAACAGGCCCATCTCAACCTTCAGGGAAGCAGCTAATCGGGCTATCCCCAATGGCATCGCTACAAATAGACTTTACAGTACTGCCGCCCTGCAAAGGATACAAATATCTACTGGTAATGGTGTGTACTCTGACAGAATGGGTGGAAGCTTTCCCAACAAGAACTGAAAAGACTGTGGAAGTAGTGAAGAGTCTGATGAAAGAAATAATACCACGTTATGGATTGCCTCTCAAGATAGGGTCAGACAATGGCCCTGCATTCATACAGAACTGTTTACAACAGCTTGCCCGTCTGTTGGGCATCACCTGGAAGCTACATACTGCCTACAGGCCCCAAAGCTCAGGCAAAGTCGAAAGAATGAACCGCACCCTAAAGACTTTGATGTCCAAATTGTGCCAAGAGACGTCGCTAGGCTGGTTGGATGTGCTGCCGATAGTCCTTTTGCACATTAGGTGCAGGCCAACCCCCCAATTGAAGCTAACTCATGTTCGGACGGCCTACCCCTCTGATTACTGGACTAAGGGGGGACCTTCGGGCATTGGGAGAAACTAAATTAAATGATCAGGTTGTATTGTTAGGTAAATCAATGCAGAAACTGAATACTTGGGTGGGAGATAATATACCTCACTTTTTGTATCCCCCACTCCACAAGTATTTTCCAGGTGATTCAGTGTGGGTGAAAGAGTGGAAAAATGACCCACTAGGCCCAAAGTGGAGAGGTCCTTACCTTGTCCTGTTATCAACCCCTACAGCAGTAAAGGTTGCCGAGGTGGTCCCGTGGATACATCACTCCAGGCTGAAGGTAGCTGCAGCCAGTCCTGAACCAGCATGGAAGGTCGTCGCCAACGAGACCAATCCGCTGAGGCTAAAGCTGACAAAGACCGCAGCCGTGAGAATCTAAATGATCCAACTGAAGACACCCAAATGATTCCACAAGTGGGTGTCTTGATGGACACAAGTCCTGACCATCCACCAACGGGGGATACCAGAAGGGTGCTTATTAGGGGCCCAGCCCCCACCCTTTATCATCCAGAAATGTCTTTTGTTTTCGAGATTCCGGTGGGGAGGGATTGGGTTTATGTGACTGTGAAAAGAATTGCTCAAGGGGTTCTGACATTTGGGGCATTCATGGTACTGATTTTGTACCTTGCAAACTTGATCTATGGACTCTCGCATGGAGCATGCCCCAGGTGTCTAAGCACCGCCAAGAAAGTGGATATCTCCCATATCTGGAAAGGTACGCACCCGGTGATGGAGAATCGTACCATGTGGAGACAAAAACGAGAGGCGACATCTGAGATTTTGCCAAGAGGACATTTACTTGTGCAATTTAAGTATGATTAGGCTAAAAAGTCTGGGCAAACCGCATGCTGGGTGTGTACTAGGATGCACCCAGAGACAATCCACATACCATTTGCTTCTGTTCCAATGAATCTGAGTATGTTTGCGTCAGGGAATGTCACAATACATGCTTTTGATGCACCCAGGGAAAAGCCAGAATCATTTAGTCCTGGGTACCCTATAATAGGGCCAGTATACCCACCAGAGTGGTGCTTCCAGCTAGGACCAGATAGAGACACACATAATGAGGGTGGAGGGTGCTACTCAAGCAAGTTCAACTGGACATCATACATCTACACATTCAACACAAAGGAGCAGGCAAATTTTCTATACATACGATGTAGAAAACTCACGAGTGAGCAAGAGGCAGTGATTGCAAAGGTGGAAGGCAGAGTGCACAGGATATGATGAAACGGCTGAGACAACTGATGATAGAAATAGCAAAGGGAACACTACATTTGTCACCATTTATATTGAGAGGGGGATACCAGGTGTGTTGTGGGAAAGTGTGTTACACATGGGTGCCACCAACGATAATGGGAATGTGTTATCTGGCTAAATTGATCCCAATTCAGAGAGTAAGGGGAGAAGACACTAATACAGACACAGAACTCCACCCTAGGTACCCACTGGTGTTTGAAAGACAGAAGAGAGAGTTGTTTAAAAAGGTGGATCGAATATGGTCATGGTTGCCGGCGTGGACTGGATGGGGACGAGAGTTGATGGTAAGACTGAACAGTTATGCCAGTTTGATGGATGAAATTCTGAATAAGACCAGTATGGACATTCAGTTGCTGAATCTGGAAGTGCGTGAGATACGGAAGGTACAGATGATACATGATATGGCACTGGAACAGATCAGTGCGGCGTTGAATGGATTGTGTGAAATGACAATGCTCTATGAATGTTGCACCTTCATCAGGAACACTACACACGATGTCCCGGACTATTTCCAGGTGATCCAGGATCACCAGGAAAAGGTAGCACAGTTGCAGAATACAGCAAGGAGAATCTCTGCTGAAGGCTGGAATCCACTTCGTGGGTTCGGAGCAATCGGAGAGTGGCTTGGATCCATCCTGAGATTTATCTCACAGATTGGATCCATGATTCTGATGATAGTGGTGATCCTGGTTGTAGGGATACTGACGTACCGCATAGGGCTATGTCTATGGCCACTATGCAAGAGGGCACTGAAACTCACGCAGACACAAAAGATACCACTGATAATTCCACAAGACATGTTCCCAACGAAAATAGGTCCCCTAAAGTATGAGGAATTTAAGAATAATACTAGTGGGGTGTGATGGCTACAAGCATCAGGAAGAGATCCTGAGGTTTGAGCCAAGGGGGGAATGAAGTGGAATCAGGCTGGAAGATGGTTGAAATTATGAGCCAGGTGGCCATCTTGTTCAGAATATTGGTTCACTTGAAACTAACTAGGTAGATTTAGAATGAAGCTTACATAGAATCTTAGGAATTTGTTGTACTAACAGAGAAGCAATTAAAATAAGGGAAGATCCGGCCTGCTCTTGGCAGAGAGAGACAGGATGACGAATGGATACATAAAGGTCACAAAGGCCTGCAGAAGAGACAAAGAGAGCGTAGAAACCAGACCATGTCTTATCTGAAATAAACAAGCACAGCCAAAAGGGAGGTGAGCACGGCCCGGATTGAGTGCGGCAGCAAATCACAAACTGTCAGACTAACATGAAGTTTGCCAATTTACGGTCAATGTATGGAATGCCTTTGTATTATTATTATTATTCTTTATTTATAAAGCGCCAGCATATTCCGCAGCGCTGTACAATAAGCACAGTATAGACGGGTTACAATACATTGAACAACATTTGACAAACAGTACAAGAGGGGATGAGGCCCTATTCCCGTAGGAACTCACAATCTAGAGGGGTTGGAAACAGGAGGAGAGGACTGCAAGGTGAGAGTGATTGATGGTTGCGTCAGTGAGTTGGGTGGTAGGCTTCCCTAAATAGGAATGTTTTAAGGGAGCGTTTGAAGGAAGAGAAATTAGGGGAAAGTCTGACCGTACGAGGGAGAGCGTTCCAGAGAGTGGGGGCTGCGCGTGTGAAGTCCTGCAGTCTATCATGGGAAGAGGTGATGCGGGGAGAAGCTAGGCGCAGGTCGCTGTTTGACCTTAGGGAGCGGGCTGGGGTGTATTTGGTGATTAGTGAGGACAGGTAGTGGGGAGCTGAGTTAGTGAGGGTTTTGTAGGTAAGGATAAGGATTTTGAACTTAATTCTGCAGTGGATGGGGAGCCAGTGAAGGGACTCGCAGAGGGGAGCGGCAGAGACAGAGCGGCGGGTGAGGTGAATTAGCCTGGCGGAGGTGTTCAGGATGGATTGTAGGGGGGAGAGGCGGGACAGAGGGAAGCCAGATAAGAGATTATTGCAATAGTCGAGTCGGGAGATTACCAGGGCGTGTATGAGTTGTTTTGTGGTGACAGCGGTAAGAAATGGCCAAATTCTGGAAATATTACGCAATTGGTATCGGCAGGAGGAAAGAGACTTGATGTGGGGGATGAAGGAAAGAGCAGAGTCAAGTGTAACTCCAAGACAGTGTTTGTATTAATGATGGGAGGTATTAACCCACGTGGGGTGGAATAAAGTGTCACCGGGAGGTGGGCTAATTGGGATGTACCTAATTATGTATTCGGGGTATAAAACCCCTCGTCGGGGTGAGAACGGGGCTCACTCTTTGCGATTTAATCCTGTGTGAGCATTGTGTGACGTCACTAATAAAGTTTGCCTTTCCTGAAGAGACTCGTGTTCAGACAATCCTTGTTCGTGTCCGGTCCAGCCTCGTCCCGAGTGAAGCTAGCAGATTCCGGTTACATCACCATCCTTGGAATTAGGGTCCCAGTGTAGTGAACCCAACCCCCCCTCCCCACACACACCATTCTCCTTGATAGTTGAGCCCACAGTTTGCTTAGTGACGTCATTGCGGCTGCCACAGACCCCATTCCACATGATCCTTTGAGAGACCCCCAGCCAGGTGACTATCAGAGGCCATGCACTGCGCAGCAGGTGGTGGAGGGCCCCATTGTCTGAGTGAAACCCATTCACAGAGGATGTCATTCGTTTTTTTTTTAAGTAACAAAAGTGACGTCACATGCCCTAGCCAATAAAAGGGAGACACTGGCAGGTCGCTCTAGAAACGCGCGCCGTTGCCATAGTTTCTAGTGACGTACTCTGCGGCAGGTGACGAGAATGACGAGCGTGCTGGTGAAGGCCGGGCCGAGGCGGCGAGTCCACAGGAAGATGGCGCTCCCCACGGCTCCCGAGCGGCGGCAGCAGCCAGAGACCGAGGACAAGCTGCAAATCAATCACCGGGGGCTGGAGGAGCTGAGCTTGGCCGCGGCCGACACCGAGGGCATCCCGCTGCACTCGCCGTGGACCTTCTGGCTGGACAGGTATAAATCCGCGGCGCAGGAATGGCGGGTACAGTGCAGACCCCTAGGACCCGGTGCACCGATCCCTGGAGTTCTGTGCCGGGGCGGAGCCTAGGCATCTCCGCCTGTGAATCCCCCCTCGCGCCATCAGAGCACAGGGAGCCCATTGTTTGTCATCAGCCGGGGCCCAGCGGCCTGGCCCTCCCACCCCAACACCGGCTGCAGGGCCCTGTGTCTAACCCCTCCCCCTTACTGAGGGCCCTCTGTGTCTAAACCCCCCCCCCCTTCTTACTGAGGGGCCCTCTGGTCTAACCCCCCCCTTCTTACTGAGGGCCCCTCTGTGTCTAACCCCCCCCCTTCTTACGGAGGGCCCTCTGTGTCTGACTCCCCCCCCCCCCGTTCTTACGGAGGGGCCCTCTGTGTCTGACTCCCCCCCGTTCTTACTGAGGGGCCCTCTGTGTCTGACCCCCCCGTTCTTACTGAGGGCCCTCTGTGTCTGACCCCCCCGTTCTTACTGAGGGGCCCTCTGTGTCTGACCCCCCCCGTTCTTACTGAGGGGCCCTCTGTGTCTGACTTCCTCCCCCCCTTCTTACTGAGGGGCCCTCTGTGTCTGACCCCCCCCGTTCTTACTACTGAGGGGGCCCTCTGTGTCTGACTTCCTCCCCCCCCCTTCTTACGGAGGGGCCCTCTGTGTCTGACCCCCCCCCCCGTTCTTTCTGAGGGGCCCTCTGTGTCTGACTTCCTCCCCCCCCCTTCTTACGGAGGGGCCCTCTGTGTCTAACCCCCCCCCTTCTTACGGAGGGGCCCTCTGTGTCTGAACCCCCCCCCTTCTTACGAGGGGCCCTCTGTGTCTGTCCCCCCCCCTTCTTACGGAGGGGCCCTGTGTCTGTCCCCCCCCCGTTCTTACTGAGGGGCCCCTCTGTGTCTGTCCCCCCCTTCTTCTACGGAGGGGCCCTCTGTGTCTAACCCCCCCCCCTTCTTAGGAGGGGCCCTCTGTGTCTGTCCCCCCCCCTTCTTACTGAGGGGCCCTCTGTGTCTGTCCCCCCCCCCCTTCTTACTGAGGGGCCCTCTGTTGTCTAACCCCCCCCGTTCTTACTGAGGGGCCCTCTGTGTCTGACCCCCCCCCCTTCTTACTGAGGGGCCCTCTGTGTCTGACCCCCCCCCTTCTTACTGAGGGGCCCTCTGTGTCTGACCCCCCCCCCCCTTTCTTACTGAGGGGCCCTCTGTGTCTGACCCCCCCCCCGTTCTTACTGAGGGGCCCTCTGTGTCTGACCCCCCCCCGTTCTTACTGAGGGGCCCTCTGTGTCTGACCCCCCCCC